>JAWZYU010000029.1:36201878-36801878 GCA_038380435.1 Ryuthela nishihirai
AGAATATTTAAGAATGTTTTAAAATTAATTGCCAAATATTTGAAAATAAATAGTTTGCAGTGTTATTTTAAAATATGTTATTTTATTTAAAACACTTATATAAATGAATCAAACTCTCCACATTCGCGAGTTCTATTTACACCAATTCGAATCTACGCGAACTAATTTTAACGCCCTATTTGTTTTTTACACAAACCCAGATTCAAAATGCGCGAGTTGAACATTACCTTAAACGTTTATCTACCGCTACTATTATTACTTGAAATGTCTTTGCATCAACATGGAAGATCCTAACATAGTATTTTAAAGAAATTGGTTCTTCACTTGCATACAATTCCTAACCTACAGGAGATCTAAAGATGTTTGAAATTAGCATCGATTATCTGCAAAACCTTGATGACAACTATGAATACGGATTAGAGAAATCACAGTGATGTAGTAGCCCCATATTATTAAGGTTGGCTAAGGTGAGGAAACATGCTCGACAATCGACAATTATGGAGTTCTTCAGTCGACCTAGCAATGTTTGTCAGCAGAAATGTCAGACACAACAGGCCTTTAGGAGATAAATAGTGTGGTAAATTTTAAACGGATAGGCACTGAGCATGAGTATCAATAGTTTAGTTTAGTTTACACTTCACAAAAATTGGGAGTTCCTTGCACAGACTTTCCCATAGAATTTATGTTTTCCTTTTTTTTTTTTGAAAATTCTTGATGTTCAGTATTTTTTTTTCCTCTTAGATTTTAAGAGATTTTTTTTTTGTTTCGTCTTCCTCCTAAACTTTAGGATTTAATTCTTTTGTTTATTTTGTTTTTGTTTATTTAATTTTGATTTATGTCTTTTTTTTTGGTATAAATATATATATTTTTTTATTATTATTGTTTTTTTGGCTTTCTTTAATTTTTTTTTATAACCCTTTTTTTATTATATTTTTTTTGTTATTTTGTTAATCTTTTTTTCTTTCTTTTTTGTTTTTTAGAAATTTTTCTTTTTAATTTTTTTTTATTTTTTTATTTTTTTTTTTTAAGATTTTTTTTTAATTATTTTTTTTTCTTATTTTTATTAATGAAAAAAAGAAATTTTTTTTCTTTTTTTCTTTTTTTTTTATATTACGTTTTTTTTTTGTTGTTGTTCTGTGTTACAATTTATTCCATATCTCTGTTTCTTTGATGAATTCCAATAGGAAGGCAAATATTTTTGTTTGAATTGAGATTGTAGGGTGATTTAAAATTAAGTTCAGAGTAAATTCGTTAATATTTATGTTTCTAAGTTTTTCAAAGAATTTTTCTCGTTGTGAGTCATATTTTGCACAATTTAATATAAGGTGTGAGGAATTTTCAGTAATATTGCATTTTGTACATTTGGGTGAGGTACTTAATTTGAGTAAGAATTTTGATTTATTTAAAAGAATTGTATCTGTTCTTAGCCGAAATATGATTTTGGATTCATGTCTGGAAAATGGTAATTGTAGGAAGGTATTAATTTTGTTGGAAAGTTCAAATCTGAAATTTGGTTTGAAGATAGAGTGAAATTGAACATGTTTTTCTAAAATTTTGAATTCTAATTGTTTTATTTCTTTTTTAACATGTATATAAAAATTGTGTGTTGGCGAGATGTTATCATAATCATGTGCTGATTTTGCTATGTTATCTACATATTCATTTTCTTTAAATCCAGAGTGTCCTGGTATCCAACAAAGTTGAATATGGTTATTTTTTTCATTTAGGTTTTCATTATAAAGTTTTAGGAGTGTATGTGTGTAGTATGGATATGTGGTGTATGTGTTGTCTTGTATTAATGTGTGTATAGCACTTTTAGAATCAATGAATATAACTATTGATTGATTTGTTAAATTGTCTAATGTCCAGTTAAGTGCGGCAAATATTGCATAAATTTCAGCATGCAATATCTGAGTAAAATCAGGCAATTTGTATGCTAATGATATGTTGTGTGATGGAATATATACAGCAGCACTGGATGACCCAGAATCTTTTATGTAGGACCCATCTGTGTAGATTTCCAAACAATTGTTAAATTTTTCAGATTTAAAATTAATGAATAATTGATATAGAGCTTCATTAGAAATTTCATTTTTTGAATTTAAATGTGGAATCTCTGTATAAACTACTGGGAGTTTGTAACACCATACTGCTACAGATTCAGTAATGTCTCCTCGCAGTTCATCTTTAGTTAGTTTATTAAAGAATTCTTTTAATAATTCATTTTCTTCGATTTTTTTATAGAATATGAGTCTTTTAAAGTTTAGATAAAATGGGTGGTCTGGTAGTTTATAGTGGAGTCTTGTGTAATATTTTAAGATTAAAATTGAATGCCTAATTTCAAATGGAGGAATGGCTGTTTCAGCCAGAAGAGCTAATGTTGGACAAAATTTTGGTAAGCCTAAAGCAATTTTTAAACATTTGTTTTGAATAACATTTAATTTCTTTAAGTTAGTTAAATTAGGTTTGTCTATAAGGTCTAAGCCATATTCCATTTTTGATCTGATTAAATTTAAGTAGAGTGCAATTAAGGTTTTTTGATCAGTACCTTCTTTTTTGAATGCAAAGTATTTAAAAATGTTTAGGAGTTTTGAACCAGAATTGTAAGTTTTCTCCAGATGAGAGTTCCATATTAATTTTGAGTCTAAGTTAAATCCCAATAATTTACATTTGTTGACTTGATTAATAGGTTGCGAGTTAATTTTTAAGAGAAATTTTGGATTATAATTTCTACGTCTATAGAAGTAAATACAAAAAGTTTTATCTGTGTTAATTGTTAAATTCCATTTGTTACAATAATCTATTAGTTTGTCTAATTGTTGTTGTGTTTTTTCTTGTAGAGTATATTCATTTTTGTCTGATACCCAGAAGGTAAGGTCATCAGCATAGCTTGTAAAGTTAAATTTTTTATCAAAAATCTTTTTGATGTCATGTAAGTATAAATTAAAAAGAACAGGGGATAAGGTAGATCCTTGTGATAATCCTTGTGTAATGTTATAAGACTTAGAGTAGGTTGAGTTTAATTTAACCTTTAATTTTCTGTTTCTCAAAAATTTTGCTAGGAATTCTATTAATTTATAGTCTAATTTAGCTTTACACAGTTTGAGTAGTAAATGTTCTATGGAAACTGTATCAAAAGCCTGTGATAGGTCTATTGACACAGCTAGTACTGTTTTTTTCTTTTTATTGGCAGAGTAAATATCATTTAAGAGTAGTGAGATGCATTCTTTAGAAGATCTGTTTTTTCTGAAGCCAAAGAAGTTTTTTGGTAATAATTTTTTCTCTTCAATTTGCCAATTCAGTCTAATAAGAAGCATTTTTTCAAATAATTTTAAGGAGTTGGATAATAGAGAGATTGGTCTATAAGAGGTTATTTCTGTAGGGATTTTATTGGGTTTTTGGATAAAAATTATTAAAATTTCTTCCCACTCTGGTGGTATGTCTAGTGTGTTCCATATATGATTAAAGATAGATAATAATTTTTCTTTCCATGCTTCTGGAAGATTTTTGAAAAGTTTGTTAGAGATCAAGTCTGCACCAGGGGCAGATTTAAGATTAAGTCTTTTTATTGCTCTATTTAGTTCCAATAAGGAAAATGGTAAGTTAACTGTAGTGTCGATTGATTTTAATTTGTTTAACTGTGTGTTATAAAAGGATTTTTGTCTAGAATCTAAGCTAGGTGCAGTTTGAACTATTTTTAAGTTTTGGGCAAATCTTTCAGCTGTTTGACTAATGGTAATGTTATGTTGTAAGGCATATTGGGCTATTGGAAAAGTTTGTTGCTTTTCTTGGACAATACTTTTAAAAATCCTCCAGATGTTTTTTCCTGGAGTAGAGGTTGTTAATTCTGATGTAAATTCTTTCCAATTATCACGAGAGGCAGTTTTTAATTTTCTTCTTACTTCTGCTTTAATTTTTTTAAAATTGTTGATGTCTTGGAAGGTTCTGGTCCTTTTAGCTTTTTGTTCTGCTTTTTTTCTGATAGCTGTTAATCTATTCATATACCATATATTTTTTTTTAATTTTGGAATTTTGTTTATAATTGTTTTAAATACTGATTTAGTTTGTTCCTTAATTGATTCAAAGAATTCATTATATTTTAGATTGTTAGAGGGAGGAGTATTGTTAAGGATTTTTTCGAAGGAGTACCAATCGTTTAAATAAATTTTTTGTTGGTATTTTACTTGTAGTTGTGAAGTCAAAAGTATGGGGTGGTGGTCACTGCCCCTAGTATCTGGGAGCAGTGACCATTTGAATTTGTCACTTAAATCAGTTGAGATTAAAGTTAAATCAATAATTGATTGATTATAGGCTGGGTTTTCGTGAGTAGTTTCTTTACTATTTAGTAAGATCAGATTTGATTTTGTTATAAAATTACTCAATTGGACACCTGCTGGGTTGGTAGTGTAGGAGTGCCAAAGGGCATGATGGGAGTTAAAATCTCCCAGAATAATAATAGGTTCTGTTAATTGTTTAAGAATATCATTATAGAAATCTTCTCTGATAACCAAACCAGGATTGTAAACATTTAATATGGTGTATGACACATTGTTAATTAATATTTTTACAGCTAAAAGTTCTAATAAAGGGGTATTGTAATTAATTGGAATTATTTTGTGGTGTATATTTTTGTTAATAATGAAACCTATGCCATTATTACTGTTTGTAGAAAAATGATAATATGATATAAAGTTAGAAAAGTTAATATGCTTTTTAGTTTTTATCTCTTGTAATGCAAAAATATTTACCTTCATATATTTAGCCATTAGTACAATTTCTTCCTTTTTCGAAATTATCCCCCTGCAGTTCCACTGTAGGAGGTTTAACTTATTAGGACTTGAATTGTAGAAGAATGTCCATGATTAGTATGTAGGTCTCTTCCGAAGGGCAGATGAATTTCAAGAGGTGAAGCACCAAGTCTATCAGTAGGTTTATAGTGACATTTTCATCTTTTAATTGCCTGGCGATTGAGTTGGAGGACAAAGCATGTTTGATTTTTTTCGTCTGAACGCTTTTGGAGTTTAGTCCTTTTTTTGTAATATTTGCGTAGCTAGGTTTGCTAGGAATGTTACTTTGCAAAATTTGTTTTTCAATAGGAGACAGTTTTTTTGATGTGCTTGGGCTGGACAATTGTATATCACTTTCATCAGATTCTGCTAGTTTGTTTCTTTCAGTTATTTGTTTATTTTTATACGATAAGCTAAATAAGTCCATTCCATGAAGTACAGGGAATTTTTTAGTAGCTTGTCTAGATCTCTCATCATCAGGTTCATTTTCAGAGAGATCTTGTCTATGATCAACGTAACGGTTATTGAAGCCGTTCGGATTGAAATTCGAGTTTGTGCGAACCTGAGGGAGGACGTTTTTTTCTCTAGTTTGGTTTTGCTCCTGTTTTGCTAACGCAAATGCGCTTGTCCAACTGCATTGTTGGCGTCTTTGAATTTGCATAGCCTTGCAGGCAATTTTTTTTATTGGACAAGCATAATAGGTTGCCGGGTGGTCCATGCTACAGTTTGGGCATTTGAAATCGGAAATTTTGCATGTTTTGTGCGAATGGGAATCACTGCATCTTTTGCATCGAATGCGGCTCCTACAGCCTACTGCAGAGTGGCCCCAGCGCCAACAATTGCTGCAAAGAATGGGGGATCCGAAATGTTCTTTGACAAAAAAATGGCTAAAACCTATATTGACCTCACTGGGTAACTTTTTATCAGAACAGTAAATAACTACATTTTCGGTGGGAGTTTTGAGAAAGCCATCTTTGGAATTGTTAGGCTGGAATCTCATCATGCGTCGTACTTTAAAGACGCTGTAGCTTTTTAGGGATTGAAGTAAGTATTCATCCGAGTATTTGGTGTTTACATTAATCAGTAAACCCATGCAACTATTTTCATTAGGAATTCGATAGGTTACATCTACTCCCAAGATATTATTAATACTTTTTAAAGTTTCTAAATCAGAGTCACATTTAGGGAAAAGTATCACATCGCCTTTGCGAGTGAACCTACCTTTGATGTCTTTATTTAGTAGGTTGAAGAAGAAATCTGTCACTTTATCATCATCCAAATCGCTTAATTTTGAGGTTTCGCTGTAAATGATGATTACAAGATCATTTTTCTTGGCTTTAGAAGTAGCAGTAGCACGAACTATTTCGTCCTCGGAGGCAGAATCTGCATCTGTGATGTATCCCTCCGCGATACATTCAGGGTCTTGTGGATGGACGTCGTTAAGTTCGTTTTTCTTGGCTTGAGATGTTGCATTCTTCAAGTTAGGAGTAGTATCATTAGTTTGAGTTTCTTGATCACTGATTTCACCTGCTTCTAAAAGTTCATTTAATTCATCTTCGGAGTTTGGGGTGTATAGCGAAGCCATCTGTGCCTTTTCCACGTGTTTCGCCATTTTTTTTAGCTGGCACTTTTCCGAACTTTTAATTGGTATTCCGCTAGTTTTCTTCATTTTATTGTTCGCGTTCGTTGGTTTTTTCTTTGCACCCATTGTGGAAAAAGTTGGATCTAATAAATCTCCAAATCAATAAGCTTTCATCAACTTAACTAAAAATAAAAACTTACAAACTGATGAGCCCGATCTTGGACATAGTACTTCTCACTAGCTTCATCGAGAGACTCTTCTGCTCAGCTCGCTTAAAGAAGACTTGAGTTGAAGTCTTGAAAAAGGCTGTTGTAAACAAAGGAACAAAGAATCCTAAGTATCACAAAAAACGTGGCCGCTCTTTACCGTATATCACGCCGTAGCGGTGCCGTCGCGGGAAGCGATGGGTCCCGCGATACAACCACGAAAACGCCGTCGCCGGAGCCGAAAATATGCGACCTATCCGACCGCTCTTTACCGTAACCTCCAATGAGTATCAATAAGTATATTTTCAAACAAATTACAATACATTACAAATCATTACAAAAATATGGATGAAATAACTTATAAACAAACTAACTACTATCATGCATAAGTCAATAACCCATTTTCTACAGAGCATACAAGACCAGCTCTGTTCTACTAAACTACTCCCTCTTCACTTTGTCTGTCATCTCTTGAATACCTTCACTTCAGACGTAAAGAATCCTTCGTCTTTTGTTAGATCACTAAATTTTTCGTACTAGCAACACAAAACAACCACCCGCGCACACACCAATAAAGATACTTCTTGTTTCTGCTTATCGCTCACTGATTCAGACTATCTGAACTCCTTTTTGATCTACACAACTTTTTTTAATATTCTCATTCTATCATTCTCTTTTTCAGGTTCTACATTGAAATTCGCTTGATGTATAATTCTCACGCACAAGCATATGTGAGCGTTCTTGTCACGTTTAGTCATAAAGTCACTGTACCGCGTTCATCTCTCGTAACAATAGCATTAAATCTCACTCAGATCATTTTCCAATTTTTTTTAAATTTTCAATTTATCTTGTAGGTACCTTTTGCAAAAATGTAGTAAACTAATTTCGTTTATTTTTTATCAATTATTTTCTGTTACTTTAGGAAATTTGCATAACTAATCGGTTTACTAAAAATATAATAAATAATATATATGTATTATAAATAATATATATATAATAACAATTGTAAACAATTTCGTAACCTAAACCCTTATTTCATATTGTTTCTACAGTTCCGCTTGCGAGAATTTAATGTGGGTGAGGTTTCTGATGCTCGCTTATTTGGAGAGCCAAAATTAATTTTTATGCTATGGTACTGTCTGATTCCGCTATCATAGTGGGTCTGATACTTAGCGCACTGGTCTAGACTGTACAAAAGTGCATATCAAGTGTTACAAATAAATCACACTAAATCTGAAAAAGCAGAACACCATAAGTAATTAAACTACCAATAACAACTAATACACGATTTCTATTAAGCAACAACATCCCCCATGCTGACAGTGTCGCCTCCTTTCTGTAAGCCAGATACTTTAAGAGTTTAAGCAAATTTCCCTTATCACGATGGACCAGCAATTCTTCAGAGAACTTTATGAAGATCCTAAATGATATCCTATTAATTTGCTCCACTTCAGAAGCACTCAAAACTACTAAAATCATTGAAAAAGTATTAAACAGGCAGAAAACACACAAGTTAATTATCAAGTGAACATTGACTAAACCCTCATTTATAAAATGCGCGACAAAACTCACGGCACGGAGTAAATTTGAAAATACGGAGGCCATCCAAAAGAATATCATACTGGAAAATCTATTATCAATGAATTCAATGTTAGTTTCAATTAGCTTATAATTCCGTAACAGATACATTGCTGTGTTTTGCCTCAAGGAATTAAAAAAATTACTTTTCAATAGAATTATACTTACATCCATAGTGTGTACAAGATGATAACACGCGCATGAATATACTAATGATACTCCGCTTAATAAAGGATACAAGATGTAATACTGTAGTAGCATTATCACACAAGTAACAATATGTTGGAATTCTGGATAATGATTTTCTAGGCATAAAAGTTTAAAAATGGGTTGCATCATTGTTTCGTTTTTTTAAAATGCTACAGCTATATGTCCACAAAGAGAGCTTAACAGCATTGTCAAAGGAACAACGCAAGTGAAAATGCGAATGCACTTTAGAAACATTGAATGATTATGCCGCGAAAATGTTTGTAATTCATTTTCCATTTCTTCCAGTTTACGAAATATTTCTGCTAACTGTCTACGTCTCGTAAACATGAAAACCCAGATGATAATTGAGAGAGTATTTCCAAAAAATAATGAAGCCAAACTAGCTAATGTATTCTGAATGATAAGATTGTAACCAAATGTTAATGTTGTAACCAACATGGCTGCAAAATAGGAAATCATACTCAGCTTCAAAACGAATTTTTTGATAAATGATAGCTCTCTATGCTCTTTCTCACTGCGGATGTCTATTCCTATTACTCTTAGGATTCTTAGAATCGGATTTAAATGATTTCTGATGGGAGATTTTTTCATAAAAATTTCTCCTTCCCTTTGTTGCGGATGGGTAATACAACTGGGTTCGGAATCTAAAGTTTTACCACTTGAAGCAGCATTTGCTGTCCGTTTTTTATAAACCACTACTACTGTACTTTTAGAGGCCATTGTCAATAGTCTATTTAATTTAATTTTCATTCATTAGCGTCTAACACTGAGGACAACGGAACCAATTATTGTACTTAGCACATTTTAAAAGAAATTTTAGAATACCAGAAATATCAAATATTTATCGCCTATTGATATATAATTTTTGATTTCTTTTAATATGTGTGATTAAACTGTGATTATATACACTATAATAAGGAGCCAGATAATGATATTAATGAATTAATTTAGAACTCGAAACCGATTAATATATCAGTATCCTCTATAAGAGGAAAATTTTTAATATATATATTTATGCATAAGACATTTCTGAAGGTGCATCTAAAAGCAAATGCGGTGTTTTAATCACATATATAAATCTTTCTGGTTTTTGGGTATATATACAGTTTCAAATGTTTAAAAAAATTTCTTTATGTTTTAAGGTGGTAAAATACTGCTAGTAAAAGAAATACTAAACTTAAAATTATTTATCACCTTTGAATAATTTAGGATTTCAACAGTTGCTACACATTCCAATGGAAGTGATGATTCAAGACCTTACTTCAATTAAAGTTCACAAATTGTCATTTGGAAGATATTTCGATATTCGTTCTATTCGTTCTATTACAATAAGCTTCATAGATGAAGGAATAGAGATCCAAAACAAACATCTTTTAACCGAAATAATAACGATTGAAGCAAATTATATCTGTTATCAAAAGATTATAATTGGTAAGCATTTAATGAGACAGTAAAATTGAATTTCTCATAACAGAAATTCAGGTTTCCCAATTTTTTTTTAAATACTATTTACACTATGTATAGACCCACTCTGTCGGAGTTTGAGGTGTGTACAATACGTTGCAAATCTTTGTTTACATATTTTAAAATCAACTGATCTTCTGGTCTCTACTGATTCTTATTGATTTCTCACAAATGTTCAATACAGTGCATTTGTTTAATGTTATCTCAGACATACACAATCAACAATAAAAACTTTCGATTCTGATTGATGATTTTATCTATGATTCCGAATATAGTTTGACTTCTCACATTCTATTGTGATCTCTGTATTATTATTATAAAGGAATGTTTTTCACATAGAAAAACTTATTTTTCCTTCGGCACAAATTCTGTTACTAGAGAAGAGGTTTTCAATAGAGAAAATGGTAGCTCTCTTTTTAATAAAAAAATTCTACTATTCCACATGGATTTTTCACACAGACAGTTACTTTTTTATCGAAAAAATTTTATTTTTGGTAGGAAGAGTTTTTAGCTTTTAGTTAAAATTTTATTTAGAGAGGAAGGATTTCATAGAGAATAATTTTTTTTTCTGGTGCAAATCTTCCATTCGATAACAAGAAATGTTCCAGAAAACAACAGTTGTTTTCGTTACAGTGCAAATGCGGTTATTAGACAAGAACAGTTTTTCTTGCAAAGGAACTAGTTACGTTCTTTTCAATACAAATTCTGTTATTCGATAGGAAATATAGCATCATGTAGAGAAATCATTTCCATGCTCTTCAGTAGAAATTTCGAAATCCCATGGCACAGCATATCCTACCTGATTACACTTGCAGTCCAGTATACTGCACATATACAGTATAATATATAACAACCACCATAAAATCTCAAGCACAAACCGATACTAAGAATGTTATCGTTTGATATCACATATCCTTTCCAGAAATTCGATCACTTTCCTCAATGGCACTTAAATCGTAGAATTTTCTTTTCTAAACACTCACGGCAAGAAAAAGAAGCTTCTTTGCCTCGAACTACTTCAATATCTTCAAACCCATCCGACTTACTTTTCCAATTTTAGAATTTTACTTCTTGGTATTCTAGTGAATGAAAACCCCTTTACTCTCTGTCCCTCCGTTAACTCTCCGTCGCAAAGTGGGTACCGGTATAGTCATGAAAAAATCGATATTCAATAACACTAATATAAAAAGACATAAATTGATTGCTGCCAGCAATAATATAAAAAGACATCAGAGCAGCAGATAACACCCATATTTACCAGTAGCGCTTTTGCATTCACTCTTAATGCATCTTTTATATTGAAGAGAAATATGGCTTTGCAACAACAAAAGCGTGAGAGCTTTATTACTTGATACCGAGAATTCCTTGCCTACAGCAGTACTACTGCACCCAACCTACAACGAAGAAGAAGTGACATTGTTATTTCAAAATGTGACTTTCATTTGAGAGAACAGGGGCTTGTCTCCAAATGCAAAACACAAAGAAATATCAAACTACCTCAAAAATAAGTATTTAAATGCAACAAACAGAAATATAAATTGAAGCAAAATTTTCAGCAAAGGTGGACACAATAAAATACGATAAAAATGTAAATTAGGAAAAATGCATAGCAGGATATATACAAAAATACTACTAAGAAAAAGGGGTGATGGTGGTTCAGTCGGCAGTACGCCATACTCGTAATCTGCTCTTCCCAGGTTCCAGTCCCACCTGGATCAGCATCGAGACTTATCTCCGCAAAACTCTCCGTCCATTTAGCCAATGGAGTGCAAAAAAGTGCCGCTCAGAGGCAAAACAACCCAAACAACAACAACTAGTAAGAAAAGCAAACGGGAAGGGAAAACGTAAAGACACCGTAAGCACGAAGTGTGGATTATGTCAGGTAGAAAATGAAACACCCTTTAATGTAAAAATAGAGAAATACAGCAAGAGATTCGGAGTAGTGATGAAAAGGATTCGTTCTCTGCGGGCTGACAACTAAAATAGACGATGTTTGTAAAATTTAAGTTCTTTTGAACAATAGTGCATCTTTCTTACTGTAGGGAATACAATTTCCTGTATGCATTTTGCATAGACAGTAGAAAAGGTGATTGGTAAGAATTGTACCTGTCAATCCTTTAATGCACTATTTTCGAATGTTGTATTTATTAATTGTTATTTGATGAATGTCAAAACTAATTAGTCATTAGTCAGCCTATTTTATGTAAGAAAATTGCCTCAGTTATTAAATCAGTTCATTTACTATCTGTTTGTTCATTTCGAATTCACTCACGGTTGTCAAATAAAAACACAAATCAAAATTTGCCACAAAAGTGAAGGATGAAACATTGATGTACTTGCTGATTTCAAACGTCATGGAATCTATAACTGTGAAAGATGTCTGTGTGCGAGTCTAGAAAAATAATTGGAGGGAGGGGAGGAAAATGGTCTGCACCGAACCGGAACTGACCAGAACGCTGTTCCAGATATACACACATATATATAATTTTTTTTTTTCGAGAAATATTTTTCGTCAAAGAGTGGAATACAAGTAGTTCTCGATTCGCAAGGTTAATGAGTTCCTCAAAATTATTCTTCAGCATGAAAGCAATTTGTTATTTAAAAAAATTTGAATGTCAAGGTTAAAAATTGGGATATCAGGTTGCTAATCTAGGTGGCAATTTTGGTTTACCCTAATAATACTCTTTTCAAGTTAGAGAATACGTTCCGTAATTACGCTACCCAACATATTCTTCTTTCCGAGCTTTGGATACAAATGCACAAAATTTGTAAAATAATAAAAACTAAACCTTATATGAATACATCGCAGAAATCCTTTACACTGAACTTAATTTCAAACATTTCAGAATTCATTGACATTCTCTAAAATTTTCCAACCAGCATTAATTCAATTCGAAGATACTTAGGTACAGGTGTGTCTTTTTCGGGGATCCAGGGTTTTGCGAATGAATGTACGCAGTCCAAATAGTAAACGACTATCTTGCATGAAAGAATGATTTTACAAGAAATTCTAAACCAAATTGCATCTGACGAAACTTTCATAGCTTAGCTTCTTGGTCTATGGTCTGCGGTTTTTTTGCTGTCAAGGAAGATTCGGGATTTCACTATGCAAAATGGGACAATCCGCAGAAATCGGACTAGGTCGATCCACCAAACATGGACAATGTAGCACCGAAGAATTAATTTTGAAAAATAAGTAGCTGTACTTAGTAAATAATTTAGTTTTAAAATGGAACCCGTGATTATTTTATAACATTTATTTTTAAACATCTGGTGATCAGTTTTAAAATATTCAAATATATATTTAAAACAGACATAACAGATACATCATTTGTTTTACTTGGATTAAAATTAGTAGATTTTAGTTATATTTTTATACATATTTAATTTTTCTACCTTTCATTCGCCTATTGCTCAACGGCATCCCAGTCCTGATTTATCAAGGTGGCCTTGGTCGATCCCAGTGAGAAGTGGATTCATGAGACGAGATGCCCGCTTTGTCGTACACAACTGACAACGAGTGTGAGCCTCTTCATTTTTCACAAATTGGGTGTTTTATCAATAGAGTTGCCACGATTTCTCGCATCGCGCTTTCAAGGTTCGTTTCAAACAACGAAAATGCAAATTTTTAAAGCTCAAATTGAGAACATGCCTCATTTAATTACCGCTTGAATCCAAATTCGACTAAGAATTCAAATCCGCGCAAATCGAGAACTGCCTGTATATGTTTTTTTCCCTCTTTTCTAATGGTCTTTCAAAACGTAATCTTAAAAATATTTGTAAAACTAGAAATGCTTTCCATATATATATATTTCTAGAACGTCACTCCAACTCCTATTTGTCTTTGAATACGACTCCTGATTTCAAAATTCCTCTTATTTCCGAATTCTATTGCCCAAAATATCATTTTTACCAATTTATAGCTGTCCATCCCTAATATATCGAGTAAGGTTACCTCTAACAACTCATCACATCCACAATTTCGCAACATACGTTACATCTAAGAACCAAAGTACCTCCCGGCATCATTTTTTTAACACTCTAGCACTTGTAGATATATTTTTGACCTTTCACATCGAAGGTCGCTCCGGATTCGAAATATCAGAATGTTTCCGAAATCTATATCCCAAAACACCACCAGACATCATGTTTCACGTTTCTAGCACTCGTAGATCAAAGTTTGATCTCTATGGAACTTCTTCTTGACCTTCAAGGACAGTCAGAGGTCAAATTTCCGATTTCTCCCGAGATCTACGACCTGAAGTACACCTATGTACAAGTCATCCAAGCTACGCCATTTCTGTATCATTGTTGGAATTAGCGTCATCCCTTGTCAGCTGTTCCGGGATCATCATTCCGGGATCCAGCAAATCCCCGGTTATCCGGTACTCAATCATCCGGAATTCTCGTGTAACCGGCCTAAATTTAATTTCATATTAAACATTTGAACTTAGTACGGTGAAGTTCAGTATGCGTTGGTGGTTCTCCCGGATGCCTCTGGAGTCGTCTTTCATGCATTTTACGTCTTCTCAGAACTCAACATCAGCTGCTGTTCACGAATCAAATCCTAGTTCAGTGGATGACACTGATGAGTTTTAAAAATTCATTTTTAAAAAAAAAGTTTTTAAAATTCGAGTTTCTAAAATCTATTCAGTAAACTACACTACACAACCCTATCTGTAGGTAATTGTTTTTTCTGAAAGTTTAGTTTAGTTTCATTATTTTTATGCCTCGGATATTATTTTTTGAAGTAAATCTTATGACATTACCAAAGGCTCCTTATTTAAAAAGGAAACAAAATAATTTCTACGATGCTAATCAAAAATAATGATATCGGTGATACAATTTCATGCACAGAGAAACAATCACACAAAGCATGTTTTAACTTGTTAGCTGATTTCTGGCGTCATTTGTGATGTGTCAAGGCTTTTCCATGTGCACACGTAAAAGATGACCGATCCTCTATCGCAGTCGTTCTCAACATTTTATGCTTCCCGTACCCCCTGGAAATGCATATGTAACTGACCTACCTCTTATATAGATAGATAAAACTGTAGTTAGAGTATAATATGCCAACTTAGCGACTTTGTTACTAGATCTAGCGACCTTTGAGCTCTCATAGCGTACCCCAAAAAATTTAACCGCGTTCCCCACTTTGAGAACCCCTTTTCTATCCGGTTGCAACAAGGATGAATAACGAGTGGTAATACGATTTCTGAAATCTGTAGGACTACTCTGAGCGGAAATTGATAGTGGAATATTTGTGCAATTCCGGAAGAGTTGTTTCAATAGGCAATAAATTCTCTAAGTTTGTAAAATGTAATTATATCGGAAACGGTGGCCAGCAATTACATAAACAGCAGAATTAGACAAACAAGTCTGATAAAGATAGGGAATACGGCTGCTGAAAGATGGGGGAGACAACTCCTTTTCATCATATACCTAACATTATATACCTAAATGTATCGGAAACGATGGCCAGCAACAACGGCGGTAAGTGTGTAAACAACAGAATTAGACAAACAAGTCTGATAAATGAAGGGGGCAGGGGGTGACTCAGTCGGAAAAGCGCTTGGCAAATAATCTGCAGTTTCCAAGTTCGAGTTCAACTGTTCTACTGGAGCTGTTAGGAGACAAATGGTAGCTTCCCGTCAAAGCCATCTAGCTTGTTCTTTAATATATATAGGTTATGACTCTCCGGCACACAGGACCATGGCGTAACGTCCGATGGACGGCGGCCTTTCCAAGCTCATTACGGTCCCTACTGACCGAGTGCAAGGCGGGAGTTTTTACGGAGATAAATCGCAACACTGGCCCGGACGAGACTCAAACCTGGGAAGTGCAGATTGCAAGTCTGGATCGCTACCGACTGAGCCACCTCCGTCCCTTTGCTCAGGGATAAAATAAACCAACAGCAACACATACCATAACAAGGTAATATTTCATTTTAAATTACTCATTTCTCATTTACCTCTTAAGTGTGATTTTTTTAAAAATCCAGGTTGTGTCAACCCTTCAGGAAGTGGTGCATCCTACATCCATTGGGGATCAACGAAATGTCCCAGCAACATTGACTGATCTGGTGTATTCAGGTTATGCCGTTGGAGCTGCGGCTAATTCCTTCGGTAATGGAAAGAACTTCCAATATCTACCAGACAAAGATCCTGAACTTACTGCAAACAAACCGGCCAAACAATCATCGGCATATATGCAAATTCTGATGTATCGGAACATTGATCAATCAGGGAAGACCGGACAGATCCGATGTGCTCCGTGTCTCTCGAAAGACAAGATCGGCGTTCAGGTGTTTCCTGCCATGACGGAATGTCCTCCAGAGTGGAAGTTAGAATATGGTGGATATTTGATGACTGAGAGTGCATCCCATGCTGGTCAAGATTTCATGTGTTTGACGAAGAATCCTGTTGATGATGAAAGAGAGTTGTCTTCCCCATATTCAGCAGCCAAGATGAATGCTGTATGGATGGACTGCGAGAATTGTGGGGAAGAAAAAATTGTTCCTTGTGTCGTGTGTTCTAAATAAAAAGCACTCCATATCGGTACTAGTGCATGGAAAGAAAATTTGACAAACTGCTTTGTGAGAAGATTTACAGAATTTATGTTAGATTATGTGACAGTGTAATAACTGCTAAGTTTGTGTAGTATATGGGAATATTAAAGCATAGAAACATGAAAATTATAAGGCTCTTGTAGTTAATTGCTTAAATTTGTTCGGTCGTCAAGCGTTTGATGGCATATATATTACTGAAAGGCACCTGGGTTATGAATGTTTCTTCTCTCTGATGTTTTTCTGCTGAGGTCTCGCCTTCCTCACACATTATACTCGCAGGGAACGGTCACACCTTTGAGGCTAGCAGTTAACTGAATGGTAATTTAACTATATATTTTTGAAATTTTTACCAAAATTATATTTTAAATGAAGTTAAATTGGCAAAAATTTAGTAATTAAATATTACTGATAATACGACAATATATATATATATACATATATATATATATATGATACATTACACCTTAAACCAGGGGAGAACCCAAGGGAAGGGAGACTGTCGATCTCCGCCCTCTCCCCATAGAAACTGAAAACAAAACGAAAAAAAAATACTTTTTTTTACTTCACATAAAATGCATGCCTCCTGCTATTTCAGCAGAGAATATTTAGGGAAAAACTCTTAAATGTATTTAAGCATTTAATATTTAATTATGGGTGACATAATTTGAAATTTCACCCCCCACAACCATGGGTGCGCGCATGCGCGCATGCTCAAGCAGCTATTTTCCACAGTTCTGACTGACGTCTATCAATATAGTATGCTATGGAGAAGGAGGTGTTTGAGGAAGGCGAAACCTCAGCAGAAAGACAATGCAAATAAGGAACCATTCTTGCCTTATCTAGACAAAAACCCAGGTCCCTTTTGCACTGAAGCTAACCACGCTAACCCGCAGGAACAGATATGGATAATCATTGGTTAGCTAGCAACCAGTTATCAGGAATGACCATGTAATAGATACGATCGGGCCCGGATCTTGAAACAGATTGAAAGAGGGGAGGGGACAAAAATTCCAATCAGGAAGGGAAAAAGTTAAAGGAGAGACCTAAAGACTGGACCACCATCATCGGCTAACGTCCCTTTCTTCAACTAGTGTGACTTATAAATCACACTAGCTGATGTAAAGAACAGTAGCCGCTGATGCTGTAGTGGCAAGCATACCATTTTTAATATGACAACGACAATAATAATAATAATAATAATAATCAACAAACCATAACAATAATATTCATTATTATCATAGGCATGTTATTTGGTGACGTGGGTTCGAGTCCCACTCACGGCAAAACTCATTTTTTTTTCAGCTTATTATTGCATGTGTTCATGTCTACAGGACTTATCCAATGATACTTTACCACTGAACTAACGAATAACTGTGTAAAAAATGCATAATGCAAAAAGATAAAATTATTAAACTCATATACAACTTTAAGAGAAATGTTCTCAAAAATATAAAATTTGAATTGCTGTTTTCGAAATTGATATTAATTCCCATTACCCTAAGGATCTTTAGAATTGGACCGAAATGGATTCTAACGGAAATATTCAGTATTTGCAAATCTTTTTCATCTTTGTGGGGTTGAAAAATACTACTGAGTCTGTTGTCTAAAGCTCTGCTGCATGAAGCACAGAAGATGCTGACCGATTTTTGTGAACCATATTAATTTGCCGATCAGCCACACTGATTTTTTTTGTTCTTCATAATACACAGGGATTTAGTTTTTGTTTCCCTTTTTTGTCTAAAAAATGAATTATACTTCAGTAGTGTAAAAAAATTCAGGTTGAAAATTTAAACTAATTATTGCAATAGAAGTCCGAAGAATCACTCTTCGCTAAATAAATTAGTACATATTGTATTTAATAATTACCTCATGACAAATATTCAAGGTATTTAATAGTTATATTTTGTTAAATACTCAAAATTCTTAACAATTATATCATGGCAAATATTCAAGGTACTTAATAATCATATGACAATTTATCAAGACACAATAATTTTAGCAAATATTGAAAAAACTTAATAACTATATCATGACAAATATATAAACTGTACTATCCATGACAGAGAAAATTCAACATTGAGCTTCTTTTTAAGCAACAATACAACAATTTTTGCTTATCTAAGAGAAAAATCTTTGAATTGCAATTGCTTTACGACATATAGTAGCAAATATAGGAAAAAAACAATGATATCCAACACTCCAATGCTCTATGAATAAGAGTAAGAAAAGAAATTTATACACACATATCAACTTTCACTACGCACAATAATATTTCAGGATTTGAAGCAGCTCGATTAAACATCGAGCACAGTTCTGTTGTTCGAAATCAATATCAAGATATTTTGTAGTAGGCGAGTTTTAAAGGATTTCCATGACAACGAAAATGATGTCTCACTCACACTTCGCTGTTATCATTTAATAAGAATTACAGACATTTCTGTTATTCTATGAGAAGAATATTTATAAAGAGAAACATCTACTTTGCATTGCAACAAAGTTACCAAATCTCATCGCACAGAATAAAACCACGATTTTAAACAACTCTGTTATTTTTATAGCACAATACTGCTGTTCGGAATTATTACAAAGAAACTTCAACATCACATGCTATAGAAAAGCGGATTTCATATTATATATAATCTTGTTTCAAAATCATTCAATTTTTCAACGGCATCTAAAACATCGTCATTCTCTTACTGCATGTTCACTGCATACGAAGTATTTTTCTTTCAAGTTAGACGTGAAACTAATTTGAACTCCATATAACTCAACATATTGATTTTTTTAATCTTTTCTGTATCCTATTCCTTTGGACATTAATGCTCTTTCTTCATTTCACGCCATTACAACGATATTGGATGGAACACAGTAAGTTTGAGAGGTCTGTTTGGAGTCAATCAACATACAAAAAGCGGTAATAAAGAACAATAATGGTAAAAAGAAACTGAGCAGGTTTTTTATCACACCCATATTTACCAATATCATTTTCATACTAACATTAATGTATTTCTTTCTATGGTAGCTTATCATACAATAAAGATCATTATCATCATCAAGCAAAAATAAATGTTTCGTCTGGATATGTTCCAGTCTTTGGACCCTCTCTTTCAGATAGCAAGGTTGTATAACGCCAAGAAGCTGATGACATTTATGTTACAAAACCTCGAAAAACAAAATCTGAAATCCTATGGAAAAAATTCGCATCATTTAAAAATTTGATTGTTTCATTGTAGCAAACTTTGCGCTTAGTCAGATCTGCTTGTCCAAGTAAACTGTGCAGACTTAGTTCACAGATGCTTTCTGTTTGTAACTTTGCTATTAGGTTGTTTCTCTGGATCGAGTAGGCAGTACAATTCAGCAAAACAGGAATCACCTTTTCCTTTAGGTTGCACGATTGGCAATTGGGGAAAAGAACCTTTCTCATCTTGAAAAGTGAGTCATTCAAGAGTTCCTGTTCTGAGTCTCTGATGCACACAAAATTTCTTTTTGAAAGATGCAGATCATTAAGTGGAAGGATCTTGTTCTCTGCTAATTGTCGATGATTGATCTTTCTTTCAGCGATGAGTTGGAAATGATGTAGGAAATTCTCCTTTAGATTTTCTGTATTTAATTTAGAAACTTATAAATTACAAATTTGAAACTGGAGATATTTGTCATTTTTAAGGGCCGACTTTGCTAAGAAATCAGCAATTTCGTTTCCCTGGACACCTACATGTCCAGGGATCCTTTGCAAAGTAATTTTGTATCCTTTATCAATTATTTGATCGATGGTCTGAAGGATATTTCAGAAAAACCCATTATTCTTGGAGTGACATGGATCTTGCTGGAGAAAAAAACAAAGATGACCTACTATCTGTAAGTACAACAAGATTAGATTTTGGGTGTTTAAAACACCACTTTAGAGCCATTTCAATTGCTATAAACTCAGTAGTCATAACATCTGAGGTACCTTATAGCCTGAGAGCTTCAAAGTGAGATATTTCTGACACCCAGAAAGCCGTTCCAGCAAGTTGCAAAAGATCCGTCAGAGAAAATCTTAATATGATTTTCATATTTTTCTTCTATTAGCTCCTGAGCAATAATCTTTTGAACAGAGCTATCAAGTTCTTTTTTTAGATGTGAAACCTTACCATGTGGTCCATATTATGCCAGCGGTAGCATTTAAGGTCCAATCTCGCCATTTCATGAAGTAAAACCTTAGTACGTTTAGAAAAGGATGTTTCCTTTTTATTGGAATTCGAAAAAAAGGTCTTCGCAGACCGATCATTCTTATCGATCTGGTCTTTAATACTTAAAACATAAACAGTGCTATGTTGCATTAATTTATGGCGTCAGCCAGGTTACCACCTTTTAATGGTGTAAAGCAACACTATATTTTGGTGTAAATTTACACCGAAAGAAGTGTAATGTAATGTCAAAAACAAGTGTAAGGTAACACTATATTCTGGGTCAACCACACACTCGAAGAGTTAAACTCTAACATCACGAAAGGGAGTAAGATGACATTACAGTTTATATAACACCAGAAAATGGTGTAAGGTATCACCACATTCAAGTGAAATTTTAAAAGCGAAATTTAAACGCAGAAGCTACCTATTTTGTTTACGTTACTGGTGTAATTTTCCATTTGAAACAAAAAATAATTTTATATAACAATTTTTCTAACATTTTGGCTGGAAAATATGATTCATTATGAAAAATAAATAAAGAGGTAATGGTATAATTCTTTATTGTAGTCTTAAAATATTGAAATAATTCAATCATTCTGATGTTTTGAGCAATTTTTATTTTTAAAATAGTAATGAAATGAAACTAAATACTAATTTTAGAAACAGAACATTGTATGTTAAATTTCAAATTTCACGTCAGGATTTTGCTTCAAGGTTAGCTTTAAATTTCATCATAATATATTGTTAAATATTAAAACTGTGTACAGTCTTGAAAAATATCTTAGCTGTGTACGGATATTGAATATAACTAACGGATTTTGGTCTTAATGCACTGGTAGGTATCTATTGAATAAAAAATATCATTGTATTTTCAGAATTTTTCGTGGGATAATGTCCAAATGATTAAATACACAGGTTACTTTATAACACGGATCTCAAACTCAAATCATATAAGGAGCCAAATCAGTCGCTTATCAATATATGCCAAATCTTCCACGAAAATGACTCTTCAGGTCGGTGCAGAGCCACCTGGATACACGGATCAGGACAAGGCCAGCTTCATGCCCCAACCCTGGACAGCCGTTATGTAAAAGGGGGAAAAAAGCAGGGAAATAAAATATGTATAAAAATTTATCTAAAGTTCTTTCTTTATAACAATACAAATAGAATAGTTTGCGAAATTTTAAAATTCTTTATCAGACCTCTAAAACATAATAGTTACCAGTACAGTTTTAGAAAATAAATTTAAAATGTTAAAGCTGTGTGTATTGTATGTATATAGCAATGGTTCGTGATTTTAATTCGCTGGACTTCGTTCAAGATTGGAGCACCAAGTGGTAATAACTTTTTTCTTATTCTGCTTGCGTATTAAAACCTTTCTGTCCTGAGGAAGTGACTTTGGGGTTGTTTCAGTGCCTGTGTTCAACAGTGTCACTGACATCCACTGGCTCGATTTATCAGTGTCGACACGAGCGTAGGACTTGAGATCATCATGGAAATGCTTTGTACTGAAATTTCAGAAGAAATACATGTATTCAGAGAAATACATTCCATTAATAAAAAGGAATATTTGAGACTCGCAAAGAGTGAAACTGCGTGCCTTAATTGCTTGTTACTTCAGTCTGCTCATGACCAGCGCGTTATACCTTTAGGCTAAGTCAATGAAGACTCAAAAGGTATTAATACGGATGAGTTTGTGCAAGTAAGTAGCAGAAAGGCTGTATAACGGCCACTCTCAATAACTGAAGATAAAAATGAACTGCCAACTAAAAACAGATTTTGTGATCTATCTGAGGATGAAGATGGCAACAGATCAAGTATGGATCATGAGTATCAGGAGGTTGTGCCAGCTTCTGAAACTATTATATCAAAACTTGTGAAAGTTCTACCTATTATAGTTAGAATTGAGAAAAACTGGATTGGATTAAATAAAAATTAAAAGGATTTGCTAAATTGGATTTTTTTGCTAATAAGTAGACAGAAACCATCCGCATTCAACCCAGATGTGCTGAGGACTGTAGATCTTTCAGTAGAAGGTTGGATATTAATATCATTCAGTATCATATCTATCAGTTGAGACGTGAAAAGAATTTGAAGGTTGTAATAAAAAACCTGCCAGCAGACAGCAAGATTTTAAGTATCACCACATTCAGGTAAACACTTAAAAGCGAAATTTAAATACAGAAGCAACCTGTTATATTTTGGTTATTGCTGTCGTTTTCCATTTGAAGCAAAAAATACATTTATGTAATAATTTTTGTAACGTTTTGACTGGTAAATATAATTCATTATGAAGAAAGAAATAAAGAGGTAATGAAAATATTAAAGGTTAGCTGAATTAAAAAATTAGATGAAATGAAAGAAGAACTTCTTGATCAAGGTGACACTATTATAAAAATCAGTCAGTTCAAAAAGGGCAATAAGATACCACCAATGCCTTTGCATTTAATAGAATTGTCAAACAATGATGTGAACAAGCAAAGTTTTAACGCACGTTTTTTATTCAACCTGCAAGTGAATATTGAATCACATAAAATTAAATCCTGTCACAGACAATGTCACAGATGTCAAAGGTTTGGGCACACACAGTCTTGTTGTCACAATCAAGTCAGATGCGTGAAGTGCGCAGCAACCACTTGACCTCTGAATGTTCTAGGAAAAGAGAAGCAGAACCACCAAAGTGTGCCAATTGCGGTTTGGAGCACACTGCGTATTATAAAGGTTGTTCTGCATTTCCTAAACTGCAGTCAAAGGCAATTAAACGTCATAATGGAAAAGGTAGCAAACAATGAAATTTTGCCGTTGACAGTCAAAGTAAAATTCGTCCTGGCATTTCATATGCTTAGGCAGTTGTAAATTCAGATGTGATTCAAAATCCTTCCAATCAGAATATCCAACCAAGGCTGCTAACAGAAATGTCTCTACCAGTCAACTTTCAGAACAATTTAAAGAAGGAAGCACAGAACTGAATGTCTTGAAAGAAGTCAATCATATATTGCAAAGTTTCAATAATCTTAAAGTTTGGGAAATTTTTGGAAGACTAAAAGAACTGTTAACAGAATTCAGATCTGCTGAAGACAGTGTTAGAAAATTATTTGTTGCTCTGAAAGCAGTTGACTATGTTAGCAAACTTTTTTTAGTATGACTCTTAACAAAATAATTGTAGGCTCATCAAGATTGCCTTTTGGAATGCAAATGGCTTAAAAAATGATGCCATTAAGTTTAAAGAATTCCTTATTATTCATAAAATCGATATTGCTCTTATAAATGAACCCCACCTAAAGCCATATTATAGCTTTAAGGTTCCTAACTTCACATGTTATACATGAACAGATAGGCTGCATAACAGGGGTGGCGGAACAGCGATTTTCATCAAGCGTTCGCTTGACCATTTTGAGTTAAGGCTGCCAAATCTGCGAAGCATCGAAGGCACTGCAGTGATTCTGTCAAACTCAGTTGTGGGAGATTTGAAAATTGTGTCCTGTCACAAGTCACCAAATCCTATTCTACAAACTGAAGACCTTGATTCGATTCTAGATAAAAATTGCCATGTGTTAGTTGCTGGAGACTTAAACTCTAAGTATCAATCATGGAACTACCGAGGAACCAATGCAAGTGGAAAAATTGTATTTCACTATGCCATATCAAAAAATGTTATCATTCATTCTTCACATTCACCTACATTTTTTTCGTTCCAATTGTCGACAGGTACCAGACATTTTGGATATTTGTCTCATTGCCAATATATCTCCAAATTATAGTCTACAAACTGCGAATGAACGAAACTCAGACCATAATCCTCTGCTTTTGTCGCTGGATCGGCCTGGTGTGTCTTTCCAAAAAGAGCGACTTTTCGTTAATTGGGATGTCTTTAAACAAACGTTGCACAATAGTATAATTGTGCAGGTTTCTGAAAAGAGTGCTGATGAACTGGAAAACAACATCAAAGATCTCACATTTCATATTCATTCAGCTATAAAACTAGCCAGCAAGCCAGCACTCACAATAATATTGGAGCCCTTACTTCTGAATTGAAGACACTCATTAAAAATAAGAACAGGGCTAGAAGGCATTATCACAATACACGTCATCAGACTGATAAAACAAGCTATAATAAATTGATGAATGAACTTCGGCGTGCTCTACACTTACACCAAAATTATTGTTGGAATCGGAAATTAGATTCTCTTCAAGTTCAGGGCCAGTCAATCTGGCATATGGTTAAAGCACTCAAGGGTGATAGCGCAAATATTCACCCTGTTCATGGGGTTGGGGGTATTGTATACTCTGA
Source organism: Ryuthela nishihirai (assembly GCA_038380435.1). Lineage (NCBI taxonomy): Eukaryota > Metazoa > Arthropoda > Arachnida > Araneae > Heptathelidae > Ryuthela > Ryuthela nishihirai. Next base: position 36,226,734 of record JAWZYU010000029.1, read on the forward strand.
TGAAGATAAGGCTGAAACTTTCGCTGACGCTTTTGAGCAACAATTCACAGCGAACATTGATCCTTCGGATGAAGATATTATCTCAGCTGTTAACCGAAAAGTTAATGGATTTATTAAAAAAAAACCTGTATTTATTTGGACTTTGTCACTCGAGAAGAGGTGGACAAAGAAATAAAAGAATTAAAAGTCTCTGAGGAAAGAATTAAAAATCTCAGGATCTGACAATATTTCTGACGCTATTATCAAAAATTAGCCAAAGAGAGTGAAAATAAGAATTGTTAGCATATTCAATTGAAAACTAAGATCAAATATCTTCGTAAATCAGTGGAAGCTTCTTTCAGTCTCCGTTATCCCCTAAATCTGGCAAGACAGAACTTTCCTCAAAATAATCGGCCAATCAATCTTCTTTCATGCTTTGGTAAACTCTATGAATGTGTTATACTGAACAGAATGGAAAAATTCTTTACTGACAAAAAAGATTATCCAACCTGAAGATTTCGTATTCCAAAAACAGCACTCGACTGTTCATCAAGTTTTATGAGTTGTTGAACATATTTCTGAAGCTTTCATTAAGAAAGAATTTACAGCAAGAGCTTTTCTTGTAATCGCAAAAGCTTTCGATAAAGTTTGGACATACGGACTCATTTCTAAATTAATTGAATTTGGCTTTCCCTGATTCGATCATTCATATCACATACGATTACCTCTCTCATAGATCATTTAGAGTGAAAATTAGAAACTGTGTTTCTACCACCAGACTATTTTCTGGCTCTGTGCTTGATCCGACTCTTTTTAACATCTGTGTTAGTGACATTCCTAGTTGGACAGAGTTCAGTTAGCTTTGTATGCAGATGATACAGCTATCATGACGTCATCTATAAGATTCGGAATAGCAATTGAAAGAATTCAGACACAGCTAAAAATGATTGAAAATTGGTGCATTAACTGACGAGTCAAAATTAACACAGGCAAAAGTGCAGCACTTCTTTTCATGCACAAAAGAGTGGCCTACATTTCCGTTGTCAAATTGTTTAACAATGTGATAGAATAGAGAGAAAATGTCCATACCTTGGAGTTAATATACATCACAAACTCAATTGGGGAGACCACGTTACAAATGTTTCCAATAACTGAAGGAGTAAGGTACAAGCTTAATTCACTTTTGAGGAGAGGTTCTGAACTTTCTCTTGAAAATAAGCTGTTATTGTATAGACAATCATCCGTCCTATTTTCATGTATGCTTCACCTACTTGGGGCTATGCTAATGAGTGTCAACTCAGAAAACTTCAAGTGCTAGAAAACAAGTTTCTCAGAACAGCAGTTGCTGCACCTTGGTATGTACGAAATGAAATCATAGACAGAGATTTGGGTATTTCCAGTATCAAGGACTTGATCAAAGAATATTCTATCAGATTTTATGAAAATATAGAACATCATCTTAACCAATTAGTAGCTAATCTGATGAACTACGACAACACTTGTGAGTAAAGGAGTAAAGACACAAGCGTCCACGCTCGATATTATTACGAGCTATGTTATGCAACCTTCGGGTTCTGGACTTTTCCAGCTTATCTAGTAACTTAACATTATATAACTTAACATTAACTGTAACTTAACATTATGATATACATATGTGATGCAGAACACTACCTAATTGACAATGCAGAAGATTATGGACAAATATTTTGTTCTGTACATCGAAAATCCAATTATGATCTCTGATGCATGTATTTATCAAAACAAATTCTTTCGTCATTTCACTGTCCCGATATAAATAAATAAATAAATAAATAAATACCCCTCAAGCAGCTTCTTGCCACAGAGGTCTCACAGGAGCCTGTCAGTTTATATGCCATATAATATGTTAAAAATTGCTCCAACAGAGAGCTGTTGAAGAAAAGGAGGGGAAAAAAGTTAAAAAAATAAATTTGTACAAAGATTTCGTTGTTTTAATGTCTAAAACTAAATTGCAAGCTACTTATTTTAAATACTATAATAAAAAAAATATATTCATTTGTCACGAATCTTTTAGAACTTTTATTAATGTTTTAAAAGTAATTGCCAAATCTTTGAAAATAAATAATTTGCAGTGTTATTTTAAGATATATTATTTTATATAAAACACTTATATAAATGAATCAAACTCTCCACGTGTGCGAGTTCCATTTACACGAATTCGAATCTACGCGAACAATCTTTAATGCCCTATTTGTTTTTTACACGAACCCAAATTCAAATATACGCTAGTTAAAAGAAAATAAATACCTCCTCAGGCAGCTGCTTGCCACAAAGGTCTGACAGGAGTCTGTCAGTTTAATACGCCATAAGAGATGGATCTCTGAGTATGGCGGTCCTCAGCAGATTTTTTCCCATTACCTTAAACATTTATCTACCGCTATTATTATTAATATTGAAAATTGAAGTGTATTTCCATCCACATAAATATAAAATTTAACGAGGTAGTTTGAGGAGGATGATTCTTCACCTTTAAACTTGGCTAACAATTCCTAACCTACTGGCGATGCTAAAGATGTTTAAATATAGCATTGATTATCTACAGAACCTTGATGGCAACTAAGAACGTGGATTAAAGAAATCACAGTGATACAGTAGCCCCATATAATTTAAGCTGCTTAAGATGAGGAAACATCTCTACAACCAACACTTATGGAATTCTTCAGTCGATCTAGCAATGTCAGCAGAAATATCAAGCACAACAAGCCCTTCGGAGATAAATAGCGTCAAAGCTCACTCATTCTCTAAAATTCTTTAAAAATTTCCATTTCTCTTGTAGGTACCTTTACAAAAAGGTAACAAACAAATTTCGTGTATTATTTTTATCACTTATTTTGTGTACTTTAGCTAATTTACATAAATAATCGGTTTACTATAAATGTAATAAAATATATATGTAATATAACTAAATGTAATTCTAAACGATTTCGTAACCTACACCTTAATTTCATATTCTTTCTTCAGCTCCATTTGCGAGAATTTAATGTGGGCGAGGTTCTGGTGCTCGCTTACTTGGAGAGTCAAAATTAATTTTTATGCTATTGTACTGTTTGATCCTGGTATGATAATGGGTCTGACACTTAGCACCACTAGTCTAGAATGTACAAAATTGCACATCAAGCGTTTCAAATAAATTACACTAAACCTGAAAAAGCAGAACACCATAAGTAATTAAACTACCAATAACAGCCAATATACGATTTCTATTAAGCAACAACATCCCCCATGCTGACAGTGTCACCTCCTTTCTATAAGCCAGATACTTTAAGAGTTTAAGCAAATTTCCCTTATCATGATGGAACAGCAATTCTTCAGAAAACTCTAAGAAGATCCTGAGTGATAACCTATTAATTTGCTCCACTTCAGAAGCACTCAAAATTACTAAAAGCATTGAAAAAGTATTAAACAGGCAGAAAACACACAAGTTAATTATCCACTGAACATTGACTGTATCTTCATTTATATAACCCTGGACAAAACTCAGGACATGGAGTGAATTTGAAAATACCGAAGCCAACAAAAAGAACATCGTAGTGGAAAATCTAGTATCAGTGAATTTAATGTTAGATTGAATAAGCTTATAATACCGTAACAGATAGATTGATGTGTTTTGCCTCAAGGAATTACAAAAATGATTTTTCAATAGAGTGTTACTTACATCCATAGTGTGTACAAGATGATAACATGCGCATGAATAGACTAATGATACCCCGCTTAATAAAGGATACCAGACGTAATGATTTATTACGATTAACACACAAAAGAAAATACGTTGGAATTCGGGATAATGATTTTCAAGGCATAAAATTTTAAAAATGGGTTCCATCTTTGTTTCGTTTTTTGTCAATGCTCCAGCTACATTTCCACACAGAGAACCGAACAGCATTGTCAAAGGGGCAAAGCAAGTGAAAATGCGAATGCACTTTAGGAATTTTGAATGATTATGGCGCGAAAATGTTGGTAATTCATTTTCCATTTCTTCCAGTTTACGAAATATTTCTGCTAACTGTCTACGTCTCGTAAACATGAAAACCCAGATGATAATTGAGAGAGTATTTCCAAAAAATAATGAAGCCAAACCAGCTAATATGTTCTGAATGATAAGATTGTAACCATATGCTAATGTTATGAACAACATGGCTGCTAAAAAGGAAATCATACCCAGCTTCAAAACGAATTTTTTGATAAATGATAGCTCTGTATGCTCTTTCTCACTACGTATATCTATTCCTATTACTCTTAGGATTCTTAGAATCGGATTTAAATGATTTCTGATGGGAGATTTTTTCATAAAAATTTTTCCTTCCATTTCTTGTGGATGGTTAATACAACTGGGTTTGGAATCTAAAGTTTCACCACTTGAAGCAGCATTTGCTCTCCGTTTTTTATAAACCACAACTACTGTACTTTTAGAGGCCATTGTCGATAGTCTATGCAATTCAATTTTAATTTATTAGCTTCTAACAAGAAGGATAACGGAACCAATTATTGAACTTAACACATTTTAAAAGAAGTTTTAGAATATCAGAAATATCAAATATTATCCCCTTTTTATATACTAATTCTTGATATTTTACATATGTGTTTTGGTATTGTAATTATTTACACTACAATAAGGAGCCAGATAATGATATTAATGACTGTAATTTAGAACTCGAAACTGATTAATATATCAGTGTCATCTATAAGAGGACAAATTTAAATACATATATTTTTGCATAAGATCTTCTGAAGGTGCAGCTAAAAGCAAATGCGGTGTATTAGGCACATGTAAAACATTCTGGTTTTTGGGTATATGTTCAGTTTCCAATGTTTGAAAAGATTTATTTACACTTTAAGCCGGTAAAATACTACTAGTAAAAGGAATACTAAAGTTAAAATTATTTTCCATTTTTAAATAATTTACGATTTCAAGAATTGTTACACATCCCAATGGAAGTGATGACTTAAGAGCTTACTTCAATTAAAGTTCGCAAATTGTCATATAGAAGATACTTCGATATTCGTTTTATTACAATAAGCTTCATAGGTGAAGGAATAGAGATCCAAAAGAAACATCTTTTAACCGAAATAATAACGATGGAAGCAAATTATACCTGTTATCAAAATGTTATAATTCGTAAGTATTTAATGAGAAAGTAAACTGAATTTCTCATAGCAGAAATTTAGTTATCCCAATATTTGTTCTAATATTATTTACACTATGTATAGAATCACTCTATCGGAGTTACAGGTGTGTACAATACTTTGCAAATCTTTGTTTACATATTTTAAGATCAACTAATCTTCTGGTCTCTACTGATTCTTAATGATTTATCACAAAAGTTCAATAAAGTGAATTTGTTGAAAGCAAAATACACACCTTATGTTATCTCAGACATATGCAATCAATAATAAAAATCTTGCGATCGACTTATCGATGATTTTATTTATCATGCCGAATATAGTTTTGCTTCTTACATTCTATTGTGATCTCCGTATTATTATTATGAAGGAATATTTTTCACATCGAAAAAATTATTTTTCCTTTGGCACAAATCCTATTTTTCGAGAAGAAGATGTTTTCAACAGAGAAAATGGTAGCTCTCTTTTTAATAAATAATTCTACTATTCCACAGGCAGTTTTTCACACAAACACAGTTACTTTTGTTTTCAGAAAAAAATTTTAATATTTGATAACAAGAGTTTTTAGGTTTTAGTTCAATTTTATTTAGAGAGGAAGGTTTTCATACAGAATAATTTGTTTGTTTCTTTGTTTTTTCTAGTACAAATTTTCCATTCGATAACAAGAAATGTTGCATAAAACAACAGTTGTTTTCGTTACAGTGCAAATGCGGTTATTAGACAAGAATAGCTTTTCTTGCAAAGGAACTAGTTACTTTCTTTTCAATGCAAATTCTGTTATTCGATAGGAAATATAGCATCATGTAGAGAAATAATTTCAATGCCCTTCAGTAGAAATTTCCAAATCTCATCGCACAGCATGTCCTACCTGATTACACTTGCAGTCCAGTATACTGCGCATATACAGTATAATATATTACAACCACCATAAAATCTCAAGCACAAACCGATACTAAGAATGTTATCGTTTCATATCATATATCCTTTCCAGAAATTCGGTCACTTTCCTCAATGGCACTTAAATCGTAGAATTTTCTTCTATAAGCACTCACGGCAACAAAAAGGAGCTTCTTTGCCTCGAACTGCTTCAATATCTTCAAACCCATCGGACTTACTTCTCCTATTTTAAAATTTTACTTCTTGGTAATTCCAGTCCCTTTTTTCTCTGTCCCTCCGTTAACTGTCCGTCGCAAAGTGAGTACCGGTATAGTCATGAAAAGGCGATTTTCAATAACACTAATATAAAAAGACATATATTGATTGCTGCTAACAATAATATAAAAAGACATCAGAGCATAAGATCACACCCATATTTACCAATAGCATTTTAGCATTCAGCTTAATGCATCTTTTATATCGAAGAGAAAAATGGCCTTGCAACAGCAAAAGCGTGAGAGCTTTATTACTTGATAGAAAAAAATCTTGCGTATAGCAGTACTACTGGACCCAACCTACAACAAAGAAGAAGTGACATTGCTATTTCAAAATGTGACCTTCATTTGAGAGAACAGGGGCGTGTCTCCAGGTGCAAAACACAAAGAAATATCAAACTACCTCAAAAATAAGTATTTAAATGCAACAAAAAGAAATATAAATTTAAGCAAAATTTTCTGCAAAGTTCGACACAATAAAATATGATAAAAATGTAAATAAGGAAAAATGCATAACAGGATATATACAAAAATAGTACTAAGAAAAAGGGGCGGTGGTGGCTCAGTCGGCATCGCACCATACTCGTAATCTGCTCTTCCCAGGTTCGAGTCCCAGATGGATTAGCATCGAGATTTATGTCTGCAAAACTCCCCGCCCTGGCCACGGTCAGTAGGAGACACCAATCGGCTTGGAAAGGCCGCCGGCCGTCGGAAGGAACGTTAAGCCGTGGTCCCGTGTGCGGGAGAGTCATCACCTGTGCACGTTAAAGAACACGCTGGATGATCCTAACGGGAGGCTACCATCTGTCTCCCAACAGCTGTTCCAGTAGGTCCCCTACCCCAACCTTCTCTGAGCCTTCGGGGTCCTTGTGACCTGGCCATTTAGCCCATGAAGTGCGAAAAAGAGCCGCTCAGAGGTAAAACAACCCAAACAACAACAACTATTAAGAAAAACAAACGGAAACGAAAAACGTAAAGACACCGTAAGCACGAAGTGTGGATTATGTCATATAGAAAATAAAACACCTTTTAATGTAAAAATAGAGAAATACAGCAAGAGATTCGGAGTAGTGGTGAATAGGATTCGTTTTCGGCGGGCTGACAACTAAAATTGACGATGTTTGTTCAATATAAGTTCTTTTGAACAACAGTGCATCTTTCTTACTGTAAGGAAAGTAATTTCCTGTATGCATTTTGCATGGACAGTAGAAAAGGTGATTGGTAAGAATTGTACCTGTGAATCGTTTAATGAACTATTTTCGAATGTTGTATTTATTAATTATTATTTGATGAATGTCAAAACTAATTAGTCATTAGTTAGCCTATTTGATGTAAGAAAATTGCCTCAGTTATTAAATCAGTTCATTTTCTGTCTGTTTGTTCATTACGAATTCACTCACGGTTGTCAAATAAAAATAGAAATCGAAATTTGCCACGAAAGTGAAGGATGAAACATTGATGTGCTTGCTGATTTGAAACCACATGGAATCTATAATTGTGAAAGATGTCTGTGTGCGAGTCTAGAAAAATAATTGGAGGGAGGAGAGGAAAATGGTCTGCACCGAATCGGAACTGACCAGAACACTGTTCCAGATATACACATACATATATATATATTTCTTTTTTTCGAGAAATATTTTTCGTCAAAGAGTGGAATACAAGTAGTTCTCGATTCTCGAAGTTAATGAGTTCCTGAAAATTACTGTTCAGAATGAAATCAATTTGTTATTTAAAAAAATTCAAATGTCAAGGTTAAAAATTAGGATAGCAGGTAGCTAATCTAGGTGCCAATTTTGGTTTACTCTAATTCTACTCTTTTCAAGTTAAAGAATACGTTCCTGTAATTACGCTACCCAACATATTCTTCTTTCCGAGCTTTGGATACAAATGCACAAAATTTGTAAAATAAAAAAAACTAAACATTACATGAATACATCGCAGAAATGCTTTAAACTGAACTTAATTTCAAAATTTCAGAATTCATTGACATTCTCTAAAATTTTCCAACCAGCATTAAATGAATTCGAAGATACTTAGGTACAGGTGTGTCTTATTCGGGGATCCAGGGTTTTGAGAATGAATGTACGCAAGTCCAAATAGAAAAGGACTATCTTGCATGAAAGAAAGACTTTACAAGAAATTCTAAACCAAATTTCATCTAACGAAATTGTCATAGCTTCTTGTCTATTGGTGCTGTTTTTTGCTGTCAAGGAGGATTCGGGATTTCACTATGCAAAATGGGACAATCCGCAGAAAACGGGCTGGGTCGATCCACCAAACATGGACAATGTAGCACCGAAGAATTAATTTTTAAAAGTAAGTAGCTGTACTTAGTAAATAATTTAGTTTTAAAATAAAACCGACGATTATTTTATAAGATTTATTTTTAAACATCTGGTGATCAGTTTTAAAATATTCAAATATATACTTAAAACAGATATAATAAATACATCATTTGTTTCATTTGGATCAAAATTAGTAGATTTCAGTTATATTTTTATATATATTTAATTTTTCTACCTTTCTTCTCGCCTATTGCTCAACGACCTCCCAGTCCTGATACATCAAGGTGGCCTTGGTCGATCCCAATTGGGTTGTGTTGGGTCGTTTTACCTCTGAGCGGCACTTTTTTGCACACCATGGGCTAAATGGCCAAGTCACATGGACCCCGAAGGCTCAGAGAAGGTTGTGGGAGGGGACCCACTGGAACAGCTGTTTGGAGACAGATGGTAGCCCCCCGTCAAGGCCATCCAGCGTGTTCTTTAACGTGCACACGGTATGGCTCTCCCGCACACGGCGCCACGGCTTAACGTCCCATCCGACGGACGGCGGCCTTTCCAAGCCCATCGGTGTCCCCTACTGACCGTGGGCAGGGCGGGAAATTTTGCGGAGATAAATCTCAACGCTGAGCCAGTTGGGACTCGAACCTGGGAACTACAGATTACGAGCCTAGCGCGCTACCGACTGAGCCACCCCCGCCCCCGATCCCAATGAGACGTGGATTCATGAGACGAGACGCCCGCTTTGTCGTACACAACTGACAACGAGTGTGAGCCTCTTCATTTCTCACAAATTGAGTGTGTTATCAATAGAGTTGCCAGGATTTTTCGCATCACGCTTTCAAGATTCGTTTCAAACAATGAAAATGGAAATATTTAACGCTCAAATTGAGAACATGCCTCAATTAATTATCGCTTGAATCCAAATTCGACTAAGAATTCAAATCCGCGCAAATCGAGAACACCTGCATATGTTTTTTTCTCTCTTTTCTAATGGTCTTTCAAAACGTATTCTTAAAAATATTTGTAAAACTAGAAAGGCTTTCCATATATATATTATATTTCTAGAACGTCACTCCAATTCCTATTTGTCTTTGAATACGACTCCTGATTTCAAAATTCCTCCTATTTCCGAATTCTATTGCCCAAATTCCGAATATCAAAGTTTGATATCTATGGAACTTCTTCTTGACCTTCAAGGACAGTCAGAGGTCAAATTTCGGATTTCTCCCGAGATCTACGACCTGAAGTACACCTATGTACAAGTTATCCAAGCTACGCCATTTCTGTATCATAGTTGGAATCAGAGTCATTCCCTGTCAGCTGTTCCGGGACCATCATTCCGGGATGCAGCAAATCCCCGGTTATCCGGAACTCAATCATACGGAATTCTCGTGTAACCGGCATAAATTTAATTTCATATTAAACATTTGAACTGAGTACAGTCAAGTTCAGTATGCGTTGGTGGTTCTCCCGGATGCCTCTGGAGTCGTCTTTCATGCATTTTACGTCTTCTCAGCCCTCAACATCAGCTGCTGTTCACGAATCAAATCCTAGTTCAGTGGATGACACTGATGAAATACTATTCGAGTTTCTAAAATCTATTCAGAAAACTGCACTTCACGAACCTATCTGTAGGTAATTGTTTTTTCTGAAAGTTTAGTTTAGTTTCATTATTTTTATGCCTCGGATATTATTTTTTGAAGTAAATCTTATGACATTACCAAAGGCTCCTTATTTGAAAAGGGAACAAAATAATTTCTACGATGCTAATCAAAAATAATGATATCGGTGATACAATTTCATGCACAGAGAAACAATCAAACAAAACATGTTTTAACTTGTTAGCTGATTTTTGGCGTCATTTGTGATGTGGCAATGCCTTACCAAGTGCACACATAAAAGATGACCGATCCTCTATCGCAGTCGTTCTCAACCTTTTATGCTTCACGTACCGCCTGGAAATGTATACGTAACTGACGTACCCCTTATACAGATAGATAAAACTATAGTTAGAGTATAATAATGCCAACTTAGCGACTTTGTTACTAGATCTAGCGACCTTTGAGCTCTCATAGCGTACCCCAAAAAATTTTTCCGCGTTCCCCACTTTGAGAACCCCTGTTCTATCCGGTTGCAACAAGGAAGAACAACGAGTGGTAATACGATTTCTGAAATCTGTAGGACTACTCTGAGCGGAAATTGAAAGTAGAATATTTATGCAATACCGGAAGAGTTGTTTCAATAGCCAATAAATTCTCTAAGTTTGTAAAATGTAATTATATCGGAAACGGTGTCCAGCAACATCGGTGGTAAGTATGTAAACAACAGAATTAGACAAACAAATCTGATAAAGATAGATAATACGGCTGCTGAAAGATGGGGAAGACAACTCTTCTTCATCATATACCTAACATTATATACCTAAATATATCGGAAACGGTGGCCAGCAACATCGGTGGTAAGTGTGTAAACAACAGAATTAGACAAACAAGTCTGATAAATGAATGGGGCAGGGGTGACTCATTCGGTAAAACGCTTGGCAAATAATCTGCAGTTTCCAAGTTCGAGTTACAACTGTTCTACTGGAGCTGTTAGGAGACAAATGGTAGCTTCTCGTCAAAGCCATCTAGCTTGTTCTTTAATATACACAGGTTATGGCTCTCTGTCATACGGGGCCATGGCTTAACGTCCGACGGACGGCGGCCTTTCCAAGCTCATTACGGTCCCCTACTGACCGAGTGCAGGGCGGGAGTTTTTACGGAGATAAATCGCAACGCTGGCCCGGACGAGACTCAAATCTGGGAAGTGCAGATTCCAAGTCTGGAGCGCTACCGACTGAGCCACCTTAGCCCTTTTGCTCAGGGATAAAATAAACCAACAGCAACACACACCATGACAAGATAATAATTCATTTTGAATTACTCATTTCTCATTTACATCTTAAGTGTGATTTTTTTAAAAATCCAGGATGGGTCAAACCTTCAGGAAGTGGTGCATCCTACATCCATTGGGGATCAACTAAATGTCCAGCAACATTGACTGATCTGGTGTATTCAGGTTATGCCGTTGGAGCTCCGGCTAATTTCTTCGGTAATGAAAAGAACTTCCAATGTCTACCAGACAAAGATCCTGAACTTACTGCACACAAACCGGACATACAATCATCGGCATATATGCAAATTCCCATGTATCGGAACATTGATCAATCGGGGAAGACCGGACCGATCCGATGTGCTTCGTGTCTCTCGAAAGACAAGATCGGCGTTCAGGTGTTTCCTGCCATGACGGAATGTCCTCCAGAATGGAAGTTAGAATATGGTGCATATTTGATAGCTGAGAGTGCATGCCATGCTGGTCAAGGTTTCATGTGTTTGACCAAGAATCCTGTTGATGATGAAGGAGATTTGTCTTCCCCATCTTCAGCAGCCAAGATGAATGCTGTATGGATGGACTGCGAGAATTGTGGTGAAGAAAAAATTGTTCCTTGTGTCGTGTGTTCTAAATAAAAAGCACTCTATATCGGTACTAGTGTATGGAAAGAAAATATGACAAAATGCTTTGTGAGAAAATTTACAGAATTTAATGTTAGATTATGTGACAGTGTAATAACTGCTAAGTTTGTGTAGTATATGGGAATATTAAAGCATAGAAACATGAAAATTATAAGACTCTTGCAGTTAATTGCTTAAATTTGTTCGATGGTCAAGCGTTTGATGGCATATATATCAATGAAAGGCATCTGGGATATGAATGTTTCTTCTCTGTGATGTTTTTCTGCTGAGGTCTCGCCTTCCTCACACATTATACTCACAGGGAACGGTCACACCTTTGTGGCAAGCAGTTAACTGAATGGTAATTTAACTATTTATTTTGAAATTTATACCAAAAGTACATTTTAATGAAGTTAAATTGGCATAAATTTAGTAATTAAATATTACTGATAATACGACAATATATATATAATACATTACACCTTAAGCCACGGGAGAACCCAGGGGAAGGGAGACTGTCGATCTCCACCCTCTCCCCATAGAAACTGAAAACAAAACGAAAAAAAAATACCTTATTTTACTTCACATAAAATGCACAGGTATATAACACGCCTCCTGCTATTTCAGCAGGGAATATTTAGGGAGAAACTCTTAAAGGTATTTAAGCATTTGATATTTAATTATGGGTGACAAAATTTTGAAATTTCACCCTCAACCATGGGTGCGCGCATGCCTCTCAAGCAGCTCTTTGCCAGAGTTCTGACAGACGTCTATCAGTATAGTATGTTATGGAGAAGGAGGTGTTTGAGGAACGCGAAACCTCGGCAGAAAGGCAATGCAAATAAGGAACCATCCTTGCATTATCTAGAGCAAGAACCCAGGTCCCCTTGGCACTGAAGCTAACCACGCTAACCCGCAGGCACAGATATGGATAGTCAATGGTTAGTTAGCAACCAGTTATCAGCAATGACCATGTAATGGATACGATCAGGCCCGGATCTTGAAAGAGATTAAAAGAGGGGAGGGTACAAAAATTCCAATCAGGAAGGGAAAAAAAAGTTAAAGGGGAGATCTAAAGACTGGACCACCATCATCGGCTAACGTTCTTTTCTTGAGCTAGTGTGACTTGTAAGTCACACTAGCATCATAACAATAACATTCATTATTGTCATGGGCATGTTATTTGGTGACGTGGGTTCGAGTCCCACTCACGGCAAAACTCAGTTTTTTCAGCTTATTATTGCATGTGTTCCATGTCTGCAGGACCTCTCCTATGATACTATACTGCTGAACTGTGTAATAATTGCATAATGCAAAAAGATAAATTTATTAACCTCAAAAACATCTTTAAGAGAAATGTTCTCAAAAATATAAATTTGAATTGCTGTTTTCGAAATTGATATTAATTCCTATTACCCTATGGATCTCCAGAATTGGACCGAAATGGATTCTAACAGAAATATTCAGTATTTGCAAATCATTTTCTTCTTTGTGGGTTTGAAAAATACTACTGAGTCTGTTGTCTAACGCTCTGCTGCATGAAGCACAGAAGATGCTGACCGATTTTTGTGAACCATATTAATTTGCCGATCAACCACGCTGATTTTTTTGGTTGTTCATAATACACAGCGATTTAGATTTTGTTTCACCTTTTTTTAAAAAAATGAATTATACTTCACTAGTGTAATAAAATTCAGTTTCAAAGTTTGGAGCCGTTCCATGACCGAGTGGTTAGCGCGCTTGGCTACTGATCTAAGGGACCTGGGTTCGAGCCCCGGGTAAAGCATGGCTGTTTGTGTCGTTTTTCTGCTGAGGTCCTGCTATCCTCTCAGACCTTCTACTATGGCATATAAACTGACAGGCTCCTGTCAGACCTCTGTGGCAAGCAGCTGCTTGAGGGGGTATTTTATTTTTCAAAGTTTGAAATAATAATTGCAATAGAACTCTGAAGAATCACACTTCGCTAAATAAATCAATATATATGTATTTAATAATTACCTCATACAATTACTCAAGGTACTTAATAGTTTTATTACAATAAATACTCAAAATACTTAAGCCATTGTATCATGGCAAATATTCAAGGTACTTATTAATCATATGGCAAATTTTCAAGGTACATATTAATCATATGACAAATTCTCAAGACACTGAATAATTCTGGAAAGTTTTGAAAGTACTTAACAACTATGTCATGACAAATATATAAACTCTACTATCCGTGACAGAGAAAATTTTACATTAAGCTACTTTTTAAACAACGATACAACAATTTCTGCTATTCTAGGAGAAAAATCTTTGCTTTACAATAGTTTTACAATATATAGTAGCAAATGCAGGGAAAAATCAGTGATACCCCCACAAAATAAAGAATACACACTCCAATGTTCTATGAATAAGAGTAAGAAAAGAAATTTATACACATATTCCACCAAAATTACCAACTTTCACTGCACACAATAAGGTTCCAGGATTTCAAGCAGCTCGATTAAACATAGAGCACAGTACTGCTGTTCGAAATCACTATCAAGACGTTTTGATAGTAGGCGAGTTTTATAGGATTTCCATGACAACGCAAATGATGCCTCATTCAAAATTCGCTGTGATTATTTAATAAGAATTAAAGCCATTTCTGTTATTCTATGAGAAGTATTATTTATACAGAGAAATATCTACTTTGCATTGCAACAAAATTACAAATCTCATCGCACAAAATAAAACCACGATTTTAAACAACTCTATTAAATTTACATCACAATAGTGCTATTCGTAATCTTTACAAACTTCAGCATCATATGCTATAGAAAAGCAGATTTCATATTATATGCAATCTTGTTTCAAATTCATTCAGTTCTCCAACGGCGCCTAAAACATTCTCATTCTCTTACTGCGTGTTTACTGCATACAAAGTATTTTTCTTTTTAAAATAGACGTGAGACTGATTTGAACTCCATATATCTCAACATATTGAATTTTTAATCTTTTCTGTATTCTCCTTCTTTGGACATAAATGCTCTTTCTTCATTTCACGCCATTACAACGATATTTGAATGGAACACAGTGAATTTTCGAAGTCTGTTGGGAGTCAATCAATATACAAAAATCGGTAATAAAGAACAATGGTAAAAAGAAACAGAACATTTTTCATCACACCTATGTTTACCAATATAAGTTTCGTAATAATATTAATGTATTTCTTTCTATGGTAGCTATTGTACAATGAAGAATAGTTGTGGACCATTTATTGCTGTAGTTCATATTATGCCAGGGGTCGCATTTAAGATCTAATCTCGCCTTTTCATGAAGTAAAGCCTTAGAACATTTAGAAAAGGATGTTTTCTTTTTCTTGGATTTCAAGAAAGGTCTTGGCAGACCGATCATTTTATTGATCTGATCTTTCTACTTAAAAAAAACGGTGTTAAAAAACCTGGATACACGGACCACGACAAGGCAAGGCCACCTCAATACACCAGGCCAGGACGGCTTTGATCGAAAAGAGGAAAGAAAGGAGGGAAATTAATTTTACATAAAAATTCAAATGATGTAATTTGTTTAAAATTTAAGTTAATTTTCTTTTAACTAATTTTTAAAAAAAAATAGTTTTATTTATTCATAACGAATTTATTAAAATGTTTCAGAATATTTTAAAAATAATTCCCATATTTTTCAAAATATGTAACTATCAGTTGAATTTTTAGAAACTGAGCTATAATAACGACCGCTACATTTTTCAAAAATAGGTCTTCTGTTACTGCAGCGTCCTGGCCTATTGTATCTAGTGGTCTTCAACAAGGCCACTTTCATGCACCAGTCCTGGACAGCCGCAAAAGGAGAGAAATAAAATATGCATAAAAATTTATCTGAAATTGTTTTATAAAAATATAAATGAAAAAATTTGTGAATGTTTAAAATTGTTTATCAGATTTCTAAAACTCAATAGTTACCAGTTCAGTTTAAAAAAAATAAATTCCAATTACGAAGCCGTATGTATGTATGCATGTATGTATGTACGTATGTATGTTAAAATAAATTCTTCTACAGTTGTTGAAGAAAAAAAAAGGAAAAAAAAGAGTTCAAAAAATAAATTTCTACAAAGGATTCATCGTTTTAATTTGTCTAAAGCTAATTTCCAAGCAACGTATTTTAAATATAATAATATAAAAATATTCATTTATTACGAATTTTTTAGAATATTTAAGAATGTTTTAAAATTAATTGCCAAATATTTGAAAATAAATAGTTTGCAGTGTTATTTTAAAATATGTTATTTTATTTAAAACACTTATATAAATGAAACAAACTCTCCACATGCGCGAGTTCTATTTACACCAATTCGAATCTACGCGAACTAACTTTAACGCCCTAAAGAAATTGATTCTTCACTTGTATACTTCGCTACAATTCCCAACCTACAGGAGATCTAAAGATGTTTGAAATTAGCATCGATTATCTGCAAAACCTTGATGACAACTATGAATACGGATTAGAGAAATCACAGTGATGTAGTAGCCCCATATTATTAAGGTTGGCTAAGGTGAGGAAACATGTTCGACAATCGACAATTATGGAGTTCTTCAGTCGACCTAGCAATGTTTGTCAGCAGAAATGTCAGACACAACAGGCCTTTAGGAGATAAATAGTGTGGTAATTTTTAAACGGATGGGCACTGAGCATGAGTATCAATAAGTCTATTTTCAAACAAATTACAATACATTAGCAATCGTTACAAAAATATGGATGAAATAACTTATAAACAAACTAACTACTATCATACATAAGTCAATAACCCATTTTCTACAGAGCATACAAGACCAGCTCTGTTCTACTAAACTACTCCCTCTTCACTTTGTCTGTCATCTCTTGAACACCTTCACTTCAGACGTAAAGAATCCTTCGTCTTTTGTTAGATCACTAAATTTATCGTACTAGCAACACAAAACAACCACCCGCGCACACACCAATAAAGATACTTCTTGTTTCTACTTATCGCGCAATGATTAAGACTATCTGAACTCCTTTTTGATCTACACAACTTTTTTTAATATTCTCATTCTATCATTCTCTTTTTCAGGATATTTTTCATATATTATAAATAATATATATATAATAATAATTGTAAGCGATTTCGTAACCTAAACCCTTATTTCATATTGTTTCTACAGTTCAGCTTGCGAGAATTTAATGTGGGTGAGGTTTCTGATGCTCGCTTATTTGGAGAGCCAAAATTAATTTTTATGCTATGGTACTGTCTGATTCCGATATCATCGTGGGTCTGATACTTAGCACCACTGGTCTAGACTGTACAAAAGTGCATATCAAGTGTTACAAATAAATCACACTAAATCTGAAAGAGCAGAACACCATAAGTAATTAAACTACCAATAACAACTAATACACGATTTCTATTAAGCAACAACATCCCCCATGCTGACAGTGTCACCTCCTTTCTGTAAGCGAGATACTTTAAGAGTTTAAGCAAATTTCCCTTATCACGATGGACCAGCAATTCTTCAGAGAACTTTATGAAGATCCTAAGTGATATCTTATTAATTTGTTCCACTTCAGAAGCACTCAAAATTACTAAAAGTATTGAAAAAGTATTAAACAGGCAGTAAACACACAAGCTAATTATCCAGTAAACATTGACTACATCCTCATTTATAAAGAACGCGACAAAACTCAGGGCATGGAGTAAATTTGAAAATACGGAGGCCAACAAAAAGAATATCGTACTCGAAAATCTATTATCAATGAATTCAATGTTAGATTGAATTGGCTTATAATTCCGTAACAGATACATTGCTGTGTTTTGCCTCAAGGAATTACAAAAATGATTTTTCAATAGAATTATACTTACATCCATAGTGTGTACAAGATGATAACACGCGCATGAATATACTAATGATACTCCGCTTAATAAAGGATACAAGATGTAATACTGTAGTAGCATTATCACACAAGTAACAATATGTTGGAATTCGGGATAATGATTTTCTAGGCATAAAAGTTTAAAAATGGGTTGCATCATTGTTTCGTTTTTTTTCAATGCTACAGCTATATTTCCAAACAGAGAACATAACAGCATTGTCAAAGGACCAACGCAAGTGAAAATAGGAATGCACTTTAGAAACATTGAATGATTATACCGCGAAAATATTTGTAATTCATTTTCCATTTCTTCCAGTTTACGAAATATTTCTGCTAACTGTCTACGTCTCGTAAACATGAAAACCCAGATGATAATTGAGAGAGTATTTCCAAAAAATAATGAAGCCAAACTAGCTAATGTATTCTGAATGATAAGATTGTAACCAAATGTTAATGTTATAACCAACATGGCTACAAAATAGGATATCATACCCAGCTTCAAAACGAATTTTTTGATAAATGATAGCTCTGTATGCTCTTTCTCACTGCGGATGTCTATTCCTATTACTCTTAGGATTCTTAAAATCGGAATTAAATGATTTCTGATGGGAGATTTTTTCATAAAAATTTCTCCTTCCCTTTGTTGCGGATGGGTAATACAACTGGGTTCGGAATCTGAAGTTTTACCACTTGAAGCAGCATTTGCTGTCCGTTTTTTATAAACCACTACTACTGTACTTTTAGAGGCCATTGTCAAGAGTCTATTTAATTTAATTTTTATTCATTAGCGTCTAACACTGAGGACAACGGAACCAATTATTGTACTTAGCACATTTTAAAAGAAATTTTAGAATACCATAAATATCAAATATTTATCGCCTATTGATATATAATTTTTGATTTCTTTTAATATGTGTGTTTAAACTGTGATTATATACACTATAATAAGGAGCCAGATAATGATATTAATGAATTAATTTAGAACTCGAAACTGATTAATATATCAGTATCCTCTATAAGAGGAAAATTTTTAATATATATATTTATGCATAAGATATTTCTGAAGGTGCATCTAAAAGCAAATGCGGTGTTTTAATCACATATATAAATCTTTCTGGTTTTTGGGTATATATACAGTTTCAAATGTATAAAAAAGTTTCTTTATATTTTAAGGTGGTAAAATACTGCTAGTAAAAGAAATACTAAACTTAAAATTATTTATCACCTTTGAATAATTTAGGATTTCAACAGTTGCTACACATTCCAATGGAAGTGATGATTCAAGAGCTTACTTCAATTAAAGTTCGCAAATTGTCATTTAGAAGATACTTCGATATTCATTCTATTACAATAAGCTTCATAGATGCAGGAATAGAGATCCGAAAGAAACATCTTTTAACCGAAATAATAACGATTGAAGCAAATTATATCTGTTATCAAAAGATTATAATTGGTAAGCATTTAATGAGACAATAAAATTGAATTTCTCATAACAGAAATTCAGGTTTCCCAAATTTTTTTAAATATTATTTACACTATGTATAGACCTAGTCTGTCGGAGTTAGAGGTGTGTACAATACTTTGCAAATCTTTGTTTACATATTTTAAAATCAACTAATCTTCTGGTCTCTACTGATTCTTATTGATTTCTCACAAATGTTCAATGGAGTGCATTTGTTTAATGTTATCTCAGACATACACAATCAACAATAAAAAACTTTCGATTCTGATTGATGATTTTATCTATGATGCCGAATACAGTTTGACTTCTCACATTCTATTGTGATCTCTGTATTATTATTATAAAGCAATGTTTTTCACATAGAAAAACTTATTTTTCCTTCGACACAAATTCTGTTATTAGAGAAGAGGTTTTCAATAGAGAAAATGGTAGCTCTTTTTAATAAAAAATTCTACTATTCCACATGGATTTTTCACACAGATAGTTACTTTTTTATCGAAAAAATTTTATTATTTGATAGGAAGAGTTTTTAGCTTTAGTTAAAATTTTATTTAGAGAGGAAGGTTTTCATAGAGAATAATTTTTTTTTTTCTGGTGCAAATCTTCCATTCGATAACAAGAAATGTTCCAGAAAACAACAGTTGTTTTCGTTACAGTGCCAATGCGGTTATTAGACAATAATAGTTTTTCTTGCAAAGGAACTAGTTACGTTCTTTTCAATGCAAATTCTGTTATTCGATAGGAAATATAGCATCATGTAGAGAAATCATTTCCATGCTCTTCAGTAGAAAATTCGAAATTTCATGGCACAGCATATCCTACCTGATTACACTTGCAGTCCAGTATACTGCACATATACAGTATAATATATTACAACCACCATGAAATCTCAAGCACAAACCGATACTAAGAATATTATCGTTTCATATTGCATATCCTTTCCAGAAATTCGATCACTTTCCTCAATGGCACTTAAATCGTAGAATTTTCTTCTATAAACACTCACGGCAACAAAAAGAAGCTTCTTTGCCTCGAACTACTTCAATATCTTCAAACCATCCGACTTACTTTTCCTATTTTAAAATTTTACTTCTTGGTATTCTAGTGAATGAAAACCCCTTTCCCCCATGTCTCTCCGTTAACTGTCATTTGCGAAGTGGGTACCGGTGTAGTCATGAAAAATCGATTTTCAATAACACTAATATAAAAATACATAAATTGATTGCTGCTAACAATACATTAAAAAGATATCAGAGCAGCAGATTACACCCATATTTACCAGTAGCACTTTTGCATTCACTCTTAATGCATCTTTTATATTGAAGAGAAATATGGCCTTGCAACAACAAAAGCGTGAGAGCTTTATTACTTGATACCGAGAATTCCTTGCCTACAGCAGTACTACTGCACCCAACCTACAACGAAGAAGAAGTGACATTGTTATTTCAAAATGTGACCTTCATTTGAGAGAACAGGGGCGTGTCTCCAAATGCAAAACTCAAAGATATATCAAACTACCTCAAAAATAAGTATTTAAATGCAACAAAAAGAAATGTAAATTTAAGGCAAAATTTTCAGCAAAGGTGGACACAATAAAATATGATAAAAATGTAAATAAGAAAAAATGCATAACAGGATATATACAAAAATACTACTAAGAAAGAGGGGTGGTGGTGGTTCAGTCGGCAGCACGCCATACTCGTAATCTGCTCTTCCCAGGTTCGAGTCCCAGCTGGATCAGCATCGAGACTTGTCTCCGTAAAACTCCCCGTCCTACCCACGATCAGTAGGACACACCAATGGGCTTGGAATGGCTTCTGTCCGTCAGTTGAAACGTTAAGCAGCGGCCCCGTGTGCGGGAGAGCGATGTCCTGTGCACGTTAAAGAACACGCTTGATGGTCCTAAGGGAGTCTACCATTTGTCTCCCAACAGCTGTTCCAGTAGGTCCCTTACCCCAACCTTCTCGGAGCCTTCGGGGTCCTTGTGTCCTGGCCATTTAGTCCATGGAGTGCAAAAAAGTGCCGCTCAGAGGTAAAGCAACCCAAACAACAACAACTACTAAGAAAAACAAACGGGAACGAAAAACGTAATGACACCCTAAGCACGAAGTGTGGATTATGTCATGTAGAAAATGAAACACCCTTTAATGTAAAAATAGAGAAATACAGCAAGAGATTCGGAGTAGTGGTGAAAAGGATTCGTTTTCTGCGGGCTGACAACTAAAATTGACGATGTTTGTGCAATATAAGTTCTTTTGAACAACAGTGCATTTTTTTACTGTAGGGAAGGTAATTTCCTGTATGCATCTTGCATAGACAGTAAAAAAGGTGATTGGTAAGAATAGTACCTGTGAATCGATTAATGAAATATTTTCGAATGTTGTATTTATTAATTATTACTTGATGAATGTCAAAACTAATTTGTCATTAGTTAACCTATTTGATGTAAAAAAATTGCCTCGGTTATTAAATCAGTTCATTTACTGTCTGATTGTTCATTACGAATTCACTCACGGTTGTCAATAAAAAATACAAATCAAAATTTGCCACAAAAGTGAAGGATGAAACATTGATGTGCTTGCTGATTTCAAACTTCATGGAATCTATAACTGTGAAAGATGTCTGTGTGCGAGTCTAGAAAAATAATTGGAGGGAGGGGAGGAAAATGGTCTGCACCGAACCGGAACTGACCAGAAGGCTGTTCCAGATATACACACATATATATAATTTTTTTTGTGAGAAATATTTTTCGTCAAAGAGTGGAATACAAGTAGTTCTCGATTCGCGAGGTTAATGAGTTCCTGAAAATTACTGTTCAGATTGAAAGCAATTTGTTATTTAAAAAAATTTAAATGTCAAGGTTAAAAATTGGGATAGCAGGTAGCTAATCTAGGTGGCAATTTTGGTTTACTCTAATTCTACTCTTTTCAAGTTAGAGAATACGTTCCTGTAATTACGCTACCCAACATATTCTTCTTTCCGAGCTTTGGATACAAATGCACAAAATTTGTAAAATAATAAAAACTAAACATTACATGAGTACATCGCAGAAATGCTTTAAACTGAACTTAATTTCAAACATTTCAGATTTCATTGGCATTCTCTAAAAATTTCCAACCAGCGTTAATTGAATTCGAAGATACTTAGGCATAGGTGCGTCTTACTCGGGGATCCCAAGGTTTTGCGAACTAATGTACACAAATCCAAATAGAAAAGGACTATCTTGCATGAAAGAAAGACGTTACAACAAATTCTAAACCAAATTTCATCTAACGAAATTTTCATAGCTTCTTGTCTATGGTCTGCGGTTTTTTTGCTGTCAAGGAGGATTCGGGATTTCAATATGCAAAATGGGACAATCCGCAGAAATCGGGCTGGGTCGATCCACCAAACAGGGACAATGTAGTACCGAAGAAACAATTTTTGAAAGTAAGTAGCTGTACTTAGTAAATAATTTAGTTTTAAAATAAAACCAATGATTATTTTATAAGATTTATTTTTAAACATCTGGTGATCAGTTTTAAAATATTCAAATATATATTTAAAACAGACATAATAAATGCATCATTTGTTTCGTTTGGATCAAAATTAGTAGATTTTAGTTATATTTTTGTACATATTTAATTTTTTCTACCTTTCTTCTCGCCTATTGCTCAACGGCCTCCCAGTCCTGGTATATCAAGGTGGCCTTGGTCGATCCCAGTGAGAAGTGGATTCATGAGGCGAGATGCCCGCTTTTTCGTACACAACTGATAACGAGTGTGAGCATCTTCATTTTTCACAAATTGAGTGTTTTATCAATAGAGTTGCCAGGATTTCTCGCATCTCGCTTTCAAGGTTCATTTTAAACAACGAAAATGCAAATATTTAACGCTCAAATTGAGAACATGCCTCAATTAATTACCGCTTGAATCCAAATTCGACTAAGAATTCAAATCCGCGCAAATCGAGAACTACTTGTATATGTTTTTTTCCCTCTTTTCTAATGGTCTTTCAAAACGTATTCTTAAAAATATTTGTAAAACTAGAAAGGCTTTCCATATGTATATTAAATTTCTAGAACGTCACTTCAACTCCTATTTGTCTTTGAATACGACTCCTGATTTCAAAATTCCTCTTATTTCCGAATTCTATTGCCCAAATTCCGAATTCTATTGCCCACCCGTCCCGCGGCCAAGTGGTTAGAGCGCCTGGCTACTGATCTACGGGACCTGGGTTCCAGCCACGGGTAATGTATGGATGTTCGTGTTGTTTTCTGCTGAGGTCCTGCCATCCTCTCAGATCTTCTCTGTGGCATAAAAACTGACAGGCTTCTGTCAGACATCTGTGGCAAGCAGCTGCTTGAGGGGGTATTTATTTATTTTATTTTATTGCCCAAAATGTCATTTTTACCTATTTATAGCTGTCCATCCTTAATATATCGAGTAACGTTACCTCTAACAACTCATCACATCCAAAATTTCACAACATATGTTACATCTAAGAACCAAAGTACCTCCCGGTATCATTTTTTCACACTCTAGCACTGGTAGATGTATTTTTGACCTTTCACATCGAAGGTCGCTCCGGATTCGAAATATCATAAAGTTTCCGAAATCTATATCCCCAAACACCACCAGACATCATGTTTCACGTTTCTAGCACTCGTAGGTCAAAGTTTGATCTCTTCAGAACTTCTTCTTGACCTTCAAGGACAGTCAGAGCTCAAATTTCGGATTTCTCCCGAGATCTAGGACGTGAAGTACACCTATGTACAAGTCATCCAAGCTACGCCATTTCTGTATCATAGTTGGAATTAGCGTCATCCCCTGTGAGTGTTCCGGGATCATCATTCCGGGATGCAGCAAATCCCCGGTTATCCGGTACTGAATCATCCGGTAGTCTCGTGTAACCGGCATAAATTTTATTTCGTATTAAACATTTGAACTGAGCACAGTCAAGTTCCGTATGCGTTGGTGGTTCTCCCGGATGCCTCTGGAATCGTCTTTCATGCATTTTACGTCTTCTCAGACCTCAACATCAGCTGCTGTTCATGAATCAAATCCTAGTTAAGTGGATGACACTGATGAAATACCATTCGAATTACTAAAATCTATTCAGTAAACTACACTACACAAACCTATTTGTAGGTAATTGTGTTTTCTGAAAGTTTAGTTTATATTCATTATTTTTATGCCTCGGATATTATTTTTTGAAGTAAATCTTATGACATTACCAAAGGCTCCTTATTTAAAAAGGAAACAAAATAATTTCTACGATGCTAATCAAAAATAATGATATCGGTGATACAATTTCATGCACAGAGAAACAATCAAACAAAACATGTTTTAACTTGTTAGCTGATTTCTGGCGTTATTTGTGATGTGTCAAGGCCTTACCATGTGCACACATAAAAGATGCCGAGCCGCTATCGCATTTGTTCTCAACCTTTTATGCTTCATGTACCCCCTGGAAATGTATACGTAACTGACGTACCCCTTATATAGATAGATAAAACTATAGTTAGAGTATAATAATGCCAACTTAGCGACTTTGTTACTAGATCTAGCGACCTTTGAGCTCTCATAGCATACCCCAAAAAATTTTACCTCGTTCCCCACTTTGAGAACCCCTGTTCTATCCGGTTGCAACAAGGAAGAACAACGAGTGGTAATACGATTTCTGAAATCTGTAGCACTACTCTGAGCGGAAATTGAAAGTAGAATATTTATGCAATACCGGAAGAGTTGTTTCAATAGCCAATAAATTCTTTAAGTTTGTAAAATGTAATTATATCGGAAACGGTGGCCACCAACAACGGCGGTAAGTGTGTAAACAACAGAATTAGACAAACAAGTCTGATAAAGATAGGGAATACTGCTGCTGAAAGATGGGGGAGACAACTCTTCTTCATCATATACCTAATATATTATATCTAAATATATCGGAAGCGGTGGCCAGCAACAACGGCGGTAAGTGTGTAAACAACAGAATTAGACATACAAGTCTGATAAATGAAGGGGGCAGGGGGTGACTCAGTCGGAAAAGCGCTTGGCAAATAATCTGCAGTTTCCAAGTTCGAGTTACAACTGTTCTACTGTAGCTGTTAGGAGACAAATGGTAGCTTCTCGTCAAAGCCATCTAGCTTGTTCTTTGATATACATAGGTTATGGCTCTCTGGCACACGGGACCATGGCTTAACGTCCAACGGACGGCGGCCTTTCCAAGCTCATTACGGTCCCCTACTGACCGAGTGCAGGGCGGGAGTTTTTAAGGAGATAAATCGCAACACTGGCCCGGACGAGACTCAAACCTCAGAAGTGCAGATTGCAAGTCTGCAGCGCTACCGACTGAGCCACCTCCGTCCCTTTGCTCAGGGATAAAATAAACCAATAGCAACACACACCATAACAAAGTAATATTTCATTTTAAATTAATCATTTCTCATTTACCTCTTAAATGTGATTTTTTTAAAAATCCAGGATTGGTCAAACCTTCAGGAAGTGGTGCATCCTACATCCATTGGGGATCAACGAAATGTCCAGCAACATTGACTGATCTGGTGTATTCAGGTTATGCCGTTGGAGCTCCGGCTAATTCCTTCGGTAATGGAAAGAACTTCCAATGTCTACCAGACAAAGATCCTGAACTTACTGCAAACAAACCGGCTAAACAATCATCGGCATATATGCAAATTCTGATGTATCGGAACATTGATCAATCGGGGAAGACCGGACAGATCCGATGTGCTTCGTGTCTCTCGAAAGACAAGATCGGCGTTCGGGTGTTTCCTGCCATGACGGAATGTCCTCCAGAATGGAAGTTAGAATATGGTGGATATTTGATGGCTGAGACTGCATCCCATGCTGGTCAAGGTTTCATGTGTTTGACCAAGAATCCTGTTGATGATGAAGGAGAGTTGTCTTCCCCATCTTCAGCAGCCAAGATGTATGCTGTATGGATGGACTGCGAGAATTGTGGTGAAGAAAAAATTGTTCCTTGTGTCGTGTGTTCTAAGTAAAAAGCACTCAATATCGGTACTAGTGTATGCAAAGAAAATTTGACAAAATGCTTTGTGAGAAAATTTACAGACTTTATGTTAGATTATGTGACAGTATAATAACTGCTAAGTTTGTGTACTATATGGGAATATTAAAGCATAGAAACATGAAAATTATAAGGCTCTTGTAGTTAATTGCTTAAATTTGTGCGGTGGTCAAGCGTTTGATGGCATATATATTAATGAATGGCACCTAGGATATGAATGTTTCTTCTCTGTGATGTTTTTCTGCTGAGGTCTCGCTTTCCTCACACATTATACTCGCAGGGAACGGTCACACCTTTGTGGCTAGCAGTTAACTGAATGGTAATTTAACTATTTATTTTTGAAATTTTTACCAAAATTATATTTTTAATGAAGTTAAATTGACATAAATTTAGTAATTAAATATTACTGATAATACGACAATATATATATATAATACATTACACCTTAAACCAGTGGAGAACCCAAGGGAAGGGAGACTGTCGATCTCCGCTCTCTCCCCATAGAAACTGAAAACAAAACGAAAAAAAAAATACCTTATTTTACTTCACATAAAATGCATGCCTCCTGCTATTTCAGCAGAGAATATTTAGGGAAAAACTCTTAAATGTATTTAAGCATTTAATATTTAATTATGGGTGACATAATTTGAAAATTCACCCCCCCCCCCCAACCATGGGTGCGCGCATGCTCAAGCAGCTATTTGCCACAGACCTGACTGATGTCTATCAATATAGTATGCTATGGAGAAGGAAGTGTTTGAGGAAGGCGAAACCTCAGCAGAAAGACAATGCAAATAAGGAACCATTCTTGCCTTATCTAGAGCAAGAACCCAGGTCCCTTTGG
Organism: Ryuthela nishihirai; assembly: GCA_038380435.1. NCBI lineage: Eukaryota > Metazoa > Arthropoda > Arachnida > Araneae > Heptathelidae > Ryuthela > Ryuthela nishihirai. The sequence continues at coordinate 36,253,997 of JAWZYU010000029.1, forward strand.
CACTGAAGCTAACCACGCTAACCCGCAGAAACAGATATGGATAGTCAATGGTTAATTAGCAACCAGTTATCAGGAATGTCCATGTAATGGATACGATCGGGCCCAGATCTTGAAAGAGATTGACAGATGGGAGGGGACAAAAATTCCAATCAGGAAGGGAAAAAGTTAAAGGAGAGACCTAAAGACTGGACCACCATCATCGGCTAACGTCCTTTTCTTCAGCTAGTGTGACTTATAATTCACATTAGCTGATGTAAAGAACATTAGCCGCTGATGCTGTAGTGGCAAGCATACCATTTTTAATATGACAACGACAATAATAAAAATAAATAACCCATAACAATAATATTCATTATTATCATAGGCATGTTATTTGGTGACGTTGGTTCGAGTCCCACCCACGGCAAAACTCATTTTTTTTTCAGCTTATTATTGCATGTGTTCCATGTGTACAGGACTTCTCCTATGATACTTTACTACTGAACTAAGTAATAACTGTGTAATAATTGCATAATGCAAAAAGATAAAATTATGAAACTCATATACAACTTTAAGAGAAATGTTCTCAAAAAATATAAAATTTGAATTGCTGTTTTCGAAATTGATATTAATTCCTGTTACCCTAAGGATCTCTAGAATTGGACCGAAATGGATTCTAACGGAAATATTCAGTATTTGCAAATCTTTTTCATCTTTGTGGGGTTGAAAAATAATACTGAGTCTGTTGTCTAAAGCTCTGCTGCATGAAGCACAGAAGATGCTGACCGATTTTCATGAACCATATTAATTTGCCGATCAGCCACACTGATTTTTTTTGTTCTTCATAATACACAGCGATTTAGTTTTTGTTTCACTTTTTTGTCTAAAATATGAATTATACTTCACTAGTGTAAAAAAATTCAGCTTGAAAGTTTAAACTAATTATTGCAATAGAAGTCTGAAGAATCACTCTTCGCTAAATAAATTAGTACATATTGTATTTAATAATTACCTCATGACAAATATTCAAGGAATTTAATAGTTATATTATGTTAAACACTCAAAATTCTTAACAATTATATCATAGCAAATATTCAAGGTACTTAATAATCATATGACAATTTATAAAGACACTTAATAATTTTAGCAAATATTGAAAATACTTAATAACTATATCATGACAAATATATAAACTGTACTATCCATGACAGAGAAAATTCAACATTGAGCTTCTTTTTAAGCAAAAATACAACAATTTTTGCTTGTCTAGGAGAAAAATATTTGAATTGCAATAGCTTTACGACATATAGTAGCAAATATAGGAAAAAAACAATAATATCCAACAAAATAAAGAATATACACTCTAATGCTCTATGAATAAGAGTAAGAAAAGAAATTTATACACACATATCAATTTTCACTGCACACAATAAGGTTTCAGGATTTCAAGCAGCTCGATTAAACATCGAGCACAGTTCTGTTGTTCGAAATCACTATCAAGATGTTTTGTAGTAGGCGAGTTTTAAAGGATTTCCATGACAACGAACATGATGTCTGACTCACACTTCTCTGTTATCATTTAATAACAGTTACAGTCATTTCTGTTATTCTATGAGAAGAATATTTATAAAGAGAAACATCTACTTTACATTGCAACAAAGTTACCAAATCTCATCGCAAAGAATAAAACCACGATTTTAAATAACTCTGTTATTTTTATAGCACAATACTGCTGTTCGGAATCATTACAAAGAAACTTCAGCATCACATGCTATAGAGAAGCGGATTTCATATTATATGTAATCTTGTTTCAAAATCATTCAATTTTTTCAACGGCATCTAAAACATTGGGCATTCTCTTACTGCATGTTCACTGCATACAAAGTATTTTTTTTTTCAAGATAGACGTGAAACTAATTTGAACTCCATATAACTCAACATATTGATTTTTTTAATCTTTTCTGTATCCTATTCCTTTGGACATTAATGCTCTTTCTTCATTTCACGCCATTACAACGATATTGGATGGAACACAGTAAGTTTGAGAGGTCTGTTGAGACTCAATCGATATGCAAAAATCAGTAATAAAGAACAATAACGGTAAAAGGAAACTGAGCACGTTTTTTTATCACACCTATATTTACCAATATCGTTTTCGTACTAACATTAATGTATTTCTTTCTATGGTAGCTGTTCATACAATAAAGATCATTATCATCATCAAACAAAAATAAATGTTTCCTCTGGATATGTTCCAGTCTTTCGACCCTCTCTTCCAGATGGCAAGGTTGGATAACGCCAAGAAGCTGATGACATTTATGTTACAAAACCTCGAAAAAAAAATCTGAAATCCTATGGAAAAAATTCGCATCATTTAAAAATTTGATTGTTTCATTGTAGTAAACTTTGCGCTAAGTCAGATCTACTTGTCCAAGTAAACTGTGCAGACTTGTTCAAAGATGCTTTCTGTTTGTAATCTTGCTATTAGGTTGTTTCTCTGGATCGAGTAGGCAGTACAATTCAGCAAAACAGGAATCACCTTTTCCTTTACGTTGCACGACGGTCAATTGGGGAAAAGAACCTTTCTCATCTTGAAAAGGGAGTCATTCAAGAGTTCCTGTTCTGAGTCTGTGATGCACACAAAATTTCTTCTTGAAGGATGCAGATCATTAAGTGGAAGGATCTTGTTCTCTGCAAATTGTCGATGATTGATCTTTCTTTCAGCGATGACTTGGAAATGATGTAGGAAGTTCTCCTTTAGATTTTCTTTATTTAATTTAGAAACATATAAATTACCAATTCGCAACTGGAGGTATTTATCATTTTTAAGGACCGACTTTCCTAAGAAATCAGCAATTTCGTTTCCCTGGACACCTGCATGTCCAGGGATCCATTGCAAAGTAATTGTGGAATCTTTTTTCAATTATTTGATCAATGGTCTCAAGGAAGTTTAGGAAAAACCCATTATTCTTGGAATGACATGGATCTTCCTGGAGAAAAAACAAAGATGACCTACTATCTGTAAGTACAACAAAATTAGATTTTGGGTGTTTGAAATACCACTTTAGAGCCATTTCAATTGCTATCAACTCAGTAGTCATAACATCTGATAGCTTCAAAGTGAGATATTTCTGAGACCCAGAAAGCCGCTCCAGCTCTTTTTGTTAACTTGTTTAAAGATCCGTCAGAGTAAATCTTAATATGATTTTTATATTTTTCTTCTATGAGCTCCTGAGCAATAATCTTTTGAACAGAGCTATCGAGTTCTTTTTTAGATGTGAAACCTTACCATGTGGTCCATATTATGCCAGCGGTAGCATTTAAGGTCCAATGTCACCATTTCGTGAAGTAAAACATTAATACGTTTAGAAAAGGATGTTTCCTTTTTATTGGAATTCAAAAAAAGGTCTTCGCAGACCGATCATTCTTATCGATCTGGTCTTTAATACTTAAAAAATAAACAGTGCTATGTTGCATTAATTTATGACGTCAGCCAGGTTACCACCCTTTAATGATGTAAAGCAACACTATATTTTGGTGTAAATTTACACCGAAAGAAGTGTAATGTAATGTCAAAAACAAGTGTAAGGTAACACTATATTCTGGGTCAACCACACACTCGAAGAGTGAAACTCTAGCATCACGAAAGGGAGTAAGATGACATTACAATTTATCTAACACCAGAAAATGGTGTAAGGTATCACCACATTCAGGTGAAATTTTAAAAGTGAAATTATAACACAGAAACTTCCTATTATGTTTACGTTACTGCTGTAATTTTCCATTTGAAACAAAAAATAATTTTATATAACAATTTTTCTAACATTTTGGCTGGAAAACATAATTCATTATGAAAAAGAAATAAAGAGGTAATGATAAAATTCTTTATTGTAGTATTAAAATATTGAAATAATTCAATCATTCTGATATTTTGGGCATTTTTTATTTTTAAAATAATAATGAAATAAAACTAAATACTAATTTTAGAAACTGAATATTGTATGTTAAATTTCAAATTCAACGTCAGGATTTTGCTTCAAGGTTAGCTTTAAATTACATCATAATATATTGTATAATATTAAAACTGTGTACAGTCTTGAAAAATATCTTAACTGTGTACGGATATTGAATATAACTAACGGATTTTGGTCTTAATGCACTGGTTCGTATCTATTGAATAAAAAATATCATTGTATTTTCGGAATTTTGCGTGAGATAATGTCCAAATGATTAAATACACAGGCTACTTTATAACACGGATCTCAAACTCAAATCATATAAGGAGCCAAATCAGTCGCATATCAATATATGCCAAATCTTCCACGAAAATGACTCTTCAGGTCGGTGCAGAGCCACCTGGATACACGGATCAGGACAAGGCCAGCTTCATGCCCCAACCCTGGACAGCCCTTATGTAAAAGGGGGAAAAAAGCAGGAAAATAAAATATGCATAAAAATTTATCTAAAGTTCTTTCTTTATAACAATACAAATAGAATAATTTGCGAAATTTTAAAATTTTTTATCAGACCTCTAAAACTTAATAGTTACCAGTTCAGTTTTAAGAAAATAAATTTAAATTACTAAAGCTGTATGTATGTAGCAATGGTTCGTGATTTTAATTCGCTGGACTTCGTTCAAGATTGGAGCACCAAGTGGTAATAACTTTTTTTCGTATTCTGCTTGCGTATTTAAAACCCTTCTGTCGTGAGAAAGTGACTTTGGGCTTGTTTCAGTGCCTGTGTTCGAGGAAAAGAGAAGAAGGACCACCAAAGTATGCCAATTTCGGTTTGGAGCACACTGCGTATTATAAAGGTTGTTCTGCATTTCCTAAACTGCAGTCAAAGGCAATTAAAAGTCATAATGGAAAAGGTAGCAAACAATGAAATATTGCCGTTGACAGTCAAAGTAAACTTCGTCCTGGCATTTCATATGCTCGGGCAGTTGTAAATTCAGATGTGATTCAAAATCCTTCCAATCAGAATATCCAACCAAGGCTGCTAACAGAAATGTCTCTACCAGTCAACTTTCAGAACAATTTAAAGAAAGAAGCACAGAACTGAATGTTTTGAAAGAAGTCAATCATATATTGCAAAGTTTCAATAATCTTAAAGTTTGGGAAATTTTTGGAAGACTAAAAGAACTGTTAACAGAATTCAGATCTGCTGAAGACAGTGTTAGCAAATTATTTGTTGCTCTGAAAGCAGTTGACTATGTTAGCAAACTTTTTTTAGTATAACTCTTAACAAAATAATTGTAGGCTCATCAAGATTGCCTTTTGGAATGCAAATGGCTTAAAAAGTGATGCCATTGAGTTTAAAGAATTCCTTATTATTCATAAAATCGATATTGCTCTTATTAATGAACCCCACCTAAAGCCATATTATAGCTTTAAGGTTCCTATCTTCACATGTTATCGAACAGATAGGCTGTATAACAGAGGTGGCGGAACAACGATTTTCATCAAGCGTTCGCTTGACCATTTTGAGTTCAGGCTGCCAAATCTGCGAAGCATCGAAGGCACTGCAGTGATTCTGCCAAACTCAGTTGTGTGAGATTTGAAAATTGTGTCCTCTCACAAGTCACCAAACCCTATTCTACAAACTGAAGACCTTGATTCGATTCTAGATAAAAATTGCCCTGTGTTAGTTGCTGGAGACTTAAACTCCAAGTATCAATCATGGAACTACCAAGAAACCAATGCAAGTGGAAAAATTGTATTTCACTATGTCATATCAAAAAATATTATCATTCATTCTCCACATTCACCTACATTTTTTTCGTTCCAATTGTCGACAGGTACCAGACATTTTGGATATTTGTCTCATTGCCAATATATCTCGAAATTATAGTCTACAAACTGCGAATGAACTAAACTCAGACCATAATCCTCTGCCTTTGTCCCTGGATCGGCCTGGTGTGTCTTTCCAAAAAGAGCGACTTTTCATTAATTGGGATGTCTTTAAACAAACGTTGCACAATAGTATAATTGTGCAGATTTCTGAAAAGAGTGCTGATGAACTGGAAAACAACATCAAAGATCTCACATTTCAGATTCATTCAGCTATACAACTAGCCAGCAAGCCAGCACTCACAATAATATTGGAGCTCTTACATCTGAATTCAAGACACACATTAAAAACAAGAACAGGGCTAGAAGGCATTATCAAAATACACGTCATCAGACTGATAAAACAAACAGACTGATACACGTCATCAGACTGATAAATTGATGAATGAACTTCGGCGTACTCTACACTTACACCAAAATTATTGTTGGAATCGGAAATTAGATTCTCTTCAAGTTCAGGGCCAGTCAATCTGGCATATGGTTAAAGCACTCAAGGGTGATAGCGCAAATATTCCCCCTGTTCATGGGGTTGGGGGTATTGTATACTCTGATGAAGATAAGGCTGAAACTTTCGCTGACGCTTTTGAGTAACAATTCACAGCGAACATTGATCCTTCGGATGAAGATATTATCTCAGCTGTTAACCGAAAAGTTAATGGATTTATTCAAAAAAACCTGTTGCTTGTTTGGACTTTGTCACTCGAGAAGAGGTGGACAAAGAAATAAAAGAATTAAAACTAAAGGGAGCTGCAGGATCTGACAATATTTCTGACGCTATTATCAAAAATTAGCCAAAGAGAGTGAAAATAAGAATTGTTAGCATATTCAATAGAAAACTAAGATCCAATATCTTCGTAAATCAGTGGAAGCTTGCTTCAGTCTCGGTTATACCTAAATCTGGCAAGACAGAACTTTCCTCAAAATTATCGGCCAATCAGTCTTCTTTCATGCTTTGGTAAACTCTATGAATGTGTTGTACTGAACAGAATAGAAAAATTCTTTACTGACAAAAAAGATTATCCAACCTGAAGAATTCGGATTCCAAAAACAGCACTCGACTGTTCATCAAGTTTTACGAGTTGTTGAACATATTTCTGAAGCTTTTATGAAGAAAGAATCTACAGCAAGAGCTTTTCTTGATATCGCAAAAGCTTTCGATAAAGTTTGGACATACGGACTCATTTCTAAATTAATTGAATTTGGCTTTCCTGATTCGATCATTCATATCACATACGATTACCTCTCTCATAGATCATTTAGAGTGAAAATTGGAAACTGTGTTTCTACCGCCAGACTATTTTCTCGCTCTGTGCTTGATCCGACTCTTTTTAACATCTGTGTTAGTGACATTCCTAGTTGGAAAGAGTTCAGTTAGCTTCGTATGCAGATGATACAGCTATCATGGCGTCATCTATAAGATTCGGAATAGCAATTGAAAGATTTCAGACACAGCTAAAAATGATTGAAAATTGGTGCATTAACTGGCGAGTCAAAATTAACACAGGCAAAAGTGCAGCACTTCTTTTCATGCACAAAAGACTGGCCTACATTTCCGTTGTCAAATTGTTTAACAATGTGATAGAATGGAAAGAAAATGTCCATACCTTGGAGTTAGTATACATCACAAACTCAATTGGGGAGACCACGTTACAAATGTTTCCAATAAAGCTGAAGGAGTAAGGTTCAAGCTTAATTCACTTTTGAGGAGAGGTTCTGAAATTTCTCTTGAAAATTAGCTGTTATTTTATAGAACAATCATCCGTCCTATTTTCATGTATGCTTCACCTACTTGGGGCTATGCTAATGAGTGTCAACTCAGAAAACCTCAAGTGCTACAAAACAAGTTTCTCAGAACAGCAGTTGCTTCACCTTGGTATGTACGAAATGAAATCATAGACAGAGATTTGGGTATTTCCAGTATCAAGGATTTGATCAAAGAATATTCTATCAAATTTTATGAAAATATAGAACATCATCTTAACCAATTAGTAGCTAATCTGATCAACTACGACAACACTTGTGAGTAAAGACACAAACGTCCACGCTCGATATTATTACGAGCTATGTTATGCAACCTTCGGGTTCTGGACTTTTCGAGCTTATCTAGGTGTAACTTAACATTATGATATACATATGTGATGCAGAACACTGCCTAATTGACGATGAAGAAGGTTATGGACAAAAATTTTGTTCTGCACATCGAAAATCCAGTTATGATCTCTGATGCATGTATTTATCAAGACAAATTCTTTCGTCATTTCACTGTCCCGATATAAATAAATAAATAAATAAATATCCCTCAAGCAGCTGCTTGCCACAGAGGTCTCACAGGAGCCTTTCAGTTTATATGCCATATAGTATGTTAAAAAGTGCTCCAACAGACTGCTGTTGAAGAAAAGGAGGGGGAAAAAGTTAAAAAAATTAATTTGCACAAAGATTTCGTTGTTTTAATGTCTAAAACTAAATTGCAGGCTACTTATTTTAAATATTATAATATAAAAAATATATTCATTTGTCACGAATTTTTTAGAATTTTTATTAATGTTTTAAAATTAATTGCCAAAACTTTGAAAATAAATAATTTGCAGTGTTATTTTAAGATATATTATTTTAAATAAAACACTTATATAAATGAATCAAACTCTCCACGTGCGCGAGTTCCATTTACACGAATTCGAATCTACGCGAACAATCTTTAATGCCCTATTTGTTTTTTACACGAACCCAAATTCAAATATACGCTAGTTAAAAGAAAATAAATACCTCCTCAGGCAGCTGCTTGCCACAAAGGTCTGACAGGAGTCTGTTAGTTTAATACGCCATAATAGATGGATCTCTGAGTATGCGGTCCTCAGCAGATTTTTTCCCATTACCTTAAACATTTATCAACTGCTATTATTACTAATATTGAGAATTAAAGTGTATTTCCATCCACATAAAAAAAAATTTAACGAGGTGGTTTGAGGAGGATGATTTTTCACCTTTGAACTTGGCTGACAATTCCTAACCTACAGGCGATGCTAAAGATGTTTAAATATAGCATTGATTATCTGCAGAACCTTGATGGCAACTAAGAACGTGGATTAGAGAAATCACAGTGATACAGTAGCCCCATATAATTTAAGTTGGTTAAGATGAGGAAACATCTCGACAACCAACACTTATGGAATTCTTCAGTCGATCTAGCAATGTTTGTCAGCAGAAATGTCAAGCACAACAAGCGTTTCGTAGATAAATAGCATCAAAGCTCACTCATTTTCTAAAATTCTTTAAAAATTTCCATTTCTCTTGTAGGTACCTTTACAAAAAGGTAACAAACTAATTTCGTGTATTATTTTTATCACTTATTTTGTGCACTTTAGCTAATTTACATAAATAATCGGTTTACTATAAATATAATAAAATATATATGTAATATAACTAAATGTAATTGTAAACGATTTCGTAACCTACACCTTAATTTCATATTCTTTCTTCAGCTCCATTTGCGAGAATTTAATGTGGGCGAGGTTCTGGTGCTTGCTTACTTGGAGAGTCAAAATTAATTTTTATGCTATTGTACTGTCTTCCTGGTATGATAGTGGGTCTGACACTTAGCACCACTAGTCTAGAATGTACAAAAGTGCACATCAAGTGTTTCAAATAAATTACACTAAACCTGAAAAAGTAGAACACCATAAGTAATTAAACTAGCAATAACAGCCAATATACGATTTCTATTAAGCAACAACATCCCCCATGCTGACAGTGTCACCTCCTTTCTGTAAGCCAGATACTTTAAGAGTTTAAGCAAATTTCCCTTATCATGATGGACCAGCAATTATTCAGAAAACTCTAAGAAGATCCTGAGGGATAACCTATTAATTTGCTCCACTTCAGAAGCACTCAAAATTACTAAAAGCATTGAAAAAGTATTAAACAGGCAGAAAACACACAAGTTAATTATCCACTGAACATTGACTGTACCTTCATTTATAAAACCCTGGACAAAACTCAGGACATGGAGTGAATTTGAAAATACCGAAGCCAACAAAAAGAACATCGTAGTGGAAAATCTAGTATCAGTGAAATTAATGTTAGATTGAATTAGCTTATAATACCGTAACAGATCGATTGATGTGTTTTGCCTCAAGGAATTACCAAAATGATTTTTCAATAGAGTGTTACTTACATCCATAATGTGTACAAGATGATAACATGCGCATGAATAGACTAATGATACCCCGCTCAATAAAGGATACCAGACGTAATGATCTATTACGATTAACACACAAAAGAAAATACGTTGGAATTCGGGATAATGATTTTCTAGGCATAAAAGTTTAATAATGGGTTCCATCTTTGTTTCGTTTTTTGTCAATGCTCCAGCTACATTTCCACACAGAGACCCGAACACCATTGTCAAAGGGACAAAGCAAGTGAAAATGCGAATGCACTTTAGGAACTTTGAATGATTATGCCGCGAAAATGTTGCTAATTCATTTTCCATTTCTTCCAGTTTACGAAATATTTCTCCTAACTGTCTACGTCTCGTAAACATGAAAACTCAGATGAAAATTGAGAGAGTATTTCCAAAAAATAATGAAGCCAAACTAGCTAATATGTTCTGAATGATAAGATTGTAACCATATGCTAATGTTACAACCAACATGGCTGCTAAAAAGGAAATCATACCCAGTTTCAAAACGAATTTTTTGATAAATGATAGCTCTGTATGCTCTTTCTCACTACGTATATCTATTCCTATTACTCTTAGGATTCTTAGAATCAGATTTAAATGATTTCTGATGGGAGATTTTTTCATAAAAATGTTTCCTTCCATTTCTTGTGGATGGTTAATACAACTGGGTTTGGAATCTAAAGTTTCACCACTTGAAGCAGCATTTGCTGTCCGTTTTTTATAAACCACAACTACTGTACTTTTAGAGGCCATTGTCGATAGTCTATGCAATTTAATTTTAATTTATTAGCGTCTAACAAGGAGGATAACGGAACCAATTATTGAACTTAACACATTTTGAAAAAAGTTTTAGAATATCAGAAATATCAAATATTATCGCCTTTTTATAAACTAATTCTTGATATTTTACATATGTGTTTTGGTATTGTAATTATTTACACTACAATAAGGAGCCAGATAATGATATTAATGACTGTAATTTAGAACTCGAAACTGATTAATATATCAGTATCATCTATAAGAGGACAAATTTAAATACATATATTTTTGCATAAGATCTTCTGAAGGTGCAGCTAAAAGCAAATGTGGTGTATTAGTCACATGTGAAACATTCTGATTTTTGGGAATATGTTCAGTTTCAAATGTTTGAAAAGATTTATTTACACTTTAAGCCGATAAAATACTACTAGTAAAAGGAATACTAAAGTTAAAATTATTTTCCATTTTTAAATAATTTACGATTTCAAGAATTGTTACACATCCCAATGGAAGTGATGATTTAAGAGTTTACTTCAATTAAAGTTCGCAAATTGTCATATAGAAGATACTTCGATATTCGTTCCATTACAATACGCTTCATAGGTGAAGGAATAGAGATCCAAAAGAAACATATTTTAACCGAAACAATAACGATGGAAGCAAATTATACCTGTTATCAAAATGTTATATTTCGTAAGTATTTAATGAGAAAGTAAACTGAATTTCTCATAGCAGAAATTTAGTTATCCCAATATTTTTTCTAATATTATTTACACTATTATAATCACTCTATCGGAGTTACAGGTGTGTACAATACTTGTCAAGTTTTTGTTTACATACTTTAAAATCAACTGCCACTCCTGGTCTCTACTTATTCTTAATGATTTATCACAAAAGTTCAATAAAGTGCATTTGTTGAAAGCAAAATACACACCTTATGTTATCTCAGACATATGCAATCAATAATAAAAATCTTTCGATCGACTTATCGATGATTTTATTTACGATGCCGAATATAGTTTTTCTTCTTACATTCTATTGTAATCTCCGTATTATTATTATAAAGGAATATTTTTCACATCGAAAAAATTATTTTTCCTTCGAGAAGAAGATGTTTTCAACAGATAAAATGGTAGCTCTCTTTTTAATAAATATTTCTACTATACTACAGGCAGTTTTTCACACAAACAGCTACTTTTTTTTCCAGAAAAAATTTTGATATTTGATAACAAGAGTTTTTAGCTCTTCATTTTTATTTAGAGAGGAAGGTTTTCATACAGAACATTTTTGTTTGTTTGTTTGTTTGTTTTTTCTAGTGCAAATTTCCCATTCGATAACAAGAAATATTCCAGAAAACAACAGTTGTTTTCGTTACAGTGCAAATGCGGTTATTAGACAAGAATAGCTTTTCTTGCAAAGGAACTAGTTACTTTGTTTTCAATGCAAATTCTGTTATTCGATAAGAAACATAGCATCACGCATAGAAATCATTTCCATGCTCTTCAGTAGAAATTTCGTAATCTCATGGCACAGCATATCGTACCTGATTACACTTGCAGTCCAGTATACTGCACATATACAATATAATATATAACAACCACCATAAAATCTCAAGCACACACCGATACTAAGAATGTTACCGTTTCATATCACATATCCTTTCCAGAAATTCGAAACCTTTCCTCAATGGCACTTAAATCGTCGAATATTCTTCTATAAACACTCACGGCAACAACAAGAAGCTTCTTTGCCTTGAACTGCTTCAGTATCTTCAAACCCATCCGATTTACTTTTCCTATTTTAAAATTGTACTTCTTGGTATTCTAGTGAATGAAAACCCCTTTCCTCTCTGTCCCTCCGTTAACTGTCCATCGCAAAGTGGGTACCGGCATAGTCATGAAAAGGCGATTTCCTATAACAGTAATATAAAAAGACATAAATTGATTGCTGCTAAGAATAATATAAAAAGACATAAATTGATTGCTGCTAAGAATAATATAAAAAGACATCAGACCATAAGATCACACCCATATTTACCAATAGTGCTTTTGCATTAAGCTTAATGCATCTTTTATATTGAAGAGAAATATGGCCTTGCAACAACAAAAGCGTGAGAACTTTATTACTTAATACAGAGAATTCCTTGCCTACAGCAGTACTACTGCACCCAACCTACAACGAAGAAGAAGTGACATTGTTATTTCAAAATGTGACCTTCATTTGAGATAACAGGGGCGTGTCTCCAAATGCAAAACACAAAGATTATCAAACTAGCTCAAAAGTAAGTATTTAAATGCAACAAAAAGAAATATAAATTTAAGGCAAAATTTTCAGCAAAGGTGGACACAATAAAATATGAAAAAAATGCAAATAAAAAAAATACATAACAGGATATATACAAAAATACTACTAAGAAAAACTGGCGGTGGTGGCTCAGTTGGCTTCGCGCCATACTCGTAATCTGCTCTTCCCAGGTTCGAGTCCCAGATGGATCAGCATCGAGATTTATGTCCGCAAAACTCTCCGCCCTGCCCACGGTCAGTAGGAGACACCAATCGGCTTGGAAAGGCCGCCGTCATTCGGATGGGAGGTTAAGCCGTGGTGCCGTGTGTGGGAGAGCCATATCCTGTGCACGTTAAAGAACACGCTGGATGGTCTTAACGGGAGGCTACCATCTGTCACCCAACAGCTGTTCCAGTAGGTCTCCTACCCCAACCTTCTCTGAGCCTTCGGGGTCCTTGTGACCTGGCCATTTATCACATCTAGTGCAAAATAGTGCCGCTCAGAGGTCAAACAACCCAAACAACAACAACAACAACTACTAAGAAAAACAAACGGAAACGAAAAACGTAAAGACACTGTATGCACGAAGTGTGGATTACGTCATGTAGAAAATGAAACACCCTTTAATGTAACAATAGAGAAATACAGCAAGATATTCGGAGTAGTGGTGAAAAGGATTCGTTTTCTGCGGGCTGACAACTGAAATTGACGATGTTTGTGCAATATAAATCTTTTGAACAACAGTGCAACTTTCTTACTGTAGGGAAGGTAATTTTCTGTATGCATTTTGCATAGACAGTAGAAAAGGTGATTGGTAAGAATTGTACCTATGAATCGTTTAATCAAATATTTTCGAATGTTGCATTTATTTATTAGTATTTGATGAATGTCAAAACTAATTAGTCCTTAGTAAGCCTATTTTATGTAAGAAAATTGCCTCAGTTATTAAATCAGTTCATTTACTGTCTGTTTGTACATTACGAATTCACTCACGTTGTCAAATAAAAATACAAATCAAAATTTGCCACAAAATTAAAGGATGAAACATTGATGTGCTTGCTGATTTCAAACGTCATGGAATCTATAATTATAAAAGGTGTCTGTATGCCAGTCTAGAAAAATAATTGGAGGGAGGGGAGGAAAATGGTCTGCACCGAACCGGAACTGATCAGAACGCTGTTCCAGATACACACATATATATAATTTTTTTTTTCGAGAAATATTTTTCGTCAAAGAGTGAAATACAAGTAGTTCTCGATTCGCGTGGTTCATGAGTTCCTCAAAATTACTGTTCAGAATAAAAGCAATTTGTTATTTAAAAAAATTTAAATGTCAAGGTTAAAAATTAGATAGCAGGTACCTAATCTAGGTTGCAATTTTCCTTTACTCTAATTGTACTCTTTTGAAGTTAGAGAATACGTTCCTGTAATTGCGCTACCCAACATATTCTTCTTCCGAGCTTTGGATACAAATGCACAAAATTTGTAAAATAATAAAAACTAAACATTACATGAATACATCGCATGAAATGCTTTAAACTGAACTTAATTTCAAACATTTCAGAATTCATTGACATTCTCTAAAATTTTCCAACCAGCATTAATTGAATTCGAAGATACTTAGGTACAGCTGTGTCTTATTCGGGGATCCAGGGTTTTGCGAATGAATTTACGCAAGTCCAAATAGTAAAGGACTATCTTGCATGAAAGAAAGACGTTACAAGAAATTCTAAACCAAATTTCATCTAACGAAATTTTCATAGCTTCCTGTCTATGGCCTGCGGTTTTTTTGCTGTCAAGGAGGATTCGGGATTTCAATATGCAAAATGGGACAATCCGCAGAAATCGGGCTGGGTCGATCCACCAAACATGGACAATGTAACACCGAAGAATTAATTTTTAAAAATAAGTAGCTGTACTTAGTAAATAATTTAGTTTTAAAATAAAACCGATGATAATTTTATAAGATTTATTTTTAAACATCTGGTGATCAGTTTTAAAATATTCCAATATATATTTAAAACAGACATAATAAATACATCATTTGTTTCATTTGGAACAAAATTAGTAGATTTTAGTTATATTTTTATACATATTTAATTTTTCTACCTTTCTTCTGGCCTATTGCTCAACGGCCTCCCAGTCCTGATATATCAAGGTGGCCTTGGTCGATCCCAATTGGGTTGGGTTGTTTTACCTCTGAGCGGCACTTTTTCGCACACCATTGGCTAAATGACCAGGTTACATGGACCCCGAAGGCTCAGAGAAGGTTGGGGGAGGGGACCCACTGGAACAGCTGTTGGGAGACAGATGGTAGCCTCCCGTCAAGGCCATTCAGCGTGTTCTTTAACATGCACAGGGTATAGCTTTCACGCACATGGCGCCACGGCTTAACGTCACATCCGACGGACGGCGGCATTTCCAAGCCCTTCGGTGTCCCCTACTGATCGTAGGAAGGGCGGGGAATTTTGCGAAGATAAATCTCAACGCTGACCCAGCTGGAACTCGAACCTGGGAACTACAGATTACAACCCTGGCGCACTACCGACTGAGCCACCACCGCCCTCGACCCCAATGAGAAGTGGATTCATGTGACGAGATGCCCGCTTTGTCGTACACAACTGACAACGAGTCTCCATTTTTCACAAATTGGGTGTTTTATCAATAGAGTTGCCAGGATTTCTCGCATCACGCTTTCAAGGTTCGTTTCAAACAACGAAAATGCAAAATTTTAAAGCTCAGATTGAGAACATGCCTCAATTAATTACCGCTTGAATCCAAATCCGACAAAGAATTCAAATCCGCGCAAATCGAGAACTACCTGTATATGTTTTTTTCCCTCTTTTCTAATGGTCTTTCAAAACGTATTCTTAAAAATATTTGTAAAACTAGAAATGCTTTCCATATATATATTTCTAGAACGTCACTCCAACTCCTATTTGTCTTTGAATACGACTCCTGATTTCAAAATTCCTCTTATTTCCGAATTCTATTGCCCAAAATGCCATTTTTACTTATTTATAGCTGTCCATCCCTAATATATCGAGTAACGTTACCTCTAACAACTCATCACTTCCAACATTTCACAACATATGTTACATCTAAGAACCAAAGTACCTCAAGGCATCATTTTTTAACACTCTAGCACTGGTAGATATATTTTTGACCTTTCACATCGAAGGTCGCTCCGGATTCGAAATATCATAATTTTTCCGAAATCTATATCCCCAAACACCACTAGACATCATGTTTCACGTTTCTAGCACTCGTAAATCAAAGTTTGATCTCTATGGAACTTCTTCTTGACCTTCAAGGACAGTCAGAGGTCAAATTTCGGATTTTTCCCGAAATCTACGACCTGAAGTACACCTATGTACAAGTCATCCAAGCTACGCCATTTCTGTATCATGGTTGGAATTAGCGTCATTCCCTGTCAGCTGTTCCGGGATCATCATTCCGGGATGCAGCAAATCCCCGGTTATCCGGAACTCAATCGTCTGGAATTCTCGTGTAACCGGAATAAATTTAATTTCATATTAATCATTCGAACTGAGTACAGTCAAGTTCAGTATGCGTTGGTGGTTCTCCCGGATGCCTCTGGCGTCGTCTTTCATGCATTTTACGTCTTCTCAGCCCTCAACATCAGCTGCTGTTCACGAATCAAATCCTAGTTCAGTGGATGACACTGATGAAATACTATTCGAGTTTCTAAAATCTATTCAGTAAACTACACTTCACGAACCTACTGTAGGTAATTGTTTTTTCTGAAAGTTTAGTTTGGTTTCATTACCTTTATGCCTCGGATATTATTTTTTGAAATAAATCTTATGACATTACCAAAGGCTCCTTATTTAAAAAGGAAACAAAATAATTTCTACGATGCTAATCAAAAATAATGATATCGGTGATACAATTTCATGCACAGAGAAACAATCAAACAAAACATGTTTTAACTTGTTAGCTGATTTCTGGCGTCATTTGTGATGTGTCAAGGCCTTATCAGGTACACACATAAAAGATTACCGATCCTCTATCAGAGTCGTTCTCAACCTTTTATGCTTCACGTACCCTCTGGAAATGTATATGTAACTGACGTACCCCTTATATAGATAGATAAAACTATAGTTAGAGTATAATAATGCCAACTTAGCGACTTTGTTACTAGATCTAGCGACCCTTGAGCTCTCATAGCGTACCCCAAAAAATTTTACCGCGTTCTCCACTTTGAGAACCCCTGTTCTATCCGGTTGCAACAAGAAAGAACAACAAGTGGTGATACGATTCCTGAAATCTGAGGACTACTCTGAGCGGAAATTGATAGTAGAATATTTGTGCAATACCGGAAGAGTTGTTTCAATAGCCAATAAATTCTCTAAGTTTGTAAAATGTAATTATATCGGAAACGGTGTCCAGCAACATCGGCGGTAAGTATGTAAACATCAGAATTAGACAAACAAGTCTGATAAAGATAGGGAATACGGCTGCTGAAAGATGGGGAAGACAACTCTTCTTCATCATATGCCTAATATATTATACCTAAATATATCGGAAACGGTGGTCGGCAACAACGGCGGTAAGTGTGTAAACAACACAATTAGACAAACAAGTCTGATAAATGAATGGGGCAGGGGTGACTCAGTCCGTAAAGCGCTTGGCAAATAATATGCAGTTTCCAAGTTCCAGTTACAACTGTTCTACTGGAGCTGTTAGGAGACAAATGGTAGCTTCTCGTCAAAGCCATCTAGCTTGTTCTTTAATATACACAGGTTATGGCTCTCTGTCACACGGGGCCATGGCTTAACGTCCGACGGACGGCGGCCTTTCCAAGCTCATTACGGTCCCCTACTGACCGAGTGCAGGGCGGGAATTTTTACGGAGATAAATCGCAACGCTTTCCCGGACGAGACTCAAACCTGCGAAGTGCAGATTGCAAGTCTGGAGCGCTACCGACTGAGCCCCATCCGCCCTTTTGCTCAGGGATAAAATAAACCAACAGCAACACACACCATGACAAGATAATAATTCATTTTAAATTACTCATTTCTCATTTACCTCTTAAGTGTGATTTTTCTAAAAATCCAGGATGGGTCAAACCTTCAGGAAGTGGTGCATCCTACACCCCATTGGGGATCAACTAAATGTCGAGCAACATTGACTGATCTGGTGTATTCAGGTTATGCCGTTGGAGCTCCGGCTAATTCCTTCGGTAATGGAAAGAACTTCCAATGTCTACCAGACAAAGATCCTGAACTAACTACAAACAAACCGGCCAAACAATCATCGGCATATATGCAAATTCTGATGTATCGGAACATTGGTCAATCGGGGAAGACCGGACATATCCGATGTGCTTCGTGTCTCTCGAAAAACAAGATCGGCGGTCAGATGTTTCCTGCCATGACGGAATGTCATCATAATGGAAGTTAGAATATGGTGGATATTTGATAGCTGAGAGTGCATTCCATACTGGTCAAGATTTCATTTGTTTGACCAAGAATCCTGTTGATGATGAAGGAGAGTTGTCTTCCCCATCTTCAGCAGCCAAGATGAATGCTGTATGGATGGACTGCGAGAATTGTGGTGAAGAAAAAATTGTTCCTTGTGTCGTGTGTTCTAAATAAAAAGCACTGCATATCGGTACTAGTATATGCAAAGAATATTTGACAAAATGCTTTGTGAGAAAATTTACAGAATTTAATGTTAGATTATGTGACAGTGTAATAACTGCTAAGTTTCTGTAGTATATGAGAATATTAAAGCATAGGAACATGAAAATTATAAGGCTCTTGTAGTTAATTGCTTAAATTTGTTCGATGGTCAAGCGTTTGAAGGCATATATATCAGGGAAAGGCACCTCGGATATGAATGTTTCTTCTCTGTGATGTTTTTCTGCTGAGGTCTCGCCTTCCTCACACATTATACTCACAGGGAACGGTCACACCTTTGTGGCAAGCAGTTAACTGAATGGTAATTTAACTATTTATTTTGAAATTTATACCAAAATTATATTTTTAATGAAGTTAAATTGGCATAAATTTAGTAATTAAATATTACTGATAATACGACAATACATATATAATACATTACACCTTAAGCCAGGGGAGAACCCAGGGGAAGGGATACTGTCGATCTCCACCCTCTCCCCCTACAAACTGAAAGAAAAACGAAAAAAAAAAAAATTACCTTATTTTACTTCACATAAAATGCACGGACATGTAACACGCCTCCTGTTATTTCAGCAGAGAATATTTAGGGAAAAACTCTTAAATGAATTCACGCATTTAACATTTAATTATGGGTGACATAATTTTGAAAATTTCTCCCCCCAACCATGGGTGCGCGCATGCCTCTCAAGCAGCTATTTGCTAGAGTTCTAACAGACGTCTATCAGTATAGTATGTTATGGAGAAGGAGGTGTTTGAGGAACGCGAAATCTCAGCAGAAAGGCAATGCAAATAAGGAACCATCCTTGCATTATCTAGAGCAAGAACCCAGGTCCCTTTGGCACTGAAGCTAACCAAGCTAACCCGCAGGAACAGATATGGATAGTCAACGGTTAATTAGCAACCAGTTATCAGGAATGACCATGTAACGGATACGGTCAGTCCCGGATCTTGAAAGAGATTAAAAGAGGGGAGGGTACAAAAATTCCAATCAGGAAGGGAAAAAAAGTTAAAGGGGAGACCTAAAGACTGGACCACCATCATCGGCTAACGTTCTTTTCTTCAGCTAGTGTGATTTATAAGTCACACTAGCTGATGTAAAGAATATTAGCCGCTGATGTTGTAGTGGCAAGCATACTATTTTTAATATGACAGCGACAATAATAATAATAAATAACCCATAACAATAATATTCATTATTGTCATGGGCATGTTATTTGGTGACGTGGGTTCGAGTCCCACTCACGGCAAAACTCATTTTTTTCAGCTTATTATTGCATGTGTTCCATATCTACAGGACTTCTCCTATGATACTTTACTACTGAACTAACGAATAACTGTGTAATAATTGCATAATGCAAAAAGATAAAATTATTAAACTCATATACAACTTTAAGAGAAATGTTCTCAAAAATATAAAATTTGAATTGCTGTTTCCGAAATTGATATTAATTCCTATTACTCTAAGGATCTCTAGAATTGGACCGAAATGGATTCTAACAGAAATATTCAGTATTTGCAAGTCATTTTCTTCTTTGTGGGTTTGAAAAATACTACTGAGTCTGTTGTCTAAAGCTCTGCTGCATGAAGCACAGAAGATGCTGACCGATTTTTGTGAACCATATTAATTTGCCGATCAGCCACACTGATTTTTTTTGTTCTTCATAATACACAGCGATTTAGATTTTGTTTCACCTTTTTGTTTAAAATATGAATTATACTTCACTAGTGTAATAAAATTCAGTTTCAAAGTTTGGAGCCGTCCCATGGCCGAGTGGTTAGAGCGCTTGGCTACTGATCTGAGGGACCTGGGTTCGAACCCCGGGTAAGGCATGGCTGTTTGTATCGTTTTTCTGCTGAGGTCCTGCCATCCTCTCAAACCTTCTACTATGGCATATAAACTGACAGGCTCCTGTCAGACCCCTGTGGCAAGCAGCTGCTTGAGGGGGTATTTTATTTTTCAAAGTTTGAAATAATTATTGCAATAGAAATCTAAAGAATCACTCTTCGCTAAATAAATTAGTATATATGTATTTAATAATTACTTCATACAATTACTCAAGGTACTTAATAGTTTTATTACAATAAATACTCAAAATACTTAAACCATTGTATCATGGCAAATATTCAAGGTACTTATTAATCATATGGCAAATTTTCAAGGTACATATTAATCATATGACAATTCTGAAGACACTTAGTAATTCTGGAAAATATTGAAAGTACTTAACAACTATGTCATGACAAATATATAAACTCTACTATCCGTGACAGAGAAAATTCTACATTAAGCTACTTTTTAAACAACGATACAACAGTTTCTGCTATTCTAGGAGAAAAATCTTTGCTTTACAATAGTTTTACGATATATAGTAACAAATGCGGGGAAAAATCAGTGATACCTCCACAAAATAAAGAATACACACTCCAATGTTCTATGAATAAGAGTAAGAAAAGAAATTTATACACATATTCCAACAAAGTTACCAACTTTCACTGCACACAATAAGGTTCCAGGATTTCAAGCAGCTCGATTAAACATAGAGGACAGTACTGCTGTTCGAAATCACTATCAAGACGTTTTGATAGTAGGCGAGTTTTATAGGATTTCCGTGACAACGAAATGATAACTCACTGAAAATTCGCTGTGATTATTTAATAAGAATTAAAGCCATTTCTGTTATTCTATGAGAAGTATTATTTATACAGAGAAATATCTACTTTGCATTGCAACAAAATTACCAAATCTCATCGCACAAAATTAAACCACGATTTTAAACAACTCTATTAAATTTACATCACAATACTGCTATTCGTAATCTTTACAAACTTCAGCATCATATGCTATAGAAAAGCAGATTTCATATTATTTGCAATCTTGTTTCAAATTCCTTCAGTTCTTCAACGGCGCCTAAAACATTCTCATTCTCTTACTGCGTGTTTACTGCATACACAGCATTTTTCTTTCGAGATATACGTGAGACTGATTTGAACTCCATATAAATCAATATACTGAATTTTTATTCTTTTCTATATTCTCTTCCTTTGGATATTAATGGTCTATCTTCATTTCACGCCATTACAACGATATTGGATGGAACACGTGAATTTGCGAAGTCTGTTGGGAGTCAATCAATATACAAAAATCGGTAATAAACAACAATGATGGTAGAAAGAAACAGAACATTTTTCATCACAACTGTGTTTACCAATATCAGTTTCGTAATAATGTTAATGTATTTCTTTCTATGGTAGCTGTCGTACAAAGAAGAATAGTTGTGGACCATTTATTGCTGTAGTCCATATTATGCCAGGGGTCGCATTTAAGGTCCAATCTCGCCTTTTCATGAAGTAAAGCCTTAGTACATTTAGAAAAGGATGTTTTCTTTTTGTTGGATTTCAAGAAAGGTCTTGGCAGACCGATCATTTTTGTTGATCTGATCTTTCATACTTAAAAAAAACGGTGTTAAAAAACCTGGATACACGGACCACGACAAGGCAAGGCCACATGGATACACCAGGTCAGAACGGCTGTGATCGAAAAGAGGAAGGAAAGGACGGAAATTAATTTTACATAAAAATTCAAATGATGTAATTTGTTCAAAATTTAAGTTAATTTTATTTTAACTAATTTTGAAATAAATAGTTTTATTTATTCATAAGGAATTTATTAAAATGATTCAAAATATTTTAAAATTAATTGCCATATTTTTCAAAATAAGTAACTATCAGATGAATTTTTAGAAACTGAGCTATAATAACGACCGCTATATTTTTCAAAAATAGGTCTTCGGTTACTGCAGCGTCCTGGCCAATTGTGTCTAGTGGCCTTCGACAAGGCCACTTTCATGCACCAGTCCTGGACAGCCGCAAAAGGAGGGAAATAAAATATGCATAAAAAATTTATCTGAAATTGTTTTATAAAAATATAAATGAAATAATGTACGAATGTTTTAAAATTGTTTATCAGATTTCTAAAACTCAGTAGTTACCAGTTCAGTTTAAAAAAATAAATTTCAATTACGAAGCTCTACGTATGTATGTTAAAATAAATTCTTCGACAACTGTTGAAGAAAAAAAAGGAGAAAAAAGTTTGAAAAATAAATTTCTACAAAGGTTTCATTGTTTTAATTTGTCTAAAGCTAAATTGTAAGCTACTTATTTTAAATATAATAATATAAAAATATTCATTTATTGCGAATTTTTTAGAATATTTAAGAATGTTTTAAAATTAATTGCTAAATTTTTGAAAATAAATTGTTTGCAGTGTTATTTTAAACTATGTTATTTTATTTAAAACACTTATATAAATGAATCAAACTCTCCATGTGCGCGAGTTCTATTTACACGAATTCGAATCTACGCGAACTAACTTTAACGCCCTATTTGTTTTTTACACAAACCCAGATTCAAAATGCGCGAGTTAAACTTTACCTTAAACGTTTATCTACCGTTACTCTTATTAATACTG
This sequence comes from Ryuthela nishihirai, assembly GCA_038380435.1. NCBI lineage: Eukaryota > Metazoa > Arthropoda > Arachnida > Araneae > Heptathelidae > Ryuthela > Ryuthela nishihirai. Next base: position 36,277,180 of record JAWZYU010000029.1, read on the forward strand.
AAAATTGAGGTATCTTTGCATCAACTTGAAAGCTCCTAACATAGTATTTTAAAGAAATTAATTTTTCACTTGTATACTTCGCTAACAATTCCTAACCTACAGGAGATCTAAAGATGTTTGAAAATAGCATCGATTATCTGCAAAACCTTGATGACAACTATGAATACGGATTACAGAAATCACAGTGATGTAGTAGCCCCATATAATTTAGGTTGGCTAAGATGAGGAAACATGCTCGACAATCGACAATTATGGAGTTCTTCAGTCGACCTAGCAATGTTTGTCAGCAGAAATGTCAGACACAACAGGCCTTTAGGAGATAAATAGTGTTGTAAATTTTAAATGGATGGGCACTGAGCATGAGTATCAATAAGTATATTTTCAAACAAATTACAATACATTACAAATCATTACAAAAATATGGATGAAATAACTTAAAAACAAACTAACTACATAAGTCAATAACCCATTTTCTACAGAGCATACAAGACCAGCTCTGTTCTACTAAACTACTAACTCTTCACTTTGTCTGTCATCTCTTGAATACCTTCACTTCAGACGTAAAGAATCCTTCGTCTTTTGTTAGATCACTAAATTTATCGTACTAGCAACACAACACAACCACCCGCGCACACACCAATAAAGATACTTCTTGTTTCTACTTATCGCGCAATTATTCAGACTATCTGAACTCCTTTTTGATCTACACAACGTTTTTTAATATTCTCATTCTATCATTCTCTTTTTCAGGTTCTACATTCAAATTCGCTTGATGTATAATTCTCACGCACAAGCATATGTGAGCGTTCTTGTCACGTTTAGTCATAAAGTCACTGTAGCGCGTTCATCTCTCGTAACAATAGCATTAAATCTCACTCAGATTATTTTCCAATTTTTTTAAAATTTTCAATTTATCTTGTAGATACCTTTTGCAAAAATGTAGTAAACTAATTTCGTTTATTTTTTATCAATTATTTTGTGTTACTGTAGGAAATTTGCATAACTAATCGGTTTACTAAAAATATAATGAATAATATATATATATATTATAAATAATATATATATAATAATAATTGTAAACGATTTCGTAACCTAAACCCTTATTTCATATTGTTTCTACAGCTCCGCTTGCGAGAATTTAATGTGGGTGAGGTTTCTGATGCTCGCTTATTTGGAGAGCCAAAATTACTTTTTATGCTATGGTACTGTCTGATTCCGATATCATAGTGGGTCTGATACTTAGCACCACTGGTCTAGAATGTACAAAAGTGCACATCAAGTGTTACAAATAAATCACACTAAACCTGAAAAAGCAGAACACCATAAGTAATTAAACTACCAATAACAACTAATACACGATTTCTATTAAGCAACAACATCTCCCATGCTGACAGTGTCGCCTCCTTTCTCTAAGCGAGATACTTTAAGAGCTTAAGCAAATTTCTCTTATCACGATGGACCAGCAATTCTTCAGAGAACTTTATGAAGTTCCTAAGTGATATCCTATTAATTTGTTCCACTTCAGAAGCACTCAAAATTACTAAAAGTATTGAAAAAGTATTAAACAGGCAGTAAACACACAAGCTAATTATCCAGTAAACATTGACTACATCCTCATTTATAAAAAGCGCGACAAAACTCAGGGCATGGAGTATATTTGAAAATACGGAGGCCAACAAAAAGAATATCGTACTCGAAAATCTGTTATCAATGAATTCAATGTTAGATTGAAATAGCTTATAATTCCGTAACAGATAGATTGCTGTGTTTTGCCTCAACGAATTACAAAAATGATTTTTCAATAGAATTATACTTACATCCATAGTGTGTACAAGATGATAACAAGCGCATCAATATACTAATGATACTCCGCTTAATAAAGGATACAAGATGTAATACTGTAGTAGCATTATCACACAAGTAACAATATGTTGGAATTCGGGATAATGATTTTCCAGGCATAAAAGTTTAAAAATGGGTTCCATCATTGTTTCGTTTTTTTTCAATGCTACAGCTATATTTCCAAACAGATGAACTTAACAGCATTGTCAAAGGACCAACGCAAGTGAAAATAGGAATGCACTTTAGAAACATTGAATGATTATGCCGCGAAAATGTTTGTAATTCATTTTCCATTTCTTCCAGTTTACGAAATATTTCTGCTAACTGTATACGTCTCGTAAACATGAAAACCCAGATGATAATTGAGAGAGTATTTCCAAAAAATAATGAAGCCAAACTAGCTAATGTATTCTGAATTATAAGATTGTAACCAAATGTTAAATCCAACAGTTAAAGTTATAGCCAACATGGCTGCAAAATAGGAAATCATACCCAGCTTCAAAACTAATTTTCTGATAAATGATAGCTCTGTATGCTCTTTCTCACTGCGGATGTCTATTCCTATTACTCTTAGGATTCTTAGAACCGGATTTAAATGATTTCTGATGGGAGATTTTTTCATAAAAATTTCTCCTTCCCTTTGTTGCGGATGGGTAATACAACTGGGTTCGGAATCTGAAGTTTTACCACTTGAAGCAGCATTTGCTGTCCGTTTTTTATAAACCACTACTACTGTACTTGTAGAGGCCATTGTCAATAGTCTATTTAATTTAATTTTTATTCATTAGCGTCTAAACACTGAGGACAACGGAACCAATTATTGTACTTAGCGCATTTTAAAAGAAATTTTAGAATACCAGAAATATCAAATATTTATCGCCTATTGATAAATAATTTTTGATTTCTTTTAATATGTGTGTTTAAACTGTGATTATATACACTATAATAAGGAGCCAGATTATGATATTAATGAATAAATTTAGAACTAGAAACTGATTAATATATCAGTATCCTCTATAAGAGGAAAATTTTTAATATATATATTTATGCATAAGATATTTCTGAAGGTGCATCTAAAAGCAAATGCGGTGTTTTAATCACATATATAAATCTTTCTGGTTTTTGGGTATATATACAGTTTCGAATGTATAAAACAATTTCTTTATATTTTAAGGTGGCAAAATACTGCTAGTAAAAGAAATACTAAACTTAAAATTATTTATCACCTTTGAATAATTTAGGATTTCAACAGTTGCTACACATTCCAATGGAAGTGATGATTCAAGAGCTTACTTCAATTAAAGTTCGCAAATTGTCATTTAGAAGATACTTCGATATTCGTTCTGTTACAATTAGCTTCATAGATGAAGGAATAGAGATCCAAAAGAAACATCTTTTAACCGAAATAATAACGATTGAAGCAAATTATATCTGTTATCAAAAGATTATAATTGATAAGCATTTAATGAGACAGTAAAATTGAATTTCTCATACAGAAATTCAGGTTTCCCAATCTTTTTTTAAATATTATTTACACTATGCATAGACCCACTTGTCAGAGGTAGAGGTGTGTACAATACTTTGCAAATCTTTGTTTACATATTTTAAAATCAACTAATCTTCTGGTCTCTACTGATTCTTATTGATTTCTCACAAATGTTCAATAGAGTGCATTTGTTTAATGTTATCTCAGACATACACAATCAACAATAAAAAACTTCGATTCTGACTGATGATTTTATCTATGATGCCGAATATAGTTTGACTTCTCACATTCTATTGTGATCTCTGTATTATTATTATAAAGGAATGTTTTTCACATAGAAAAACTTATTTTTCCTTCGACACAAATTCTGTTATTAGAGAAGAGGTTTTCAATAGAGAAAATGGTAGCTCTTTTTCAATAAAAAATTCTACTATTCCACATGGATTTTTCACACAGACAGTTACGTTTTTATCGAAAAAATTTTATTATTTGATAGGAAGAGTTTTTAGCTTTTAGTTAAAATTTTATTTAGAGAGGAAGGTTTTCATAGAGAATAATTTTTTTTTTCTGGTGCAAATCTTCCATTCGATAACAAGAAGTGTTCCAGAAAACAACAGTTGTTTTCGTTACAGTGCAAATGCGGTTATTAGACAAGAATAGATTTTCTTGGAAAGGAACTAGTTACGTTCTTTTCAATGCAAATTCTGTTATTCGATAGGAAATATAGCATCATGTAGAAAAATCATTTCCATGCTCTTCAGTAGAAATTTCGAAATCTCATGGCATAGCATATCCTACCTGATTACACTTGCAGTCCAGTATACTGCACATATACAGTATAATATATAACAACCACCATAAAATCTCAAGCACAAACCGATACTAAGAATGTTATCGTTTCATATCACATATCCTTTCCAGAAATTCGATCACTTTCCTCAATGTCACTTAAATCGTAGAATTTTCTTGTATAAACACTCACGGCAACAAAAAGAAGCTTCTTTGCCTAAAACTACTTCAATATCTTCAAACCATCCGACTTACTTTTCCTATTTTAAAATTTTACTTCTTGGTATTCTAGTGAAAGAAAACCGCTTTCCACTATGTCCCTCCGTTAACTGTCATTTGCGAAGTGGGTACCGGTACAGTTATGAAAAATCGATTTTCAATAACACTAATATAAAAATACATAAATTGATTGCTGCTAACAATACTATAAAAAGACATCAGAGCAGCAGATCACACCCATATTTACCAGTAGAACTTTTGCATTCACTCCTAATGCATCTTTTATATTGAAGATCAATATGGCCTTGCAACAACAAAAGCGTGAGAGCTTTATTACTTGATACCGAGAATTCCTTGCCTACAGCAGTACTACTGCACCCAACCTACAACGAAGACGAAGTAACATTGTTATTTCAAAACGTGACCTTCATTTGAGAGAACACGGGCGTGTCTCCAAATGCAAAACACAAAGATATATCAAACTACCTCAAAAATAAGTATTTAAATGCAACAAAAAGAAATATAAATTTAAGGCAAAAATTTTCAGCAAAGGTGGACACAATAAAATATGATAAAAATGTAAATAAGAAAAAATGCATAACAGGATATATACAAAAATACTACTAAGAAAAAGGGAGGGGGGGGGTTCAGTCGGCAGCACGCCATACTCGTAATCTGCTCTTCCCAGGTTCTAGTCCCACCTGGATAGCATCGAGACTTATCTCCGCAAAACTCTCCGTCGTGCCCACGATCAGTAGGAGACACCAATGGGATTGGAAAGGCCTCTGTCCGTCAGATGAAACGTTAAGCCGTGGCCCCGTGTGCGGGAGAGCTATGTCCTGTGCACGTTAAAGAACACTCTGGATGGTCATAACGGGAGGCTACCATCTGTCTCCCAACAGCTGTTCCAGTAGGTCCCCTACCCCAACCTTTTCTGAGCCTTCGGGGTCCTTGTGACCTGGCCATTTAGTCCATGGAGTGCAAAAAAGTGCCGCTCAGAGGTAAAGCAACCCAAACAACAACAACTACTAAGAAAAACAAACGGGAATGGAAAACGTAAAGGCACCGTAAGCACGAAGTGTGGATTATGTCATGTAGAAAATGAAACACCCTTTAATGTAAAAATAGAGAAATACAGCAAGAGATTCGGAGTAGTGGTGAAAAGGATTCGTTTTCTGCGGGCTGACAACTAAAATTGACGATGTTTGTGCAATATAAGTTCTTTTGAACAACAGTGCATCTTTCTTATTCTAGTGAAGGTAATTTCCTGTATGCATTTTGCATAGACAGTAAAAAAGGTGATTGGTAAGAATTGTACCTGTGAATCGTTTAATGAACTATTTTCGAATGTTGTATTTATTAATTATTATTTGATGAATGTCAAAACTAATTAGTCATTAGTTAGCCTATTTGATGTAAAAAAATTGCCTCGGTTATTAAATCAGTTCATTTACTGTCTGTTTGTTCATTACGAATTCACTCACGGTTGTCAATTAAAAATACAAATCAAAATTTGCTACGAAAGTGAAGGATGAAACATTGATGTGCTTGCTGATTTCAAACTTCATGGAATCTATAACTGTGAAAGATGTCTGTGTGCGAGTCTAGAAAAATAATTGGAGGGAGGGGAGGAAAATGGTCTGCACCGAACCGGAACTGACCAGAACGCTGTTCCAGATATACACACATAAATATAATTTTTTTTTCGAGAAATATTTTTCGTCAAAGAGTGGAATACAAGTAGTTCTCGATTCGCGAGGTTAATGAATTCCTCAAAATTACTGTTCAGAATGAAAGCAATTTGTTATTTAATAAAATTTAAATGTCAAGGTTAAAAATTGGGATAGCAGATAGCTAATCTAGGTGGTAATTTGGATTTACTCTAATTATACTCTTTTCAAGTTAGAGAATACGTTCCTGTAGTTACGCTACCCAACATATTCTTCTTTCCGAGCTTTGGATACAAATGCACAAAATTTGTAAAATAATAAAAACTAAACATTACATGAGTACATCGCAGAAATGCTTTAAACTGAACTTAATTTCAAACATTTCAGATTTCATTGGCATTCTCTAAAAATTTCCAACCAGCTTTAATTGAATTCGAAGATACTTAGGCATAGGTGCGTCTTACCCGGGGATCCCAAGGTTTTGCGAACTAATGTACGCAAATCCAAATAGAAAAGGACTATCTTGCATGAAAGAAAGACTTTACAAGAAATTCTAAACCAAATTTCTTCTAACGAAATTTTCATAGCTTCTTGTCTATGGTCTGCGGTTTCTTTGGTGTCAAGGAGGATTCGGGATTTCAATATGCAAAATGGGACAATCCGCAGAATTCGGGCTGGGTCGATCCACCAAACATGGACAATGTAGCACCGAAGAATTAATTTTTAAAAGTAAGTAGCTGTACTTAGTAAATAATTTAGTTTTAAAATAAAACCGATGATTATTTTATAAGATTTATTTTTAAACATCTGTTGATCAGTTTTAAAATATTCAAATATATATTTAAAACAGACATAATAAATACATCATTTGTTTCATTTGGATCAAAATTAGTAGATTTTAGTTATATTTTTATACATATTTAATTTTTCTACCTTTCTTCTCGCCAATTGCTCAACGGCCTCACAGTCCTAGTATATCAAGGTGGCCTTGGTTGATCCCAGTGAGAAGTGGATTCATGAGACGAGATGCCCGCTTTGTCGTACACAACTGACAACGAGTGTGAGCCTCTTCATTTTTCACAAATTGGGTGTTTTATCAATAGAGTTGCGAGGATTTCTCGCATCTCGCTTTCAAGGTTCGTTTCAAACAACGAAAATGCAATTTTTAACGCTCAAATTGAGAACATGCCTCAATTAATTACCGCTTGAATCCAAATTCGACAAAGAATTCAAATCCGCGCAAATCGAGAACCACCTGTATATGTTTTTTCCCTCTTTTCTAATGGTCTTTCAAAACGTATTCTTAAAAATATTTGTAATACTAGAAAGGTTTTCCATATATATATTATATTTCTAGAACGTCACTCCAACTCCTATTTGTCTTTGAATACGACTCCTGATTTCAAAATTCCTCTTATATCCGAATTCCATTGCCCAAAATGTCATTTTTTACCTATTTATAGCTGTCCATCCTTAATATATCGAGTAACGTTACCTCTAACAAATCATCACATCCAAAATTTCACAACATATGTTACATCTAAGAACCAAAGTACCTCCTGGTATCATTTTTTCACACTCTAGCACTGGTAGATATATTTTTGACCTTTCGCATCGAAGGTCGCTCCGGATTCGAAATATCATAATGTTTCCGAAATCTATATCCCCAAACACCACCAGACATCATGTTTCACGTTTCTAGCACTCGAAGATCAAAGTTTGATCTCTATGGAACTTCTTCTTGACCTTCAAGGACAGTCAGAGGTTAAATGTCCGATTTCTCCCGAGATCTACGACCTGAAGTACACCTATGTACAAGTCATCCAAGCTACGCAATTTCTGTATCATAGTTGGAATTAGCGTCATCCCCTGTCAGCTGTTTCGGGATCATCATTCCGGGATGCAGCAAATCCCGTTATTCCGTACTCAATCATCCGCAATTCTCGTGTAACCGGCATAAATTTAATTTCATATTAAACATTTGAACTTAGTACGGTGAAGTTCAGTATGCGTTGGTGGTTCTCCCGGATGCCTCTGGAGTCGTCTTTCATGCATTTTACGTCTTCTCAGCCCTCAACATCAGCTGCTGTTCACGAATCAAATCCTAGTTCAGTGGATGACACTGATGAAATACTATTCGCGTTTCTAAAATCTATTCAGTAAACTACACTACACAAACCTATATGTAGGTATTTGTTTTTTTCTGAAAGTTTAGTTTAGTTTCATTATTTTTATGCCTCGGATATTATTTTTTGAAGTAAATCTTATGACATTACCAAAGGCTCCTTATTTAAAAAGGAAACAAAATAATTTCTACGATGCTAATCAAAAATAATGATATCGGTGATACAATTTCATGCAGAGAGAAACAATCAAACAAAACATGTTTTAACTTGTTAGCTGATTTCTGGCGTCATTTGTGATGTGTGAAGGCTTTACCATGTGCACACATAAAAGATGACCGATTCTCTATCGCAGTCGTTCTCAACCTTTTATGCTTCACGTACCCCCTGGAAATGTATATGTAACTGACGTACCCTTTATATAGATAGATAAAACTATAGTTAGAGTATAATAATGCCAACTTAGCGACTTTGTTACTAGATCTAGCGACCTTTGAGCTCTCATAGCATACCCCAAAAAATTTTACCTCGTTCCCCACTTTGAGAACCCCTGTTCTATCCGGTTGCAACAAGGAAGAACAACGAGTGGCAATAGGATTTCTGAAATCTGTAGGACTACTCTGAGCGGAAATTGAAAGTAGAATATTTATGCAATACCGGAAGAGTTGTTTCAATAGCCAATAAATTCTCTAAGTTTGTAAAATGTAATTATATCGGAAACGGTGGCCAGCAACAACGGCGGTAAGTGTGTAAACAACAGAATTAGACAAACAAGTCTGATAAAGATAGGGAATACGGCTGCTGAAAGATGGGGGAGACAACTCTTCTTCATCATGTACCTAACATTATATACCTAAATATATCGGAAACGGTAGCCAGCAACAACGGCGGTAAGTGTGTAAACAACAGAATTAGACAAACAAGTCTGATAAATGAAGGGGGCAGGGGGTGACTCAGTCGGTAAAGCGCTTGGCAAATAATCTGCAGTTTCCAAGTTCGAGTTACAACTGTGCTACTGGAGCTGTTAGGAGACAAATAGTAGCTTCTCGTCAAAGCCATCTACCTTGTTCTTTAATATACACAGGTTATGACCTTCCGGCACACGGGACCATGGCTTAACGTCCGATGGACGGCGGCCTTTCCAAGTTCATTACGGTCCCCTACTGAACGAGTGCAGGGCGGGAGTTTTTACGGAGATAAATCGCAACACTGGCCCGGACGAGACTCAAACCTCGGAAGTGCAAATGAAGCGCTACCGACTGTGCTACCTCCGTCCCTTTGCTCACGGATATAATAAACCAACAGCAACACACACCATAACAAGGTAATATTTCATTTTAAATTACTCATTTCTCATTTACCTCTTAAGTGTGATATTTTTAAAAATCCAGGATGGGTCAAACCTTCAGGAAGTGGTGCATCCTACATCCATTGGGGATCAACGAAATGTCCAGCAACATTGACTGATCTGGTGTATTCAGGTTATGCCGTTGGAGCTCCGGCTAATTCCTTCGGTAATGGAAAGAACTTCCAATGTCTACCAGACAAAGATCCTGAACTTACTGCAAACAAACAGGCCAAACAATCATCGGCATATATGCAAATTCTGATGTATCGGAACATTGATCAATCGGGGAAGACCGGACCGATCCAATGTGATTCGTGTCTCTCGAAAGACAAGATCGACGTTCAGGTGTTTCCTGCCATGACGGAATGTCCTCCAGAATGGAAGTTAGAATATGGTGGATATTTGATGGCTGAGATTGCATCCCATGCTGGTCAAGATTTCATGTGTTTGACCAAGAATCCTGTTGATGATGAAGGAGAGTTGTCTTCCCCATCTTCAGCATCCAAGATGAATGCTGTATGGATGGACTGCGAGAAATGTGGTGAAGAAAAAATTGTTCCTTGTGTCGTGTGTTCTAAAAAAAAAGCACTCCATATCGGTACTAGTGTATGGAAAGAAAATTTAACAAAATGCTTTGTGAGAAAATTTACAGAATTTATGTTAGATTATGTGACAGTATAATAACTGCTAAGTTTGTGTAGTATATGGGAATATTAAAGCATATAAACATGAAAATTATAAGGCTCTTGTAGTTAATTGCTTAAATTTGTTCGGTGGTCAAGCGTTTCATGGCATATATATTAATGAAAGGCACCTGGGATATGAATGTTTCTTCTCTGTAATGTTTTTCTGCTGAGGTCTCGCCTTCCTCACACATGATACTCGCAGGGAACGGTCACACCTTTGTGGCAAGCAGCTAACTGAGCGGTAATTTAATATTTATTTTGAAATTTTTACCAAAAATATATTTTAAATGAAGTTAAATTGGCATAAATTTAGTAATTAAATATTACTGATAATACGACAATATATATATATATATAATACATTACACCTTAAACCAGGGGAGAACCCAAGGGAAGGGAGACTGTCGATCTCCGCCCTCTCCCCATAGAAACTGAAAACTAAACGAAAAAAAATACCTTATTTTACTTCACATAAAATGCATGCCTCCTGCTATTTCAGCAGATAATATTTAGGGAAAAACTCTTAAATGTATTTAAGCATTTAATATTTAATTATGGGTGACATAATTTGAAATTTCACCCCCCCCCCCCAACCATGGGAGCGCGCATGCGCGCATGCTCAAGCAGCTATTTGCCACAGTTCTGACTGACATCTATCAATATAGTATGCAATGGAGAACGAGGTGTTTGAGGAAGGCGAAACCTCAGCAGAAAGACAATGCAAATAAGGAACCATCATTCGCTTATCTAGAGCAAGAACCCAGGTCCCTTTGACACTGAAGCTAACCACGCTAACCCGCAGGAACAGATATGGATAGTCAATGGTTAATTAGCAACCAGTTATCAGGAATGACCATGTAATGGATACGATCGGGCCCGGATCTTGAAAGAGATTGAAAGAGGGGAGGAAACAAAAATTCCAATCAGGAAGGGAAAAAGTTAAAGGAGAGACCTAAAGACTGGACCACCATCATCGGCTAACGTCCTTTTCTTCAGCTAGAGTGACTTATAAGTCACACTAGCTGATGTAAAGAACAGTAGCCGCTGGATAATGTAGTGGCAAACATACCATTTTTAATATGACAACGACAATAATAATAATAAATAACCCATAACAATAATATTCATTATTATCATAGGCATGTTATTTCGTGACGTGGGTTCGAGTCCCATTCACGACAAAACTCATTTTTTTTCAGCTTATTATTGCATGTGTTCCATGTCTACAGGACTTCTCCAATGATTCTTTACTACTGAAGTAACGAATAACTGTGTAATAATTCCATAATGCAAAAAGATAAAATTATTAAACTCATATACAACTTTAAGAGAAATGTTCTCAAAAATATAAAATTTGAATTGCTGTTTTCGAAATTGATATTAATTCCTATTACCCCAAGGATCTTTAGAATTGGACCGAAATGGATTCGAACGGAAATATTCAGTATTTGCAAATCTTTTTCTTCTTTGTGGGGTTGAAAAATACTACTGAGTTTTTTGCCTAAAGCTCTGCTGCATGAAGCACAGAAGATGCTGACCGATATTTGTGAACCATATTATTTTGCCGATCAGCCACGCTGATTTTTTTGTTCTTCATAATACACAGCGATTTAGTTTTTGTTTCACTTTTTTTTTCTAAAAAATGAATTATACTTCACTAGTGTAAAAAAATTCAGTTTGAAAGTTTAAACTAATTATTGCAATAGAAGTCCGAAGAATCACTCTTCGCTAAATAAATTAGTACATATTGTATTTAATAATTACCTCATAACAAATATTCAAGGTATTTAATAGTTATATTATGTTAAATACTCAAAATTCTTAACAATTATATCATGGCAAATATTCAAGGTACTTAATAATCATATGACAATTTTTAAAGACACTTAATAATTTTAGCAAATATTGAAAATATTTAATAACTATATCATGACAAATATATAAACTGTACTATCCATGAGAGAGAAAATTCAACATTGAACTTCTTCTTAAGCAACAATACAACAATTTTTGCTTGTCTAGGAGAAAAATCTTTGAATTGCAATAGCTTTACGACGTATAGTAGCAAATATAGGAAAAAAACAATGATATCCAACAAAATAAAGAATACACACTCTAAAGCTCTATGAATAAGAGTAAGAAAAGAAATTTATACACACATATCAACTTTCACTACACACAATAAGGTTCCAGGATTTTAAGCAGCTCGATTAAACATTGAGCACAGTTCTGTTGTTCGAAATCACTATCAAGATGTTTTGTATTTGGCGAGTTTTAAAGGATTTCCATGACAACGAAAATGATGTCTCACTAACACTTCGCTGTTATCATTTAATAAGAATTACAGCCATTTCTGTTATTCTATGAGAAGAATATTTATAAAGAGAAACATCTACTTTGCATTGCAGCAAGTTACCAAATCTCATCGCACAGAATAAAACCACGTCTTTAAACAACTCTGTTATTTTTATAGCACAATACTGCTGTTCGGAATCATTACAAAGAAACTTCAGCATCACATGCTATAGAAAAGGGGATTTCATATTATATGTAATCTTGTTTCAAAATTCAGTTTTTTCAACGGCATCTAAAACATTGTCATTCTCTTACTGCATGTTCACTGCATACAAAGTATGTTTTCCTTCAAGATAGACGTGAAACTAATTTGAACTCCATATAACTCAACATATTGATTTTTTTAATCTTTTCTGTATCCTATTCCTTTGGACATTAATGCTCTTTCTTCATTTCACGCCATTACAACGATATTGGATGGAACACAGTAAGTTTGAGAGGTCTGTTGAGAGTCAATCGATATACAAAAATCAGTAATAAAGAACAATAACGGTAAAAGGAAACTGAGCACGTTTTTTATCACACCTATATTTACCAATATCGTTTTCGTACTAACATTAATGTATTTCTTCTATGGTAGCTGTTCATACAATAAAGATCATTATCGTCATCAAACAAAAATAAATGTTTCCTCTGGATATGTTCCAGTCTTTCGACCCTCTCTTCCAGATGGCAAGGTTGGATAACGCCAAGAAGCTGATGATATTTATGTTACAAAACCTCGCAAAAAAAATCTGAAATCCTATGGAAAAAATTCGCATCATTTAAAAATTTGATTGCTTCATTGTAGTAAACTTTGCGCTTAGTCAGATCTACTTGTCCAAGTAAACTGTGCAGACTTAGTTCACAGATGCTTTCTGTTTGTAATCTTGCTATTAGGTTGTTTCTCTAGATCGAGTAGGCAGTACAATTCAGCAAAACAGGAATCACCTTTTCCTTTAGGTTGCACGATTGGCAATTGGGGAAAAGAACCTTTCTCATCTTGAAAAGTGAGTCATTCAAGAGTTCCTGTTCTGAGTCTGTGATGCACACAAAATTTCTTCTTGAAAGATGCAGATCATTAAGCGGAAAGATCTTGTTCTCTGCAAATTGTCGATGATTGATCTTTCTTTCAGCGATGACTTGGAAATGATGTAGGAAGTTCTCCTTTAGATTTTCTTTATTTAATTTAGAAACTTATAAATTACCAATTTGCAACTGGAGGTATTTGTCATTTTTAAGGGCCGACTTTGCTAAGAAATCAGCAATTTCGTTTCCCTGGACACCTACATGTCCAGGGATCCATTGCAAAGTAATTGTGTATCCTTTATCAATTATTTGATCGATGGTCTGAAGGATATTTAGGAAAAACCCATTATTCTTGGAATGACATGGATCTTCCTGGAGAAAAACCAAAGAAGACCTACTATCTGTAAGTACAACAAAATTAGATTTTGGGTGTTTAAAACACCACTTTAGAGCCATTTCAATTGCTATAAACTCAGTAGTCATAACATCTGAGGTACCTTATCGCCTGAGAGCTTCAAAGTGAGATATTTCTGACACCCAGAAAGCCGCTCCAGCAAGTTGCAAAAGATCCGTCAGAGAAAATCTTAATATGATTTTCATATTTTTCTTCTATGAGCTCCTGAGCAATAATCTTTTGAACTGAGCTATCAAGTTCTTTTTTTAGATGTGAAACCTTACCATGTGGTCCATATTATGCCAGCGGTAGCATTTAAGGTCCAATCTCGCCATTTCATGAAGTACAACCTTAGTACGTTTAGAAAAGGATGTTTCCTTTTTATTGGAATTCAAAAAAAAGGTCTTCGCAGACCAATCATTCTTATTGATGTGGTCTTTATTACTTAAAAAATAAACAGTGCTATGTTGCATTAATTTATGGCGTCAGCCAGGTTATCACCCTTTAATGATGTAAAGCAATACTATATTTTGGTGTAAATTTACACCGAAAGAAGTGTAATGTAATGTTAAAAACAAGTGTAAGGTTACACTATATTCTGGGTCAACCACACACTCGAAGAGTGAAACTCTAGCATCACGAAAGGGAGTAAGATGACATTACAATTTATCTAACACCAGAAAATGGTGTAAGGTATCACCAAATTCAGGTGAAATTTTAAAAGCGAAATTTAAACACAGAAGCTACCTATTATGTTTACGTTACTCCTGTAATTTTCCATTTGAAACAAAAAATAATTTTATATAACAATTTTTCTAACATTTTGGCTGGAAAACATAATTCATTATGAAAAAGAAATAAAGAGGTAATGATAAAATTCTTTATTGTAGTATTAAAATATTGAAATAATTCAATCATTCTGATATTTTGGGAATTTTTTATTTTAAAAATAATAATGAAATAAAACTAAATACTAATTTTAGAAACAGAATATTGTACGTTAAATTTCAAATTCAACGTCAGGATTTTGCTTCAAGGTTAGCTTTAAATTACATCATAATATATTGTTAAATATTGAAACGGTGTCCAGTCTTGAAAAATATCTTAACTCTGTACGAATATTGAATATAACTAACAGATTTTGGTCTTAATGCACTGGTAGGTATCTATTGAATAAAAAATATTGTTACGACAGAAGGAATCTGGCAACCGAAAGCAAAAAGTTTCAGCCAACGAATAAGAACGTGGGGAGAATTTGGAGAAGAAGAGTGGAGCGTTAACGGTCGTTTTGTATTGTAACGGTCGAGGAGTTCGAAAATGGACGGTGAGCTGTTCTGAGACAGTGCGCGTAAGTATCAAGAAGTAACTTGATGTGTTGTGTATACGCGGAAGGATAAAAGTGGGATCTTTTATCGTTAAGTATCAAGAAGTAACTTGATGTGTTGTGTATACGCGGAAGTATAAAAGTGGGAACTTTTATGGCTAACTTCGAATGTCTACACGGACTGTCTTTTTGTTCGGCTAGTGTGTGAAAAGTTATTAGCACAGGACGAGAATTGGTTTACGAGTGAAGATCTTCGGGTGACCTGGTAAATCAAGTAAAAGGTAGTATTTAGTAAAATACACAGAGCTGATATTGTGTGCTCTACGCAGGAAGATTGATGACTTGTGTATGTTAATAGTTAATTTGTTAATAAGATACTTCATCCATATTTCCTTTGTAACAATTTACCTTGTATTGAATTTGGTTTTGAAATATAGCTTTTAATACTCACGCTCAGTGGCTATCCATTTTTGTAATCCGCAACATTTGGTGTCAGGAGTGGGATAATTTATTGAATGCCGTTAACTAGAAGTATGGATGAATTAGTAAAGTTGATAAATAGCTTGAAAGTCGATATGGCTACGCAGATGACTGATATGAAAGCCGATATGGCTACGCAGATGACTGATATGAAAGCCGATATGGCTACACAGATGAATGACATTAAAAGTCAAAATAATGACTTGAAAGCCGATATGGCTAACAAAATAGGTGACCTGGCCGCACAAAATACTGAGATGAGAGCTGAAGTGGCTTCTCAAATTGATAAGATTACTGATCAGTGTAAGGACATTAAAACCGAACTTAATAAACAATGTGATTGTTTAAAGGTTGAAATTGACAGTGTAAAATATGATCTTGATAGTGTTAAGTTAGATTATAAACATGAAATAGAAATTGTAAAAACTGATTGTGAACGCCAGTTTCAGATTTTGAGAAATGAAATGTTACCTTCTGCTTGTGATAATAATAATTCTAGTGGAAATAATGTTATTACACATATCGCTAAAAATACAACTAAACCTTCTACATATGATGGTCAATCATCTTGGACAGTATTTAAAACACAATTCGAAGTTATCGCTACAGCCAATGAGTGGAATGAATTCCAAAAGGCCAGTTTTCTTGCAGCTTCCTTAAGAAATTCTGCTGCGGAAGTTTTGCAGTCTGTTCCAGAAGAAAAACGACTTGATTATCAAAGTCTAGTTTCTGCATTAGAACTAAGGTTTGGTGATAGTTATTTAAAACAATATTACGTGACTCAATTTAAACATCGCATGCAGAAAAGTGGTGAAACTTTGCAAGAGCTTGCTAGTGATATTGAGCGTCTAGCTAGATTGGCTTATAGTAACTGTCCACCAGAAATTCAAGATAATTTAGCTCAATTACAATTTATTGATGCTATTGCTGACCCTGACACTCAGCAATCTCTGAGGATGTTGGAAGGTGAATCCTTAAAGTCAGCTGTGGTACATGCTATGAAATACGAGTGCTCCAGGCTTTCCTCCCGAGCGAACAAACGTGCAGTGAGATTTGTGAGTGCAGAAGAAACTGTAGAAAAGGATAATGAAATGAAAGAACTAACCAAAGCCATACTATCCGTTTTGAAAGATATAAAAGGTTCTTCTTCAAAACCTACAACAGACCTCCAGTGTTGGAATTGTGGCAAGACCGGACACATTCGTACCAACTGCACTAGGAAACGAATGAGGAGTCCAAGTACATCAACTAGACAACAGGATCAGAGAAACAGAAAATTTATCAATCTTGCGAGGCAAAGGCTGGTTGTTGATTGGTTGGCCCCAGGGGAAGTCGCCCACGTTTCAACATTGCATGGTGATAATAATGGATTAGTAGCTGATGGAGCCATAAATGGAATACCTTGCCGTATGATAGTCGACACTGGTGCAAATGTAACTTTACTCAGAACGGATATAATAAAGAAAATAATACCTCACCCAAACTTGAATACTACACAGTCTAGAATAAGCCTACAAACGGCCACTGGAGATCGTGCAAAGGTTCATGGAAAAATAGAACTTAATATTCGAGTTGGTAGCTGTCTGGTTCGCCATCCTGTTTACATCGCTGACATCTACGACGAATGCATATTAGGCCTTGATTTTCTTAAGAAACATGGATTCAACATTAGACCCAGTGATAACCTACTCATCTATGAGACAGAAGAGATTCCTCTGCTTAGCCGGACGACTGATTCTTTATCAAGCGTAACTCCAATATTAGTGACGGAAGACACAGAGATCCCAGCACAAAGTGAAGTTATAGTCCGTGGACATCGGGCGGAGACTTCTGGGGCCTTCCGATTGGCAGTTACTGATGCCTCTGGTAAAGGAGCTTTGGCTCATAATATCCTGGTTGCAAGGACTTTAGTCAGAATAGATAAAGAACAGATCCCTATCAGAGTGATGAACTGTAACAAATCCAGTAGAATGTTAAAAAAAGGTGAGGAATTAGCAATATGTGAAGCTGTTACCTGTGTAACAAGTATAAATAAAATAGAAGTTACCGATTCATATCAAAATCATACAGACATCCCGTCTCATCTTACTGAATTATGGAGAGAAACAAGACAAATATTAACTGAAAACCAAGCTGTTAAGGCCGAGAACCTATTAAAAGAATTTTCTGACATTTTTTCTGCCACATCAAATGATTATGGCCGTACTAACCTGACAGAACATAAAATCAACACTGGTGATTCTCCTCCAGTCCATCTGCCGGCAAGAAGGCTTCCATTGGCAAAAAGAGAGGAGACGGAACAACTCATAAAGGACATGGAAGCTCAGGGCATTATAGAACCATCACAGAGTCCCTGGACATCACCAGTAGTTCTTGTCAAGAAAAAAGATGGATCTACACGATTTTGTGTAGATTATCGCAGATTAAATGACGTAACAAAGAAAGATTCCTTTCCTTTACCCAGGATTGACGATACACTAGACACTTTATCTGGGTCAGAATGGTTCTCAACATTAGATTTAAAGAGCGGCTATTGGCAAGTTGGTATACGTCCTGAAGACCGTGAGAAAACGGCTTTCAGTACAGGGAATGGACTTTGGCAGTTTAAGGTGATGCCATTTGGACTTTGTAATGCACCTGCCACATTTGAGCGACTAATGGAGTCAGTGCTCAAAGGTTTGTCTTTGGAGGTCTGCCTGGTTTACTTGGACGACATCATAGTTCTTGGAAGAACTTTTGAAGAACATTTGAGAAATCTTCGTCAAGTATTTGAAAAACTTAAGGCAGCCAAGTTAAAATTGGGACCGACAAAGTGTAAACTGTTCCAGCAAGAAGTTCATTACCTTGGTCATGTGATCACTACAGCAGGGATTAAGACTGATCCTAGTAAGATAGAAGCTGTAAGAGACTGGCCTCCACCACAAGATGTTCATCAACTTCGTAGTTTTATTGGACTTTGCACCTACTATAGAAGATTTGTCAAAGGTTTCTCCAACATCGCAAGGCCATTACATCGTCTGACAGAAGAGGGCCAGCGGTTTATGTGGACCACCGAATGCGATATAGCCTTTCAACAGCTGAAGAAAACTCTTTCCACAGCACCAGTGCTAGCGTACCCACAAACTGGAAAACAATTCGTAATAGATACTGACGCAAGTAACACAGGAGTTGGGGCTGTGCTTTCACAGGAACAAGACGGACAAGAGAGAGTTATTGCATACTTTAGTAAAACTTTATCCAAACCAGAGCGGAATTACTGTGTAACACGCAAAGAACTGTTAGCAATAGTAAAAGCAATAGAACATTTTCATCATTATCTCTATGGCCAGAAATTCCTTATACGTACTGATCATGCTGCACTTAGATGGTTATTAAACTTCAAAAACCCTGAAGGACAAATCGCTAGGTGGATACAACGGTTACAAGAATACGATTTCTCCATCGAACATCGAAGTGGTAAAATGCATAAGAATGCAGATGCTCTTTCCAGGCGCCCATGTATTGACAACTGTAAACATTGCTATAATGCAGAACTGAAATTTGGAACTAAAGAGATAATGCCCATAAGACAAATAGTATCGACACAAACAAATAGTGACACCCCTAACATCTGGAATCCAATTGAAATCAGGAAGGCTCAACTAGATGATGAAGACATAAAACCAATAATGGAATTGATTGAAAAATCTGATGCAAGACCTAATTGGGAGCAAATCTCGAGGTATAGTCCAACTACTAAAAGTTACTGGGCACAGTGGGACTCCTTAAAAATGGAAGACGGAGTATTATACAGAAGATGGGAGAATCCCACTGGACGGCTGATCCGTTGGCAGATAATCCTTCCTCGATCCCGAGTGGAACTTGTGATGAAAGATGTACATGATAGTGCCACTGGAGGACACTTCGGTGTTAATAAGACATTAGCCAAAGCCAGGGAACGATTTCATTGGTTGAAAAGTAGGGCAGACGTTGAGAGATGGTGTAGGCAATGTGAAGCCTGTGCAGCAAAGAAAGGCCCTAAGACTAGGAGTCGGGGTAAGCTGCAGACGTATAACGTTGGTGCCCCTTTTGAAAGAATAGCCATTGATGTAATGGGTCCGTTTCCTAGAACTGATGATGGAAATCGATATTTATTAGTGGTAATGGATTATTTCACAAAGTGGCCTGAGGTATATCCCATCCAAGACCAGGAAGCAACAACAGTGGCTGAGATGATAGTTAATAACTTCATTAGTAGGTATGGAGTACCTTTACAACTCCACTCTGATCAAGGACGGAATTTTGAATCCAATGTGTTTAAAGGCATCTGTCAACTATTAGGTATTCAGAAAACCAGAACAACTCCCTTACACCCTCAGTCGGATGGTATGGTTGAAAGGTTCAATAGAACAATTGCTCAGCATTTAGCATTATTTGTGAACGACCACCAACGTGACTGGGATCGCCATGTACCACTCCTTTTGCTGGCATATAGAACGGCAGTGCATGAGACAACTGGACAGACACCTTCCATGATGATTTTTGGAAGAGAGTTACGTCTTCCCTGTGACCTTTTATATGGTCGGCCCGAAGCAATGCCTGTGTCCACTCCACAATACGTACAAGAATTGCAACAACGACTAGAAGAAATCCATCACTCTGTTAGACATAACATCGACATAACAAGTGACAGAACCAAAACAAGATATGACAGTAAAATAAATGGAACTATTTTCAATCAAGGAGATCTTGTCTGGCTATACAGTCCACATAGAAAAAAAGGACTATCTCCAAAACTTCAGAAACCTTGGGAAGGTCCATATACAATAGTTAACAGGATTAATGACGTGGTATATCGCATTCGTCGACGTCCAGCTACAAAGTGCAAGGTGGTTCACGTGGATCGTTTGGCCCCGTTTCATCGAAGAACTGAAGAAACTTTGGAATCCAGAATTGTTCGGGACGAACAAGACCTAGGAAGGGGGCAGTGTTACGACAGAAGGAATCTGGCAACCGAAAGCAAAAAGTTTCAGCCAACGAATAAGAACGTGGGGAATTTGGAGAAGAAGAGTGGAGCGTTAACGGTCGTTTTGTATTGTAACGGTCGAGGAGTTCGAAAATGGACGGTGAGCTGTTCTGAGACAGTGCGCGTAAGTATCAAGAAGTAACTTGATGTGTTGTGTATACGCGGAAGGATAAAAGTGGGATCTTTTATCGTTAAGTATCAAGAAGTAACTTGATGTGTTGTGTATACGCGGAAGTATAAAAGTGGGAACTTTTATGGCTAACTTCGAATGTCTACACGGACTGTCTTTTTGTTCGGCTAGTGTGTGAAAAGTTATTAGCACAGGACGAGAATTGGTTTACGAGTGAAGATCTTCGGGTGACCTGGTAAATCAAGTAAAAGGTAGTATTTAGTAAAATACACAGAGCTGATATTGTGTGCTCTACGCAGGAAGATTGATGACTTGTGTATGTTAATAGTTAATTTGTTAATAAGATACTTCATCCATATTTCCTTTGTAACAATTTACCTTGTATTGAATTTGGTTTTGAAATATAGCTTTTAATACTCACGCTCAGTGGCTATCCATTTTTGTAATCCGCAACAATATCTTTGTATTTTCAGAATTTTGCGTGGGATAATGTCCAAATGATTAAATACACAGGCTACTTTATAACACGGATCTCAAACTCAAATCATATAAGGAACCAAATCAGTCGCTTATCAATATATGCCAAATCTTCCACGAAAATGACTCCTTATGGTCGGTGCAGAGCCAACTGGATACACGGATCAGGACAAGGCCAACTTCATGCCCCAACCCTGGACAGCCGTTATGTAAAAGGAGGAAAAAAGCAGGGAAATAAAATATGTTAAAAAATTTATCTAAAATTCTTTCTTTATAATAATACAAATAGAATAATTTGCGAAATTTTAAAATTTTAATCTTACCTCTAAAACTTAATAGTTACTAGTTCAGTTTTAAGAAAATAAATTTAAATTATTAAAGCTGTATATATGTATGTAGCAATGGTTTGTGATTTTAATTCGCTTTACTTCGTTCAAGATTGGAGCACCAAGTGGTAATAACTTTTTTTTCGTATTCTGCTTGCGTATTAAAACCTTTCTGTCGCGAGGAAGTGACTTTGGGCTTGTTTCAGTGCCTGTGTTCAACAGTGTCACTGACATCCACTGGCTCGATTTATCAGTGCTCGACACAAGCGTAGGACTTGAGATCATCATGGAAATGCTTTGTAGTGAAATTTCAGAAGAAATACATGTATTCAGATAAATACATTCCGTTAATAAAAAGGAATATTTGGGAGTGAAATTGCGTGATGATGCAGTTTCACTCCCTAGCGCGTCTATGAGAGAGTGAAACTGCGTGGCTTAATTGCTTGTTACTTCAGTCTACTTATGACTAGCGCGTTATACCTTTAGGCTAGGTCAGTGAAGACTCAAAAGGTATTATTAATACTGATGAGTTTGTGCAGGTAAGTAGCATAAAGGCTGTAAAATGGCCACTCTCAATAACTGAAGATAAAAATGAACTGCCAACTAAAAACAGATTTTGTGATCTATCTGAGGATGAAGATGGCAACAGATCAAGTATGGATTATGAGTATCAGGAGGTTGTGCCAGCTTCTGAAACTATTATATGAAAACTTGTGAAAGTTCCACCTATTATAGGTAGAATTGAGAAAAACTGGATTGGATTAAATAAAAATTAAAAGCAATTGCTAAATTGGATTTTATTGCTAATAAGTAGCGAGAAACCATCCGTATTCAACCCAGATGTGCTGAGGACTGTAGATCTTTCAGTAGAAGGTTGGATATTAATAACATTCAGTATCATATCTATCAATTGAAATGTGAAAAGAATTTGAAGTTTGGAATAAAAAACCTGCCAGCAGACAGCAAGATTTTAAGTATCACCGCATTCAGGTAAACACTAAAAAGCGAAATTTAAATGCAGACGTAACCTGTTATATTTTGGTTACTGCTGTCGTTTTCCTTTTGAAACATAAAATACATTTATATAATAATTTTTCTAACATTTTGACTGGTAACGTAATTCATTATGAAAAAAGAATTAAAGACGTAATGATAAAAATAAAGGTTAGCTGAATTAAAAAATTAGATAAAATGAAAGAAGAACTTCTTGATCAACGTGATACTATTATAAAAATCAGTCAGTTGAAAAAGGGCAATAATAAACCACCAATGCCTTTGCATTTAATAGAATTGCCAAAAAATGATGTGAACAAGCAAATTTTTAACGTGCGTTTTTTATTCAACCTGCGAGTGAATGTTGAATCACATAAAATTAAATCCTGTCACAGACAATGTCACAGATGTCAAAGGTTTTTGTCACAATCAAGTCAGATGCGTGAAGTGCGCAGGCAACCACTTGCCCTCTGAATGTTCCAGGAAAAGAGAAGAAGGACCACCAAAATGTGCCACTTGCGGTTTGGAGCACACTGCGTATTATAAAGGTTGTTCTGCATTTCCTAAACTGCAGTCAAAGGCAATTAAAAGACATAATGGAAAAGGTAGCAAACAATGGAAAAGGTAGCAATTGCCGTTGACAGTCAAGGTAAAATTCGTCCTGGCATTTCATATGCTCAAGTAGTTGTACATTCAGATATGATTCAAAATCCTCCCAATCAGAATATCCAACCAAGGCTGTTAACAGAAATGTCTCTACCAGTCAACTTTCAGAACAATTTAAAGAAGGAAGCACACACCTAAATGTTTTGAAAGAAGTCAATCATATATTGCAAAGTTTCAAGAATCTTAACGTTTGGGAATTGATGAATGAACTTCGGAGTGCTCTACACTTACACCAAAATTATTGTTGGAATCGGAAATTAGATTCTCTTCAAGTTCAGGGTTCAAAAAGTTCAGGGCAAAAATTCCCCCTGTTCATGGAGTTGGGGATATTGTATACTCTGCTGAACATAAGGATTAAACTTTCGCTGACGCTTTTGAGCAACAATTCACAGCGAACATTGATCCTTCGGATGAAGATATTATCTCAGCTGTTAACCGAAAAGTTAATAGATTTATTCAAAAAACCTGTTGCTTATTTGGACTTTGTCACTCGAGAAGAGGTGGACAAAGAAATAAAAAAATTGAAAGTCAAGAAAGCTGCAGGATCTGACAATATTTCTGATGCTATTATCAAAAATTAGCCAAAGAGAGTGAAAATAAGAATTGTTAGTATATTCAATAGAAAACTAAGATCAAATATCTTCGTAAATCAGTGGAAGCTTGCTTCAGTCTCCGTTATACCTAAATCTGGCAAGACAGAACTTTCCTCAAAATTATCGGCCAATCAGTCTTCTTTCATGCTCTGGTAAACTCTATGAATGTGTTATACTGAACAGAATAGAAAAATTCTTTACTGACAAAAAAGATTATCCAATCTGAAGAATTCGGATTCCAAAAACAGCACTCGACTGTTCATCAAGTTTTACGAGTTGTTGAACATATTTCTGAAGCTTTTATTAAGAAAGAATCTACAGCAAGAGCTTTTCTTGATATCGCAAAAGCTTTCGATAAAGTTTGGACATACGGACTCATTTCTAAATTAATTGAATTTGGCTTTCCTGATTCGATCATTCATATCACATACGATTACCTCTCACATAGATCATTTAGAGTGTAAATTAGAAACTGTGTTTCTACCACCAGACTATTTTCTGGCTCTGTGCTTGATCCAACTCCTTTTAACATCTGTGTTAGTGACATTCCTAGTTGGACAGAGTTCAGTTAGCTTTGTATGCAGATGATACAGCTATCATGGTGTCATCTATAAGATTCGGAATAGCAATTGAAAGACTTCAGACACAGCTAAAAATGATTGAAAATTGGTGCATTAACTGGCGAGTCAAAATTAACACATTCAAAAATGCACAAAAGACTGGCCTACATTTCCGCTGTCAAATTGTTTAACAATGTGATAGAATGGAGAGAACATGTTCATACCTTGGAGTTAATATACATCACAACCTCAATTGGGGAGACCACGTTACAAATGTTTCCAATAAAGCTGAAGGAGTAAGGTTCAAGCTTAATTCACTTTTGAGGAAAGGTTCTGACCTTTCTCTTGAAAATATGCTGTTATTTATAGAACAATCATCTGTCCTATTTTCATGTATGCTTCAAAAAAAACTTGGGGCTATGCTAATGAGTGTTAACTCAGAAAACTTCAAGTGCTACAAAACAAGTTTCTCAGAACAGCAGTTGCTGCACCTTGGTATGTACGAAATGAAATCATACACAGAGATTTGGGTATTTCCAGTATCAAGGACTTGATCAAAGAATATTCTATCAAATTTTATTTATATCATCATCTTAACCAATTAGTAGCTAATCTCATGAACTACGACAACACTTGTGAGTAAAGACACAAGCGTCCACTCTCGATATTATTACGAGCTATGTTATGCAACCATCGGGTTCTGGACTTTTCCTGCTTATCTAGGTGTAGCTTAACATTATGATATACATATGTGATGCAGAACACTACCTAATTGACGATGAAGAAGGTTATGGACAAAACTTTTGTTCGGTACATCGAAAATCCAGTTATGATCTCTCATCTCCGATGCATGTATTTATCAAAGCAAATTCTTTCGTCATTTCACTGTCCCGATATAAATAAATAAATAAATACCCCTCAAGCAGCTGCTTGCCACAGAGGTCTCACAGGAGCCTGTCAGTTTATATGCCATATAGTATGTTAAAAATTGCTCGAACAGACAGCTGTTGAAGAAAAGGAGGGGAAAAAAGTTAAAAAAATAAATTTGTACAAAGATTTCGTTGTTTTAATGTCTAAAACTAAATTGCAAGCTACTTATTTTAAATATTATAATGTAAAAAATATATTCATTTGTCACGAATTTTTTAGAATTTTTATTAATGTTTTAAAATTAACTGCCAAATCTTTGAAAATAAATAATTTGCAGTGTTATTTTAAGATATATTATTTTAAATAAAACACTTATATAAATGAATCAAACTCTCCACGTGCGCGAGTTCCATTTACACGAATTCGAATCTACGCGAACAATCTTTAATGTCCTATTTGTTTTTTACACAAACCCAAATTCAAATATACGCTAGTTAAAAGAAAATAAATACCTCCTCAGGCAGCTGCTTGCCACAAAGGTCTGACAGGAGTCTGTCAGTTTAACACGGCATAATAGATGGATCTCTGAGTATGGCGGTCCTCAGCAGATTTTTTCCCATTACCTTAAACATTTATCTACCGCTATTATTATTAACATTAAAAATTAAAGAGTATTTCCATCCACAGAAAAATAATTTAACGAAGTAATTTCAGGAGGATGATTCTTCACCTTTGAACTTCGCTAACAATTCCTAAAACTACAGGCGATGCTAAAGATATTTAAATATAGCATTGTTATCTGAAGAACCTTGATGCCAACTAAGAACGAGGATTAGAGAAATCACAGTAATACAGTAGCCCCATATAATTTAAGTTGGTTAAGATGAGGAAACATCTCGACAACCAACACTTATGGAATTCTTCAGTCGATCTAGCAATGTTTGTCAGCAGAAATGTCAAGCACAACAAGCCTTTCGTAGATAAATAGCATCAAAGCTCACTCATTTTCTAAAATTTTTTAAAAATTTCCATTTCTCTTGTAGGTACCTTTACAAAAAGGTAACAAACTAATTTCATGTATTATTTTTATCACTTATTTTGTGTACTTTAGTTAATTTACATAAATCTCCGGTTTACTATAAATATAATAAAATATATATGTAATATAACTAAATGTAATTGTAAACGATTTCGTAACCTACACCTTAATTTCATATTCTTTCTTCAGCTCCATTTGCGAGAATTTAATGTGGGCGAGGTTCTGGTGCTCGCTTACTTGGAGAGTCAAAATTAATTACTATGCTATTATACTGTCTGATCCTGGTATGATAGTGGGTTTGACACTTAGCACCACTAGTCTAGAAAGTACAAAAGTGCACATCAAGTGTTTCAAATAAATTACACTAAACCTGAAAAAGCAGAACACCATAAGTAATTAAACTACCAATAAGAGCCAATATACGATTTCTATTAAGCAACAACATCCCCCATGCTGACAGTGTCACCTCCTTTCTATAAGCCAGATACTTTAAGAGTTTAAGCAAATTTCCCTTATCATGATGTACCAGCAATTCTTCAGAAAACTCTAAGAAGATCCTGAGGGATAACCTATTAATTTGCTCCACTTCAGAAGCACTCAAAATTACTAAAAGCATTGAAAAAGTATTAAACAGGCAGAAAACACACAAGTTAATTATCCACTGAACATTGACTGTACCTTCATTTATAAAACCCTGGACAAAACTCAGGACATGGAGTGAATTTGAAAATATCGAAGCCAACAAAAAGAACATCGTAGTGGAAAATCTAGTATCAGTGAAATTAATGTTAGATTGAATTAGCTTATAATACCGTAACAGATCGATTGATGTGTTTTGCCTCAAGGAATTACAAAAATGATTTTTCAATAGAGTGTTACTTACATCCATAGTGTGTACAAGATGATAACATGCGCATGAATAGACTAATGATACCCCGCTTAATAAAGGATACCAGACGTAATGATCTATTACGATTAACATACAAAAGAAAATACGTTGGAATTCGGAATAATGATTTTCAAGGCATAAAAGTTTAAAAATGGGTTCCATATTTGTTTCGATTTTTGTCAATGCTCCAGCTACATTTCCACACAGAGAACCGAACAGCATTGTCAAAGGGACAAAGCAAGTGAAAATGCGAATGCACTTCAGGAACTTTGAATGATTATGCCGCGAAAATGTTGGTAATTCATTTTCCATTTCTTCAAGTTTACGAAATATTTCGGCTAACTGTCTGCGTCTCGTAAACATGAAAACCCAGATGATAATTGAGAGAGTACTTCCAAAAAATAATGAAGCCAAACTAGCTAATAAGTTGTGAATGATAAGATTGTAACCATATGCTAATGTTATAACCAACATGGCTGCTAAAAAGGAAATCATACCCAGTTTCAAAACGAATTTTTTGATAAATGATAGCTCTGTATGCTCTTTCTCACTACGTATATCTATTCCTATTACTCTTAGGATTCTTAGAATCGGATTTAAATGATTTCTGATGGGAGATTTTTTCATAAAAAAGTTTCCTTCCATTTCTTGTGGATGGTTAATACAACTGGGTTTGGAATCTAAAGTTTCACCACTTGAAGCAGCATTTGCTGTCCGTTTTTTATAAACCACAACTACTGTACTTTTAGAGGCCATTGTCGATAGTCTATGCAATTTAATTTTAATTTATTAGCGTCTAACAAGGAGGATAACGGAACCAATTATTGAACTTAACACATTTTAAAAGAAGTTTTAGAATATCAGAAATATCAAATATTATCGCCTTTTTATAAACTAATTCTTGATATTTTACATATGTGTTTTGGTATTGTAATTATTTACACTACAATAAGGAGCCAGATAATGATATTAATGACTGTAATTTAGAACTCGAAACTGATTAATATATCAGTATCATATATAAGAGGAGAAATTTAAATACATATATTTTTGCATAAGATCTTCTGAAGGTACAGCTAAAAGCAAATGCGTTGTATTAGTCACATGTAAAACATTCTGGTTTTTGGGTATATGTTCAGTTTCAAATGTTTGAAAAGATTTATTTACACTTTAAGCCGGTAAAATACTACTAATAAAAGGAATACTAAAGTTAAAATTATTTTCCATTTTTAAATAATTTACGATTTCAAGAATTGTTACACATCCCAATGGAAGTGATGATTTAAGAGTTTACTTCAATTAAAGTTCGCAAATTGTCATATAGAAGATACTTCGATATTCGTTCCATTACAATAAGCTTCATAGGTGAAGGAATAGAGATCCAAAAGAAACATCTTTCAACCGAAACAATAACGATGGAAGCAAATTATACCTGTTATCAAAATGTTATATTTCGTAAGTATTTAATGAGAAAGTAAACTGAATTTCTCATAGCAGAAATTTAGTTATCCCAATATTTTTTGTAATATTATTTACACTATGTATAGAATCACTCTATCGGAGTTACAGGTGTGTACAATTCTTCGCAAGTTTTTGTTTACATACTTTAAAATCAACTACCACTCCTGGTCTCTACTGATTCTTAATGATTTATCACAAAAGTTCAATAAAGTGCATTTGTTGAAAGCAAAATACACACCTTATGTTATCTCAGACATATGCAATCAATAATAAAAATCTTGCGATCGACTTATCGATGATTTTTTTTATGAAGCCGAATATAGTTTTTCTTCTTACATTCTATTATGATCTCCGTATTATTATTACAAAGGAATATTTTTCACATCGAAAAAATTATTTTTCCTTTGGCACAAATCCTATTATTCGAGAAGAAGATGTTTTCAACAGAGAAAATGGTAGCTCTCTTTTTAACAAATAATTCTACTATTCCACAGGCAGTTTTTCACACAAACACAGTTAATTTTTTTTTTCAGAAAAAATTTTGATATTTGATAACAAGAGTTTTTAGCTCTTCAATTTTATTTAGAGAGGAAGGTTTTTATACAGAATAATTTGTTTGTTTGTTTGTTTGTTTGTTTTTTCTAGTGCAAAATTCCCGTTCGATAACAAGAAATGTTCCAGAAAACAACAGTTGTTTTCGTTACAGTGCAAATGCGGTTATCAGACAAGAATAGTTTTTCTTGCAAAGGAACTAGTTACTTTCTTTTCAATGCAAATTCTGTTATTCGATACGAAATATAACATCACGCAGAGAAATCATTTCCATGCTCTTCAGTAGAAATTTCGAAATCTCATGGCACAGCATATCCTACCTGATTACACTTGCAGTCCAGTATACTGCACATATACAGTATAATATATAACAACCACCATAAAATCTCAAGCACAAACCGATACTAAGAATGTTATCGTTTCATATCACATATCCTTACCAGAAATTCGATCACTTTCCTCAATGGCACTTAAATCGTAGAATTTTCTTCTATAAACACTCACGGCAACAAAAAGAAGCTTCTTTGCCTCGAACTGCTTCAATATCTTCAAACCCATCCGACTTACTTTTCATATTTTAAAATTTTACTTCTTGGTAATTCCAGTGAATGAAAACCCCTTTTCTCTCTGTCCCTCCGTTAACTGTCCGTCGCAAAGTGGGTACCGGCATAGTCATGTAAAGGCGATTTTTTCTATAACAGTAATATAAAAAGACATAAATTGATTGCTGCTAACAATAATATAAAAAGACATCAGACCATAAGATCACACCCATATTTACCAATACTGCTTTTGCATTAAGCTTAATGCATCTTTTATATTGAGGAGAAATATGGCCTTGCAACAACAAAAGCGTGAGAGCTTTATTACTTGATACAGAGAATTCCTTGCCTACAGCAGTACTACTGCACCCAACCTACAACGAAGAAGAAGTGACATTGTTATTTTAAAATGTGACCTTCATTTGATAGAACAGGGGAGTGTCTCGAAATGCAAAACACAAAGAATTATCAAACTAGCTCAAAAATAAGTATTTAAATGCAACAAAAAGAAATATAAATTTAAGGCAAAATTTTGAGCAAAGGTGGACACAATAAAATATAAAAAAAATGTAAATAAAAAAAAATACATAACAGGATATATACAAAAATACTACTAAGAAAAACTGGCGGTGGTGGCTCAGTTGGCATCGCGCCATACTCGTAATCTGCTTCTCCCAGGTTCGAGTCCCAGATGGATCAGCATCGAGATTTATGTCCGCAAAACTCCCCGCCCTGCCCACGGTCAGTAGGAGACACCAATCGGCTTGGAAAGGCCACCGTCATTCGGATGGGACGTTAAGCCGTGGTGCCGTGTGTGGGAGAGCCATATACTGTGCAAGTTAAAGAACACGCTGGATGGTCTTAACGGGAGGCTACCATCTGTCACCCAACAGCTGTTCCAGTAGGTCCCCTACCCCAACCGTCTCTGAGCCTTCGGGGTCCTTGTGACCTGGCCATTTAGCCGATCTAGTGCAAAACAGTGCCGCTCAGAGGTAAAACAACCCAAACAACAACAACAACTACTAAGAAAAACAAACGGGAACGAAAAACGTAAAGACACCGTATGCACGAAGTGTGGATTACGTCATGTAGAAAATGAAACCAAAGGCTCCTTATTTAAAAAGGAAACAAAATAATTTCTACGATGCTAATCAAAAATAATGATATCGGTGATACAAATTCATGCACAGAGAAACAATCAAACAAAACATGTTTTAACTTGTTAGCTGATTTCTGGCGTCATTTGTGATCTGTCAAGGCCTTACCATGTGCACACATAAAAGATGACCGATCCTCTATCGCAGTCGTTCTCAACCTTTTATGTTTCACGTACCCCCTGGAAATGTATATGTAACTGACGTACCCCTTATATAGATAGATAAAATTATAGTTAGAGTATAATAATGCCAACCTAGCGAATTTGTTACTAGATCTAGGCGACCTTTGAGCTCTCATAGCATACCCCAAAAATTTTACCTCGTTCCCCACTTTGAGAACCCCTGTTTCCGATTACAACAAGGAAGAACAACGAGTGGTAATACGATTTCTGAAATCTGTAGGAACACTCTGAGCGGAAATTGATAGTAGAATATTTGTGCAATACCGGAAGAGTTGTTTCAATAGCCAAAAAATTCTCTAAGTTTGTAAAATGTAATTATATCGGAAACGGTGTCCAGCAACATCGGCGGTCAGTATGTAAACAACAGAATTAGACAAACAAGTCTGATAAAGATAGGGAATACGGCTGCTGAAAGATGGGGAAGACAACTCTTCTTCATCATATACCTAATATAATATACCTAAATATATCGGAAACGGTGGCCAGCAACAACGGCGGTAAGTGTGTAAACAACAGAATTAGACAAACAAGTCTGATAAATGAAGGGGGCAGGGGTGACTCAGTCGGTAAAGCGCTTGGCAAATAATCTGCAGTTTCCAAGTTCGAGTTACAACTGTTCTACTTGAGCTGTTAGGAGACAAATGGTAGCTTCTCGTCAAAGCCATCTAGCTTGTTCTTCAATATACACAGGTTATGGCTCTCTGCCACACGGGACCATGGCTTACGTCCGACGGACGGCGGCCTTTCCAAGCTCATTACGGTCCCCTACTGACCGAGTGCAGGGCGGTAGTTTTTACGGAGATAAATCGCAACGCTGGCCCGGACGAGACT
Organism: Ryuthela nishihirai; assembly: GCA_038380435.1. Lineage (NCBI taxonomy): Eukaryota > Metazoa > Arthropoda > Arachnida > Araneae > Heptathelidae > Ryuthela > Ryuthela nishihirai. Next base: position 36,309,177 of record JAWZYU010000029.1, read on the forward strand.
CAAACCTGGGAAGTGCAGATTGCAAGTCTGGAGCGCTACAGACTGAGTTACCTCCGCCCCTTTGCTCAGGGATAAAATAAACCAACAGCAACACACACCATAACCAGGTAATATTTCATTTTAAATTACTCATTTCTCATTTTCCTCTTAAGTGTGATTTTTTTTAAAATCCAGGATGGGTCAAACCTTCAGGAAGTGGTACATCCTACATCCATTGGGGATCAACGAAATGTCCAGCAACATTGACTGATCTGGTGTATTCAGGTTATGCAGTTGGAGCTCCAGCTAATTCCTTCGGTAACGGAAAGAACTTCCAATGTCTACCAGACAAAGATCCTGAACTTACTGCAAACAAACCGGCCAAACAATCATCGGCATATATGCAAATTCTGATGTATCGGAACATTGATCAATCGGGGAAGATCGGACCGATCCGATGTGCTTCGTGTCTCTCGAAAGACAAGATCGGCGTTCAGGTGTTTCCTGCCATGACGGAATGTCCTCCAGAATGGATGTTAGAATATGGTGGATATTTGATGGCTGAGAGTGCATCCCATGCTGGTCAAGATTTCATGTGTTTGACCAAGAATCCTGTTGATGATGAAGGAGAGTTGTCTTCCCCATCTTCAGCAGCCAAAATGAATGCTGTATGGATGGACTGCGAGAATTGTGGTGAAGAAAAAATTGTTCCTTGTGTCGTGTGTTCTAAATAAAAAGCACTCCATATCGGTACTAGTGTCATCATCATCATCCTCAAGCAGCCATGGGCTACGGAGGTCCAACCAGACCGTGCAGTTTAATTCTCCAAGAATATCTGTCCTGAGCTACATCTGCTGCATCCGGCCACTGCACACCAATTCTAACAAGTTCCTGTTTGACATTGTCTGCCCACCGCATCCTAGGTCTCCCCCTTCTTCTGAGGCCTCTAGGCACACTGTTCATAACCTTATTCGCCAATCTATAATTATCCGTACGGGCAACATGGCCAAACCAACGGAGTCTCTCTCTGCACAATATGCTGCTTAAAGGAGGTTGCAAACATCTCTGTCTAACCTCATCATTAGTTACAAATTTGAACCACGTAATACCCAAGATACTGCGTAAACATCTAGAATCAAAACATCTAGTTTCCTGTTATCTTGTTTACACAGCGTCCAAGTTTCACTACCATAACTAACCCTAGAAAGAACCAAACTATTATACAGTCTAATTTTAGTCTTTAGGTGTATACGCCTGTTTCTCCACAATCTCCATAGATTCTTAAAAGTCCCGGCAGCAATACCTATTCGTCTGTTAATTTCATGCCGCACATCACCAGTATCAGTTACATAGCTCCCAAGGTAATTAAACTGTGACACCTGCTCAAGACTGCAACCATTCAGATTAACTGAATCACAACCTGCCTGACCAATTTTCATCACCTTAGTTTTCTCTCTGTTTATAACCAAACCTACTCTACTACCAGTCTCATCAACAGCTCGAATGAAAGAGTTCATCTCATCAACATCATTTGCCAAAAGAGCTAAATCATCAGCATAATCTAAATCAGAGATTTTCGTATCTCCAGCCCAATTGAGGCCAAAATCTTTCCCTTGAAATGAATTTCGCATAATATAATCAACAACCAAACTAAAGAGAAAAGGAGACAAGATGCACCCTTGTCGAACACCAGAAGTAATGCTAAACCAATTGCTACAAGACTTACCAACTCTCACACATGACTCAGTGTTATTATAGAGAGCTTTCATTATGTTAATTAACTTGTCTGGTATACCACAATCAACCACAAATTATGACGATCAACAGAGTCGAAAGCCTTTTTGAAATCAACAAAGCTAGCAACCAAAGGTTTCTGAAACTCTAAACATTTATCAAGAATCTGCCTAAGTGAAAATATCTGATCTACACATCCCCTACCACTTCTGAATCCACATTGCTCATCACGCAATTGCCTGTCAACCAGATTCTTAATTCTATTAAGCACAATCATGGAAAGAACGTTACCTGGAACAGAGAGTAGGCTGATACCCCTATAGTTATCACAAGAACTGCGATCACCTTTTTTGAAAATAGGGATAATAATAGCTCTGGTAAAATCTTTTGGAACCATGCCTTTATCATAAAAGTTATTCAAAATTTCAGTCATCCAAGTGGTAACCGAAACATTCCCAGCTCTAAGCACTTCTGTAGTAATTTCATCTACCCCTGGGGATTTATGAAGTTTAAGTTTAGAGATAGCCAAAATAACTTCAGATTGTGTTATATGGCCAACATTAAAGCTGCCAATGCATCTATCATCATTACGAACAATGGGAAAAGAACTAACCACATTGTTTAGAACATCACTGAAATGCTCAGCCCACCTAGTCATGACAGAATCCTCCCCTTCTATAACCTTACCTTTTTTATCCTTCAATCCCTGTATACCTGTCCGTTTTCTACCACACAAAACATTAACTATCTGGTACAGCTCTCTGCTGTTGTGCTGTCTAACTGCTTCCTCGGCTTTGTCAGCCAAACCATCAAGCCAAAGATTCTTATCAGTAGCTAACTGATCCTTTACACGTTTATTAAGCTCTCTGTAATCCTTTCTATTAGGACTAGTAGGGTACTGATTAAGGACATTGCTGCAGTTCCTTCTTTCTGAAATAAGCTGAAGTGCCTTATCACTCAGATAATTCTGTTTTTTCTGCTCCTTTTTTCCTAAAAGAGTACTGTTAGTGTCCAAAAAAGCCTGTTTAAAATGATCCCATTCTTCCTCAACTTCGGTAGTAAGCAAACCATGACTGTCATAATGACTAAGTAACCTATCATGATAAGCTTTGGCTATAACTGGATCTTTCAGAGCTTCAGTATTAAAGGTAAATTTTTTAACCCTAGCACAACACTTTTTAAGTTTAAGTTGCAAGAAACTTCTAACTAGGTAATGGTCAGATCCAATTTTAGCTCTCCTATATGCCCTGGTATTTCTAACAGAACTAGACCATTTGATGTTAATTAATATGTAATCAATCATATTCCTATGCAGCCCATCAGGTGAAACCCATGTGTATTTATGTATGTCGCGGTGTTTGTAATATGTGTTAGTTATTCTGAAACCATTGAGTTTACTTACCTGTAGGAGAAATTGCCCATTGTCATTGCAGCTACCAATACCAAAAGGGCCTATTACTCCTTCCCAAAGGTCAGAGTCAGTACCAACTTTGGTATTGAAGTCACCTAGAACAAGGGTAATATCTCCTTTCTTGACAGAATTAAAAATATCCTGAAGTTGTCCGTAAAACCTATCCTTCTCATCCTCATCAGCATCCTCAGTGGGGGCATAACAGCAGATAACATTCATGTCTTTAATGCTTGTCTGAAATTTTGCTGTAAAAAACCTTTCATTAATGCACTCATATCCTAGAAGAGCATCACTAGCATTTCTGCTGAGCAATAGACCCACGCCTTGGTGATGCTTTCCATCCTCCCTCCCTGTAAAGAGAAATTTAAAATTATTTTTAAGTATCTCACCTTTACCTGTCCATCTGGTCTCTTGCAAGCCTAGAATATCTAGGTTATAGCGCTGGAATTCCTGCATGAGGACATCAAGAGAATAATCTCTATGTAATGTCCTCACGTTCCACGTTCCTGCAGAGAGAAAATGATTAGTAGGATTTTTAAAGAAATTAGGTTTATTGAGATTGGTAGGGCCAACAATATCAAACAGCCCCCTGATCGCAGGCATGGGGCAAAAACCTGTTCCTCCTCCGCTAAAGGCTGAAGTCACCGTTGTTGGTAGGGTCTTCAGGCACCACCTTTTCAAGTGGACTTTTTCAAGAGCCACATGGCCTGCCTGAGACACATTACTCCAGTTTAAGCTTGACGATGCCCAACTAGCTAAGTAAGGTTCAGGCACCTGCGATGGCCTCTGATTAGGATTATCCACCTGCTGATATAAGGTATCCCATGCCTCTGTTCCCTTAGAGCTGGCAACCCAGAAGCAAACAGAAAACACAGCGGCAGACTCTCCCACAACAGAGGCCCACCAGTGCAGCAAGTCCAGGATCAATAATCAAGCTCAAATCCATAAACAAGTCCAGTCTAGTAGGTATAAATGGTCAGCACCAGGACTCTGTGAAGTTGACCACTCCTCAGCAGGGTTGAAAAAAAAAGAAAAAAGTGGCCATAGATGACCAGATCAGTAGGCCATACTGAACTGGCAGCCCTCCCCTTCCGTTCCCTTCCAAAAGAGAATATCTCTTTTGAAAGGTACTGACGGCCTGCACCACGAGAAGGCGGGGTCGGACATTAGGTGCTAGACCTAGCCGGTTCTGTGCATCATCACTAGGGATTGGTGCACAGCTCTCCTTCCAGCTTACGCCTAGCTACCATTTACAGAAAGAAAATTTGACAAAATGCTTTGTGAAAAAATTTACAGAATTTAATGTTAGATTATGTGACAGTGTAATAACTGCTAATTTGTGTAGTATATAGGAATATTAAAGCATAGAAACATGAAAATTATAAGGCTCTTGTACTTAATTGTTTAAATTTGTTCCGTGGTGAAGCATTTGTTGGCATATATATTAATGAAAGGCACCTGGGATATGAATGTTTCTTCTCTGTGATGCCTTTCTGCTGAGGTCTCGCCTTCCTCACACATTATACACACAGGGAACTGTCACACCTTTGTGGCAAGCAGCTAGCTGAATGGTAATTTAACTATTTATTTTGAAATTTTTACCAAAATTATATTTTTAATAAAGTTAAATTGGCATAAATTTAGTATTTAAATATTACTGATAATACGACAATATATATATAATACATTACACCTTAAACCAGGGGAGAACCCAGGGGAAGGGAAACTGTCGATCTCCGCCCTCTCCCCATAGAAACTGAAAACAAAACGAAAAAAAAATAACTTATTTTACTTCGCATAAAATGCACGCCTCCTGCTATTTCAGCAGAGAATATTTAGGGAAAAACTCTTAAATGTATTTAAGCATTTAATATTTAATTATGGGTGACATAATTTTGAAATTTCACCGCCCCCAACCATGGGTGCGCGCATGCTCAAGCAGCCATTTGCCAGAGTTCTGACTGACGTCTATCAATATAGTGTGCTATGGAGAAGGAGGTGCTTGAGGAAGGCGAAACCTCAGCAGAAAGACAATGCAAATAAGGAACCATTCTTGCCTTATCTAGAGCAAGAACCCAGGTCCCTTTGGCACTGAAGCTAACCACGCTAACCCGCAGCAATAGATATGGATAGTCATTGGTTAGCTAGCAACCAGTTATCAGGAATGACCATGTAATGGATACGATCAGGCCCGGATCTTGAAAGAGATTGAAAGAGGGAAGGGGACAAAAATTCCAATCAGGAAGGGAAAAAGTTAAAGGAGAGACCTAAAGACTGGACCACCATCATCGGCTAACGTTCTTTTCTTCAGCTAGTGTGACTTATAAGTCACACTAGCTGATGTAAAGAACATTAGACGCTGATGCTGTAGTGGCAAGCATACTATTTTTAATATGACAACGACAATAATAATAATAAATAACCCATAACAATAATATTCATTATTGTCATAGGCATGTTATTTGGTGACGTGGGTTCGAGTCCCACTCACGGCAAAACTCATTTTTTTCAGCTTATTATTGCATGTGTTCCATGTCTACAGGACTTCTCCAATGATACTTTACTACTGTACTAACGAATAACTGTGTAACAAATGCATAATGCAAAAAGATAAAATTATTAAACTCATATACAACTTTGAGAAAGGTTCGCTGGACTTCGTTCAAGATTGGAGCACCAAGTGGTGATAACTTTTTTTTCGTATTCTGCTTGCGTATTAAAACCTTTCTGTCGCGAGGAAGTGACTTTGGGCTTGTTTCAGTGCCTGTGTTCAACAGTGTCACTGACATCCACTGGCTCGATTTATCAGTGCTCGACACGAGCGTAGGACTTGAGATCATCATGGAAATGCTTTGTAGTGAAATTTCAGAAGAAATACATGTATTCAGATAAATACATTCCGTTAATAAAAAAGAATATTTGGGAGTGAAATTGCGTGATGATGCAGTTTCACTCCCTAGCGCGTCTATGAGAGAGTGAAACTGCGTGGCTTAATTGCTTGTTACTTCAGTCTACTTAGGACTAGCGCGTTATACCTTTAGGCTAAGTCAGTGAAGACTCAAAAGGTATTATTAATACTGATGAGTTTGTGCAGGTAAGTAGCATAAAGGCTGTAAAACGGCCACTCTGAATAACTGAAGATAAAAATGAACTGCCAACTAAAAACAGATTTTGTGATCTATCTGAGGATGAAGATGGCAACAGATCAAGTATGGATTATGAGTATCAGGAGGTTGTGCCAGCTTCTGAAACTATTATATCAAAACTTGTGAAAGTTCCACCTATTATAGTTAGAATTGAGAAAAACTGGATTGGATTAAATAAAAATTAAAAGCAATTGCTAAATTGGATTTTTTTGGTAATAGGTAGGCAAGATTACCTTTAGGCTAAGTCAATGAAGCGAGTAGTAGAGAAAAACCATCCACATTCAACCCAGATGTAGGAGAGAATGTAAATAATAAGTAGGAAGAAACCATAAGTAGGGAGAAACCATCCGCATTCAACCCAGATGTGCTGAGGACGGTAGATCTTTCAGTAGAAGGTTGGATATTAATAACATTCAGTATCATATCTATCAATTGAAATGTGAAAAGAATTTGAAGGTTGTAATAAAAAACCTGCCAGCAGACAGCAAGATTTTAAGTATCACCACATTCAGGTAAACACTTAAAAGCAAAATTTAAATACAGAAGCAATCTGTTATATTTTGGTTACTGCTGTCGTTTTCCATTTGAAACAAGAAATACATTTATATAATAATTTTTCTAACATTTTGACTGGTAAACATAATTCATTATGAAAAAATAAAATAATAAAGTAATGATAAAAATAAAGGTTAGCTGAATTAAAAAATTAGATGAAATGAAAGAAGAACTTCTTGATCAAGGTGACACTATTATAAAAATTAGTCAGTTCAAAAAGGGCAATAATAAACCACCAATGACTTTGCATTTAATAGAATTGCCAAAAAATGATGTGAACAAGCAAATTTTTAACGTGCGCTTTTTATTCAACCTGCGAGTGAATGTTGAATCACATAAAATTAAATCCTGTCACAGACAATGTCACAGATGTCAAAGGTTGTTGTCACAATCACGTCAGATGGGTGAAGTGCGCAGGCAACCACTTGCCCTCTGAATGTTCCAGGAAAAGAGAAGAAGGACCACCAAAATGTGCCACTTGCGGTTTGGAGCACACTGCGTATTATAAAGGTTGTTCTGCATTTCCTAAACTGCAGTCAAAGGCAATTAAAAGACATAATGGAAAAGGAGCAAACAATGGAAAAGGTAGCAATTGCCGTTGACAGTCAAGGTAAAATTCGTCTTGGCATTTCATATGCTCAGGTAGTTGTAAATTCAGATGTGATTCATAATCCTTCCAATCAGAATATCCAACCAAGGCTACTAACAGAAATGTCTCTACCAGTCAACTTTCAGAACAATTTAAAGAAGGAAGCACAGACCTGATTGTTTTGAAAGAAGTCAATCATATATTGCAAAGTTTCAAGAATCTTAACGTTTGGGAAATTTTTGGAAGACTAAAAGAACTGTTAACAGAATTCAGATCTGGTGAAGACAGTGTTAGCAAATTATTTGTTGCTCTGAAAGCAATTGACTATGTTAGCAAACTTTTTTTTTAGTATGGCTCTTAACAAAATAATTGTAAGCTCATCAAGATTGCCTTTTGGAATGCAAATGGCTTAAAAAGTGATGCCATTGAGTTTAAAGAATTCCTTATTATTCATAAAATCGATATTGCTCTTATAAATGAACCCCACCTAAAGCCATATTATAGTTTTAAGGTTCCTAACTTCACATGTTACCCAACAGATAGGCTGCATAACAGAGGTGGCGGAACAGCGATTTTCATCAAGGGTTCGCTTGACCATTTTAAGTTCAGGCTGCCAAATCTGCGAAGCATCGAAGACACTGCAGTGATTCTGCCAAACTCAGTTGTGGGAAATTTGAAAATTGTGTCCTGTCACAAGTCACCAAATCCTATTCTACAAACTGAAGACCTTGATTCGATTCTAGATAAAAATTGCCCTGTGTTAGTTGCTGGAGACTTAAACTCTAAGTATCAATCATGGAACTACCGAGGAACCAATGCAAGTGGAAAAATTGTATTTCACTATGCCATATCAAAAAATATTATCATTCATTCTCCACATTCACCTACATTTTTTTCGTTCCAATCGTCGACAGGTACCAGACATTTTGGATATTTGTCTCATTGCCAATATATCTCCAAATTATAGTCTACAAACTGCGAATGACCTAAACTCAGACCATAATCCTCTGCTTTTGTTCCTGGATCAGCCTGGTGTGTCTTTCCAAAAAGAGCGACTTTTCATTAATTGGGATGTCTTTAAACAAACGTTGCCCAATAGTATAATTGTGGTTTCTGAAAAGAGTGCTGATGAACTGGAAAACATCAAAGATCTCACATTTCAGATTCATTCAGCTATAAAACTAGCCAGCAAGCCAGCACTCACAATAGTATTGGAGCTCTTACTTGTGAATTGAAGACACTCATTACAAATAAGAACAGGGCTAGAAGGCATTATCAAAATACACGTCATTAGACTGATAAAACAAGCTATAATAAATTGATGAATGAACTTCGGCGTGCTCTACACTTACACCAAAATTATTGTTGGAATCGGAAATTAGAATCTCTTCAATTTCAGGGCCAGTCAATCTGACATATGGTTAAAGCACTCAAGGGTGATAGCTCAAATATTCCCCCTGTTCATGGGGTTGGGGTTATTGTATACTCTGATGAAGATAAGGCTGAAACTTTCGCTGACGCTTTTCAGCAACAATTCACAGCGAACATTGATCCTTCGGATGAAGATAATATCTCAGCTGTTAACCGAAAAGTTAATGGATTTATTCAAAAAAACCTGTTATTTCTTTGGACTTTGTCACTCGAGAAGAGGTGGACAAAGAAATAAAAAAATTAAAAGTCAAGAAAGCTGCAGGATCTGACAATATTTCTGACGCTATTATCAAAAATTAGCCAAAGAGAGTGAAAATAAGAATTGTTAGCATTTTCAATAGAAAACTAAGATCAAATATCTTCGTAAATCAGTGGAAGCTTGCTTCAGTCTCCGTTATACTTAAATCTGGCAAGACTAAACTTTCCTCAATATTATCAGCCAATCAGTCTTCTTTCATGCTTTGGTAAACTCTATGAATGTGTCATACTGAACAGAATAGAAAACTTCTTTACTGACAAAAAGATTATCGGATTCCAAATTCGGATTCCAAAAACAGCACTCGACTGTTCATCAAGTTTCACGAGTTGTTGAACATATTTCTGAAGCTTTTACTAAGAAAGAATCTACATCAACAGCTTTTCTTGATATCGCAAAAGCTTTCGATAAAGTTTGGACATACGGACTCATTTCTAAATTAATTGAATTTTGCTTTCCTGATTCGATCATTCATATCACATACGATTACCTCTCAGATAGATCATTTAGAGTGAAAATTAGAAACTGTGTCTCAACCACCACACTACTTTCCGGCTCTGTGCTTGATCCGACTCTTTTTAACATCTGTATTAGTGACATTCCTAGTTGGACAGAGTTCAGTTAACTTTGTATGCAGATGATACAGCTATTATGGCGTCATCTATAACATTCGGAATAGCAATTGAAAGACTTCAGACACAGCGAAAAATGATTTAAAATTGGTGCATTAACTGGCGAGTCAAAATTAACACAGGCAAAGGTGCAGCACTTCTTTTCATGCACAAAAGACTGGCCTACATTTCCGCTGTCAAATTGTTTAACAATGTGATAGAATGGAGAAAATATGTCCATACCTTGGAGTTAATATACATCCCAAACTCAATTGGGGAGACCACGTTACAAATGTTTCCAATAAAGCTGAAGGAGTAAGGTTCAAGCTTAATTCACTTTTGAGGAGAGGTTATGAACTTTCTCTTGAAAATAAGCTGTTATTGTATAGAACAATCATCCGTCCTATTTTCAGTATTGCTTCACCTTCTTGGGGCTATGCTAATGAGTGTCAACTCAGAAAACTTCAAGTGCTACAAAACAAGTTTCTCAGAACAGCAGTTGCTGCACCTTGGTATGTAGGAAATGAAATCATACGCAGAGATTTGGGTATTTCCAGAGTAGTTTAGTGCCACCATAGGAAACCCCCTTTGCACAGTGCTTTCCATCCTATGACGTCACCGACCGAAAATTGGCCCGTGTTGGTCCACGTTGCCTTCTGGGCCCTATGTCGCAATCGACCGGAAATTGACTCTGGTGTCGCAACTGTCGTTGGCGCTCCTTATTAATAATTAATAATTCATAATTAATATTTCATAATTAATAATTCATAATTAAAAATTCCTCTCCCTTTTAACCCCTGGTGCTATCTAGTTTTTAACTCTAATTTTAAGTCCTCCTTCTCGAATAATCTCGATTTTTCTTTATTTCAGACTCACCTTTTAAAACTTCGATTTTGCAAACCCCCTGGTTGACCTATATTTTAAGCCCCCCTTCTCGAATAGTCTCGTTTTTTCTTTATTTCAGACTCACCTATATTTTAAGTCATGGATTTTGCAAACCCCCTGGTCGACCCACCTATATTTTAAGCCCTCCTTCTCGAATAGTCTCGATTTTTCTTTATTTCAGACCCCCCAATGGTTGACTTATATTTTAAACCCTCCACTTGCAAACCCCCTGGTTGACCTATATTTTAAGCCATACCTATATTTTAAGCCCTGGATTTTGCAGACCCTCCTGGTTGACCTATATTTTAAGCATTACCTATATTTTAAGCCCCCTCCTTCCCTCGGATTACAAGTCTCAGAATAATTCCACAGAAAAGGATGACACAAGTCTCAATTGTAAAAATCAACTCTCAAAGTTGTATTCTTATTAATTAAAACCCTTTCTATTAAAAGTTACCTCTGCTAAAAATCTTTTGGTGTTCATTTTGCCAGGACTGCTAAACGATTCCCTTTTATTAAAACTCCGGTATTTATTTTTTCCAATCCTGTTAATCGATCCCCTAGGAAATAAAAACTCGCACTCACCTTTATTAAAAATCATCCAGCGCTCGTAATAAATCAGTTTACTCTAGATGCGTTTAATCGGAAAAAAAAAAATCATTCCATTGCTAAGCGTGATTCGGTACCTTCACGTTAATTTCGGGAAAAAGCCTCATCGGATCCAAGGTCCACGTATTTTACTAGAAGAATGACACAGTAACTGTTTCACAGAAAAATTAATAAAATTTGGTTTAAATTATTCGTAGGACTTGTATATAAGATCTACCTTTAGACGTTCAACAGGCTAAAAGTTTTCAAAGTCCATTATCAGTGTATCGGAAATCGTACGTTACCTGTTGACATCCTTCAGATCGTTTATCCGTGGGTAGCAACAGCACTTTCGCCACATCACACGATATGGTGCAATCCTTTATCAGCTGGAAGGTCAAAAGGTCAAATGTCCAGCGCTTCACTGTGTCTGCATTTGACACTGATAAGGTTTAAAAATAGATGTTTCCTAGAATCCACATTGCCTTCTCAGATTGGACTTTGACCCCTATGTCGCAACCGACCATATTTTAAGTCCTCTTCATAGACCCCATGGTTGACCTATATTTTAAGTCCTCTTCGTAGACCCCATGGTTGACCTATATTTTAAGTCCCCTTCTCGAATTTTCTTGTTTTTTCCCTGTTTAACCCATATTTTAAGCCCTCCCCTCTTCATAGACCCACCTATTGATCCACCTATGTTTTAAGCCCTCCCCTCTTTAAACCAAATCAGTTTTTGCGCATTTAATCGGTGTCATCCAACGTCCATACTATTTTTAGTACGTCTCCTGTATTTAAAAAAAATATATTGGCTTTCGTCGCCGTATTTGAACGCGCTACCTCAGTGCCGATAGCTGAAGCGTCATCGCCAGGGCGCGGATTTTTGCGGAGATAAATCTCAACTCTGGCCCTGCTATCCGCTCGACAATATTTGCTACTGATAAAACGATTTCCTTCATTAAAAATAAAAACTAATTAAATAATGGGGTATCACTGGGAAAATACTGGGAAGAACCCAAATTGATTTCGTGCTAAAACATCTCCAGATTTCAGATTACTTGAAAAACTATTGTTAGAAATGAACCAGTGACTTGAATCACTCAACTTCCATAAGAATACACAATTATGGTACAGTGTCGGGAAGAAATATGCTTCAACGAAATTCAATTGCATGTATTACGATCAGAAAAATAATTTAGTGGACAAAGTTTAAAATAGTTATTAAATGGTACCTTACAGTGCAAGTGCGCTTCAGGCGAAAAGCCTCCCCTTCGAACACTGCACCCCGTTTTTCCGAAGTAACTGTGTCACAAGTCTTCCTACATCATCCCTAAACAGAGAATCGGATTCAATGTGCAAGAAGATCAAGACCTCATTTGAAGGAGCACATAGTGGATACTGTACTCCATAGTGAAATGAACATTGGCCTCTTGCGGGACCTAGCTATATCCCTACTCCAAGAGAATTACTAATGAAAACGTGCTATTGTTAATGTATGTAATTCCGACAAAAAATGTTTTGTCTGTTTTAGCCACTTTGTATCCTGCAATAGGAAACACTGAATACCTTAACAACTATATACATTTAGAAGAAAACACATCAGGTCTAATTTTCCCTTTAACAATCTGGATACGAGAAAGAGATGTTCCCACTCTACATCACACCATTCAGATTTAAAGCGCACGCAAATCTCCTACTGTTATCAGACGATGAAAAGCAGCATTATTGTTCCATTAAGAATTTGTTTCTATGAAATTCAAAGGGAGTATGCTGTTTTCCCTATTATAGGGAATGCAATTAATACATTCCTTGCAGATGGATGTCCTTTGGGTTATGAAATAATCTTATTAGAACGCTTAAAATTGAGATGACACACATTAGCTCCTCCGAGAAGCGCTAGGGGGTAGAAGAATATACCCGTGTAATGAAAATATTCATTCGACATAAAAAAAAAAACCTACGCCAATATCGCGTACACTGACGTGCTCCTCTAAGCTGATGTGTTTGGTGGCAGATACTGACCCCTGCTATGTTTACGCAGCTCCTGCCTTCATACCTGAAGATGACAAATACTAGAGTTGATAACCTACAATGTACCTTTTTGGAAGGCATACGAGGAGGAATTTCGGTGATATGCAGACAACGAGCATTTAGAATGAAAAACTGATTGCAAGTTTGCTTTACCGTCATACAAACCTGAAAAGAGATGAAATGGGTAGTACTTTACCCATGATACACCCTGTGACTAGGTCGTTAAATCAAATTACATGCATAAACGAAAATTAGAAAAACAACGAAATGGTTGGTAAATTCAATGAGAATCACTAAAATGTAAAGAGTGTTGGAATATCTGTAAATGCACACACATTTCAGTGGATAGGTGAATATTTTCACAATTCTTTGGAAGTGGAAGGCACAATAACTGTAAAACATACTGTGACGAGAGAGAAAGTATAAAAATGTAGTGGGATGATTGTAAAAAATCGCTTCGAAACAGAAAATTACAACGCAAATACTGTAAGATAGGAAAAAACGACTAATCGACGGTTATTCCAAGCCGCTATCTCACGCTCTTTTCAGGTTTCCTGGTTCTATAGTTCCCTGGTACGTAGCGCATAAGTGTGGGTGTAGTTGGCTATTTTTCGTTGCAAACACAAGTTGTTTTCACTATTAGTTATTTTTCCTGCATGAGAATACACATTTCTATACTACATTGCGTACAAACGGATGACGAATATCACAAAATACTTTGCATATAGAAAACATCAGTAAAGAACCACAGAAGTTTGAAATTTAAAATCTGAAAACTCAGTGTTTATAAGAAAACAACAATATTTTCAGTATTTCCATGAAAAGTTGGGTCCCAGAATCGATCCGCTAGACCTAACTTTGCATTCTCTGACTTCAACCACCGATAAAACGTAATGCAAGCTCTCTCGTCGGTTATCCCAAGTCGCTATCTCTTTTCAGAGTTTCTGGTCCCCTCGGTACGTTTGAATAAGTGCATAAGTGTGGGTGAAGATGGCTATTTTTCCCTGCAAACACAAGTTTTTCGACAAAGATAGGGTGTTTCACTACAATCTAACACGGGATTTCATGTGTATTTAGTTATTTTTCCTGCATGAGAATATTTCTAATCCTTCTCATAGACAGCAGGTTAGTTACTTCGGATCTAACAAAGCCAAGGTTTGAGATCCATAGTAAGACATGAACGTTTGTGTTGTTTTCCTACCAAGATCCCGACATCCTCTCACCCCCTTCTACTGGGTCGTATGAAAAAATCCTGTAACTGTTACGACAATTAGCTGCGTGAAGGCGTATTTATTTTTAAAGCAAAGACACACTAATTTCAGACTCACTAGCTAGAGAATGATATATTAACTTGCTAAAGTTTGATTTTAATGATCAGATAGTGTATACATCACCACTTTTTTAGTTCATACTAATATCTTCTAACTTTCAAAGGAAATATTGTCTCATTATAAGCGATTTCGTACAAAGAGATACGCACTCTATGCTTCACATTTAAATCTATAGAGATAACGATCACTGCCCATGGAACACATCTGTGAAAAACACGCTATGATAGGGTTTGAGGAAGATTTTTATCCCATGGGGGTGCTGCACTGCAGGAAAGCACATTATCTTTGATATCAGAACCTACATGAAAGTCATACTGTTTGGGTTTGAGAAAGATTCTTTAGTTCACGGGGCACCGCATGAATAAGTGCATAAGTGTGGGTGAAGACGGCTATTTTTCGCTGCAAACACAAGTTTTTCGACAAAGATACGGTGTTTCACTACAATCTAACACGGGATTTCATGTGTGTTTAGTTATTTTTCCTGCATGAGAATATTTCTAATCTATCTCATAAACAGCAGGTTAGTTACTTCTGATCTAACAAAGCCAAGGTCTGAGATCCATAGTAAGACATGAACGTTTGTGTTGTTTTCCTACCAAGGTCCCGACATCCTCTCACATGAAATATTACTGTACTAGGATCTAGAAAAATCACTATCCATTACATTAATTTTTTTATTACATTCATGTATTTCACCCCATTTTCTTGTCAAGAGCTAAAATTATTTGATGAATGAACGACAAAATATCTTCAAATGCAGTGGACATAATAACTTCAAAATAAGTTCCAATAGCTGAAAAAACAACTGTAAAAAATTAGATAAATACACACCGGGAAAGACAGAATTGCTTTCAAAACATTAAAATACCTTAAATGTGTGGCTGAATCACCTCCAAATATCTCCAGCACACTTTTAAAGGAAATATTGTCTCATTATAAGCGATTTCATACAAAGAGATACGCACTCTATGCTTCACATTTAAATCTATAGAGATAACGATCACTGCCCATGGAACAAATCTGTGAAAAAACACGCTACGATTGGGTTTGAGAAAGATTTTTAGCCCATGGGGGTGCTGCACTGCAAGAAGGCACATTATCTTTGATATCAGAACGCACGTGAAAGTTATACTGTTTGGGTTTGAGAAAGATTCTTTAGTTCGCAGGGCACCGCATTACACTAAAGCACACTGTCTTGTACGTATGTCTGTCTGTATGTTTGTTTCTCTCTCTCTCTCTGTGTGTGTGTTTGTGTCTATGTGTAAATATGTATATTACTACGAAATGTGTGTACGTGTAGATGTGTGCATATATGTCAAGATGTAACTGTGTCTGCATGTTTGTTTCTCTCTAGGTGTGTGTGTGTGTTTCAGTGAATCGTGTATGTGTGTGTATGTGAGTGTGTGTATGTTCATGTATGTTAATATGTTTCTTTATATGTATATGTTTTCGTGCGTATGTGTTAAGATGTCTGTGTGCACATAGTCGTTTCTCTGTATGTGTATACGTCTTCATGTTTGTCTCTCTGTGTGTGTGTGTGTGTGTTAAAGTGTCTGTATGTGTTTCATCTTTATGTGTATATGTTATCGTATGTGTGTGTGTGTTTGTTCACATGCAAGAATAAACGTATTGTCTTACGGACACTTGCTTGCTACAGAAGAAGCTAACAATTTAAAACGAGACTAGTGGTTATGCAAAATATTTCATGTGTGCGTATGTGAGTGTGTGTATGTTGATGCATGTTAATATGTTTCTTTATATGTATATGTTTTCGTGCGTATGTGTTAAGATGTCTGTGTGCACATAGTCGTTTCTCTGTATGTGTATACGTCTTCATGTTTGTTTCTCTCTCTGTGCGTGTGTGTGTTGAAGTGTCTGTATGTGTTTCATCTTTATGTGCATATGTTATCGTATGTGTGTGTGTGTGTTCACATGCAAGAATAAACATATTGTTTTATGGACACTTGCTTGCTACAGAACAAGCTAACAATTCAAAACGAGACTTGTGGTTATGCAAAATATTTCATGTGTGCGTATGTGAGTGTGTGTATGTTGATGCATGTTAATATGTTTCTTTATATGTATATGTTTTCGTTGCGTATGTGTTAAGATGTCTGTGTGCACATATTCGTTTCTCTGTATGTCTATACGTCTTCATATTTGTTTCTCTCTCTGTGCGTGTGTGTGTGTGTTAAAGTGTCTGTATGTGTTTCATCTTTATGTGCATATGTTATCGTATGTGTGTGTGTTTGTTCACATGCAAGAATAAATATATTGTCTTACGGACACTTGCTTGCTACAGAAGAAGCTAACAATTTAAAACGAGACTTGTGGCTATGCAAAATATTTCATCACAGATCTTAACTTGAATACTCATATTTCAGGAGATGTAAGGATTTTTCTTCAGCACGTTCGAATATTTTTTGAACACGACTGTCTTACGTTAGGTCTTACGTTACGTTTCCTGTCAGACGTCTCGTAACGAACAAAGCGTGTGTGTGTGTTCTGCTAATACAGAAGAGGACATTCAACCGAGAATATTTCAAACTTAGAATAATACGACATCCTGATGCGTTAAGAACGAAGTGGAGGGATACTAACAGCTGAAACACGACCTGAAGCGATCGAAACCCTGTTGTTTCGCGCAAGGGGACGAAGGGTGATAAAACGTAATACAACTGAAAAAATCCAGTTGTTTCAAAAAAGAGGCCTCTTTTTTGAAACAAGGATTTTTGAGATTTATCTCCGCAAAAATCCGCGCCTGGCGATGATGCTTCAGCTATCGGCACTGAGGTAGCGCGTTCAAATACGGCGACGAAAGCCAATATTTTTTTTTTAAATAGAGGAGACGTACTAAAAATAGTATGGAAGTTGGATGACACCGATTAAATGCGCAAAAACTGATTTGGTTTAAAGAGGGGAGGGCTTAAAATATAGGTGGATCAATAGGTGGGTCTATGAAGAGGGGAGGGCTTAAAATATGGGTTAAACAGGGGAAAAACAAGAAAATTCGAGAAGGGGACTTAAAATATAGGTCAACCATGGGGTCTATGAAGAGGACTTAAAATATGGTCGGTTGCGACATAGGGGTCAAAGTCCAATCTGAGAAGGCAATGTGGATTCTAGGAAACATCTATTTTTAAACCTTATCAGTGTCAAATGCAGACACAGTGAAGCGCTGGACATTTGACCTTTTGACCTTCCAGCTCATAAAGGATTGCACCATATCGTGTGATGTGGCGAAAGTGCTGTTGCTACCCACGGATAAACGATCTGAAGGATGTCAACAGGTAACGTACGATTTCCGATACACTGATAATGGACTTTGAAAACTTTTAGCCTGTTGAACGTCTAAAGGTAGATCTTATATACAAGTCCTACGAATAATTTAAACCAAATTTTATTAATTTTTCTGTGAAACAGTTACTGTGTCATTCTTCTAGTAAAATACGTGGACCTTGGATCCGATGAGGCTTTTTCCCGAAATTAACGTGAAGGTACCGAATCACGCTTAGCAATGGAATGATTTTTTTTTTTCCGATTAAACGCATCTAGAGTAAACTGATTTATTACGAGCGCTGGATGATTTTTAATAAAGGTGAGTGCGAGTTTTTATTTCCTAGGGGATCGATTAACAGGATTGAAAAAAATAAATACCGGAGTTTTAACAAAAGGGAATCGTTTAGCAGTCCTGGCTAAAAATGAACACCAAAAGATTTTTAGTAGAGGTAACTTTTAATAGAAAGGGTTTTAATTAATAAGAATACAACTTTGAGAGTTGATTTTTACAATTGAGACTTGTGTCATCCTTTTCTGTGGAATTATTCTGAGACTTGTAATCCGAGGGAAGGAGGCGGCTTAAAATATATGTAGGGCTTAAAATATAGGTCAACCAGGAGGGTCTGCAAAATCCAGGGCTTAAAATATAGGTATGGCTTAAAATATAGGTCAACCAGGGGGTTTGCAAGTGGAGGGTTTAAAATATAAGTCAACCATTGGGTGGTCTGAAATAAAGAAAAATCGAGACTATTCGAGAAGGAGGGCTTAAAATATAGGTGGGTCGACCAGGGGGTTTGCAAAATCCATGACTTAAAATATAGGTGAGTCTGAAATAAAGAAAAAACGAGACTATTCGAGAAGGGGGGCTTAAAATATAGGTCAACCAGGGGGTTTGCAAAATCGAGGTTTTAAAAGGTGAGTCTGAAATAAAGAAAAATCGAGACTATTCGAGAAGGAGGACTTAAAATTAGAGTTAAAAACTAAATAGCACCAGGGGTTAAAAGGGAGAGAAATTTTTAATTATGAATTATTAATTATTAATTATGAATTATTAATAAGGAGCGCCAACGACAGTTGCGACACCAGAGTCAATTTCCGGTCGATTGCGACATAGGGCCCAGAAGGCAACGTGGACCAACACGGACCAATTTCCGGTCGGTGACGTCATAGGGGGGAAAGCACTGTGCAAAGGGGGATTCCTATGGTGGCACTAAACTACTTTCCAGTATCAAGGACTTCATCAAAGAATATTCTATCAAATTTTATGAAAATATAGAACATCATCTAAACCAATTAGTAGCTAATCTGATGAACTACGACAACACTTGTGAGTAAAGACACAAGCGTCCACTCTCGATATTATTACGAGCTATGTTATGCAACCTTCGGGTTCTGGACTTTTCCAGGTTATCTAGGTGTAGCTTAACATTATGATATACATATGTGATGCAGAACACTACCTAATTGACGATGAAGAAGGTTATGGACAAAACTTTTGTTCGGTACATCGAAAATCCAGTTATGATCTCTCATCTCTGATGCATGTATTTATCAAAGCAAATTCTTTCGTCATTTCACTGTCCCGATATAAATAAATAAATAAATACCCCTCAAGCAGCTGCTTGCCACAGAGGTCTCACAGGAGCCTGTCAGTTTATATGCCATATAGTATGTTAAAAATTGCTCGAACAGACAGCTGTTGAAGAAAAGGAGGGGAAAAAAGTTAAAAAAATAAATTTGTACAAAGATTTCGTTGTTTTAATGTCTAAAACTAAATTGCAAGCTACTTATTTTAAATATTATAATATAAAAGATATATTCATTTGTCACGAATTTTTTAGAACTTTTATTAATGTTTTAAAATTAATTGCCAAATCTTTGAAAATAAATAATTTGCAGTGTTATTTTAAGATATATTATTTTAAATAAAACACTTATATAAATGAATCAAACTCTCCACGTGCGCGAGTTCCATTTACACGAATTCGAATCTACGCGAATAATCTTTAATGCCCTATTTGTTTTTTACACAAACCCAAATTCAAATATACGCTAGTTAAAAGAAAATAAATACCTCCTCAGGCAGCTGCTTGCCACAAAGGTCTGACAGAAGTCTGTCATTTTAATACGCCATAATATATGGATCTCTGAGTATGGCGGTCCTCAGCAGATTTTTTCCCATTACCTTAAACATTTACCTACCGCTATTATTATTAATATTGAATATTAAAGTGCATTTCCATCCACAGAAAAAAATTTAACGAAGTAGATTGAGGAGGAGGATTCTTCACCTTTGAACTTCGCTAACAATTCCTAACCTAGAGGCGATGCTAAAGATGTTTAAATATAGCATTGATTATCTGCAGAACCTTGATGGCAACTAAGAACGTGGATTAGAGAAATCACAGTGATACAGTAGCCCCATATAATTTAAGTTGGTTAAGATGAGGAAACTTCTCGACAACCAACACTTATGGAATTCTTCAGTCGATCTAGCAATGTTTGTCAGCAGAAATGTCAAGCACAACAAGCCTTTCGTAGATAAATAGCATAAAAGCTCACTCATTTTCTAAAATTCTTTAAAAATTTCCATTTCTCTTGTAGGTACCTTTACAAAAAGGTAACAAACTAATTTCGTGTATTATTTTTATCACTTATTTTGTGTACTTTAGTTAATTTACATAAATCACCGGTTTACTATAAATGTAATAAAATATATATGTAATATAACTAAATGTAATTGTAGACGATTTCGTAACCTGCACCTTAATTTCATATTGTTTCTTCAGCTCCACTTGCGAGAATTTAATGTGGGCGAGGTTCTGGTGCTCGCTTACTTGGAGAGTCAAAATTAATTTTTATGCTATTGTACTGTCTGATCCGGGTATGATAGTGGGTCTGACACTTAGCACCACTAGTCTAGAATGTACAAAAGTGCACATCAAGTGTTTCAAATAAATTACACTAAACCTGAAAAAGCAGAACACCATAAGTAATTAAACTACCAATAACAGCCAATATACGATTTCTATTAAGCAACAACATCCCCCATGCTGACAGTGTCACCTCCTTTCTATAAGCCAGATACTTTAAGAGTTTAAGCAAATTTCCCTTATCATGATGGACCAGCAATTCTTCAGAAAACTCTAAGAAGATCCTGAGTGATAACCTATTAATTTGCTCCACTTCAGAAGCACTCAAAATTACTAAAAGCATTGAAAAAGTATTAAACAGGCATAAAACACACAAGTTAATTATCCACTGAACATTGACTGTATCTTCATTTATAAAACCCTGGACAAAATTCAGGACATGGAGTGAATTTGAAAATACCGAAGAAAACAAAAAGAACATCGTAGTGGAAAATCTAGTATCAGTGAAATTAATGTTAGATTGAATTAGCTTATAATACCGTAACAGATAGATTGATGTGTTTTGCCTCAAGGAATTGCAAAAATGATTTTTCAATAGAGTGTTACTTACATCCATAGTGTGTACAAGATGATAACATGCGCATGAAAAGACTAATGATACCCAGCTTAATAAAGGATACAAGACGTAATAATCTATTACGATTAACACACAAAAGAAAATACTTTGGAATTCGGGATAATGATTTTCTAGGCATAAAAGTTTAAAAATGGGTTCCATCTTTGTTTCGTTTTTTGTCAATGCTCCAGCTACATTTCCACACAGAGAACCGAACAGCATGGTCAAAGGGACAAAGCAAGTGAAAATGCGAATGCACTTTAGGAACTTTGAATGATTATGCCGCGAAAATGTTGGTAATTCATTTTCCATTTCTTCCAGTTTACGAAATATTTCTGCTAACTGTCTACGTCTCGTAAACATGAAAACACAGATGATAATTGAGAGAGTATTTCCAAAACATAATGAAGCGAAACCAGCTAATATATTCTGAATGATAAGATTGTAACCATATGCTAATGTTATAAACAACATGCCTGCTAAAAAGGAAACCATACCCAGCATTAAAACGAATTTTTTGATAAATGATAGCTCTGTATGCACTTTCTCACTACGTATATCTATTCCTATTACTCTTAGGATTCTTAGAATCGGATTTAAATGATTTCTGATGGGAGATTTTTTCATAAAAAGTTTTCCTTCCATTTCTTGTGGATGGTTAATACAATTGGGTTTGGAATCTAAAGTTTCACCACTTGAAGCAGCATTTGCTGTCCGTTTTTTATAAACCACAACTACTGTACTTTTAGAGGCCATTGTCGATAGTCTATACAATTTAATTTTAATTTATTAGCGGCTAACAAGAAGGATAACGGAACCAATTATTGACCTTAACACATTTTAAAAGAAATTTTAGAATATCAGAAATATCAAATATTATCGCCTTTTTATAAACTAATTCTTGATATTTTACATATGTGTTTTGGTCTTGTAATTATTTACACTACAATAAGGAGCCAGATAACGATATTAATGACTGTAATTTAGAACTCGAAACTGATTAATATATCAGTATCATCTATAAGAGGACAAATTTAAATACATATATTTTTGCATAAGATCTTCTGAAGGTGCAGCTAAAAGCAAATGCGGTGTATTAGTCACATGTAAAACGTTCTGATTTTTGGGTATATGTTCAGTTTCAAATGTTTGAAAAGATTTATTTACACTTTAAGCCGATAAAATACTACTAGTAAAAGGAATACTAAAGTTAAAATTATTTTCCATTTTTAAATAATTTACGATTTCAAGAATTGTTACACATCCCAATGGAAGTGATGATTAAAGAGTTTACTTCAATTAAAGTTCGCAAATTGTCATATAGAAGAAACTTCGATATTCGTTCCATTACAATAAGCTTCATAGGTGAAGGAATAGAGATCCAAAAGAAACATCTTTCAACCGAAACAATAACGATGGAAGCAAATTATACCTGTTATCAAAATGTTATATTTCATAAGTATTTAATGAGAAAGTAAACTGAATTTCTCATAGCAGAAATTTAGTTATCCCAATATTTTTTGTAATATTATTTAGGGGTGTACAATACTTCGCAAGTTTTTGTTTACATACTTTAAAATCAACTACCACTCCTGGTCTCTACTGATTCTTAATGATTTATCACAAAAGTTCAATGAAGTGCATTTGTTGAAAGCAAAATACACGCCTTATGATATCTCAGACATATGCAATCAATAATAAAAATCTTTCGATCGACTTATCGATGATTTTATTTATCATGCCGAATATAGTTTTTCTTCTTACATTCTATTGTGATCTCCGTATTATTATTATAAAGGAATATTTTTCACATAAAAAAATTATTTTTCCTTTGGCACAAATCCTATTATTCGAAAAGAAGATGTTTTCAACAGAGAAAATGGTAGCTCTCTTTTTAATAAATAATTCTACTATTCCACAGGCAGTTTTTCACACAAACACAGTTACTTTTTTTTTACAGAAAAAATTTTGATATTTGATAACAAGAGTTTTTAGCTCTTCAATTTTATTTAGAGAGGAAGGTTTTCATACAGAATAATTTGTTTGTTTGTTTGTTTGTTTTTTTCTAGTGCAAATTTCCCATTCGATAACAAGAAATGTTCCAGAAAACAACAGTTGTTTTCGTTACAATGCAAGTGCTTTTATTAGACAAGAATAGTTTTTCTTGCAAAGGAACTAGTTACTTTCTTTTCAATGCAAATTCTGTTATTCGATAGGAAACATAGCACGCAGAGAAATCATTTCCATGCTCTTCAGTAGAAATTTCGTAATCTCATGGCACAGCATATCGTATCTGATTACACTTGCAGTCCAGTATACTGCACATATACAGTATAATATATAACAACCACCATAAAATCTCAAACACAAACCGATGCTAAGAATGATATCGTTTAATATCACATATCCTTTCCAGAAATTCGATCACTTTCCTCAATGAAAATCGTAGAATTTCCTCAATGAAAATCGTAGAATTTTCTTCTATAAACATTCACGGCAACAAAAAGAAGCTTCTTTGTCTCGAACTGCTTCAATATCTTCAAACCCATCCGACTTACTTTTCCTATTTTAAAATTTTACTACTTGGTATTCTAGTGAATGAAAACCCCTTTTTTCTCTGTCCCTCCGTTAACTGTCCATAGCAAAGTGGGTACACGCATAGTCATGTAAAGGCGATTTCCTATAACAGTAATATAAAAAGACAAATTAATTGCTGCTAACAATAATATAAAAAGACATCAGAGCATAAGATCACACCCATATTTACCAATAGCACTTTTTGCAATCAGCTTAATGCATCTTTCATATTGAAGAGAAATATGGCCTTGCAACAACAAAATCGTGAGAGCTTTATTACTTGATACCGAGAATTCCTTGCCTACAGCAGTACTACTGCACCCAACCTACAACGAAGAAGTGACATTGTTATTTCAAAATGTGACCTTCATTCGAGAGAACAGGGCGTGTCTCCAAATGCAAAACACAAAGATATATCAAACTACCTCAGAAATAAGTATTTAAATGCAACAAAAAGAAATATAAATGTAAGGCAAAATTTTCAGGAAAGGTGGACACAATAAAATATGAAAAAAATGTAAATGAAAAAAATACATAAGAGGATATGTACAAAAATACTACTAAGAAAAACTGGCGGTGTTGGCTCAGTTGGCATCGCGCCATACTCGTAGTCTACTCTTCCCAGGTTCGAGTCGCAGATGGATCAGCATCGAGATTTATGTCCGCAAAACTCCCCGCCCTGCCCACGGTCAGTAGGAGACACCAATCGGCTTGGAAAGACCGCCGTCATTCGGATGGGACGTTAAGCCGTGGTGTCGTGTGCGGGAGAGCCATATCCTGTGCACGTTAAGAACACGCTGGATGGTTTTAACGGGAGGCTACCATCTGTCACCCAACAGCTGTTCCAGTAGGTCCCCTACCCCAACCTTTTCTGAGCCTTCGTGGTCCTTGTGACCTGGCCATTTAGCCCATCTAGTGCAAAACAGTGCCGCTCAGATGTAAAACCACCCAAACAACAACAACTACTAAGAAAAACAAACGGGAACGAAAAACGTAAGGACACCGTATGCACAAAGTGTGGATTACGTCATGTAGAAAATGAAACACCCTTTAATGTAAAAATACAGAAATACAGCAAGAGATTCGGAATAGTGCGGAAAAGGATTCGTTTTCTGCGGGCTGACAACTGAAATTGACGATGTTTGTGCAATATAAATTCTTTTGAACAACAGTGCATCTTTCTTACTGTAGGGAAGGTAATTTCCTGTATGCATTTTGCATAGACAGTAGAAAAGGTGATTGATAAGAATTGTGCCTGTGAATCTGTTCAGTGAACTATTTTCGAATGTTGTATTTATTCATTATTATTGATGAATGTCAAAACTAATTAGTCATTAGTTATCCTATTTGATGTAAGAAAATTGCCTCGGTTATTAAATCAGTTCATTTACTGTCTGCTTGTTCATTACGAATTCACTCACGGTTGTCAAATAAAAATACAAATCAAAATTTGCCACAAAATTAAAGGATGAAACATTAATGTGATTGCTGATTTCAAACCACATGGAATCTATAATTATAAAAGGTGTCTGTGTGCGAGTCTAGAAAAATAATTGGAGGGAGGGGAGGAAAATGGTCTGCACCGAACCGGAACTGACCAGAACGCTGTTCGAGATATACACACAAATAAATAATTTTTTTTTTTTTCGAGAAATATTTTTCGTCAAAGTGTGGAATACAAGTAGTTCTCGATTCGCGTGGTTCATGAGTTCCTCAAAATTACTGTTCAGAATGAAAGCAATTTGTTATTTAAAAAAATTCAAACGTCAAGGTTAAAAATCGGGATAGCAGGTAACTAATCTAGGTTGCAATTTTGCTTTACTCTAATTATACACTTTTCAAGTTAGAGAATACGTTCCTGTAATTACGCTACCCAACATATTCTTCTTCCGAGCTCTGGATACAAATGCACAAAATTTGTAAAATAAAAAAAACTAAACATTACATGAATACATCGCAGAAATGCTTTAAACTGAACTTAATTTCAAACATTTCAGAATTCATTGATATTTTCTAAAATTTTCCAACCGGCATTAATTGAATTCGAAGATACGTAGGCACATGTGTGTCTTATTCGGGGATCCAGGGTGTTGCGAATGAATGTACGCAAGTCCAAATAGTAAAGGACTATCTTGCATGAAAGAATGACTTTACAAGAAATTCTAAACCTAAATTTCATCTAACAAAATTTTCATAGCTTAGCTTCTTGGTTTATTTTCTGCGTTTTTTTTTTTTTGCTGTCAAGTTGGGTTGGATTGGGTTGTTTTACCTCTGAGCGGCACTTTTTTGCACACCATGGGCTAAATGGCCAGGTCACATGGACCCCGAAGGCTCAGAGAAGGTTGGGGGAGGGGACCCACTGGAACAGCTGTTGGGAGACAGATGGTAGCCTCCCGTCAAGGCCATCCAGCGTGTTCTTTAACGTGCACAGGGTATGGCTCTCCCGCACACGGGGCCACGGCTTAACGTCCCATCCGACGGACGGCGGCCTTTCCAAGCCCATCGGTTTCCCCTACTGACCGTGGGCAGGGCGGGGAATTTTGCGGAGATAAATCTCAACGCTGACCCAGCTGGGACTCGAACCTGGGAACTACAGATTACAAGCCTGGCTCACTACCGACTGAGCCACCCCCGCCCTCGATCCCAATGAGAAGTGTATTCATGAGACGAGATGCCCGCTTTGTCGTACACAACTGACAACGAGTGTGAGCCTCTTCATTTTTCACAAATTGGGTGTTTTATCAATAGAGATGCCAGGATTTCTCGCATCACGCTTTCATGGTTCGTTTCAAACAACAAAAATGCAAATTTTTAAAGCTCAAATTGAGAACATGCCTCAATTAATTACCGCTTGAATCCAAATTCGACTAAGAATTCAAATCCGCGCAAATCGAGAACTACCTGTATATGTTTTTTTCCCTCTTTTCTAATGGTAGGCTTGTAAATGGTAGCTAGGCGTAAACTGGAAGGAGAGCTGTGTACCAATCCCCAGTGATGATGCACAGAACCGGCCAGGTCTAGCACCTAATGTCCGATCCCGGCTTTTCGTGGTGCAGGCCGTTAGTACCTTTCAAAAGAGATATTCTCTTTTGGAAGGGAACGGAAAGGGAGGGCTGCCAGTTCAGTGTGGCCTACTGATCTGATCATCTATGGCCATTTTTTTCTTTTTTTTCAACCCTGCTGAGGAGTGGTCAACTTCACAGGGTCCTGGTGCTGACCATTTATACCTACTAGACTGGACTTGTCAAAGCATCACCAAGGCGTGGGTTTGCTGCTCAGCAGACATGCTAGTGATGCTCTTCTAGGATATGAGTGCATTAATGAAAGGTTTCTTACAGCAAAATTTCAGACAAGCATTAAAGACTTGAATGTTATCTGCTGTTATGCCCCCACTGAGGATTCTGATGAGGATGAGAAGGATAGGTTTTACAGACAACTTCAGGATATTTTGAATTCTGTCAAGAAAGGAGATATTACCCTTGTTCTTGGTGACTTCAATGCCAAAGTTGGTACCGACTCTGACCTTTGGGGAGGAGTAGTAGGCCCTTTTGGTATTGGTAGCTGCAATGGCAATGGGCAACGTCTCCTACAGGTAGGTAAACTCAATGGTTTCAGAATAACTAACACATGTTACAAACACCGCGACATACATAAATACACATGGGTTTCACCTGATGGGCTGCATAAGAATATGATTGATTATATATTAATTAACAGCAAATGGGCTAGTTCTGTTAGAAATACCAGGGCATATAGGGGAGCTGAAATTGGATCTGACCATTACCTTGTTAAAAGTGTCTTGCAACTTAAACTTAAAAAGTGTTGTGCTAGGGTTAAAAAATTTACCTTTAATACTGAAGCTCTGAAAGACCCAGTTATAGCTAAAGCTTACCATGATAGGTTACTTAGTCATTATGACAGTCATGGTTTGCTTACTACTGAAGTTGAGGAAGAATGGGGCCATTTTAAACAGGCTTTTTTGGAAACTAACAGTACTCTTTTAGGGAAAAAGGAGCAGAGGAGGCAGAATTATTTAAGTGATAAGGCACTTGAGCTTATTTCAGAAAGAAGGAACTGCAGGAATGTCCTTAATCAGTACCCTACTAGTCCTAATAGAAAGGATTACAGAGAGCTTAATAAACTTGTAAAGGATCAGTTAGCTACTGATAAGAATCTTTGGCTTGATGGCCTTGCTGACAAAGCTGAGGAAGCAGTTAGACAGCACAACAGCAGAGAGCTGTACCAGATAGTTAATGTTTTGTGTGGTAGAAAACGAACAGGTATACAGGGATTGAAGGATAAACAAGGCAAGGTTATAGAAGGTGAGGATTCTGTCATGGCTAGAAGGGCTTAGCATTTCAGTGATGTTCTAAACAATGTGGTTAGTTCTACTCCCATTGTTTGCAATGATGATAGATGCATTGGTGGCTTTAATGTTGGCCCTGTAACACAATCTGAAGTTAGTTTGGCTATTTCTAAACTTAAACTTCATAAATCCCCAGGGGTGGATGAAATTACTACGGAAATGCTTAGAGCTGGGAATGTTTCAGTTACCATTTGGATGACTGAAATTTTGAATAACTTTTATGATAAAGGCATGGTTCCTAAAGATTTTACCAGAGCTATTATTATCCCTATTTTCAAAAAAGGTGATCGCATTTCTTGTGATAACTATAGGGGTATCAGCCTACTCTCCGTTCCAGGTAAAGTTCTTTCCATGATTGTGCTTAATAGAATTAAGAATCTATTTGACCGGGAATTGCGTGATGAGCAATGTGGATTCAGAAGTGGTAGGGGATGTGTAGATCAGATATTTTCACTTAGGCAGATTCTTGAGAAATGTTTCGAGTTTCAGAAACCTTTCGTTGCTAGCTTTGTTGATATCAAAAAGGCTTTCGACTCTGTTGATCGTCATAATTTGTGGTTGATTGTGAGATCATATGGTATACCAGACAAGTTAGTTAACATAATGAAAGTTCTCTATAATAACACTAAGTCATGTGTGAGGGTTGGTAAGTCTTGTAGCAATTGGTTTAGCATTACTTCTGGTGTTCGACAAGGGTGCATTTTGTCGCCTTTTCTCTTTAGTTTGGTTGTTGATTATGTTATGCGAAATTCACTTCAAGGGAAAGCTTTTGGCCTTAAATGGGCTGGAGATACGAAAACTTCTGATTTAGATTATGCTGATGATTTAGCCCTTTTGGCAAATGATGTTGATGAGATGAACTCTTTCATTCGATCTGTTGATGAGACTGGTAGCACAGTAGGTTTGGTTATAAACAGAGAGAAAACTAAAGTGATGAAAATTGGTCAGGCAGGTTGTGATTCAGTTAATCTGAATGGTTGCAGTCTTGAGCAGGTGTCATAGTTTAATTACCTTGGGAGCTGCGTAACTGATACTGGTGATATGCGGCATGAGATTAACAGACGAATAGGTATTGCTGCCGGGACTTTTAAGAATCTATGGAGATTGTGGAGAAATAGGCGTATACACCTAAAGACTAAAATTAGACTGTATAATAGTTTGGTTCTTTCTAGGGTTAGTTATGGTAGTGAAACTTGGACGCTGTGTAAGCAAGATAACAGGAAACTAGATGCTTTTGATTCTAGATGCTTACGCAGTATCCTGGGTATTAGGTGGTTTAACTTTGTAACTAATGATGAGGTTAGGCAAAGGAGTCTGCAACCTCCTTTAAGCAGCATATTGTGCAGAGAGAGACTCCGCTGGTTTGGCCATGTTGCCCGTATGGATAATTATAGATTGGCGAATAGGGTTATGAACAGTGTGCCTAGAGGCCTCAGAAGGTGGGGGAGACCTAGGATGCGGTGGGCAGACAATGTCAAACAGGACCTTGTTAGAATTGGTGTACAGTGGCCGGATGCAGCATATGTAGCTCAGGACAGATATGCTTGGAGAATTAAACTGCGCGGTCTGGTTGGACCTCCGTAGCCTATGGCTGCTTGAGGATGATGATGATGATGATTATGATTTCTAATGGTATTTCAAAACGTATTCTTAAAAATATTTGTAAAACTAGAAATGCTTTCCATATATATATATTTCTAGAACGTCACTCCAACTCCTATTTGCCTTTGAATACGACTCCTGATTTCAAAATTCCTCTTATTTCCGAATTCTATTGCCCAAAATGTCATTTTTACCTATTTATAGCTGTCCATCCCTAATATATCGAGTAACGTTACCTCTAACAAATCATCACATCCAAAATTTCACAACATATATTACATCTAAGAACCAAAGTACCTCCCAGCATCATTTTTTACACTCTAGCACTGGTACATGTATTTTTGACCTTTCATATCGAAGGTCGCTCCGGATTCGAAACATCATAACGTTTCCGAAATCTATATCCCCAAACACCACCAGACATCATGTTTCACGTTTCTAGCACTCGTAGATCAAAGTTTGATCTCTACGGAACTTCTTCTTGACCTTCAAGGACAGTCAGAGGTCAAATGTCGGATTTCTCCCGAGATCTACGACCTGAAGTACACCTATGTACAAGTCATCCAAGCTACGCCATTTCTGTATCATAGTTGGAATTAGCGTCATCCCCTGTCAGCTGTTCCGGGATCATCATTCCGCGATGTAGCAAATCCAATGTTATCCGGTACTGAA
The DNA here is from genome assembly GCA_038380435.1 of Ryuthela nishihirai. NCBI lineage: Eukaryota > Metazoa > Arthropoda > Arachnida > Araneae > Heptathelidae > Ryuthela > Ryuthela nishihirai. The sequence goes on from JAWZYU010000029.1 coordinate 36,339,709, forward strand.
TCATCCGGAATTCTCGAGTAACCGGCATAAATTGAATTTCATTTTAAACATTCGAACTGAGCACAGTCAAGTTCAGTATGCGTTGGTGGTTCTCCCGGATGCCTCTGGAGTCGTCTTTCATGCATTTTACGTCTTCTCAGTCCTCAACATCAGCTGCTGTTCACGAATCAAATCCTAGTTCAGTGGATGACACTGATGAAATACTATTCGAGTTTCTAAAATCTATTCAGTAAACTACACTACACAAACCTATCTGTAGGTAATTGTTTTTTCTGAAAGTTTAGTTTAGTTTCATTATTTTTATGCCTCGGATATTATTTTTCAAAGTAAATCTTATGATATTACCAAAGGCTCCATATTTAAAAAGGAAACAAAACAATTTCTACGATGCTAACCAAAAATAATGATATCGGTGATACAATTTCATGCACAGAGAAACAATCAAACAAAACATGTTTTAACTTGTTAGATGATTTCTGGCGTCATTTGTGATGTGTCAAGGCCTTACCATGTGCACACAGAAAAGATGACCGATCCTCTATCGCAGTCGTTCTCAACCTTTTATGCTTCACGTACCCCCTGGAAATGTATATGTAACTGACGTGCCCCTTATATAGATAGATAAAACTATAGTTAGAGTATAATAATGCCAACTTAGCGACTTTGTTACTAGATCTAGCGACCTTTGAGCTATCATAGCGTACCCCAAAAAATTTTTCCGCGTTCCCCACTTTGAGAACCCCTGTTCTATCCGGTTGCAACAAGGAAGAACAACGAGTGGTAATACGATTTCTGAAATCTGTAGGACTACTCTGAGCGGAAACTGATAGTAGAATATTTGTGCAATACCGGAAGAGTTGTTTCAATAGCCAATAAATTCTCTAAGTTTGTAAAATGTAATTATATCGGTAACGGTGTCCAGCAACATCGGCGGTAAGTATGTAAACAACAGAATTAGACAAACAAGTCTGATAAATGAAGGGGGCAGGGGGTGACTCAGTCGGAAAAGCGCTTGGCAAATAATCTGCAGTTTCCAAGTTCGAGTTACAACTGTTCTACTGGAGCTGTTAGGAGACAAATGGTAGCTTCTCGTCAAAGCCATCTAGCTTGTTCTTTAATATATAAAGGTTATGACTCTCCGGCACACGGGACCATGGCTTAACGTCCAACGGACGGCGGCCTTTCCAAGCTCATTACGGTCCCCTACTGACCGAGTGCAGGGCGGGAGTTTTTATGGAGATAAATCGCAACGCTGACCCGGACGAGACTCAAACCTGGGAAGTGCAGATTCCAAGTCTGGAGCACTACCGACTGAGCCACCTCCGCCCCTTTGCTCAGGGATAAAATAAACCAACAGCAACACACACCATAACAAGGTAATATTTCATTTTAAATTACTCATTTCTCATTTACCGCTTAAGTGTGATTTTTTTAAAAATCCAGGATGGGTCAAACCTTCAGGAAGTGGTGCATCCTACATCCATTGGGGATCAACGAAATGTCCAGCAACATTGACTGATCTGGTGTATTCAGGTTATGCCGTTGGAGCTCCGGCTAATTCCTTCGGTAATGGAAAGAACTTCCAATGTCTACCAGACAAAGATCCTGAACTTACTGCAAACAAACCGGCCAAACAATCATCGGCATATATGCAAATTCTGATGTATCGGAACATTGATCAATCGGGGAAGACCGGACCGATCCGATGTGCTTCGTGTCTCTCGAAAGATAAGATCGGCGTTCAGGTGTTTCCTGCCATGACGGAATGTCCTCCAGAATGGAAGTTAGAATATGGTGGATATTTGATGGCTGAAACTGCATCCCATGCTGGTCAAGATTTCATGTGTTTGACCAAGAATCCTGTTGATGATGAAGGAGTGTTGTCTTCCCCATCTTCAGCAGCCACGATGAATGCTGTATGGATGGACTGCGAGAATTGTGGTGAAGAAAAAATTGTTCCTTGTGTCGTGTGTTCTAAATAAAAAGCACTCCATATCGGTACTAGTGTATGGAAAGAAAATTTGACAAAATGCTTTGTGAGAAAATTTACAGAATTTAATGTTAGATTATGTGACAGTGTAATAACTGCTAAGTTTGTGTAATATATGGGAATATTAAAGCATAGAAACATGAAAATTATAAGGCTCTTGTAGTTAATTTCTTAAATTTATTCGGTGGTCAAGCGTTTGATGGCATATATATTAATGAAAGGCATCTGGGTTATGAATGTTTCTTCTCTGTGATGTTTTTCTGCTGAGGTCTCGCCTTTCTCACACATTATACTCGCAGGGAACGTCACACCTTTGTGGCTAGCAGTTAACTGAATGATAATTTAATTATTTATTTTGAAATTTTTACCAAAATTATATTTTTAATGAAGTTAAATTGGCATAAATTTAGTAATTAAATATTACTGATAATACGACAATACATATATATATATATAATACATTACACCTTAAGCCAGGGGAGAACCCAGGGGAAGGGATACTGTCGATCTCCACCCTCTCCCCCTACAAACTGAAATCAAAACGAAAAAAAAAAACCTTATTTTACTTCACATAAAATGCACGGGTATGTAACACGCCTCCTGCTATTTCAGCAGAGAATATTTAGGGAAAAACTCTTAAATGAATTTAAGCATTTAACATTTAATTATGGCTGACATAATTTTGAAACTTTCTCCCCCCAACCATCGGTGCGCGAATGCCTCACAAGCAGCTGTTTGCCAGAGTTATGACAGACGCTAATCAGTATAGTATGCTATGGAGGAGGAGGTGTTTGAGAAAGGCGAAACCTCAGCAGAAAGACAATGCAAATAAGGAATCATTCTTGCCTTATCTAGAGCAAGAACCCAGGTCCCTTTGGCACTGAAGCTAACCACGCTAACCCGCAGGAACAGATATGGATAGTCAATGGTTAGTTAGCAACCAGTTATCACGAATTACCATGTAATGGATACGATCAGGCCCGGATCTTGAAAGAGATTAAAAGAGGGGAGGGTGCAAAAATTCCAATTAGGAAGGGAAAAAAAAGTTAAAGGGGAGACCTAAAGACTGGACCACCATCATCGGCTAACGTTCTTTTTTCAGCTAGTGTGATTTATAAATCACACTAGCTGATGTAAAGAATATTAGCCGCTGATGCTGTAGTGGCAAGCATACCATTTTTGATATGGCAATGACAATAATAATAATAAATAACCCATAACAATAATATTATTCATTATTGTCATGGGCATGTTATTTGGTGATGTGGGTTCGAGTCCCACTCACGGCAAAACTCATTTTTTTCAGCTTATTATTGCATGTGTTCCATGTCTACAGGACGTCTCCTATGATATTTTACTACTAAACTAAGTAATAACTGTGTAACAGTTGCATAATGCAAGAAGATAAAATTATTAAACTCATATACAATTTTAAGAGAAATGTTTCCCAAAAATATAAAATTTGAATTGCTGTTTTCGAAATTGATATTAATTTCTACTACCCTAAATATCTCTAGAATTGGACCGCAATGGATTCTAACAGAAATATTCAGTATTTGCAAATCTTTTCATCTTTGTGGGGTTGAAAAATACTACTGAGTCTGTTGTCTAAAGCTCTGCTGCATGAAGCACAGAAGATGCTGACCGATTTTTGTGAACCATATTAATTTGCCGATCAGCCACGCTGATTTTTTTGGTTCTTCATAATACACAGCGATTTAGATTTTGTTTCACCTTTTTCTCTAAAAAATGAATTATACTTCACTAGTGTAATAAAATTCAGTTTCAAAGTTTGAAATAATTATTGCAATAGAAGTCTGAAGAATCACTCTTCGTTAAATAAATTAGTATATATGTATTTAATAATTACCTCATACAATTACTCAAGGTACTTAATAGTTTTATTATAATAAATACTCAAAATACTTAAACCATTGTGTCATGGCAAATATTCAAGGTACTTATTAATCATATGGCAAATTCTCAAGACACTTAATAATTCTGGAAAATATTGAAAGTACTTAACATCTATGTCATGACAAATATATAAACTCTACTATCCGTGACAGAGAAAATTCTACATTAAGCTACTTTTTAAACAACGATACAACAGTTTCTGCTATTCTAGGAGAAAAATCTTTGCTTTACAATAGCTTTACGATATATAGTAGCAAATGCATAAAAAAATTAATGATACCCCCACAAAATAAAGATTACACACTGTAATGTTCTATGAATAAGAGTAAGAAAAGAAATTTATACACATATTCCAACAAAGTTACCAACTTTCACTGCCCGCAATAAGGTTCCAGGATTTCAAGCAGCTCGATTAAACATAGAGCACAGTACTGCTGTTCGAAATCACTATCAAGACGTTTTGATAGTAGGCAAGTTTTATAGGATTTGTTGACAACGAAATGATACCTCACTCAAAATTCGCTGCGATTATTTAATAAGAATTAAAGCCATTTCTGTTATTCTATGAGAAGTATTATTTATACAGAGAAATATCTACTTTGCATTGCAACAAATTTACAAATCTCATCGCACAAAATAAAACCACGATTTTAAACAACTCTATTAAATTTACATCACAATAGTGCTATTCGTAATCTTTACAAACTTCAGCATCATATGCTATAGAAAAGCAGATTTCATATTATATGCAATCTTGTTTCAAATTCATTCAGTTCTTCAACGGCGCCTAAAACATTCTCATTCTCTTACTGCGTGTTTACTGCATACAAAGTATTTTTCTTTCAAGATAGACGTGAGACTGATTTGAACCCCATATAACTCAATATACTGAATTATTAATCTTTTCTGTATTCTCCTCCTTTGGACATAAATGTTCATTCTTCATTTCACGCCATTACAACGATATTTGAATGGAACACAGTGAATTTGCGAAGTCTGTTGGGAGTCAATCAATATACAATAAACGGTAATAAAGAACAATGATGGTAAAAAGAAACAGAACATTTTTCATCACACCTGTGTTTACCAATATCAGTTTCGTAATAATGTTAATGTATTTCTTTCTATGGTATCTATCGTACAATGAAGAATAGTTGTGGACCATTTATTGCTGTAGTCCATATTATGCCAGGGGTCGCATTTAAGATCTAATCTCGCCTTTTCATGAAGTAAAGCCTTAGAACATTTAGAAAAGGATGTTTTCTTTTTCTTGGATTTCAAGAAAGGTCTTGGCAGACCGATCATTTTATTGATCTGATCTTTCATACTTAAAAAAAAAACGGTGTTAAAAAACCTGAATACACGGACCACGACAAGGCAAGGCCACCTCAATACACCAGGCCAAGACGGCTTTGATCGAAAAGAGGAAAGAAAGGAGGGAAATTAATTTTACATAAAAATTCAAATGATGTAATTTGTTTAAAATTTAAGTTAATTTTATTTTAACTAATTTTTAAAAAAATAGTTTTATTTATTCATAAGGAATTTATTAAAATGTTTCAGAATATTTTAAAAATAATTCCCATATTTTTCAAAATAAGTAACTATCAGTTGAATTTTTAGAAACTGAGCTATTATAATATAGACCGCTACATTTTTCAAAAATAGGTCTTCTATTACTGCAGCGTCCTGGCCTATTGTATCTAGTGGTCTTCAACAAGGCCACTTTTATGCACCAGTCCTGGACAGCCGCAAAAGGAGGGAAATAAAATATGCATAAAAATTTATCTGAAATTGTTTTATAAAAATATAAATGAAAAAATTTGTTAATGTTTTAAAATTGTTTATCAGATTTCTAAAATTCAATAGTTACCAGTTCAGTTTAAAAAAAATAAATTCCAATTACGAAGCCGTATGTATGTATGTATGTATGTATGTTAAAATAAATTCTTCTACAGCTGTTGAAGAAAAAAAGGATAAAAAGAGTTCAAAAAATAAATTTCTACAAAGGTTTCATTGTTTTAATTTGTCTAAAGTTAATTTGCAAGCAACTTATTTTAAATATAATAATGTAAAAATATTCATTTATTACGAATTTTTTAGAATATTTAAGAATGTTTTAAAATTAATTGCCAAATATTTGAAAATAAATAGTTTGCAGTGTTATTTTAAAATATGTTATTTTATTTAAAACACTTATATAAATGAATCAAACTCTCCACATTCGCGAGTTCTATTTACACCAATTCGAATCTACGCGAACTAATTTTAACGCCCTATTTGTTTTTTACACAAACCCAGATTCAAAATGCGCGAGTTGAACATTACCTTAAACGTTTATCTACCGCTACTATTATTACTTGAAATGTCTTTGCATCAACATGAAAGATCCTAACATAGTATTTTAAAGAAATTGGTTCTTCACTTGTATACTTCGCTACAATTCCTAACCTACAGGAGATCTAAAGATGTTTGAAATTAGCATCGATTATCTGCAAAACCTTGATGACAACTATGAATACGGATTAGACAAATCACAGTGATGTACTAGCCCCATATTATTAAGGTTGGCTAAGGTGAGGAAACATGCTCGACAATCGACAATTATGGAGTTCTTCAGTCGACCTAGCAATGTTTGTCAGCAGAAATGTCAGACACAACAGGCCTTTAGGAGATAAATAGTGTGGTAAATTTTAAACGGATAGGCACTGAGCATGAGTATCAATAAGTATATTTTCAAACAAATTACAATACATTACAAATCATTACAAAAATATGGATGAAATAACTTATAAACAAACTAACTACTATCATACATAAGTCAATAACCCATTTTCTACAGAGCATACAAAACCAGCTCTGTTCTACTAAACTACTACCTCTTCACTTTGTCTGTCGTCTCTTGAATACCTTCACTTCAGACGTAAAGAATCCTTCGTCTTTTGTTAGATCACTAAATTTATCGTACTAGCAACACAAAACAACCACCCGAGCACACTCCAATAAAGATACTTCTTGTTTCTGCTTATCGCTCACTGATTCAGACTATCTGAACTCCTTTTTGATATACACAACTTTTTTTAATATTCTCATTCTATCATTCTCTTTTTCAGGTTCTACATTGAAATTCGCTTGATGTATAATTCTCACGCACAAGCATATGTGAGCGTTCTTGTCACGTTTAGTCATAAAGTCACTGTACCGCGTTCATCTCTCGTAACAATAGCATTAAATCTCACTCAGATCATTTTCCAATTTTTTTTAAATTTTCAATTTATCTTGTAGGTACCTTTTGCAAAAATGTAGTAAACTAATTTCGTTTATTTTTTATCAATTATTTTCTGTTACTTTAGGAAATTTGCATAACTAATCGGTTTACTAAAAATATAATAAATAATATATATGTATTATAAATAATATATATATAATAACAATTGTAAACAATTTCGTAACCTAAACCCTTATTTCATATTGTTTCTACAGTTCCGCTTGCGAGAATTTAATGTGGGTGAGGTTTCTGATGCTCGCTTATTTGGAGAGCCAAAATTAATTTTTATGCTATGGTACTGTCTGATTCCGCTATCATAGTGGGTCTGATACTTAGCGCACTGGTCTAGACTGTACAAAAGTGCATATCAAGTGTTACAAATAAATCACACTAAATCTGAAAAAGCAGAACACCATAAGTAATTAAACTACCAATAACAACTAATACACGATTTCTATTAAGCAACAACATCCCCCATGCTGACAGTGTCGCCTCCTTTCTGTAAGCCACATACTTTAAGAGTTTAAGCAAATTTCCCTTATCACGATGGACCAGCAATTCTTCAGAGAACTTTATGAAGATCCTAAATGATATCCTATTAATTTGCTCCACTTCAGAAGCACTCAAAACTACTAAAATCATTGAAAAAGTATTAAACAGGCAGAAAACACACAAGCTAATTATCAAGTGAACATTGACTAAACCCTCATTTATAAAATGCGCGACAAAACTCAGGGCACGGAGTAAATTTGAAAATACGGAGGCCATCCAAAAGAATATCATACTGGAAAATCTATTATCAATGAATTCAATGTTAGTTTGAATTAGCTTATAATTCCGTAACAGATAGATTGCTGTGTTTTGCCTCAAGGAATTACAAAATTACTTTTCAATAGAATTATACTTACATCCATAGTGTGTACAAGATGATAACACGCGCATGAATATACTAATGATACTCCGCTTAATAAAGGATACAAGATGTAATACTGTAGTAGCATTATCACACAAGTAACAATATGTTGGAATTCGGGATAATGATTTTCTAGGCATAAAAGTTTAAAAATGGGTTGCATCATTGTTTCGTTTTTTTAAAATGCTACAGCTATATGTCCACAAAGAGAGCTTAACAGCATTGTCAAAGGAACATCGCAAGTGAAAATGCGAATGCACTTTAGAAACATTGAATGATTATGCCGCGAAAATGTTTGTAATTCATATTCCATTTCTTCGAGTTTACGAAATATTTCTGCTAACTGTCTACGTCTCGTAAACATGAAAACCCAGATGATAATTGAGAGAGTATTTCCAAAAAATAATGAAGCCAAACTAGCTAATGTATTCTGAATGATAAGATTGTAACCAAATGATAATGTTGTAACCAACATGGCTGCAAAATAGGAAATCATACTCAGCTTCAAAACGAATTTTTTGATAAATGATAGCTCTCTATGCTCTTTCTCACTGCGGATGTCTATTCCTATTACTCTTAGGATTCTTAGAATCGGATTTAAATGATTTCTGATGGGAGATTTTTTCATAAAAATTTCTCCTTCCCTTTGTTGCGGATGGGTAATACAACTGGGTTCGGAATCTAAAGTTTTACCACTTGAAGCAGCATTTGCTGTCCGTTTTTTATAAACCACTGCTACTGTACTTTTAGAGGCCATTGTCAATAGTCTATTTAATTTAATTTTCATTCATTAGCGTCTAACACTGAGGACAACGGAACCAATTATTGTACTTAGCACATTTCAAAAGAAATTTTAGAATCCCAAAAATATCAAATATTTATCGCCTATTGATAATAATTTTGGATTTCTGTTAATATGCGTGTTTAAACTGTGATTATATACACTATAATAAGGAGCCAGATAATGATATTAATGAATTAATTTAGAACTCGAAACCGATTAATATATCAGTATCCTCTATAAGAGGAAAATTTTTAATATATATATTTATGCATAAGACATTTCTGAAGGTGCATCTAAAAGCAAATGCGATGTTTTAATCACATATATAAATCTTACTGGTTTTTGGGGGTATATACAGTTTCAAATGTTTAAAAAAATTTCTTTATGTTTTAAGGTGGTAAAATACTGCTAGTAAAAGAAATACTAAACTTAAAATTATTTATCACCTTTGAATAATTTAGGATTTCAACAGTTGCTACACATTCCAATGGAAGTGATGATTCAAGACCTTACTTCAATTAAAGTTCACAAATTGTCATTTGGAAGATATTTCGATATTCGTTCTATTCGTTCTATTACAATAAGCTTCATAGATGAAGGAATAGAGATCCGAAACAAACATCTTTTAACCGAAATAATAACGATTGAAGCAAATTATATCTGTTATCAAAAGATTATAATTGGTAAGCATTTAATGAGACAGTAAAATTGAATTTCTCATAACAGAAATTCAGGTTTCCCAATTTTTTTTTAAATACTATTTACACTATGTATAGACCCACTCTGTCGGAGTTTGAGGTGTGTACAATACGTTGCAAATCTTTGTTTACATATTTTAAAATCAACTGATCTTCTGGTCTCTACTGATTCTTATTGATTTCTCACAAATGTTCAATACAGTGCATTTGTTTAATGTTATCTCAGACATACACAATCAACAATAAAAACTTTCGATTCTGATTGATGATTTTATCTATGATTCCGAATATAGTTTGACTTCTCACATTCTATTGTGATCTCTGTATTATTATTATAAAGGAATGTTTTTCACATAGAAAAAATTATTTTTCCTTCGGCACAAATTCTGTTACTAGAGAAGAGGTTTTCAATAGAGAAAATGGTAGCTCTCTTTTTAATAAAAAAATTCTACTATTCCACATGGATTTTTCACACAGACAGTTACTTTTTTATCGAAAAAATTTTATTTTTGGTAGGAAGAGTTTTTAGCTTTTAGTTAAAATTTTATTTAGAGAGGAAGGATTTCATAGAGAATAATTTTTTTTTTCTGGTGCAAATCTTCCATTCGATAACAAGAAATGTTCCAGAAAACAACAGTTGTTTTCGTTACAGTGCAAATGCGGTTATTAGACAAGAACAGTTTTTCTTGCAAAGGAACTAGTTACGTTCTTTTCAATACAAATTCTGTTATTCGATAGGAAATATAGCATCATGTAGAGAAATCATTTCCATGCTCTTCAGTAGAAATTTCGAAATCCCATGGCACAGCATATCCTACCTGATTACACTTGCAGTCCAGTATACTGCACATATACAGTATAATATATAACAACCACCATAAAATCTCAAGCACAAACCGATACTAAGAATGTTATCGTTTGATATCACATATCCTTTCCAGAAATTCGATCACTTTCCTCAATGGCACTTAAATCGTAGAATTTTCTTTTCTAAACACTCACGGCAAGAAAAAGAAGCTTCTTTGCCTCGAACTACTTCAATATCTTCAAACCCATCCGACTTACTTTTCCAATTTTAGAATTTTACTTCTTGGTATTCTAGTGAATGAAAACCCCTTTACTCTCTGTCCCTCCGTTAACTCTCAGTCGCAAAGTGGGTACCGGTATAGTCATGAAAAAATCGATATTCAATAACACTAATATAAAAAGACATAAATTGATTGCTGCCAGCAATAATGTAAAAAGACATCAGAGCAGCAGATAACACCCATATTTACCAGTAGCGCTTTTGCATTCACTCTTAATGCATCTTTTATATTGAAGAGAAATATGGCTTTGCAACAACAAAAGCGTGAGAGCTTTATTACTTGATACCGAGAATTCCTTGCCTACAGCAGTACTACTGCACCCAACCTACAACGAAGAAGAAGTGACATTGTTATTTCAAAATGTGACTTTCATTTGAGAGAACAGGGGCTTGTCTCCAAATGCAAAACACAAAGAAATATCAAACTACCTCAAAAATAAGTATTTAAATGCAACAAACAGAAATATAAATTGAAGCAAAATTTTCAGCAAAGGTGGACACAATAAAATACGATAAAAATGTAAATTAGGAAAAATGCATAGCAGGATATATACAAAAATACTACTAAGAAAAAGGGGTGGTGGTGGTTCAGTCGGCAGTACGCCATACTCGTAATCTGCTCTTCCCAGGTTCCAGTCCCAGCTGGATCAGCATCGAGACTTATCTCCGCAAAACTCCCCTTCCTTCCCACGATCAGTAGGAGACACCAATGGGCATGGAAAGGCTTCTGTCCGTCAGATGAAACGTTAAGCCGTGGCCCCACGTGCGGGAGAGCCATGTCCTGTGCACGTTAAAGAACACGCTGGATGGTCCTAACGGGAGTCTACCATCTGTCTCCCAACAGCTGTTCCAGTAGGTCCCCTACCCCAACCTTCTCTGAGCCTTCGGGGTCCTTGTGACCTGGCCATTTAGCCAATGGAATGCAAAAAAGTGCCGCTCAGAGGCAAAACAACCCAAACAACAACAACTAGTACGAAAAGCAAACGGGAACGAAAAACGTAAAGACACCGTAAGCACGAAGTGTGGATTATGTCATGTAGAAAATGAAACACCCTTTAATGTAAAAATAGAGAAATACAGCAAGAGATTCGGAGAAGTGGTGAAAAGGATTCGTTTTCTGCGGGCTGACAACTAAAATAGACGATGTTTGTAAAATTTAAGTTCTTTTGAACAAGAGTGCATCTTTCTTACTGTAGGGAATACAATTTCCTGTATGCATTTTGCATAGACAGTAGAAAAGGTGATTGGTAAGAATTGTACCTGTCAATCCTTTAATGCACTATTTTCGAATGTTGTATTTATTAATTGTTATTTGATGAATGTCAAAACTAATTAGTCATTAGTCAGCCTATTTTATGTAAGAAAATTGCCTCAGTTATTAAATCAGTTCATTTACTGTCTGTTTGTTCATTACGAATTCACTCACGGTTGTCAAATAAAAACACAAATCAAAATTTGCCACAAAAGTGAAGGATGAAACATTGATGTACTTGCTGATTTCAAACGTCATGGAATCTATAACTGTGAAAGATGTCTATGTGCGAGTCTAGAAAAATAATTGGAGGGAGGGGAGGAAAATGGTCTGCACCGAACCGGAACTGACCAGAACGCTGTTCCAGATATACACACATATATATAATTTTTTTTTCGAGAAATATTTTTCGTCAAAGAGTGGAATACAAGTAGTTCTCGATTCGCAAGGTTAATGAGTTCCTCAAAATTATTGTTCAGAATGAAAGCAATTTGTTATTTAAAAAAATTTGAATGTCAAGGTTAAAAATTGGGATAGCAGGTGGCTAATCTAGGTGGCAATTTTGGTTTACTCTAATAATACTCTTTTCAAGTTAGAGAATACGTTCCGTAATTACGCTACCCAACATATTCTTCTTTCCGAGCTTTGGATACAAATGCACAAAATTTGTAAAATAATAAAAACTAAACATTACATGAATACATCGCAGAAATGCTTTAAACTGAACTTAATTTCAAACATTTCAGAATTCATTGACATTCTCTAAAATTTTCCAACCAGCATTAATTGAATTCGAAGATACTTAGGTACAGGTGTGTCTTATTCGGGGATCCAGGGTTTTGCGAATGAATGTACGCAAGTCCAAATAGTAAAGGACTATCTTTCATGAAAGAATGATTTTACAAGAAATTTTAAACCAAATTGCATCTAACGAAACTTTCATAGCTTAGCTTCTTAGTCTATGGTCTGCGGTTTTTTTGCTGTCAAGGAAGATTCGGCAATCCGCAGAAATCGGACTGGGTCGATCCACCAAACATGGACAATGTAGCACCGAAGAATAAATTTTGAAAAATAAGTAGCTTACTTAGTAAATAATTTAGTTTTAAAATGGAACTGGTGATTATTTTATAAGATTTATTTTTAAACATCTGATGATCAGTTTTAAAATATTCAAATATATATTTAAAACAGACATAATGGATACATCATTTGTTTTATTTGGATTAAAATTAGTAGATTTTAGTTATATTTTTATACATATTTAATTTTTCTACCTTTCTTTCGCCTATTGCTCAACGGCCTCCCAGTCCTAATTTATCAAGGTGGCCTTGGTCGATCCCAGTGAGAAGTGGATTCATGAGACGAGATGCCCGCTTTGTCGTACACAACTGACAACGAGTGTGAGCCTCTTCATTTTTCACAAATTGGGTGTTTTATCAATAGAGTTGCCACGATTTCTCGCATAGCGCTTTCAAGGTTCGTTTCAAACAACGAAAATGCAAATTTTTAAAGCTCAAATTGAGAACATGCCTCATTTAATTACCGCTTGAATCCAAATTCGACTAAGAATTCAAATCCGCGCAAATCGAGAACTACCTTATATGTTTTTTTCCCTCTTTTCTAATGGTCTTTCAAAACGTATTCTTAAAAATATTTGTAAAACTAGAAATGCTTTCCATATATATTATATTTCTAGAACGTCACTCCAACTCCTATTTGTCTTTGAATACGACTCCTGATTTCAAAATTCCTCTTATTTCCGAATTCTATTGCCCAAAATGTCATTTTTACCAATTTACAGCTGTCCATCCCTAATATCTCGAGTAACGTTACCTCTAACGACTGATCACATCCACAATTTCACAACATACGTTACATCTAAGAACCAAAGTACCTCCCGGCATCATTTTTTAACACTCTAGCACTGGTAGATATATTTTTGACCTTTCACATCGAAGGTCCCTCCGGATTCGAAATATCATAATGTTTCCGAAATCTATATCCCAAAACACCACCAGACATCATGTTTCACGTTTCTAGCACTCGTAGATCAAAGTTTGATCTCTATGGAACTTCTTCTTGACCTTCAAGGACAGTCAGAGGTCAAATTTCCGATTTCTCCCGAGATCTACTACCTGAAGTACACCTATGTACAAGTCATCCAAGCTACGCAATTTCTGTATCATTGTTGGAATTAGCGTCATCCCTTGTCAGCTGTTCCGGGATCATCATTCCGGGATGCAGCAAATCCCCGTTATCCGGTACTAAATCATCCGGAATTCTCGTGTAACCGGCCTAAATTTAATTTCATATTAAACATTTGAACTTAGTACGGTGAAGTTCAGTATGCGTTGGTGGTTCTCCCGGATGCCTCTGGAGTCGTCTTTCATGCATTTTACGTCTTCTCAGAACTCAACATCAGCTGCTGTTCACGAATGAAATCCTAGTTCAGTGGATGACACTGATGAAATACTATTCGAGTTTCTAAAATCTATTCAGTAAACTACACTACACAAACCTATCTGTAGGTAATTGTTTTTTCTGAAAATTTAGTTTAGTTTCATTATTTTTATGCCTCGGATATTATTTTTTGAAGTAAATCTTGTGACATTACCAAAGGCTCCTTATTTAAAAAGGAAACAAAATAATTTCTACGATGCTAATCAAAAATAATGATATCGGTGATACAATTTCATGCACAGAGAAACAATCACACAAAACATGTTTTAATTTGTTGGCTGATTTCTGGATTCATTTGTGACGTGTCAAGGCTTTTCCATGTGCACACGTAAAAGATGACCGATCTTCTATCGCAGTCATTCTCAACATTTCATGCTTCCCGTACCCCCTGGAAATGTATATGTAACTGACCTTCCTCTTATATAGATAGATAAAACTATAGTTAGAGTATAACAATGCCAACTTAGCGACTTTGTTACTAGATCTAGCGACCTTTGAGCTCTCATAGCGTACCCCAAAAAATTTTGCCGCGTTCCCCACTTTGAGAACCCCTTTTCTATCCGGTTGCAACAAGGAAGAACAACGAGTGGTAATACGATTTCGGAAATCTGTAGGACTACTCTGAGCGGAAATTGATAGTAGAATATTTGTGCAATTCCGGAAGAGTTGTTTCAATAGCCAATAAATTCTCTAAGTTTGTAAAATGTAATTATATCGGAAACGGTGGCCAGCAATTACATAAACAGCAGAATTAGACAAACAAGTCCGATAAAGATAGGGAATACGGCTGCTGAAAGATGGGGGAGACAACTCCTCTTCATCATATACCTAACATTATACACCTAAATGTATCGGAAACGGTGGCCAGCAACAACGGCGGTAAGTGTGTAAACAACAGAATTAGACAAACAAGTCTGATAAATGAAGGGGGCAGGGGGTGACTCAGTCGGAAAAGCGCTTGGCAAATAATCTGCAGTTTCCAAGTTCGAGTTACCACTGTTCTACTGGAGCTGTTAGGAGACAAATGGTAGCTTCTCGTCAAAGCCATCTAGCTTGTTCTTTAATATATATAGGTTATGACTCTCCGGCAAACGGGACCATGGCGTAACGTCCGATGGACGGCGGCCTTTCCAAGCTCATTACGGTCCCCTACTGACCGAGTGCAGGGCGGGAGTTTTTACGGAGATAAATCGCAACACTGGCCCGGACGAGACTGAAACCTGGGAAGTGCAGATTGCAAATCTGGATCGCTACCGACTGAGCCACCTCCGTCCCTTTGCTCAGGGATAAAATAAACCAACAGCAACACACACCATAACAAGGAAATATTTCATTTTAAATTACTCATTTCTCATTTACCTCTTAAGTGTGATTTTTTTTAAAATCCAGGTTGTGTCAACCCTTCAGGAAGTGGTGCATCCTACATCCATTGGGGATCAACGAAATGTCCAGCAACATTGACTGATCTGGTGTATTCAAGTTATGCCGTTTTAGCTCCGGCTAATTCCTTCGGTAATGGAAAGAACTTCCAATGTCTACCAGACAAAGATCCTGAACTTACTGGAAACAAACCGGCCAAACAATCATCGGCATATATGCAAATTCTGATGTATCGGAACATTGATCAATCAGGGAAGACCGGACAGATCCGATGTGCTTCGTGTCTCTCGAAAGACAAGATCGGCGTTCAGGTGTTTCCTGCCATGACGGAATGTCCTCCAGAATGGAAGTTAGAATATGGTGGATATTTGATGACTGAGAGTGCATCCCATGCTGGTCAAGATTTCATGTGTTTTACCAAGAATCCTGTTGATGATGAAGGAGAGTTGTCTTCCCCATATTCAGCAGCCAAGATGAATGCTGTATGGATGGACTGCGAGAATTGTGGGGAAGAAAAAATTGTTCCTTGTGTCGTGTGTTCTAAATAAAAAGCACTCCATATCGGTACTAGTGCATGGAAAGAAAATTTGACAAACTGCTTTGTGAGAAAATTTACAGAATTTATGTTAGATTATGCGACAGTATAATAACTGCTAAGTTTGTGTAGTATATGGGAATATTAAAGCATAGAAACATGAAAATTATAAGGCTCTTGTAGTTAATTGCTTAAATTTGTTCGGTCGTCAAGCGTTTGATGGCATATATATTACTGAAAGGCACCTGGGTTATGAATGTTTCTTCTCTCTGATGTTTTTCTGCTGAGGTCTCGCCTTCCTCACACATTATACCCGCAGGGAACGGTCACACCTTTGAGACTAGCAGTTAACTGAATGGTAATTTAACTATTTATTTTTGAAATTTTTACCAAAATTATATTTTAAATGAAATTAAATTGGCATAAATTTAGTAATTAAATATTACTAATAATACACAATATATATATATATAATATATTACACCTTAAACCAGGAGAGATCCCAAGGGAAGGGAGACTGTCGATCTCCGCCCTCTCCCCATAGAAACTGAAAACAAAACGAAAAAAAAATACTTTTTTTTACTTCACCTAAAATGCATGCCTCCTGCTATTTCAGCAGAGAATATTTAGAGAAAAACTCTTAAATGTATTTAAGCATTTAATATTTAATTATCGGTGACATAATTTGAAATTTCAATCCCCCCAACCATGGGTGCGCGCATGCGCGCATGCTCAAGCAGCTATTTGCCACAGTTCTGACTGACGTCTATCAATATAGTATGCTATGGAGAAGGAGGTGTTTGAGGAAGGCGAAACCTCAGCAGAAACACAATGCAAATAAGGAACCATTCTTGCCTTATCTAGACAAGAACCCAGGTCCCATTGGCACTGAAGCTAACCACGCTAACCCGCAGGAACAGATATGGATAATCATTGGTTAGCTAGCAACCAGTTTTCAGGAATGACCATGTAATAGATACGATCGGGCCCGGATCTTGAAACAGATTGAAAGAGGGGAGGGGACAAAAATTCCAATCAGGAAGGGAAAAGGTTAAAGGAGAGACCTAAAGACTGGACCACCATCATCGGCTAATGTCCTTTTCTTCAGGTAGTGTGACTTATAAATCACACTAGCTGATGTAAAGAACAGTAGCCGCTGCTGCTGTAGTGGCAAGCATACCATTTTTAATATGACAACGACAATAATAATAATAAATAACCCATAACAATAATATTCATTATTATCATAGGCATGTTATTTGGTGACGTGGGTTCGAGTCCCACTCACGGCAAAACTCATTTTTTTTCAGCTTATTATTGCATGTGTTCCATGTCTACAGGACTTCTTCAATGATCCTTTACTACTGAACTAACGAATAACTGTGTAACAAATGCATAATGCAAAAAGATAAAATTATTAAACTCATATACAACTTTAAGAGAAATGTTCTCAAAAATATAAAATTTGAATTGCTGTTTTCGAAATTGATATTAATTCCCATTACCCTAAGGATCTTTAGAATTGGACCGAAATGGATTCTAACGGAAATATTCAGTATTTGCAAATCTTTTTCATCTTTGTGGGGTTGAAAAATACTACTGAGTCTGTTGTCTAAAGCTCTGCTGCATGAAGCACAGAAGATGCTGACCGATTTTTGTGAACCATATTAATTTGCCGATCAGCCACGCTGATGTTTTTGGTTCTTCATAATACACAGCGATTTAGTTTTTGTTTCCCTTTTTTGTCTAAAAAATGAATTATACTTCACTGGTGTAAAAAAATTCAGTTTGAAAGTTTAAACTAATTATTGCAATAGAAGTTCGAAGAATCACTCTTCGCTAAATAAATTAGTACATATTGTATTTAATAATTACCTCATGACAAATATTCAAGGTATTTAATAGTTATATTTTGTTAAATACTCAAAATTCTTAACAATTATATCATGGCAAATATTCAAGGTACTTAATAATCATATAACAATTTATCAAGACACTTAATAATTTTAGCAAATATTGAAAAAACTTAATAACTATATCACGACAAATATATAAACTGTACTATCCATGACAGAGAAAATTCAACATTGAGCTTCTTTTTAAGCAACAATACAACAATTTTTGCTTATCTAAGAGAAAAATCTTTGAATTGCAATAGCTTTACGACATATAGTAGCAAATATAGGAAAAAAACAATGATATCCAACAAAATAAAGAATACAAACTCTAATGCTCTATGAATAAGAGTAAGAAAAGAAATTTATACACACATATCAACTTTCACTACGCACAATAAGGTTTTAGGATTTCAAGCAGCTCGATTAAACATCGAGCACAGTTCTGTTGTTCGAAATCACTATCAAGATGTTTTGTAGTAGGCGAGTTTTAAAGGATTTCCATGACAACGAAAATGATGTCTCACTCACACTTCGCTGTTATCATTTAATAAGAATTACAGACATTTCTGTTATTCTATGAGAAGAATATTTATAAAGAGAAACATCTACTTTGCATTGCAACAAAGTTACCAAATCTCATCGCACAGATTAAAACCACGATTTTAAACAACTCTGTTATTTTTATAGCACAATACTGCTGTTCGGAATCATTACAAAGAAACTTCAACATCACATGCTATAGAAAAGCGGATTTCATATTATATGTAATCTTGTTTCAAAATCATTCAATTTTTCAACGGCATCTAAAACATCGTCATTCTCTTACTGCATGTTCACTGCATACAAAGTATTTTTCTTTCAAGTTCGACGTGAAACTAATTTGAACTCCACATAACTCAACATATTGATTTTTTAAATCTTTTCTGTATCCTATTCCTTTGGACATTAATGCTCTTTCTTCATTTCACGCCATTACAACGATATTGGATGGAACACAGTAAGTTTGAGAGGTCTGTTTGGAGTCAATCAACATACAAAAAGCGGTAATGAAGTACAATAATGGTAAAAAGAAACTGAGCAGGTTTTTTATCACACCTATATTTACCAATATCATTTTCATACTAACATTAATGTATTTCTTTCTATGGTAGCTGATCATACAATAAAGATCATTATCATCATCAAGCAAAAATAAATGTTTCGTCTGGATATGTTCCAGTCTTTGGACCCTCTCTTTCAGATAGCAAGGTTGTATAACGCCAAGAAGCTGATGACATTTATGTTACAAAACCTCGAAAAAAAAAAATCTGAAATCCTATGGAAAAAATTCGCATCATTTAAAAATTTGATTGTTTCATTGTAGCAAACTTTGCGCTTAGTCAGATCTACTTGACCAAGTAAACTGTGCAGACTTGTTCACAGATGCTTTCTGTTTGTAATCTTGCTATTAGGTTGTTTCTCTGGATCGAGAAGACAGTACAATTCAGCAAAACAGGAATCACCTTTTCCTTTAGGTTGCACGATTGGCAATTGCGGAAAAGAACCTTTCTCATCTTGAAAAGTGAGTCATTCAAGAGTTCCTGTTCTGAGTCTGCGATGCACACAAAATTTCTTTTTGAAAGATACAGATCATTAAGTGGAAGGATCTTGTTCTCTGCTAATTGTCGATGATTGATCTTTCTTTCAGCGATGAGTTGGAAATGACGTAGGAAGTTCTGCTTTAGATTTTCTTTATTTAATTTAGAAACATATAAATTACCAATTTGAAACTGGAGGTATTTGTAATTTTTAAGGGCCGACTTTGCTAAGAAATCAGTAATTTCGTTTCCCTGGACACCTACATGTCCAGGGATCCTTTGCAGAGTAATTGTGTATCCTTTATCAAATTTTTGATCGATGGTCTGAAGGATATTTAGGAAAAATCCATTATTCTTGGAGTGACATGGATCTTGCTGGAGAAAAAAACAAAGATGACCTACTATCTGTAAGTACAACAAGATTAGATTTTGGGTGTTTAAAACACATTTTAGAGCCATTTCAATTGCTATAAACTCAGTAGTCATAACATCTGAGGTACCTTATAGCCTGAGAGCTTCAAAGTGAGATATTTCTGACACCCAGAAAGCCGCTCCAGCAAGTTGCGAAAGATCCGTCAGAGAAAATCTTAATATGATTTTCATATTTTTCTTCTATGAGCTCCTGAGCAATAATCTTTTGAACTGAGCTATCAAGTTCTTTTTTTAGATGTGAAACCTTACCATGTGGTCCATATTATGCCAGCGGTAGCATTTAAGGTCCAATCTCGCCATTTCATGAAGTAAAACCTTAGTACGTTTAGAAAAGGATGTTTCCTTTTTATTGGAATTCGAAAAAAAGGTCTTCGCAGACCGATCATTCTTATTGATCTGGTCTTTAATGCTTAAAACATAAACAGTGCTATGTTGCATTAATTTATGGCGTCAGCCAGGTTACCACCTTTTAATGGTGTAAAGCAACACTATATTTTGGTGTAAATTTACACCGAAAGAAATGTAATGCCATGTCAAAAACAAGTGTATGGTAACACTATATTCAGGGTCAACCACACACCCGAAGAGTGAAACTCTAGCATCACGAAAGGGAGTAAGATGACATTACAATTTATCTAACACCAGAAAATGGTGTAAGGTATCACCACATTCAAGTGAAATTTTAAAAGCGAAATTTAATCGCAGAAGCTGCCTATTATGTTTACGTTCCTGCTGTAATTTTCCATTTGAAACAAAAAATAATTTTATATAACAATTTTTCTAACATTTTGGCTGGAAAACATAATTCATTATGAAAACGAAATAAAGAGGTAATAGTAAAATTCTTTATTGTAGTATTAAAATATTGAAATAATTCAATCATTCTGTTATTTTGGGCATTTTTTAGTTTTAAAATAGTAATGAAATAAAAATAATACTAATTTTAGAAACAGACATTGTATGTTAAATTTCAAATTCAACGTCAGGATTTTGCTTCAAGGTTAGCTTTAAATTACATCATAATATATTGTTAAATATTAAAACGGTATACAGTCTTCAAAAATATCTTAACTGTGTACGGATATTGAATAAAACTAACGGATTTTGCTCTTAATGCACTGGTAGGTATCTATTGGATAAAAAATATCATTGTATTTTCAGAATTTTGCGTGAGATAATGTCCAAATGATTAAATACACAGGCTACTTTATAACACGGATCTCAAACTCAAATCATATAAGGAACCAAATCAGTCGCTTATCAATATATGCCAAATCTTCCACGAAAATGACTCCTTATGGTCGGTGCAGAGCCAACTGGATACACGGATCAGGACAAGGCCAACTTCATGCCCCAACCCTGGACAGCCGTTATGTAAAAGGAGGAAAAAAGCAGGGAAATAAAATATGTTAAAAAATTTATCTAAAATTCTTTCTTTATAATAATACAAATAGAATAATTTGCGAAATTTTAAAATTTTAATCTTACCTCTAAAACTTAATAGTTACCAGTTCAGTTTTAAGAAAATAAATTTAAATTATTAAAGCTGTATATATGTATGTAGCAATGGTTTGTGATTTTAATTCGCTTTACTTCGTTCAAGATTGGAGCACCAAGTGGTAATAACTTTTTTTTCGTATTCTGCTTGCGTATTAAAACCTTTCTGTCGCGAGGAAGTGACTTTGGGCTTGTTTCAGTGCCTGTGTTCAACAGTGTCACTGACATCCACTGGCTCGATTTATCAGTGCTCGACACGAGCGTAGGACTTGAGATCATCATGGAAATGCTTTGTAGTGAAATTTCAGAAGAAATACATGTATTCAGATAAATACATTCCATTAATAAAAAGGAATATTTGGGACTCGTAGAGAGTGAAACTGCGTGCCTTAACTGCTTGTTACTTCAGTCTGCTCATGACCAGCGCGTTATACCTTTAGTCTAAGTCAATGAAGACTCAAAAGGTATTAATACGGATGAGTTTGTGCAAGTAAGTAGCAGAAAGGCTGTATAACGGCCACTCTCAATAACTGAAGATAAAAATGAACTGCCAACTAAAAACAGATTTTGTGATCTATCTGAGGATGAAGATGGCAACAGATCAAGTATGGATCGTGAGTATCAGGAGGTTGTGCCAGCTTCTGAAACTATTATATCAAAACTTGTGAAAGTTCTACCTATTATAGTTAGAATTGAGAAAAACTGGATTGGATTAAATAAAAATTAAAAGCAATTGCTAAATTGGATTTTTTTGCTAATAAGTAGGGAGAAACCATCCGCATTCAACCCAGATGTGCTGAGGACTGTAGATCTCTCAGTAGAAGGTTGGATATTAATAACATTCAGTATCATATCTATCAATTGAGACGTGAAAAGAATTTGAAGGTTGTAATAAAAAACCTGCCAGGAGAGAGAAAGATTTTAAGTATCACCACATTCAGGTAAACACTTAAAAGCGAAATTTAAATACAGAAGCAACCTGTTATATTTTGGTTATTGCTGTCGTTTTCCATTTGAAGCAAAAAATACATTTATATAATAATTTTTCTAACATTTTGACTGGTAAATATAATTCATTATGAAGAAAGAAATAAAGAGGTAATGATAAAATTAAAGGTTAGCTGAATTAAAAAATTAGATGAAATGAAAGAAGAACTTCTTGAGCAAGGTGACACTATTATAAAAATCAGTCAGTTCAAAAAGGGCAATAATATACCACCAATGCCTTTGCATTTAATAGAATTGCCAAAAAAGTGATGTGAACAAGCAAAGTTTTAAAGCACGTTTTTTATTCAACCTGCGAGTGAATGTTGAATCACATAAAATTAAATCCTGTCACAGACAATGTCACAGATGTCAAAAGTTTGGGCACACACAGTCTTGTTGTCACAATAAAGTCAGATGCGTTAAGTGCGCAGGCAACCACTTGACCTCTGAATGTTCTAGGAAAAGAGAAGAAGAACCACCAAAGTGTGCCAATTTCGGTTTGGAGCACACTGCGTATTATAAAGGTTGTTCTGCATTTCCTAAACTGCAGTCAAAGGCAATTAAAAGTCATAATGGAAAAGGTAACAAACAACGAAATATTGCCGTTGCAGTCAAAGTAAACTTCGTCCTGGCATTTCATATGCTCAGTCAGTTGTAAATTCAGATGTGATTCAAAATCCTTCCAATCAGAATATCCAACCAAGGCTGCTAACAGAAATGTCTCTACCAGTCAATTTTCAGAAAAATTTAAAGAAGGAAGCACAGACCTGAAAGTTTTGAAAGAAGTCAATCATGTATTGAAAAGTTTCAATAATCTTAAAGTTTGGGAAATTTTTGGAAGACTAAAAGAACTGTTAACAGAATTCAGATCTGCTGAAGACAGTATTAGCAAATTATTTGTTGCTCTGAAAGCAGTTGACTACGTTAGCAAACTTTTTTTTAGTATGGCTCTTAACAAAATAATTGTAAGCTCATCAATATTGCCTTTTGGAATGCAAATGGCTTAAAAAGTGATGCCATTGAGTTTAAAGAATTCCTTATTATTCATAAAATTGATATTCCTCTTATAAATGAACCCCACCTAAAGCCATATTATAGCTTTAAGGTTCCTAACTTCACATGTTATACATGAACAGATAGGCTGCATAACAGGGGTGGCGGAACAACGATTTTCATCAAGCGTTCGCTTGACCATTTTGAGTTCAGGCTGCCAAATCTGCGAAGCATCGAAGGCACTGCAGTGATTCTGCCAAACTCAGTTGTGGGAGATTTGAAAATTGTGTCCTGCCACAAGTCACCAAATCCTATTCTACAAACTGAAGACCTTGATTCGATTCTAGATAAAAATTGCCCTGTGAAAAATTGCCCTGCGAATGAACTAAACTCAGACCATAATCCTCTGCTTTTGTCCGTGGATCGGCCTGGTGTGTCTTTCCAAAAAGAGCGAGTTTTCATTAATTGGGATGTCTTTAAACAAACGTTGCACAATAGTATAATTGTGCAGGTTTCTGAAAAGAGCTGATGAACTGGAAAACAATATCAAAGATCTCACATTTCAGATTCATTCAGCTATAAAACTAGCCAGCAAGCCACCACTCACAATAATATTGGAGCCCTTACTTCTGATTGAAGACACTCATTAAAAATAAGAACAGGGCTAGAAGGCATTATCAAAATACACGTCATCAGACTGATAAAACAAGCTATAATAAATTGATGAATGAACTTCGGCGTGCTCTACACTTACACACACAATTATTGTTGGAATCGGAAATTAGATTCTCTTTAAGTTCAGGACCAGTCAATCTGACATATGGTTAAAGCACTCAAGGGTGATAGCGCAAATATTCCCCCTGTTCATGGGGTTGGGGTATTGTATACTCTGATGAAGATAAGGCTGAAATTCTCGCTGACGCTTTTGAGCAACAACTCACAGCGAACATTGATCTTTCGGATGAAGATATTGTCTCAGCTGTTAAACGAAACGTTAATGGATTTATTCAAAAAAACCTGTTACTTATTTGGACTTTGTCACTCGAGAAGAGGTGGACAAAGAAATAAAAAAATTAAAAGTCAAGAAAGCTGCAGGATCTGACAATATTTCTGACGCTATTATCAAAAATTAGCCAAAGAGAGTGAAAATAAGAATTGTTAGTATATTCAATAGAAAACTAAGATCAAATATCTTCGTAAATCAGTGGAAGCTTGCTTCAGTCTCCGTTATACCTAAATCTGTCAAGACAGAACTTTCCTCAAAATTATCGGCTAATCAATCTTCTTTCATGCTTTGGTAAACTCTACGAATGTGTTATACTGAACAGAATAGAAAAATTCTTTACTGACAAAAAAGATTATCCAACCTGAAGATTTCGTATTCCAAAAACAGCACTCGACTGTTCATCAAGTTTTACGAGTTGTTGAACATATTTCTGAATCTTTTATTAAGAAAGAATCTACAGCAAGAGCGTTTCTTGATATCGCAAAAGCTTTCGATAAAGTTTGGACATACGGACTCATTTCTAAATTAATTGAATTTGGCTTTCCTGATTCGATCATTCATATCACATACGATTACCTCTCTCATAGATCATTTAGAGTGAAAATTAGAAACTGTGTTTCTACCACCAGACTACTTTCTCGCTCTGTGCTTCATCCGACTCTTTTTAACATCTGTGTTAGTGACATTCCTAGTTGGACAGAGTTCAGTTAGCTTCGTATGCAGATGATACAGCTATCATGGCGTCATCTATAAGATTCGGAATAGCAATTGAAAGACTTCAGACACAGCTAAAAATGATTGAAAATTGGTGCATTAATTGGCGAGTCAAAATTAACACAGGCAAAGGTGCAGCACATCTTTTCATACACAAAAGACTGGCCTACATTTCCGCTGTCAAATTGTTTAACAATGTGAGAGAATAGAGAGAAAATGTACATACCTTGGAGTTAATATACATCACAAACTCAATTGGGGAGACCACGTTATAAATGTTTCCAATAAAGCTGAAGGAGTAAGGTTCAAGCTTAATTCACTTTTGAGGAGAGGTTCTGAACTTTCTCTTGAAAATAAGCTGTTATTTTATAGAACAATCATCCGTCCTATTTTCATGTATGCTTCACCTACTTGGGGCTATGCTATTGAGTGTGCTATTGAGTGCTAGGAAACAAGTTTCTCAGAACAGCAGTTGCTGCACCTTGGTATGTACGAAATGAAATCATAGACAGAGATTTGGGTATTTCCAGTATCAAGGACTTGATCAAAGAATATTCTATCAAATTTTATGAAAATATAGAACATCATCTTAACCAATTAGTAGCTAATCTGATGAACTACGACAACACTTGTGAGTAAAGACACAAGCGTCCACGCTCGATATTATTACGAGCTATGTTATGGAACCTTCGGGTTCTGGACTTTTCCAGCTTATCTAGGTGTAACTTAACATTATGATATACATATGTGATGCAGAACATTACCTAAATGACGATGAAGAAGGTTATGGACAAAAATTTTGTTCTGTACATCGAAAATCCAGTTATGATCTCTGATGCATGTACTTATCAAAATAAATTCTTTCGTCATTTCACTGTCCCCATATAAATAAATAAATAAATAAATAAATAAATAAATACCCCTCAAGCAGCTGCTTGCCACAGAGGTCTCACAGGAGCCTGTCAGTTTATATGCCATATAATATGTTAAAAATTGCTCCAACAGAGAGCTGTTGAAGAAAAGGAGGGGAAAAAAGTTAAAAAAATAAATTTGTACAAAGATTTCGTTGTTTCAATGTCTAAAACTAAATTGCAAGCTACTTATTTTAAATATTATAATATAAAAAATATATTCATTTGTCACGAATTTTTTAGAATTTTTATTAATGTTTTAAAATTAATTGCCAAATCTTTGAAAATAAATAATTTGCAGTGTTATTTTAAGATATATTATTTTAAATAAAACACTTATATAAATGAATCAAACTCTCCACGTGCGCGTGTTCCATTTACACGAATTCGAATATACGCGAACAATCTTTAATACCCTATTTGTTTTTTACACAAACCCAAATTCAAATATACGCTAGTTAAAAGAAAATAAATACCTCCTCAGGCAGCTGCTTGCCACAAAGGTCTGACAGGAGTCTGTTAGTTTAATACGCCATAATAGTTGGATCTCTGAGTATGGCGGTCTTCAGCAGATTTTTTCCCATTACCTTAAACATTTATCTACTGCTATTATTATTAATATTGAAAATTAAAGTGTATTTCCATCCACATAAAAAAAAAAGATTTAACGAAGTAGTTTAAGGAGAATGATTCTTCACATTTGAACGTCGCTAACAATTCCTAACCTACAGACGATGCTAAAGATGTTTAAATATAGCATTGATTATCTGCAGAACCTTGATGGCAACTACGAACGTGGATTAGAAAAATCACCGTGATACAGTAGCCCTATAAATTTTAAGTTGGTTAAGATGAGGAAACATCTCGACAACCAACACTTATGGAATTCTTCAGTCGACCTAGCAATGTTTGTCAGCAGAAATGTCAAACACAACAAGCCTTTCGGAGATAAATAGCATCAAAGCTCACTCATTTTCTAAAATTCTTTAAAAATTTCCATTTCTCTTGTAGGTATCTTTACAAAAAGGTAACAAACTAATTTCGTGTATTATTTATATCACTTATTTTGTGTACTTTAGCTAATTTACATAAATAATCGGTTTACTATAAATAAAATAAAATATATATGTAAAATAACTAAATGTAATTGTAAACGATTTCGTAACCTACACCTTAATTTCATATTGTTTCTTCAGCTCCACTTGCGAGAATTTAATGTGGTCGAGGTTCTGGTGCTCGCTTACTTGGAGAGTCAAAATTAATTTTTATGCTATTGTACTGTCTGATCCTGGTATGATAGTGGGTCTGACACCTAGCACCACTAGTCTAGAATGTAGAAAAGTGCACATCAAGTGTTTCAAATAAATTACACTAAACCTGAAAAAGCAGAACACCATAAGTAATTAAACTACCAATAACAGCCAATATACGATTTCTATTAAGCAACAACATCCCCCATGCTGACAGTGTCACCTCCTTTCTGTAAGCCAGATACTTTAAGAGTTTAAGCAAATTTCCCTTATCATGATGGACCAGCAATTCTTCAGAAAACTCTAAGAAGATCCTGAGTGATAACCTATTAATTTGCTCCTCTTCAGAAGCACTCAAAATTACCAAAAGCATTGAAAAAGTATTAAACGGGCAGAAAACACACAAGTTAATTATCCACTGAACATTGACTGTATCATCATTTATATAACCCTGGACAAAACTCAGGACATTGAGTGAATTTGAAAATACCGAAGCCAACAAAAAGAACATCGTAGTGGAAAATCTAGTATCAGTGAAATTAATGTTAGATTGAATTAGCTTATAATACCGTAACAGATGGATTGATGTGTTCTGCCTCAAGGAATTGCAAAAATGATTTTTCAATAGAGTGTTACTTACATCCATAGTGTGTACAAGATGATAACATGCGCATGAATAGACTAATGATACTCCGCTTAATAAAGGATACAAGACGTAATAATCTATTACGATTAACACACAAAAGAAAATACGTTGGAATTCGGGATAATGATTTTCTAGGCATAAAAGTTTAAAAATGGGTTCCATCATTGTTTCGTTTTTTGTCAATGCTCCAGCTACATTTCCACACAGAGAACCGAACAGCATTGTCAAAGGGACAAAGCAAGTGAAGATGCGAATGCACTTTAGGAACTTTGAATGATTATGCCGCGAAAATGTTGGTAATTCATTTTCCATTTCTTCCAGTTTACGAAATATTTCTGCTAACTGTCTACGTCTTGTAAACATGAAAACCCAGATGATAATTGAGAGAGTATTTCCAAAAAATAATGAAGCCAAACCAGCTAATATGTTCTGAATGATAAGATTGTAACAATATGCTAATGTTACAACCAACATGGCTGCTAAAAAGGAAATCATACCCAGTTTCAAAACGAATTTTTTGATAAATGATAGTTCTGTATGCTCTTTCTCACTACGTATATCTATTCCTATTACTCTTAGGATTCTTAGAATCGGATTTAAATGATTTCTGATGGGAGATTTTTTCATATACATTTTTCCTTCCATTTCTTTTGGATGGTTAATAAAACTGGGTTTGGAATCTAAAGTTTCACCACTTGAAGCAGCATTTGCTGTCCGTTTTTTATAAACCACAACTACTGTACTTTTAGAGGCCATTGTCGATAGTCTATGCAATTTAATTTTAATTTATTAGCGTCTAACAAGAAGGATAACGGAACTAATTATTGAACTTAACACATTTTAAAAGAAGTTTTAGAATATCAGAAATATCAAATATTATCGCCTTTTTATAAACTAATTTTTTATATTTTACATATATGTTTTGATATTGTAATTATTTACACTACAATAAGGAGCCAGATAATGATATTAATGACTGTAATTTAGAACTCGAAACTGATTAATATATCATTATCATCTATAAGAGGGCAAATTTAAATACATATATTTTTGCATAAGATCTTCTGAAGGTGCAGCTAAAAGCAAATGCGGTGTGTTAGTCAAATGTAAAACATTCTGGTTTTTGGGTATATGTTCAGTTTCAAATGTTTGAAAAGATTTATTTACACTTTAAGCCGGTAAAATACTACTAGTAAAAGTAATACTAAAGTTAAAATTATTTTCCATTTTTAAATAATTTACGATTTCAAGAATTGTTACACATCCCAATGGAAGTGATGATTTAAGAGCTTACTTCAATTAAAGTTCGCAAATTGTCATATAGAAGATATTTCGATATTCGTTCCATTACAATAAGCTTCATAGGTGAAGGAATAGAGATCCAAAAGAAACATCTTTTAACCGAAACAATAACGATGGAAGCAAATTATACCTGTTATCAAAATGTTATATTTCATAAGTATTTAATGAGAAAGTAAACTGAATTTCTCATAGCAGAAATTTAGTTATCCCAATATTTTTTCTAATATTATTTACACTATGTATAGAATCACTCTATCGGAGTTACAGGTGTGTACAATACTTCGCAAGTTTTTGTTTACATACTTTAAAATCAACTACCACTCCTGGTCTCTACTGATTCTTAATGATTTATCACAAAAGTTCAATGAAGTGCATTTGTTGAAAGCAAAATACACGCCTTATGATATCTCAGACATATGCAATCAATAATAAAAATCTTTCGATCAACCTAGCGATGATTTTATTTATCATGCCGAATATAGTTTTTCTTCTTACATTCTATTGTGATCTCCGTATTATTATTATAAAGGAATATTTTTCACATAAAAAAAATTATTTTTCCTTTGGCACAAATCCTATTATTCGAGAAGAAGATGTTTCAACAGAGAAAATGGTAGCTCTCTTTTTAATAAATAATTCTACTATTCCACAGGCAGTTTTTCACACAAACACAGTTACTTTTTTTTTGCAGAAAAAATTTTGATATTTGATAACAAGAGTTTTTAGCTCTTCAGTTTTATTTAGAGAGGAAGGTTTTCATACAGAATAATTTGTTTGTTTGTTTGTTTGTTTTTTCTAGTGCAAATTTCCCATTCGATAACAAGAAATGTTCCAGAAAACAACAGTTGTTTTCGTTACCGTGCAAATGCGGTTATTAGACAAGAATAGTTTTTCTTGCAAAGGAACTAGTTACTTTCTTTTCAATGCAAATTCTGTTATTCGATAGGAAACATAGCATCACGCAGAGAAATCATTTCCATGCTCTTCAGCAGAAATTTCGTAATCTCATGGCACAGCATATCGTACCTGATTACACTTGCAGTCCAGTATACTGCACATATACAGTATAATATATAACAACCACCATAAAATCTCAAGCACAAACCGATACTAAGAATGTTATCGTTTGATATCACATATCCTTTCCAGAAATTCGATCACTTTCCTCAATGGCACTTAAATCGTAGAATTTTCTTCTATAAACACTCACGGCAACAACAAGAAGCTTCTTTGCCTCGAACTGCTCAATATCTTCAAACCCATCCGACTTACTTTTCCTATTTTAAAATTTTACTACTTGGTATTCTAGTGAATGAAAACCCCTTCTTTCTCTGTCCCTCCGTTAACTGCCCGTAGCAAAGTGGGTACACGCAGAGTCATGTAAAGGTGATTTCTATAACAGTAATATAAAAAGACATAAATTAATTGCTGCTAACAATAATATAAAAAGACATCAGAGCATAAGATTACACCCATATTTACCAATAACACTTTTGCAATCAGCTTAATGCATCTTTTATATTGAAGATAAATATGGCCTTGCAACAACAAAAGCGTGAGAGCTTTATTACTTGATACCGAGAATTCCTTGCCTACAGCAGTACTACTGCACCCAACCTGCAACGAAGAAGAAGTGACATTGTTATTTCAAAATGTGACCTTCATTCGAGAGAACAGGGCGTGTCTCCAAATGCAAAACACAAAGATATATCAAACTACCTCAGAAATAAGTATTTAAATGCAACAAAAAGAAATATAAATGTAAGGCAAAATTTTCAGGAAAGGTGGACACAATAAAATATGAAAAAAATGTAAATGAAAAAAATACATAACAGGATATGTAGAAAAATACTACTAAGAAAAACTGACGGTGGTAGCTCAGTTGGCATCGCGCCATACTCGTAATCTACTCTTCCCAGGTTCGAGTCCCAGATGGATCAGCATCGAGATTTATGTCCGCAAAACTCCCCGCCCTGCCCACGGTCAGTAAGAGACACCAATCGGCTTGTAAAGGCCGCCGTCATTCGGATGGGACGTTATGCCGTGGTGTCGTGTGCAGGAGAGCCATATCCTGTGCACGTTAAAGAACACGCTGGATGGTTTTAACCGGAGGCTACCATCTGTCACCCAACAGCTGTTCCAGTAGGTCCCCTACCCCAACCTTTTCTGAGCCTTCGTGGTCCTTGTGACCTGGCCATTTAGCCCATCTAGTGCAAAACAGTGCCGCTCAGATGTAAAACAACCCAAACAGCAACAACTACTAAGAAAAACAAAAGGGAACGAAAAACGTAAAGACACCGTATGCACGAAGTGTGGATTACGTCATGTAGAAAATGAAACACCCTTTAATGTAAAAATAGAGAAATGCAGCAAGAGATTCGGAATAGTGGTGAAAAGGATTCGTTTTCTGCGGGCTGACAACTGAAATTGACGATGTTTGTGCAATATAAATTCTTTTGAACAACAGTGCATCTTTCTTACTGCAGGGAAGGTAATTTCCTGTATGCATTTTGCATAGACAGTAGAAAAGGTGATTGGTAAGAATTGTACCTGTGAATCTGTTCAGTGAACTATTTTCGAATGTTGTATTCATTCATTATTATTTGATGAATGTCAAAACTAATTAGTCATTAGTTATCCTATTTGATGTAAGAAAATTGCCTCGGTTATTAAATCAGTTCATTTACTGTCTGCTTGTTCATTACGAATATACTCACGGTTGTCAAATAAAAATACAAATCAAAATTTGCTACAAAATTAAAGGATGAAACATTAATGTGCTTGCTGATTTCAAACCACATGGAATCTATAATTATAAAAGGTGTCTGTGTGCGAGTCTAGAAAAATAATTGGAGGGAGGAGAGGAAAATGGTCTGCACCGAACCGGAACTGACCAGAACGCTGTTTCAGATATACACACATATATATAATTTTTTTTGCGAGAAATATTTTTCGTCAAAGAGTGGAATACAAGTAGTTCTCGATTCGCGAGGTTAATGAATTCCTCAAAATTACTGTTCAGAATGAAAGCAATTTGTTATTTAAAAAAATTTAAATGTCAAGGTTAAAAACTGGGATAGCAGGTAGCTAATCTAGGTGGCAATTTTGGTTTACTCTAATTCTACTCTTTTCAAGTTAGAGAATACGTTCCTGTAATTACGCTACCCAACATATTGTTGCGGATTACAAAAATGGATAGCCACTGAGCGTGAGTATTAAAAGCTATATTTCAAAACCAAATTCAATACAAGGTAAATTGTTACAAAGGAAATATGGATGAAGTATCTTATTAACAAATCAACTATTAACATGCACAAGTCATCAATCTTCCTGCGTAGAGCACACAATATCAGCTCTGTGTATTTTACTAAATACTACCTTTTACTTGATTTACCAGGTCACCCGAAGATCTTCACTCGTAAACCAATTCTCGTCCTGTGCTAATAACTTTTCACACACTAGCCGAACAAAAAGACAGTCCGTGTAGACATTCGAAGTTAGCCACAAAAGTTCCCACTTTTATACTTCCGCGTATACACAACACATCAAGTTACTTCTTGATACTTAACGATAAAAGATCCCACTTTTATCCTTCCGCGTATACACAACACATCAAGTTACTTCTTGATACTTACGCGCACTGTCTCAGAACAGCTCACCGTCCATTTTGGAACTCACCGACCGTTACAATACAACGACCGTTACAATACAAAAACG
Organism: Ryuthela nishihirai; assembly: GCA_038380435.1. Taxonomy (NCBI): domain Eukaryota; kingdom Metazoa; phylum Arthropoda; class Arachnida; order Araneae; family Heptathelidae; genus Ryuthela; species Ryuthela nishihirai. The sequence goes on from JAWZYU010000029.1 coordinate 36,372,923, forward strand.
ACCGTTAACGCTCCACTCTTCTTCTCCAAATTCTCCCAACGTTCTTATTCGTTGGCTGAAACTTTTTGCTTTCGGTTGCCAGATTCCTTCTGTCGTAACACTGCCCCCTTCCTAGGTCTTGTTCGTCCCGAACAATTCTGGATTCCAAAGTTTCTTCAGTTCTTCGATGAAACGGGGCCAAACGATCCACGTGAACCACCTTGCACTTTGTAGCTGGACGTCGACGAATGCGATATACCACGTCATTAATCCTGTTAACTATTGTATATGGACCTTCCCAAGGTTTCTGAAGTTTTGGAGATAGTCCTTTCTTTCTATGTGGACTGTATAGCCAGACAAGATCTCCTTGATTGAAAATAGTTCCATTTATTTTACTGTCATATCTTGTTTTGGTTCTGTCACTTGTTATGTCGATGTTATGTCTAACGGAGTGATGGATTTCTTCTAGTCGTTGTTGCAATTCTTGTACGTATTGTGGAGTGGACACAGGCATTGCTTCGGGCCGACCATATAAAAGGTCACAGGGAAGACGTAACTCTCTTCCAAAAATCATCATGGAAGGTGTCTGTCCAGTTGTCTCATGCACTGCCGTTCTATATGCCAGCAAAAGGAGTGGTACATGGCAATCCCAGTCACGTTGGTGGTCGTTCACAAATAATGCTAAATGCTGAGCAATTGTTCTATTGAACCTTTCAACCATACCATCCGACTGAGGGTGTAAGGGAGTTGTTCTGGTTTTCTGAATGCCTAATAGTTGACAGATGCCTTTAAACACATTGGATTCAAAATTCCGTCCTTGATCAGAGTGGAGTTGTAAAGGTACTCCATACCTACTAATGAAGTTATTAACTATCATCTCAGCCACTGTTGTTGCTTCCTGGTCTTGGATGGGATATACCTCAGGCCACTTTGTGAAATAATCCATTACCACTAATAAATATCGATTTCCATCATCAGTTCTAGGAAACGGACCCATTACATCAATGGCTATTCTTTCAAAAGGGGCACCAACGTTATACGTCTGCAGCTTACCCCGACTCCTAGTCTTAGGGCCTTTCTTTGCTGCACAGGCTTCACATTGCCTACACCATCTCTCAACGTCTGCCCTACTTTTCAACCAATGAAATCGTTCCCTGGCTTTGGCTAATGTCTTATTAACACCGAAGTGTCCTCCAGTGGCACTATCATGTACATCTTTCATCACAAGTTCCACTCGGGATCGAGGAAGGATTATCTGCCAACGGATCAGCCGTCCAGTGGGATTCTCCCATCTTCTGTATAATACTCCGTCTTTCATTTTTAAGGAGTCCCACTGTGCCCAGTAACTTTTAGTAGTTGGACTATACCTCGAGATTTGCTCCCAATTAGGTCTTACATCAGATTTTTCAATCAATTCTAATATTGGTTTTATGTCTTCATCATCTAGTTGAGCCTTCCTGATTTCAATTGGATTCCAGATGTTAGGGGTGTCACTGTTTGTTTGTGTCGATACTATTTGTCTTATGGGCATTATCTCTTTAGTTTCAAATTTCAGTTCTGCATTATAGCAATGTTTACAATTGTCAATACATGGGCGCCTGGAAAGAGCATCTGCATTCTTATGCATTTTACCACTTCGATGTTCGATGGAGAAATCGTATTCTTGTAACCGTTGTATCCACCTAGCGATTTGTCCTTCAGGGTTTTTGAAGTTTAATAACCATCTAAGTGCAGCATGATCAGTACGTATAAGGAATTTCTGGCCATAGAGATAATGATGAAAATGTTCTATTGCTTTTACTATTGCTAACAGTTCTTTGCGTGTTACACAGTAATTCCGCTCTGGTTTGGATAAAGTTTTACTAAAGTATGCAATAACTCTCTCTTGTCCGTCTTGTTCCTGTGAAAGCACAGCACCAACTCCTGTGTTACTTGCGTCAGTATCTATTACGAATTGTTTTCCAGTTTGTGGGTACGCTAGCACTGGTGCTGTGGAAAGAGTTTTCTTCAGCTGTTGAAAGGCTATATCGCATTCGGTGGTCCACATAAACCGCTGGCCCTCTTCTGTCAGACGATGTAATGGCCTTGCGATGTTGGAGAAACCTTTGACAAATCTTCTATAGTAGGTGCAAAGTCCAATAAAACTACGAAGTTGATGAACATCTTGTGGTGGAGGCCAGTCTCTTACAGCTTCTATCTTACTAGGATCAGTCTTAATCCCTGCTGTAGTGATCACATGACCAAGGTAATGAACTTCTTGCTGGAACAGTTTACACTTTGTCGGTCCCAATTTTAACTTGGCTGCCTTAAGTTTTTCAAATACTTGACGAAGATTTCTCAAATGTTCTTCAAAAGTTCTTCCAAGAACTATGATGTCGTCCAAGTAAACCAGGCAGACCTCCAAAGACAAACCTTTGAGCACTGACTCCATTAGTCGCTCAAATGTGGCAGGTGCATTACAAAGTCCAAATGGCATCACCTTAAACTGCCAAAGTCCATTCCCTGTACTGAAAGCCGTTTTCTCACGGTCTTCAGGACGTATACCAACTTGCCAATAGCCGCTCTTTAAATCTAATGTTGAGAACCATTCTGACCCAGATAAAGTGTCTAGTGTATCGTCAATCCTGGGTAAAGGAAAGGAATCTTTCTTTGTTACGTCATTTAATCTGCGATAATCTACACAAAATCGTGTAGATCCATCTTTTTTCTTGACAAGAACTACTGGTGATGTCCAGGGACTCTGTGATGGTTCTATAATGCCCTGAGCTTCCATGTCCTTTATGAGTTGTTCCGTCTCCTCTCTTTTTGCCAATGGAAGCCTTCTTGCCGGCAGATGGACTGGAGGAGAATCACCAGTGTTGATTTTATGTTCTGTCAGGTTAGTACGGCCATAATCATTTGATGTGGCAGAAAAAATGTCAGAAAATTCTTTTAATAGGTTCTCGGCCTTAACGGCTTGGTTTTCAGTTAATATTTGTCTCGTTTCTCTCCATAATTCAGTAAGATGAGACGGGATGTCTGTATGATTTTGATATGAATCGGTAACTTCTATTTTATTTATACTTGTTACACAGGTAACAGCTTCACATATTGCTAATTCCTCACCTTTTTTTAACATTCTACTGGATTTGTTACAGTTCATCACTCTGATAGGGATCTGTTCTTTATCTATTCTGACTAAAGTCCTTGCAACCAGGATATTATGAGCCAAAGCTCCTTTACCAGAGGCATCAGTAACTGCCAATCGGAAGGCCCCAGAAGTCTCCGCCCGATGTCCACGGACTATAACTTCACTTTGTGCTGGGATCTCTGTGTCTTCCGTCACTAATATTGGAGTTACGCTTGATAAAGAATCAGTCGTCCGGCTAAGCAGAGGAATCTCTTCTGTCTCATAGATGAGTAGGTTATCACTGGGTCTAATGTTGAATCCATGTTTCTTAAGAAAATCAAGGCCTAATATGCATTCGTCGTAGATGTCAGCGATGTAAACAGGATGGCGAACCAGACAGCTACCAACTCGAATATTAAGTTCTATTTTTCCATGAACCTTTGCACGATCTCCAGTGGCCGTTTGTAGGCTTATTCTAGACTGTGTAATATTCAAGTTTGGGTGAGGTATTATTTTCTTTATTATATCCGTTCTGAGTAAAGTTACATTTGCACCAGTGTCGACTATCATACGGCAAGGTATTCCATTTATGGCTCCATCAGCTACTAATCCATTATTATCGCCATGTAATGTTGAAACGTGGGCGACTTCCCCTGGGGCCAACCAATCAACTGCCAGCCTTTGCCCCGCAAGACTGACTAATTTCTGTTTCCCTGATCTTGTTGTCTAGTTGATGGACTTGGACTCCTCATTCGTTTCCTAGTGCAGTTGGCACGAATGTGTCCGGTCTTGCCACAATTCCAACACTGGAGGTCTGTTGTAGGTTTTGAAGAACCTTTTATATCTTTCAAAACGGATAGTATGGCTTTGGTTAGTTCTTTCATTTCATTATCCTTTTCTACAGTTTCTTCTGCACTCACAAATCTCACTGCACGTTTGTTCGCTCGGGAGGAAAGCCTGGAGCACTCGTATTTCATAGCATGTACCACAGCTGACTTTAAGGATTCACCTTCCAACATCCTCAGAGATTGCTGAGTGTCAGGGTCAGCAATAGCATCAATAAATTGTAATTGAGCTAAATTATCTTGAATTTCTGGTGGACAGTTACTATAAGCCAATCTAGCTAGACGCTCAATATCACTAGCAAGCTCTTGCAAAGTTTCACCATTTTTCTGCATGCGATGTTTAAATTGAGTCACGTAATATTGTTTTAAATAACTATCACCAAACCTTAGTTCTAATGCAGAAACTAGACTTTGATAATCAAGTCGTTTTTCTTCTGGAACAGACTGCAAAACTTCCGCAGCAGAATTTCTTAAGGAAGCTGCAAGAAAACTGGCCTTTTGGAATTCATTCCACTCATTGGCTGTAGCGATAACTTCGAATTGTGTTTTAAATACTGTCCAAGATGATTGACCATCATATATAGAAGGTTTAGTTGTATTTTTAGCGATATGTGTAATAACATTATTTCCACTAGAATTATTATTATCACAGGCAGAAGGTAACATTTCATTTCTCAAAATCTGAAACTGGCGTTCACAATCAGTTTTTACAATTTCAATTTCGTGTTTATAATCTAACTTAACACTATCAAGATCATCTTTTACACTATTTAGTTCGGTCATAATGTCCTTACACTTATCAGAAATCTTATCAATTTGAGAAGCCACTTCAGCTCTCATCTCAGTATTTTGTGCGGCCAGGTCACCTATTTTATTTCTCAACTCATTATTTTGTGCGGCCATTTCGGCTTTCAAATCATCTTTTTGAGAAACTATCTCAGTTCTCAACTCATTATTTTGTGCGGCCATTTCGCTATTTTGACTTTTAATGTCATTCATCTGCGTAGCCATATCGGCTTTCAAGTCACCTATTTTATCGCTTTGGGCAGCTATATCGGCTTTCATATCGGCTTTCAAGTCACCTATTTTATCGCTTTGGGCAGCTATATCGGCTTTCATGTCATTTAACAACTTTACTAATTCATCCATACTTCTAGTTAACGGCATTCAATAAATTATCCCACTTCTGACACCAAATGTTGCGGATTACAAAAATGGATAGCCACTGAGCGTGAGTATTAAAAGCTATATTTCAAAACCAAATTCAATACAAGGTAAATTGTTACAAAGGAAATATGGATGAAGTATCTTATTAACAAATCAACTATTAACATGCACAAGTCATCAATCTTCCTGCGTAGAGCACACAATATCAGCTCTGTGTATTTTACTAAATACTACCTTTTACTTGATTTACCAGGTCACCCGAAGATCTTCACTCGTAAACCAATTCTCGTCCTGTGCTAATAACTTTTCACACACTAGCCGAACAAAAAGACAGTCCGTGTAGACATTCGAAGTTAGCCACAAAAGTTCCCACTTTTATACTTCCGCGTATACACAACACATCAAGTTACTTCTTGATACTTAACGATAAAAGATCCCACTTTTATCCTTCCGCGTATACACAACACATCAAGTTACTTCTTGATACTTACGCGCACTGTCTCAGAACAGCTCACCGTCCATTTTGGAACTCACCGACCGTTACAATACAACGACCGTTACAATACAAAAACGACCGTTAACGCTCCACTCTTCTTCTCCAAATTCTCCCAACGTTCTTATTCGTTGGCTGAAACTTTTTGCTTTCGGTTGCCAGATTCCTTCTGTCGTAACAATATTCTTCTTTCCGTGCTTTGGATACAAATGCACAAAATTTGTAAAATAATGAAAACTAAACATTACATGAATACATCGCAGAAACGCTTTAAACTGGACTTAATTTCAAACATTTCAGATTTCACTGGCATTCTCTAAAAATTTCCAATTGAATTCGAAGGTACTTAGGCATAGGTGCGTCTTACTGGGGGATCCCAAGGTTTTGCGAACTAATGTACGCAAATCCAAATAGAAAAGGACTATCTTGCATGAAAGAAAGACGTTACAAGAAATTCTAAACCAAATTTCATCTAACGAAATTTTCATAGCTTCTTGTCTATGGTCTGCGGTTTTTTTGCTGTCAAGGAGGATTCGGGATTTCAATATGCAAAATGGGACAATCCGCAGAAATCCGGCTGGGTCGATCCACCAAACATGGACAATGTAGCACCGAACAATAAATTTTTAAAAGTAAGTAGCTGTACTTAGTAAAAATTTTTAGTTTTAAAATAAAACCGATGATTATTTTATAAGATTTATTTTTAAACATCTGGTGATCAGTTTTAAAATATTCAAATATATATTTAAAACAGACATAACAAATGCATCATTTGTTTCATTTGGATCAAAATCAGTAGATTTTAGTTATATTTTTATACATATTTAATTTTTCTACCTTTCGTCTCGCCTATTGCTCAACGGCCTCCCAGTCCTGGTACATCAAGGTGGCCGTAGTCGATCCCAGTGAGAAGTGGATTCATGAGGCGAGATGCCCGCTTTGTCGTACACAACTGACAACGAGTGTGAGCCTCTTCATTTTTCACAAATTGGGTGTATTATCAATAGAGTTGCCAGGATTTCTCGCATCTCGCTTTCAAGGTTCGTTTTAAACAACAAAAATGAAAATTTTTAACGCTCAAATTGAGAAAATGCCTCAATTAATTACCGCTTGAATCCAAATTCGACTAAGAATTCAAATCCGCGCAAATCGAGAACTACTTGTATATGTTTTTTTCCCTCTTTTCTAATGGTCTTTCAAAACGTATTCTTAAAAATATTTGTAAAACTAGAAAGGCTTTCCATATATATATTAAATTTCTAGAACGTGTGTTGAAGAACGTGTGTTTCTAGAACGTGTGTGAAATTTCTAGAACGTGTGGCCGAGTGGTTTGAGCGCCTGGCTACTGATCTACGGGACCTGGGATCGAGCCCCGGGTAAGGCATGGATGTTCGTGTTGTTTTCTGCTGAGGTCCTGCCATCCCTCAGATCTTCTACTGTGGCATATAAACTGACAGGCTCCTGTCAGACCTCTGTGGCAAGCAGCTGCTTGAGGGGGTATTTATTTATTTTATTTATTGCCCAAAATGTCATTTTTACCTATTCATACCTGTCCATCCTTAATATATCGAGTAACGTTACCTCTAACAACTCATCACATCCAAAATTTCACAACATATGTTACATCTAAGAACCAAAGTTCCTCTCGGTATCATTTTTTCGCACTCTAGCACTGGTAGATGTATTTTTGTCCTTTCACATCGAAGGTCGCTCCGGATTCGAAATATCATAAAGTTTCCGAAATCTATATCCCCAAACAACACCAGACATCATGTTTCACGTTTCTAGCACTCGTAGATCAAAGTTTGATCTCTACGGAACTTCTTCTTGACCTTCAAGGACAGTCAGAGGTCAAATTTTGGATTTCTCCCGAGATCTAGGACGTGAAGTACACCTATGTACAAGTCATCCAAGCTACGCCATTTCTGTATCATAGTTGGAATTAGCGTCATCCCCTGTGAGTGTTCCGGGATCATCATTCCGGGATGCAGCAAATCCCCGGTTATCCGGTACTGAATCATCCGGAATTCTCGTGTAACCGGCATAAATTTTATTTCGTATTAAACATTTGAACTGAGCACAGTCAAGTTCAGTATGCGTTGGTGGTTCTCCCGGATGCCTCTGGAGTCGTCTTTCATGCATTTTACGTCTTCTCAGCCCTTAACATCAGCTGCTGTTCACGAATCAAATCCTAGTTCAGTGGATGACACTGATGAAATACTATTCAAGTTTCTAAAATCTATTCACTAAACTACACTACACAAACCTATCTGTAGGTAATTGTGTTTTCTGAAAGTGTAGTTTAGTTTCATTATTTTTATGCCTCGGATATTATTTTTTGAAGTAAATCTTATGACATTACCAAAGGCTCCTTATTTAAAAAGGAAACAAAATAATTTCTACGATGCTAATCAAAAATAATGATGTCGGTGAATACAATTTCATGAACAGAGAAACAATCAAACAAAACATGTTTTAACTTGTTAGCTGATTTCTGGCGTCATTTGTGATGTGTCAAGGCCTTACCATGTGCACACATAAAAGATGACCGATCCTCTATCGCAGTCGTTCTCAACCTTTTATGCTTCATGTACCCCCTGGAAATCTATACGTAACTGACGTACCCCTTATATAGATAAATAAAACTATAGTTAGAGTATAATAATGCCACTTAGTGACTTTGTTACTAGATCTAGCGACCTTTGAGCTCTCATACCATACCCCAAAAAATTTTACCGCGTTCCCCACTTTGAGAGCCCCTGTTCTATCCGGTTGCAACAAGGAAGAACAACGAGTGGTAATACGATTTCTGAAATCTGTAGGACTACTCTGAGCGGAAATTGAAAGTAGAATATTTATGCAATACCGGAAGAGTTGTTTCAATAGCCACCAACAACGGCGGTAAGTGTGTAAAAAACAGAATTAGACAAACAAGTCATAAAGATAGGGAATACGGCTGCTGAAAGATGGGGAAGACAACTCCTCTTCATCATATACCTAATATAATATACCTAAATTTATCGGAAACGGTGGCCAGCAAAATCGGCGGTAAGTGTGTAAACAACAGAATTAGACAAACAAATCTGATAAATGAAGGGGGCAGGGGGTGGACTCAGTCGGAAAAGCGCTTGGCAAATAATCTGCAATTTCCAAGTTCGAGTTACCACTGTTCTACTGGAGCTGTTATGAGACAAATGGTAGCTTCTCGTCAAAGCCATCTAGCTTGTTCTTTAATATACACAGGTTATGGCTCTCCGGCAGGGCCGTGCCGTGCTATGATGGAGAGAGGCGGCCGCATCAGGCGGCACCGTAAGGGGGCGGCATAAGCAGCGAAATCAAAATACATTTTGAACCATTTAATAATTAAAAATCTTTACACAACGCTTTTCTATATTGGTCTATGTTATTCCGATATTGATGTATACGATTTTTGATTTATCGTACGCCTCTGCCTCAGCGCTTTCGGTACCCTTTGATCTCGGTTTCTGGTGCAAATGCATTGTTGGTGAGCGCTCGCCGAAAGACTTTTGATCTGACAGCGCGAAGTTATTATTTTTGTTTGTAATATACCGCGCGGCTGCTCCTAAAAGCTGAGGCGGCAATTATCACAAAAGACAATTGCACGTGTTACGTGTTGATAGTTCTGCTTTGAGCTTACAATTATTGACAATATTTGATTTTAATGTTAGTTTGTCATGAGAAGTGGCAAGTGGCTGTGCTGTATTTAAATCAGTAAATCAGATATATAATATATTTGTATCAGTATAATATTTGTGCATTTATACTAATTCAGTTTTTGTGTTTAAAAGTAGATCAGATAAGAGAATTATTGTTTTTTACAGCAATGTAGTTACTTATTATCACTGAAAATGATTATGTTATGACAATAGGGACTTGAATTAAAAAGTAGCATTTTCATGGACTGGGTATATCTCAGGTGCGAAACGTGTGCCTCTGTGTGATAGATAGAAAGTTATTTAGGTACTATTGGGCTACTTTTGCCTTCTGTGTGTGATAGAGAGAGAGTTGCTTAGGAAATATTTGCATTTGCCTACTTTTGCGTTCGTTATTTATTGCTGTATTTTTACCAAATTCATATACGTTGAAGTGGAGACAATACGATAACAAGTTAAAGAAAGGCATTTGTCAAAACGGCTGGTAGCCGTCAATTTGACAGATATTCGTTATCTTTTTATTATGTTCTGTTACTTACAAATCTTACTAGCTTTGCAACTCATTTCTATCGTTATTTTATCTACCCTATTTTAATAGCATGATAAGCATCATCATATTTAATCATTTTCAATGACCCCCCCCCCCCCGGTTGCATTTTTGCGAAGGACTGTGAATTTTTATTTAATATTTTTATTACAGTATGGAACAGAAAAGGAAAAAATTGTCTGTAAGTCAATATAAAAAGAAACGCTTAAAGAAAGAGGAACAAGGAAGAAAGCTAAGCTACGTTATGAAGGAATTCTTAGTACAAAAGTCCTGTTTAGATGAGTCGTCCACATCCACATCAACAGCTACTGCTTTGGATTTGGCAAATAAAAACTCAGTGCCGCCCCAATCACTTCCAGAAGAAGTTGTTGAAGAGAGCCAAAAAATAACACCATCAGAAGTTCATCAAGAGCCGGGTAACAGTAGCAGTGGCAGCCAGCAGATATTAAACGAAATTCCTTCTGCTCCTGCATTATGGAATGCTTTCTGCATGTCATCTGAAACTCCTCAAATACTGGTTGAGAGGGGTTCACATCAAATTAAAGAATTCGAGTTTCCTATTAATAAAGGAAGGCGTAGATTTTTGCCCTCGCATTATTTGAAAGTGTTGAGCAATAGTGAAGTCGTTGAGAGAAGTTGGTTGATTTACTCTGTTACAAATGATGACACTTTTTGCTTTTGTTGGATATTATTTAATAATTCGTCTGCTATTAATGACTGGCCCAAAAAAGGTTATTCTGACTGGGGAAATCTTATAAGAGCCCTCACAATGCACGAAAAGTCTGTAAATCACAGAAATGCTTTTAGAGCATGGAAAGAATTGGACATTCGATTAAAGTAGAAAAAAACTATTGACGCTGAATATCAACGAATTATGGATATGGACATTCAGCATTGGAGAGGAGTTCTAAAAAGAATTATGTGAATAATTAGACTATTGGCCTCACAATGCTTAGCTTTTCGTGGAACAACTGAACATTTGTTTCAGCCTAATAACGGAAACTTCCTAAAGTTGGTAGAATTGCTTTCTGAGTTTGATCCAGTTATGGAAGAACATATCGGGAGAGTTCAACGCGAGTCTGATAAATGGTCTGTGACTTATCTAAGCAATAATATACAAGATGAATTGATGAACTTGATGGGAAATATAATTTTAAGCAAAATTGTCGAAATAACAAAAATCGCTAAATATTTTTCGATAATCGCCGATTGTACCCCAGACGTAAGTCATATTGAACAGCTCTCATTAACAATAAGATTTGACGCTTTAAACTCCATTCAAAATAAATATGAAATTGAAGAATTCTTTATTGTTTTTTTTGAAGCTAGTGATTCAACCGGAGAGGGTTTGACAGAACTTATTCTGACACATTTGGAAAAGTTAGGTTTTGAGTTAAAGTGGCTTAGAGGACAAGGCTATGACAACGGAGCTAATATGAAAGGAGTAAGAAAGGGTGTACAAAATAGAATATTTGAAAAATATCCAAGGGCGTTTTATGTGCCCTGCGCATGTCATTCTTTAAACGTAGTTGTTAATGATGCAGCGTCTTCTTCTACAGAAACAACAACTTTTTTTTTTCCATTGTACAAGAACTTTACACTTTTTTTTCTGGTTCTACAAAGCGTTGGGAAGTGCTAAAAAAAGTTTCACAATTAACTCTAAAACCATTGAGTGCTACTAGGTGGTCAAGCACAGTAGATGCGTTAAAACCTTTACGATTTCAACTTTGCGAAATCTATGATGCATTATTCCAAATAATAGAAGACATCAACAGAGATGCAGAAACTAAAGTTAAAGCACGATGATTAGCAAAAAATATTAAAAATTACAAGTTTATTAATTAATATCCCCTCAAGCAGCTGCTTGCCACAGAGGTCTGACAGGAGCCCTGTCAGTTTATATGCCATAGTAGAAGGTCTGAGAGGATGGCAGGACCTCAGCAGAAAAACGACACGAACAGCCGTGCCTTACCCGGGGCTCCAACCCAGATCCCTTAGATCAGTAGCCAAGCCCGCTAACCACTCGGCCATATGCGGTGTAATTCTTTGGTATGATATTTTATTTGAAGCTATTGCAATCTATAACTATAAATTTGTCAGATTGTGTAAGGATGTTATCAGACACCATAGAAAAAGTGAAAAGTTATAGACAATCTGGATATGATCAGATGAAAATTGCTGCTAATGAGATTGCAGAGAATCTTGAATGCAGTGCAGAATTTCCTGCCGAAACTGAAGTTAGAGCCAGAAGGAAAAAGCGTAAATTTGACTATGAAGAAGATGTCGATCAACCCTTAACAGAGGAGAATAAATTAAAAAAAAACTTTTTCAATTATATTCTGGACATTACCCTTAATTCTCTGAATGAACGATTCACGCTTCTGGAAACCCATAGCAAAAATTTTCAGTTTTTATATGACATTTTAAAACTCAAGGATATAGATGACAAAACGCTAGAAAATTATAGTACCAGTCTCCAGTCAATACTTCCGGTCGAAAATGAATCAGATATAAATGCAAATGATCTTCAAGAAGAATTACGTGATGTATCCCGAATGCTACCATATTCTATGAAACCTTTGGATGTTTTAAATTATTTGTGCCAAAATAACTTAATTGCTTTGTATCCGAATACTGTTGTAGCTCTGAGAATTTTATTAACACTCCCTGTCTCTGTAGCTAGGGGGAAAGAAGTTTTTCCAAATTAAAATTAATAAAACACTACTTAAGAAGTTCAATAAGCCAAACAAAACTTAGAAATCTGTCATTAATTTCTATTGAATCTACATTGGTTGCCACTCTAGACTACACATCTCTAATTAACGAATTTGTTAAAGTTAGAAGGGTAAAACTGTAGTAGATTGTTGTAGTTGATATCATTCTTTTAAAGTAGTTTATATTTTCAAATTAAAAAGAGTATTCGTACATTTTGTGCAGTTTTTTTTTTAAATTACAGTCGATGGTTATTTTAAAGAAAAAACATTTAAGGGGCGGCATTTCGAAGACTTGCATCATAATGAAAAAATCTACCGCACGGCCCTGCTCTCCGGCACACGGGACCATGGCTTAACGTCCAACGGACGGCGGCCTTTCCAAGCTCATTACGGTCCCCTACTGACCGAGTGCAGGGCGGGAGTTTTTAAGGAGATAAATCGCAACACTGGCCCGGACGAGACTCAAACCTCGGAAGTGCAGATTTGCAAGTCTGCAGCGCTACCGACTGAGCCACCTCCGTCCCTTTGCTCAGGGATAAAATAAACCAACAGCAACACACACCATAACAAGGTAATATTTCATTTTAAATTACTCATTTCTCATTTACCTCTTAAGTGTGATTTTTTTAAAAATCCAGGATGGGTCAAACCTTCAGGAAGTGGTGCATCCCACATCCATTGGGGATCAACGAAATGTCCAACAACATTGACTGATGTGGTGTATTCAGGTTATGCCGTTGGAGCTCCGGCTAATTCCTTCGGTAATGGAAAGAACTTCCAATTCTACCAGACAAAGATCCTGAACTTACTGCAAACAAACCGGCCAAACAATCATCGGCATATATGCAAATTCTGATGTATCGGAACATTGATCAATCGGGGAAGACCGGACCGATCCGATGTGCTTCGTGTCTCTCGAAAGACAAGATCGGCGTTCAGGTGTTTCCTGCCATGACGGAATGTCCTCCAGAATGGAAGTTAGAATATGGTGGATATTTGATGGCTGAGATTGCATCCCATGCTGGTCAAGATTTCATATGTTTGACCAAGAATCCTGTTGATGATGAAGGAGAGTTGTCTTCCCCATCTTCAGCAGCCAAGATGAATGCTGTATGGATGGACTGCGAGAATTGTGGTGAAGAAAAAATTGTTCCTTGTGTCGTGTGTTCTAAATAAAAAGCACTCAATATAGGTACTAGTGTATGCAAAAAAAATTTGACAAAAGGCTTTGTGAGGAAATTTACAGACTTTATGTTAGATTATGTGACAGTATAATAACTGCTAAGTTTGTGTAGTATATGGGAATATTAAAACATAGAAACATGAAAATTATAAGGCTCTTGTAGATAATTGCTTAAATTTGTTCGGTGGTCAAGCGTTTGATGGCATATATATTAATGAAAGGCACCTGGGATATGAATGTTTCTTCTCTGTGATGTTTTTCTGCTGAGGTCTCGCCTTCCTCACACATTATACTCGCAGGGAACGGTCACACCTTTGTGGCTAGCAGTTAACTGAATGGTAATTTAACTATTTATTTTTGAAATTTTTACCAAAATTATATTCTTAATGAAGTTAAATTGGCATAAATTTAGTAATTAAATATTACTGATAATACGACAATATATATATATAATACATTACACCTTAAACCAGTGGAGAACCCAAGGGAAGGGAGACTGTCGATCTCCGCCCTCTCCCCATAAAAACTGAAAACAAAACGAAAAAAAATACCTTATTTTACTTCACATAAAATGCAATGCCTCCTGCTATTTCAGCAGAGAATATTTAGGGAAAAACTCTTAAATGTATTTAAGCATTTAATATTTAATTATGGGTGACATAATTTGAAATTTCACCCCCCCCCAACCATGGGTGCGCGCATGCGCGCATGCTCAAGCAGCTATTTGCCACAGTTCTGACTGACGTCTATCAATATAGTATGCTATGGAGAAGGAGGTGTTTGAGGAAGGCGAAACCTCAGCAGAAAGACAATGCAAATAAGGAACCATTCTTGCCTTATCTAGAGCAAGAACCCAGGTCCCTTTGGCACTGAAGCTAACCACGCTAACCCGAAGGAACAGATGTGGATAATCATTGGTTAGCTAGCAACCAGTTATCAGGAATGACCATGTAATGGATACGATCGGGCCCAGATCTTGAAAGAGATGAAAGAGGGGAGGGGACAAAAATTCCAATCAGGAAGGGAAAAAGTTAAAGGAGAGACCTAAAGACTGGACCACCATCATCGGCTAACGTCCTTTTCTTCAGCTAGTGCGACTTATAAGTCACATTAGCTGATGTAAAGATCATTAGCCGCTGATGCTGTAGTGGCAAGCATACCATTTTTAATATGACAACGACAATAATAATAATAAATAACCCATAACAATAGCATTCATTATTATCATAGGCATGTTATTTGGTGACGTGGGTTCGAGTCCCACTCACGGCAAAACTCATTTTTTTTTCAGCTTATTATTGCATGAGTTCCATGTCTACAGGACTTCTCCTATGATACTTTACTACTGAACTAAGTAATAACTGTGTAATAATGGCATAATGCAAAAAGATAAAATTATGAAACTCATATGCAACTATAAGAGAAATGTTCTCAAAAAATATAAAATTTGAATTGCTGTTTTCGAAATTGATATTAATTCCTATTACCCTAAGGATCTATAGAATTGGACCGAAATGGATTCTAAAGGAAATATTCAGTGTTTGCAAATCTTTTTCATCTTTGTAAGGTTGAAAAATACTACTGAGTCTGTTGTCTAAAGCTCTGCTGCATGAAGCACATAAGATGCTGACCGATATTCGTGAACCATATTAATTTGCCGATCAGCCACACTGATTTTTTTTGTTCTTCATAATACACAGCGATTTAGATTTTGTTTCACTTTTTTGTCTAAAAAATGAATTATACTTCACTAGTGTAAAAAAATTCAGCTTGAAAGTTTAAACTAATTATTGCAATAGAAGTCTGAAGAATCACTCTTCGCTAAATAAATTAGTACATATTGTATTTAATAATTACCTCATGACAAATATTCAAGGAATTTAATAGTTATATTATGTTAAATACTCAAAATTCTTAACAATTATATCATGGCAAATATTCAAGGTACTTAATAATCGTATGACAATTTATAAAGACACTTAACAATTTTAGCAAATATTGAAAATACTTAATAACTATATCATGACAAATATATAAACTGTACTATCCATGACAGAGAAAATTCAACATTGAGCTTCTTTTTAAGCAACAATACAACAATTTTTGCTTGTCTAGGAGAAAAATCTTTGAATTGCAATAGCTTTACGACATATAGTAGCAAATATAGGAAAAAAACAATAATATCCAACAAAATAAAGAATACACACTCTAATGCTCTATGAATAAGAGTAAGAAAAGAAATTTATACACACATATCAACTTTCACTACACACAATTAGGTTTCAGGATTTCAAGCAGCTCGATTAAACATCGAGCACAGTTCTGTTGTTCGAAATCACTATCAAGATGTTTTGTAGTAGGCGAGTTTTAAAGGATTTCCATGACAACGAAAATGATATCTCACTCACATTTCGCTGTTATCATTTAATAAGAATTACAGCCATTTCTGTTATTCTATGAGAAGAATATTTATAAAGAGAAACACCTACTTTGCATTGCAACAAAGTTACCAACCACGATTTTAAAAAACTCTGTTATTTTTATAGCACAATACTGCTGTTCGGAATCATTACAAAGAAACTTCAGCATCACATGCTATAGAAAAGCAGATTTCATATTATATGTAATCTTGTTTCAAAATCATTCAATTTTTTCAACGGCATTTAAAACATTGGGCATTCTCTTACTGCATGTTCACTGCATACAAAGTATTTTTTTTTCAACATAGACGTGAAACTAATTTGAACTCCATATAACTCAACATATTGATTTTTTTAATCTTTTCTGTATCCTATTTCTTTGGACATTAATGCTCTTTCTTCATTTCACGCCATTACAACGATATTGGATGGAACACAGTAAGTTTGAGAGGTCTGTTGAGAGTCAATCGATATACAAAAATCAGTAATAAAGAACAATAACGGTAAAAGGAAACTGAGCACGTTTTTTTATCACACCTATATTTACCAATATCGTTTTCGTACTAACATTAATGTATTTCTTTCTATGGTAGCTGTTCATACAATAAAGATCATTATCATCATCAAACAAAAATAAATGTTTCCTCTGGATATGTTCCAGTCTTTCGACCCTGTCTTCCAGATGGCAAGGTTGGATAACGCCAAGAAGCTGATGACATTTATGTTACAAAACCTCGAAAAAAAAATCTGAAATCCTATGGAAAAAATTCGCATCATTTAAAAATTTGATTGTTTCATTGTAGTAAACTTTGCGCTAAGTCAGATCTACTTGTCCAAGTAAACTGTGCAGACTTGTTCAAAGATGCTTTCTGTTTGTAATCTTGCTATTAGGTTGTTTCTCTGGATCGAGTAGGCAGTACAATTCAGCAGAACAGGAATCACCTTTTCCTTTACGTTGCACGACTCTCAATTGGGGAAAAGAATCTTTCTCATCTTGAAAAGTGAGTCATTCAAGAGTTCCTGTTCTCAGTCTGTGATGCACACAAAATTTCTTCTTGAAAGATGCAGATCATTAAGTGGAATGTTCTTGTTGTCTGCAAATTGTCGATGATTGATCTTTCTTTCAGCGATGACTTGGAAATGATGTAGGAAGTTCTCCTTTAGATTTTCTTTATTTAATTTAGAAACATAAAAATTACCAATTCGCAACTAGAGGTATTTATCATTTTTAAGGACCGACTTTGCTAAGAAATCAGCAATTTCGTTTCCCTGGACACCTGCATGTCCAGGGATCCATTGCAAAGTAATTGTGGAATCTTTTTTCAATTATTTGATCAATGGTCTCAAGGATGTTTAGGAAAAACCCATTATTCTTGGAATGACATGGATCTTCCTGGAGGAAAAAGCAAAGATGACTACTATCTGTAAGTACAACAAAATTAGATTTTGGGTGTTTAAAACACCACTTTATAGCCATTTCAATTGCTATCAACTCAGTAGTCTTAACATCTGATAGCTTCAAAGTGAGATATTTCTAAGACCCAGAAAGCCGCTTTAGCTCTTTTTGTTAACTTGTTTAAAGGTCCGTCAGAGAAAATCTTAATATGATTTTTATATTTTTCTTCTATGAGCTCCTGAGCAATAATCTTTTGAACAGAGCTATCAAGTTCTTTTTTAGATGTGAAACCTTAATTTGTGGTCCATATTATGCCAGCGGTAGCATTTAAGGTCCAATCTCCCCATTTCATGAAGTAAAACATTAGTACGTTTAGAAAAGGATGTTTCCATTTTATTGGAATTCAAAAAAAGGTCTTCGCAGACCGATCATTCTTATCGATCTGGTCTTTAATACTTAAAAAATAAACAGTGCTATGTTGCATTAATTTATGACGTCAGCCAGGTTACCACCCTTTAATGATGTAAAGCAACACTATATTTTGGTGTAAATTTACACCGAAAGAAGTGTAATGTAATGTCAAAAACAAGTGTAAGGTAACACTATATTCTGGGTCAACCACACACTCGAAGAGTGAAACTCTAGCATCACGAAAGGGAGTAAGATGACATTACAATTTATCTAACACCAGAAAATGGTGTAAGGTATCACCACATTCAGGTGAAATTTTAAAAGCGAAATTTAAACACAGAAACTTCCTATTATGTTTACGTTACTGCTGTAATTTTCCATTTGAAACAAAAAATAATTTTATATAACAATTTTTCTAACATTTTGGCTGGAAAACATAATTCATTATGAAAAATAAATAAAGAGGTAATGATAAAATTCTTTATTGTAGTGTTAAAATATTGAAATAATTCAATCATTCTGATATTTTGGGCATTTTTTATTTTAAAAATAATAATGAAATAAAACTAAATACTAATTTTAGAAACTAAATATTGTATGTTAAATTTCAAATTCAACGTCAGGATTTTGCTTCAACGTTAGCTTTAAATTACATCATAATATATTGTTAAATATTAAAACTGTGTACAGTCTTGAAAAATATCTTAACTGTGTACGGATATTGAATATAACTAACGGATTTTGGTCTTAATGCACTGGTAGGTATCTATTGGATAAAAAATATCATTGTATTTTCGGAATTTTGCGTGAGATAATGTCCAAATGATTAAATACACAGGCTACTTTATAACACGGATCTCAAACTCAAATCATATAAGGAGCCAAAGTAGTCGCTTATCAATATATGCCAAATCTTCCACGAAAATGACTCTTCAGGTCGGTGCAGAGCCACCTGGATACACGGATCAGGACAAGGCCACCTTAATGCCCCAATCCTGGACAGCCGTTATGTAAAAGGAGAAAAAAAGCAGGAAAATTAAATATGTATAAAAATTTATCTAAAGTTCTTTCTTTATAACAATACAAATAGAATAATTTGCGAAATTTTAAAATTTTTTATCAGACCTCTAAAACTTAATAGTTACCAGTTCAGTTTTAAGAAAATAAATTTAAATTATTAAAGCTGTATGTATGTAGCAATGGTTCGTGATTTTAATTCGCTGGACTTCGTTCAAGATTGGAGCACCAAGTGGTAATAACATTTTTTCGAATTCTGCTTGCGTATTTAAAACCCTTCTGTCGTGAGGAATTGACTTTGGGCTTGTTTCAGTGCCTGTATTCAACAGTGTCACTGACATCCACTGGCTCGATTTATCAGTGCTCGACACGAGCGTAGGACTTGAGATCATCATGGAAATGCTTTGTAGGAAATTTCAGAAGAAATACATTCCATTCATAAAAAGGAATATTTGGGACTCGCAGAGAGTGAAACTCCGTGCCTTAATTGCTTGTTACTTCACTCTGCTTATGACCAGCGCGTTATACCTTTAGGTCAATGAAGACTCAAAAGGTGTTAATACGGATGAGTTTGTGCAAGTAAGTAGCAGAAAGGCTGTAAAACGGCCACTCTCAATAACTGAAGATAAAAATGAACTGCCAACTAAAAACAGATTTTGTGATCTATCTGAGGATAAAGATGGCAACAGATCAAGTATGGATCATGAGTATCAGGACGTTGTGCCAGCTTCTGAAACTATTATATGAAAACTTGTGAAAGTTCCACCTATTATAGGTAGAATTGAAAAAAACTGGATTGTATGAAATAAAAATTAATAGCGATTGCTAAATTGGATTTTTTTGCTAATAAGTAGGGAGAAACCATCCGCATTCAACCCAGATGTGCTGAGGACTGTAGATCTTTCAGTAGAAGGTTGGATATTAATAACATTCAGTATCATATCTATCAATTGAAACGTGAAAAGAATTTGAAGGTTGTAATAAAAAACCTGCCAGCAGACAGCAAGATTTTAAGTATCACCACATTCAGGTAAACACTAAAAAGCAAAATTTAAATAGAGAAGCAACCTGTTATATTTTGGTTACTGCTGTCGTTTCCCATTTGAAACAAAAAATACATTTATATAATAATTTTTCTAATATTTTGACTAGTAAATATAATTCATTATGAAAAATGAAATAAAGTGGTAATGATAAAATTAAAGGTTAGCTGAATCAAAAAGTTAAATGAAATGAAAGAAGAATTTCTTGATCAAGGTGACACTATTGTAAAAATCAGTCAGTTCAAAAAGGGCAATAATAAACCACCAATGCCTTTGCATTTAATAGAATTGCCAAAAATTGATGTGAACAAGCAAAGTTTTAACGCACGTTTTTTATTCAACCTGAATGTTGAATCACATAAAATTAAATCCTGTCACAAACAATGTCACAGATGTCAAAGGTTTGGGCACACACAGTCTTGTTGTCACAATCAAGTCAGATGGGTGAAGTGCGCAGGCAACCACTTGACCTCTGAATATTCTAGGAAAAGAGAAGAAGGACCAACCAAAGTGTGCCAATTGCGGTTTGGAGCACACTGCGTATTATAAAGGTTGTTCTGCATTTCCTAAACTGCAGTCAAAGGCAATTAAAAGTCATAATGGAAAAGGTAGCAAACAATGCAATATTGCCGTTGACAGTCAAAGTAAACTTCGTCCTGGCATTTCATATGCTCGGGCAGTTGTAAATTCAGATGTGATTCAAAATCCTTCCAATCAGAATATCCAACCAAGGCTGCTAACAGAAATGTCTCTACCAGTCAACTTTCAGAACAATTTAAAGAAGGAAGCACAGAACTGAATGTTTTGAAAGAAGTCAATCATATATTGCAAAGTTTCAAGAATCTTAACGTTTGGGAAATTTTTGGAAGACTAAAAGAACTGTTAACAGAATTCAGATCTGCTGAAGACAGTGTTAGCAAATTATTTGTTGCTCTGAAAGCAGTTGACTATGTTAGCAAACTTTTTTTTAGTATGGCTCTTAACAAAATAATTGTAAGCTCATCAAGATCGTCTTTTGGAATGCAAATGGCTTAAAAAGTGATGCCATTGAGTTTAAAGAATTCCTTTTTATTCATAAAATCGATATTGCTCTTATTAATGAACCCCACCTAAAGCCATATTATAGCTTTAAGGTTCCTAACTTCACATGTTATCGAACAGATAGGCTGCATAACAGAGTTGGCGGAACAATGATTTTCATCAAACGTTCGCTTGACCATTTTGAGTTCAGGCTGCCAAATCTGCGAAGCATCGAAGGCACTGCAGTGATTCTGCCAAACTCAGTTGTGGGAGATTTGAAAATTGTGTCCTCTCACAAGTCACCAAATCCTATTCTACAAACTGAAGACCTTGATTCGATTCTAGATAAAAATTACCCTGTGTTAGTTGCTGGAGACTTAAACTCCAAGTATCAATCATGGAACTACCGAGGAACCAATGCAAGTGGAAAAATTGTATTTCACTATGCCATATCAAAAAATATTATGATTCATTCTCTACATTCACCTACATTTTTTTCGTTCCAATTGTCGACAGGTACCAGACATTTTGGATATTTGTCTCATTGCCAATATATCTCGAAATTATAGTCTACAAAGTGCGAATGAACTAAACTCAGACCATAATCCTCTGCCTTTGTACCTGGATCGGCCTGGTGTGTCTTTCCAAAAAGAGCGACTTTTCATTAATTGGGATGTCTTTAAACAAACGTTGCACAATAGTATAATTGTGCAGGTTTCTGAAAAGAGTGCTGATGAACTGGAAAACAACATCAAAGATCTCACATTTCACATTCATTCAGCTATAAAACTAGCCAGCAAGCCAGCACTCACAATAATATTGGAATTATTACATCTGAATTGAAGACACTCATTAAAAACAAGAACAGGGCTAGAAGGCATTATCAAAATACACGTCATCAGACTGATAAAACAAGCTATAATAAATTGATGAATGAACTTCGGCGTACTCTACACTTACACCAAAATTATTGTTGGAATCGGAAATTAGATTCTCTTGAAGTTCAGGGCCAGTCAATCTGGCATATGGTTAAAGCACTCAAGGGTGATAGCGCAAATATTCCCCCTGTTCATGGGGTTGGGGGTATTGTATACTCTGATGAAGATAAGGCTGAAACTTTCGCTGACGCTTTTGAGCAACAATTCACAGCGAAAATTGATCCTTCGGATGAAGATATTATCTCATCCGAACGAAAAGTTAAGGGATTTATTCAAAAAAACCTGTTGCTTATTTGGACTTTGTCACTCGAGAAGAGGTGGACAAAGAAATAAAAAAATTAAAAGTCAAGAAAGCTGCAGGATCTGACAATATTTCTGACGCTATTATCAAAAATTAGCCAAAGAGAGTGAAAATAAGAATTGTTAGCATATTCAATAGAACACTAAGATCAAATATCTTCGTAAATCAGTGGAAGCTTGCTTCAGTCTCCGTTATACCTAAATCTGGCAAGACAGAACTTTCCTCAAAATTATCGGCCAATCAGTCTTCTTTCATGCTTTGGTAAACTCTATGAATGTGTTATACTGAACAGAATAGAAAAACTCTTTACTGACAGAAAAGATTATCCAACCTGAAGAATTCGGATTCCAAAAACAACACTCGACTGTTCATCAAGTTTTACGAGTTGTTGAACATATTTCTGAAGCTTTTATTAAGAAAGAATCTACAGCAAGAGCTTTTCTTGATATCGCAAAAGCTTTCGATAAAGTTTGGACATACGGACTCATTTCTAAATTAATTGAATTTGGCTTTCCTGATTCGATCATTCATATCACATATGATTACCTCTCTCACAGATCATTTAGAGTGAAAATTAGAAACTGTGTTTCTACCACCAGACTATTTTCTCGCTCTGTGCTTGATCCGACTCTTTATAACATCTGTGTTAGTGACATTCCTAGTTGGAAAGAGTTCAGTTAGCTTCGTATGCAGATGATACAGCTATCATGGCGTCATCTATAAGTTTCGGAATAGCAATTGAAAGATTTCAGACACAGCTAAAAATGATTGAAAATTGGTGCATTAACTGGCGAGTCAAAATGAACACAGGCAAAAGTGCAGCACTTCTTTTCATGCACAAAAGACTGGCCTACATTTCCGTTGTCAAATTGTTTAACAATGTGATAGAATGGAGAGAAAATGTCCATACCTTGGAGTTAATATACATCACAAACTCAATTGGGGAGACCGCGTTACAAATGTTTCCAATAAAGCTGAAGGAGTAAGGTTCAAGCTTAATTCACTTTTGAGATGTTCTGAACTTTCTCTTGAAAATAAGCTGTTATTGTATAGAACACTCATCCGTCCTATTTTCATGTATGCTTCACCTACTTGGGGCTATGCTAATGAGTGTCAACTCAGAAAACTTCAAGTGCTACAAAACAAGTTCTCAGAACAGCAGTTGCTGCACCTTGGTATGTATGAAATGATATCATAGACAGAGATTTGGGTATTTTCAGTATCAAGGACTTGATCAAAGAATATTCTATCAAATTTTATGAAAATAGAGAACATCATCTTAACCAATAAGTGGCTAATCTGATGAACTTCGACAACACTTGTGAGTAAAGACACAAGCGCCCACTCTCGATATTATTACGAGCTATGTTATGCAACCTTCGGGTTCTGGACTTTTCCAGCTTATCTAGGTGTAACTTAACATTATGATATACATATGTGATGCAGAACACTACCTAATTGACGATGAAGAAGGTTATGGACAAAAATTTTGTTCTGTACATCGAAAATCCAGTTATGATCTCTGATGCATGTATTTATCAAGACAAATTCTTTCGTCATTTCACTGTCCCGATATAAATAAATAAATAAATAAATATTCCTCAAGCAGCTGCTTGCCACAGAGGTCTCACAGGAGCCTGTCAGTTTATATGCCATATAGTATGTTAAAAATTGCTCCAACAGACAGCTGTTCACGAAAAGGAGGGGAAAAAAGTTAAAAAAATAAATTTGTACAAAGATTTCGTTGTTTTAATGTCTAAAACTAAATTGCAAGCTACTTATTTTAAATATTATAATATAAAAAATATATTCATTTGTCACGAATTTTTTAGAATTTTTATTAATGTTTTAAAATTAATTGCCAAATCTTTGAAAATAAATAATTTGCAGTGTTATTTTAAGATATCTTATTTTAAATAAAACACTTATATAAATGAATCAAACTCTCCACGTGCGCGAGTTCCATTTACACGAATTCGAATCTACGCGAACAATCTTTAATGCCCTATTTGTTTTTTACACAAACCCAAATTCAAATATACGCTAGTTAAAAGAAAATAAATTACCTTCTCAGGCAGCTGCTTGCCACTAATGTCTGACAGGAGGCTGTCAGTTTAATACGCCATAATAGATGGATCTCTGAGTATGGCGGTCCTCAGCAGATTTTTTTCCCATTACCTTAAACATTTATCTACCGCTATTATTATTAATATTGAAAATTAAAGTAGGTTTCCATCCACTTAAAAAAAATTTAACGAGGTGGTTTGAGGAAGAGGATTCTTCACCTTTGAACTTCGCTAACAATTCCTAACCTACAGGAGATGCTAAAGATGTTTAAATATAGCATTGATTATCTGCAGAACCTTGATGGCAACTAAGAACGTGGATTAGAGAAATCACAGTGATACAGTAGCCCCATATAATTTAAGATGGTTAAGATGAGGAAACATCTCGAAAACCAACACTTATGGAATACTTCAGTCGATCTAGCAATGTTTGTCAGCAGAAATGTCAAGCACAACAAGCCTTTCGGAGATAAATAGCATTAATGCTCACTCATTTTCTAAAATTCTTTAAAAATTTCCATTTCTCTTGTAGGTAGGTAACTTTACGAAAAGGTAACAAACTAATTTCGTGTATTATTTTTATCACTTATTTTGTGCACTTTAGGCACACCGGTTTACTATAAATATAATAAAATATACATGTAATATAACTAAATGTAATTGTAAACGATTTCGTAACCTACACCTTAATTTCATATTGTTTCTTCAGCTCCACTTGCGAGAATTTAATGTGGGCGAGGTTCTGGTGCTCGCTTACTTGGAGAGTCAAAACTAATTTTTATGCTATTGTACTGTCTGATCCTGGTATGATAGTGGGTCTGACACTTAGCACCACTAGTCTAGAATGTACAAAATTGCACATCAAGTGTTTCAAATAAATTACACTAAACCTGAAAAAGCAGAACACCATAAGTAATTAAACTACCAATAACAGCCAATATACGATTTCTATTAAGCAACAACATCCCCCATGCTGACAGTGTCACCTCCTTTCTATAAGCCAGATACTTTAAGAGTTTAAGCAAATTTCCCTTATCATGATGGACCAGCAATTCTTCAGAAAACTCTAAGAAGATCCTGAGTGATAACCTATTAATTTGCTCCACTTCAGAAGCACTCAAAATTACTAAAAGTATTGAAAAAGTATTAAACAGGCAGAAAACACACAAGTGAATTATCCACTGAACATTGACTGTATCTTCATTTATAAAACCCTGGACAAAACTCAGGACATGGAGTGAATTTGAAAATACCGAAGCCAACAAAAAGAACATCGTAGTGGAAAATCTAGTATCAGTGAATTTAATGTTAGATTGAATTAGCTTATAATACCGTAACAGATAGATTGATGTGTTTTGCTTCAAGGAATTACAAAAATGATTTTTCAATAGAATGTTACTTACATCCATAGTGTGTACAAGATGATAACATGCGCATGAATAGATTAATGATACCCCGCTTAATAAAGGATACAAGACGTAATAATCTATTACGATTAACACACAAAAGAAAATGCGTTGGAATTCGGGATAATGATTGTCTAGGCATAAAAATTTTATAATGGGTTCCATCTTTGTTTCGTTTTTTGTCCATGCTCCAGCTACATTTCCACACAGAGAACCTAACAGCATTGTCAAAGGGACAAAGCAAGTGAAAATGCGAATGCACTTTAGGAACTTTGAATGATTATGCCGCGAAAATGTTGGTAATTCATTTTCCATTTCTTCAAGTTTACGAAATATTTCTGCTAATTGTATACGTCTCGTAAACATGAAAACCCAGATGATAATTGAGAGACTATTTCCAAAAAATAATGAAGCCAAACCAGCTAATATGTTCTGAATGATAAGATTGTAACCATATGCTAATGTTATAAACAACATGGCTGCTAAAAAGGAAACCATACCCAGCATCAAAACGAATTTTTTGATAAATGATAGCTCTGTATGCTCTTTCTCACTTCGTATATCTATTCCTATTACTCTTAGGATTCTTAGAATCGGATTTAAATGATTTCTGATGGGAGATTTTTTCATAAAAAGTTTTCCTTCCATTTCTTGTGGATGGTTAATACAACTGGGTTTGGAATCTAAAGTTTCACCACTTGAAGCAGCATTTGCTGTCCGTTTTTTATAAACCACAACTACTGTAATTTTAGCGTCTAACAAGAAGGATAACGGAACCAATTATTGAACTTAACACATTTTAAAAGAAGTTTTAGAATATCTGAAATATCAAATATTATCGCCTTTTTATAAACTAATTCTTGATATTTTTCATATATGTTTTGGTATTGTAATTATTTACACTACAATAAGGAGCCAGATAATGATATTAATGACTAATTTGCAACTCGAAACTGATTAATATATCAGTATCATGTATAAGAGGACAAATTTAAATACATATATTTTTGCATAAGATCTTCTGAAGGTGCAGCTAAAAGCAAATGCGGTGTGTTAGTCACATGCAAAACATTCTGGTTTTTGGGTATATGTTCAGTTTCAAATGTTTGAAAAGATTTATTTACACTTTAAGCCGGTAAAATACTACTAGTAAAAGGAATACTAAAGTTAAAATTATTTTCCATTTTTAAATAATTTACGATTTCAAGAATTTTTACACATCCCAATGGAAGTGATGATTTAAGAGCTTACTTCAATTAAAGTTCGCAAATTGTCATATAGAAGATATTTCGATATTCGTTCCATTACAATAAGCTTCATAGGTGAAGGAATAGAGATTCAAAAGAAACATCTTTTAACCGAAACAATAACGATGGAAGCAAATTATACCTATTATCAAAATGTTATATTTCGTAAGTATTTAATGAGAAAGTAAATTGAATTTCTCACAGCAGAAATTTAGTTATCTCAATATTTTTTCTAATATTATTTACACTATTTATACAATCACTCTATCGGAGTTACAGGTGTGTACAATACTTCGCAAATTTTTGTTTAGATACTTTAAAATCAACTACCACTCCTGGTCTCTACTGATTCTTAACGATTTATCACAAAAGTTCAATAAAGTGCATTTGTTGAAAGCAAAATACACACCTTATGATATCTCAGACTATGCAATCAATAATAAAAATCTTTCGATCGACTTATCGATGATTTTATTTATCATGCTGAATATAGTTTTTCTTCTTACATTCTATTGTGATCTCCGTATTATTATTATAAAGGAATATTTTTCACATAGAAAAAATTATTTTTCCTTTGGCACAAATCCTATTATTCGAGAAGAAGATGTTTTCAACAGAGAAAATGGTAGCTCTCTTTTTAATAAATAATTCTACTATTCCACAGGCAGTTTTTCACACAAACACAGTTACTTTTTTTTTTACAGAAAAAATTTTGATATTTGATAACAAGAGTTTTTAGCTCTACAATTTTATTTAGAGAGGAAGGTTTTCATACAATATAATTTGTTTGTTTGTTTGTTTGTTTGTTTTTTCTAGTGCAAATTTCCCATTCGATAACAAGAAATGTTCCAGAAAACAACAGTTGTTTTCGTTACAATGCAAATGCGGTTATTAGACAAGAATAGCTTTTCTTGCAAAGGAACTAGTTACTTTCTTTTCAATGCAAATTCTGTTATTCGATAGGAAACATAGCATCACGCAGAGAAATCATTTCCATGCTCTTCAGTAGAAATTTCGTAATCTCATGGCACAGCATATCGTACCTGATTACACTTGCAGTCCAGTATACTGCACATATACAGTGTAATATATAACAACCACCATAAAATCTCAAGCACAAACCGATACTAAGAATGTTATCGTTTGATATCACATATCCTTTCCAGAAATTCGTTCACTTTCCTCAATGGCACTAAAATCGTAGAATTTTCTTCTATAAACACTCACGGCAACAAGAAGCTTCTTTGCCTCGAACTGCTTCAATATCTTCAAACCCATCCGACTTACTTTTCCTATTTTAAAATTGTACTTCTTGGTATTCTAGTGAATGAAAACCCTTTTTTTCTCTGTTATTCCGTTAACTGTCCGTCGCAAAGTAGGTACAGGCATAGTCATGTAAAGGCGATTTGCTATAACAGTAATATAAAAAGACATAAATGATTGCTGCTAACAATAATATAAAAAGACATCAGAGCATAAGATCACACCCATATTTACCAATAGCACTTTTGCAATCAGCTTAATGCATATTTTATATTGAAGAGAAATATGGCCTTGCAACAACAAAAGCGTGAGAGCTTTATTACTTGATACCTAGAATTCCTTGCCTACAGCAGTACTACTGCACCCAACCTACAACGAAGAAGAAGTGACATTGTTATTTCAAAATGTGACCTTCATTTGAGAGAACAGGGCGTGTCTCCAAATGCCAAACACAAAGATATATCAAACTACCTCAGAAATAAATATTTAAATGCAACAAAAAGAAATATAAATGTAAGGCAAAATTTTCAGGAAAGGTGGACACAATAAAATATGAAAAAAATGTAAATAAAAAAAATACATAACAGGATATGTACAAAAATACTACTAAGAAAAACTGGCGGTGGTTGCTCAGTTAGCATCGCGCCATACTCGTAATCTGCTCTTCCCAGGTTCGAGTCCCAGATGGATCAGCCTCGAGATTTATGTCTGCAAAACTCCCCGCCCTGCCCACGGTCAGTAGGAGACACCAATCGGCTTGGAAAGGCCGCCGTCATTCGGATGGGACGTTAAGCCGTGGTGTCGTGTGCGGGAGAGCCATATCCTGTGCACGTTAAAGAACACGCTGGATGGTTTTAACGGGAGTCTACCATCTGTCTCCCAACAGCTGTTCCAGTAGGTCCCCTACCCCAACCTTCTCTGAGCCTTCGGGGTCCTTGTGACCTGGCCATTTAGCCAATGGAGTGCAAAAATGTGCCGCTCAGAGGTAAAACAACCCAAACAACAACAGCTACTAAGAGAAGCAAACGGAAACGAAAAACGTAAAGACACCGTATGCACGAAGTGTGGATTACGTCATGCAGAAAATGAAACACCCCGTTAATGTAAAAATAGAGAAATACAGCAAGAGATTCGGAATAGTTTTGAAAAGGATTCGTTTTCTGCGGGCTGACAACTGAAATTGACGATGTTTGTGCAATATAAATTTTTTTGAACAACAGTGCATCTTTCTTACTGTAGAGAAGGTAATTTCCTGTATGCATTTTGCATAGACAGTAGAAAAGGTGATTGGTAAGAATTGTACCTGTGAATCGTTCAATGAACTATTTTCGAATGTTGTATTTATTCATTATTATTTGATGAATGTCAAAACTAATTAGTCATTAGTTATCCTATTTGATGTAAGAAAATTGCCTCGGTTATTAAATCAGTTCATTTACTGTCTGCTTGTTCATTACGAATTCATTCACGGTTGTCAAATAAAAATACAAATCAAAATTTGCCACAAAATTAAAGGATGAAACATTAATGTGCTTGCTGATTTCAAACCACATGGAATCTATAATTATAAAAGGTGTCTGTGTGCGAGTCTAGAAAAATAATTGGAGGGAGGGGAGGAAAATGGTCTGCACTGAACGGGAACTGACCAGAACGCTGTTCGAGATATACACACATATAAATATTTTTTTTTTCGAGAAATATTTTTCGTCAAAGAGTGGAATACAAGTAGTTCTCGATTCGCGTGGTTCATGAGTTCCTCAAAATTACTGTTCAGAATGAAAGCAATTTGTTTTTTAAAAAAATTTAAATGTCAAGGTTAAAAATTGGGATAGCAGGTAGCTGATCTAGGTGGCAATTTTGGTTTACTCTAATTATACTCTTTTCAAGTTAGAGAATACTTTCCGTAATTACGCTACCCAACATATTCTTCTTCCGAGCTCTGGATACAAATACACACAAAATTTGTAAAATAAAAAAAACTAAACATTACATGAATACATCGCAGAAATGCTTTAAACTGAACTTAATTTCAAACATTTCAGAATTCATTGACATTTTCTAAAATTTTCCAACCAGCATTAATTGAATTCGAAGATACGTAGGTACATGTGTGTCTTATTAGGGGATCCAGGGTTTTGCGAATGAATGTACGCAAGTCCAAATAGTAAAGGACTATCTTGCATGAAAGAATGACTTTACAAGAAATTCTAAACCTAAATTTCATCTAACGAAATTTTCATAGCTTAGGTTCTTGGTTTATTTTCTGCGTTTTTTTTTTTGCTGTCAAGAAGGATTCTGGATTTCACTATGCAAAATGGGACAAACCGCAGAAATCGGGCTGGGTCGATCCACCAAACATGGACAACGTAGCACCGAAGAATTAATTTTTAAAAATAAGTAGCTGTACTTAGTAAATAATTTAGTTTTAAATAAAACCGATGATAATTTTATAAGATTTATTTTTAAAGATCTGGTGATCAGTTTTAAAATATTCAAATATATATTTAAAGCAGACATAATAAATACATCATTTGTTTCATTTGGATCAAAATTAGTAGATTTTAGTTATATTTTTATACATATTTAATTTTTCTACCTTTCTTCTCGCCTATTGCTCAACGGCCTCCCAGTCCTGATATATCAAGGTGGCCTTGGTCGATCCCAATTGGGTTGGGTGTTTTACCTCTGACCGGCACTGTTTTGCACACCATTGGCTAAATGACCAGGTTACATGGACCCCGAAGGCTCAGAGAAGGTTGGGGGAGGGGACCCACTGGAACAGCTGTTGGGTGAGAGATGGTAGGCTCCCGTCAAGGCCATCCAGCGTGTTCTTTAACGTGCACGGGGTATGGCTCTCCCACACATGGCGCCACGGCTTAACGTCACATCCGTCGGACGCGGCCTTTCCAAGCCCATCGGTGTCCCCTACTGACCGTAGGCAGGGGAGGGGGAATTTTGCGAACATAAATCTCAATGCTGACCCAGCTGGGACTCGAACCTGGGAACTACAGATTACAAGCCTGGCGCACTACCGACTGAGCCATCCCCGCCCTCGATCCCAATGAGAAGTGGATTCATGAGACGAGATGCCCGCTTTGTCGTACACAAATGACAACGAGTCTCCATTTTTCACAAATTGGGTGTTTTATCAATAGAGTTGCCAGGATTTCTCGCATCACCCTTTCAAGGTTCGTTTAAAACAACGAAAATGCAAATTTTTAAAGCTCAAATTGAGAACATGCCTCAATTAATTACCGCTTGAATCCAAATTCGACTAAGAATTCAAATCCGCGCAAATCGAGAACTACCTGTATATGTTTTTTTCCCTCTTTTCTAATGGTCTTTCAAAACGTATTCTTAAAAATATTTGTAAAACTAGAAATGCTTTCCATATATATTATATTTCTAGAACGTCACTCCAACTCCTATTTGTCTTTCAATACGACTCCTGATTTCAAAATTCCTCTTATTTCCGAATTCTATTGCCCAAAATGCCATTTTTACTTATTTATAGCTGTCCTCCCTAATATATCGAGTAACGTTACCTCTAACAACTCATCACATCCAAAATTTCACAACATGTGTTACATCTAAGAACCAAAGTACCTCCCGGCATCATTTTTTATACTCTAGCACTGGTAGATGTATTTTTGACCTTTCATATCGAAGGTCGCTCCGGATTCGAAATATCATAAAGTTTCCGAAATCTATATCCCCAAACACCACCAGACATCATATTTCACGTTTCTAGCACTGGTAGATCAAAGTTTGATCTTTATGGAACTTCTTCTTGACCTTCAAGGACAGTCAGAGGTCAAATTTCCGATTTCTCCCGAGATCTAGGACCTGAAGTACACCTATGTACAAGTCATCCAAGCTACGCCATTTCTGCATCATAGTTGGAATTAGCATCATCCCCTGTCAGCTGTTCCGGGATCATCATTCCGCGATGCAGCAAATCCCTTGTTATCCGGTACTGAATCATCTGGAATTCTCCTGTAACCGGCATAAATTTAATTTCATATTAAACATTCGAACTGAGCACAGTCAAGTTCAGTATGCGTTGGTGGTTCTCCCGGATGCCTATGGAGTCGTCTTTCATGCATTTTACGTCTTCTCAGCCCTCAACATCAGCTGCTGTTCACGAATCAAATCCTAGTTCAGTGGATGACACTGATGAAATACTATTCGAGTTTCTAAAATCTATTCAGTAAACTACACTACACAAACCTATCTATAGGTAATTGTTTTTTCTGAAAGTTTAGTTGAGTTTCATTATTTTTATGCCTCGGATATTATTTTTCGAAGCAAATCTTATGATATTACCAAAGGCTCCTTATTTAAAAAGGTAACAAAATAATTTCTACGATGCTAATCAAAAATAATGATATCGGTGATACAATATCATGCACAGAGAAACAATCAAACAAAACATGTTTTAACTTGTTAGCTGATTTCTGGCGTCATTTGTGATATATCAAGGCCTCACCATGTGCACACATAAAAGTTGACCGATCCTCTATCGCAGTCGTTCTCAACCTTTTATGCTTCACGTACCCCCTGGAAATGTATATGTAACTGACGTACCCCTTATATAGATAGATAAAACTATAGTTAGAGTATAATAATGCCAACTTAGCGACTTTGTTACTAGATATAGCGACCTTTGAGCTCTCATAGCGTACCCCAAAAAATGTTTCCGCGTTCCCCACTTTGAGAACCCCTGTTCTATCTGGTTGCAACAAGGAAGAACAACGAGTGGTAATACGATTTCTGAAATCTGTAGGACTACTCTGAGCGGAAATTGATAGTAGAATATTTGTGCAATACCGGAAGAGTTGTTTCAATAGCCAATAAATTCTCTAAGTTTGTAAAATGTAATTATATCGGAAACGGTGTCCAGCAACATCGGCGGTAAGTATGTAAACAACAGATTTAGACAAATAAGTCTGATAAATGAAGAGGGCAGGGGTGACTCAGTCGGTAAAGCGCTTGGCAAATAATCTGCAGTTTCCAAGTTCGAGTTACAACTATTCTACTGGAGCTGTTAGGAGACAAATAGTAGCTTCTCGTCAAAGCCATCTAGCTTGTTCTTTAATATACAAAGGTTATGGCTCTCTGGGACACGGAACCATGGCTTAACGTCCAACGGACGGCGGCCTTTCCAAGCTCATTACGGTCCCCTACTGACCGAGTGCAGGGCGGGAGTTTTTATGAAGATAAATCGCAACGCTGGCCCGGACGAGACTCAAACCTGGGAAGTGCAGATTCCAAGTCTGGAGCGCTACCGACTTAGCCACCTCCGCCCCTTTGCTCAGGGATAAAATAAACCAACAGCAACACACACCATAACAAGGTAATATTTCATTTTAAATTACTCATTCTCATTTACCTCTTAAGTGTGATTTTTTCAAAAATCCAGGATGGGTCAAACCTTCAGGAAGTGCTGCATCCTACATCCATTGGGTATCAATGAAATGTCCAGCAACATTGACTGATCTGGTGTATTCAGGTTATGCCGTTGGAGCTCCGGCTAATTCCTTCGGTAATGGAAAGAACTTCCAATGTCTACCAGACAAAGATCCTGAACTTACTGCAAACAAACCGGCCAAACAATCATCGGCATATATGCAAATTCTGATGTATCGGAACATTGATCAATCGGGGAAGACCGGACCGATCCGATGTGCTTCGTGTCTCTCGAAAGACAAGATCGGCGTTCAGGTGTTTCCTGCCATGACGGAATGTCCTCCAGAATGGAAGTTAGAATATGGTGGATATTTGATAGCTGAGACGGCATCCCATGTTGGTCAAGATTTCATGTGTTTGACCAAGAATCCTATTGATGATGAAGGAGTGTTGTCTTCCCCATCTTCAGCAGCCAAGATGAATGCTGTATGGATGGACTGCGAGAATTGCGGTGAAGAGAAAATTGTTCCTTTTGTCGTGTGTTCTAAATAAAAAGCACTGCATATCGGTACTAGTGTATGGAAAGAAAATTTGACAAAATGCTTTGTGAGAAAATTTACAGAATTTAATGTTAGATTATGTGACAGTATAATAACTGCTAAATTTGTGTAGTATATGGGAATATTAAAGCATAGAAACATGAAAATTATAAGGCTGTTATATTAATTTCTTAAATTTGTTCGGTGGTCAAGCGTTTGATGGCATATATATTAATGAAAGGCATCTGGGTTATGAATGTTTCTTCTCTGTGATGTTTTTCTGCTGAGGTCTCGCCTTCCTCACACATTATACTCGCAGGGAACGTCACACCTTTGTGGCTAGCAGTTAACTGAATGATAATTTACCTATTTGTTTTGAAATTTTTACCAAAATTATATTTTTAATGAAGTTAAATTGGCATAAATTTAGTAATTAAATATTACTGATAATACGACAATATATATATATATATTACATTACAATTTAAGGCAGGGGACAACCCAGGGGAAGGGATACTGTCGATCTCCACCCTCTCTCCCTAGAAACTGAAATCGAAAGGAAAAAAAAAAAAACCTTATTTTACTTCACATAAAATGCACGGGTATGTAACACGCCTCCTGCTATATCAGCAGAGAATATTTAGGGAAAAACTCTTAAATAAATTTAAGCATTTATCATTTAATTATGGGTGACATAATTTTGAGAATTTCTCCCCCCAACCATCGGTGCGCGAATGCCTCTCAAGCAGCTATTTGCCAGATTTCTGACAGACGCTAATCAGTATAGTATGCTATGGAGGAGGAGGTGTTTGAGAAAGGCGAAACCTCAGCAGAAAAACAATGCAAAAAAGAATCATTCTTACGTTATCTAGAGCAAGAACCCAGGTCCCTTTGGCACTGAAGCTAACCACGCTAACCCGCAGGAACAAATATGGATAGTCAATGGTTAGTTAGCAACCAGTTATCAGGAATTACCATGTAATGGATACGATCAGGCCCGGATCTTGAAAGAGATTAAAAGAGGGGAGGGTACAAAAATTCCAATCAGGAAGGGAAAAAAAAGTTAAAGGGGAGACCTAAGGACTTGACCACCATCATCGGCTAACGTTCTTTTCTTCAGCTAGTGTGACTTATAAGTCACACTAGCTGATGTAAAGAATATTAGCCGCTGATGCTGTAGTGGCAAGCATACCATTTTTGATATGGCAATGACAATAATAATAATAAATAACCCATAACAATAATATTATTCATTATTGTCATGGGCATGTTGTTTGGTGACGTGGGTTCGAGTCCCACTCACGGCAAAACTCATTTTTTCAGCTTATTATTGCATGTGTTCCATGTCTACAGGACGTCTCCTATGATATTTTACTACTAAACTAAGTAATAACTGTGTAATAGTTGCATAATGCAAAAAGATAAAATTATTAAACTCATATACAATTTTAAGAGAAATGTTTCCCAAAAATACAAAATTTGAATTGCTGTTTTCGAAATTGATATTAATTCCTATTACCCTAAGGATCTCTAGAATTGGACCGAAATGGATTCTAACAGAAATATTCAGTATTTGCAAATCATTTTCATCTTTATGGGGTTTTAAAAATACTACTGAGTCTGTTGTCTAAAGCTCTGCTGCATGAAGCACAGAAGATGCTGACCGATTTTTGTGAACCATACTAATTTGCCGATCAGCCACGCTGATTTTTTTGGTTCTTCATAATACACAGCGATTTAGATTTTGTTTCACCTTTTTGTCTAAAAAATGAATTATACTTCACTAGTGTAATAAAATTCAGTTTCAAAGTTTGAAATAATTATTGCAATAGAAGTCTGAAGAATCACTCTTCGCTAAATAAATTAGTATATATGTATTTAATAATTACCTCATACAATTACTCAAGGTACTTAATAGTTTTATTATAATAAATACTCAAAATACTTAAACCATTGTGTCATGGCAAATATTCAAGGTACTTATTAATCATATGGCAAATATTCAAGGTACTTATTAATCATATGGCAAATTCTCAAGACACTTAATAATTCTGGAAAATATTGAAAGTACTTAACATCTATGTCATGACAAATATACAAACTTTACTCACCGTGACAGAGAAAATTCTACATTAAGCTACTTTTTAAACAACGATACAACAGTTTCTGCTATTCTAGGAGAAAAATCTTTGCTTTACAATAGCTTTACGATATATAGTAGCAAATGCAGGAAAAAAATCAATGATACTCCCACAAAATAAAGAATACACACTGCAATGTTCTATGAATAAGAGTAAGAAAAGAAATTTATACGCTTATATGCTGTTCGAAATCACTATCAAGACGTTTTGATAGTTGGCGAGTTTCATAGGATTTCCATGAAAACGCAAATAATGCCTCACTCAAAATTCGCTGTGATTATTTAATAAGAATTACAGCCATTTCTGTTATTCTATGAGAAGTATTATTTATACAGAGAAATATCTACTTTGCATTGCAACAATGTTACCAAATATCATCATACAGAATAAAACCACGATTTTAAACAACTGTATTAAATTTATATCACAATACTGCTACTCGTAATCTTTACAAACTTCAGCATCATATGCTATAGAAAAGCAGATTTCATATTATATGAAATCTTGTTTCAAATTCATTCAGTTCTTAAACGGCGCCTAAAACATTCTCATTCTCTTACTGCGTGTTTACTGCATACAAAGCATTTTTCTTTCGAGATAAACGTGAGACTGATTTGAACCCCATATAACTCAATATACTGAATTTTTATTCTTTTCTGTATTCTCTTCCTTTGGACATTAATGGTCTTTCTTCATTTCACGCCATTACAACGATATTGGATGGAACACAGTGAATTTGCGAAGTCTGTTGGGAGTCAATCAATATGCAAAAATCGGTAATAAAGAACAATGATGGTAAAAAGAAACAGAACATTTTTCATCACACCTATGTTTACCAATATCAGTTTCGTAATAATGTTAATGTATTTCTTTCTATGGTAGCTGTCGTACAAAGAAGAATAGCTGTGGACCATTTATTGCTGTAGTCCATATTATGCCAGGGGTCGCATTCAAGATCTAATCTCGCCTTTTCATGAAGTAAAGCCTTAGAACATTTAGAAAAGGATGTTTTCTTTTTCTTGGATTTCAAGAAAGGTCTTGGCAGACCGATATTTTTATTGATCTGATCTTTCATACTTAAAAAAAACGGTGTTAAAAAACCTGAATACACGGACCACGACAAGGCAAGGCCACCTCAATACACCAGGCTAGGACGGCGTTGATCGAAAAGAGGAAAGAAAGGAGGGAAATTAATTTTACATAAAAATTCAAATGATGTAATTTGTTTAAAATTTAGGTTAATTTTATTTTAACTAATTTTAAAAAAAATAGTTTTTTTATTCATAAGGAATTTATTAAAATGTTTCAGAATATTTTAAAAATAATTCCCATATTTTTCAAAATAAGTAACTATCAGTTGAATTTTTAGAAACTGAGCTATAATAAAGACCGCTATATCTTACAAAAATAGATCTTCTATTACTGCAGCGTCCTGGCCTATTGTATCTAGTGGCCTTCAACAAGGCCACTTTCATGCACCAGTCCTTCATGCACCAGTCCGCAAAAGGAGGGAAATAAGATATGCATAAAAATTGATCTGAAATTGTTTTATAAAAATATAAATGAAAAATTTGTGAATGTTTTAAAATTGTTTATCAGATTTCTAAAACTCAATAGTTACCAGTTCAGTTTAAAAAAAATAAATTTCAATTACGAAGCCGTATGTATGTATGTATGTGTGTTAAAATAAATTCTTCTACAGCTGTTGAAGAAAAAAAAGGAAAAAAAAGAGTTCAAAAAATAAATTTCTACAAAGGTTTCATTGTTTTAATTTGTCTAAAGCTAATTTGCAAGCTACTTATTTTAAATATAATAATATAAAAATATTCATTTATTACGAATTTTTTAGAATATTTAAGAATGTTTTAAAATTAATTGCCAAATATTTGAAAATAAATAGTGTGCAGTGTTATTTTAAAATATGTTACTTTATTTAAAACACTTATATACATGAATCAAACTCTACACATGCGCGAGTGCTATTTACACCAATTCGAATCTACGCGAACTAACTTTAACGCCCTATTTGTTTTTTACACAAACCCAGATTCAAAATGCGCGAGTTGAACATTACCTTAAACGTTTATCTACCGCTACTATTATTAACACTGAAAATTGAAGTATCTTTGTATCAACATGAAAGATCCTAACATAGTATTTTAAAGATATTGATTTTTCACTTGTATACTTCGCTACAATTCCTAACCTACAGGAGATCTAAAGATGTTTGAAATTAGCATCGATTATCTGCAAAACCTTGATGACAACTATGAATACGGATTAGACAAATCACAGTGATGTACTAGCCCCATATAATTTAGGTTGGCTAAGGTGAGGAAGCATGCTCGATAATCGACAATTATGGAGTTCTTCAGTCGACCTACCAATGTTTGTCAGCAGAAATGTCAGACACAACAGGCCTTTAGGAGATAAATAGTGTGGTAAATTTTAAACGGATAGGCACTGAGCATGAGTATCAATAAGTATATTTTCAAACAAATTACAATACATTACCAATCATTACAAAAATATGGATGAAATAACTTATAAACAAACTAACTACTATCATGCATAAGTCAATAACCCATTTTCTACAGAGCATACAAGACCAGCTCTGTTCTACTAAACTACTCCCTCTTCACTTTGTCTGTCATCTCTTGAATACCTTCACTTCAGACGTAAAGAATCCTTCGTCTTTTGTTAGATCACTAAATTTATCGTACTAGCAACACAAAACAACCACCCGCGCACACACCAATAAAGATACTTCTTGTTTCTACTTATCGCGCAATGATTAAGACTATCTAAACTCCTTTTTGATCTACACAACTTTTTTAATATTCTCCTTCTATCATTCTCTTTTTCAGGTTCTACATTGAAATTCGCTTGATGTATAATTCTCACGCACAAGCATATGTGAGCGTTCTTGTCACGTTTAGTCATAAAGTCACTGTAGCGCGTTCATCTCTCGTAACAATAGCATTAAATCTCACTCAGATTATTTTCCATTTTTTTTTTAATTTTCAATTTATCTTGTAGGTACCTTTTGCAAAAATGTAGTAAACTAATTTCGTTTATTTTTTATCAATTATTTTGTGTTACTTTAGGAAATTTGCATAACTAATCGGTTTACTAAAAATATAATAAATAATATATATATATATTATAAATAATATATATATAATAATAATTGTAAACGATTTCGTAACCTAAACCCTTATTTCATATTGTTTCTACAGCTCCGCTTGCGAGAATTTAATGTGGGTGAGGTTTCTGATGCTCGCTTATTTGGAGAGCCAAAATTAATTTTTATGCTATGGTACTGTCTGATTCCGCTGTCATAGTGGGTCTGATACTTAGCACCACTGGTCTAGACTGTACAAAAGTGCATATCAAGTGTTACAAATAAATCACACTAAATCTGAAAAAGCAGAACACCATAAGTAATTAAACTACCAATAACAAGTAATACACGATTTCTATTAAGCAACAACATCCCCCATGCTGACAGTGTCACCTCCTTTCTGTAAGCCAGATACTT
The DNA here is from genome assembly GCA_038380435.1 of Ryuthela nishihirai. NCBI lineage: Eukaryota > Metazoa > Arthropoda > Arachnida > Araneae > Heptathelidae > Ryuthela > Ryuthela nishihirai. The sequence continues at coordinate 36,412,792 of JAWZYU010000029.1, forward strand.
TAAGAGTTTAAGCAAATTTCCCTTATCACGATGGACCAGCAATTCTTCAGAGAACTTTATGAAGATCCTAAGTGATATCTTATTAATTTGTTCCACTTCAGAAGCACTCAAAATTACTAAAAGTATTGAAAAAGTATTAAACAGGCAGTAAACACACAAGCTAATTATCCAGTAAACATTGACTACATCCTCATTTATAAAGAGCGCGACAAAACTCAGGGCATGGAGTAAATTTGAAAATACGGAGGCCAACAAAAAGAATATCGTACTCGAAAATCTGTTATCAATGAATTCAATGTTAGATTGAATTAGCTTATAATTCCGTAACAGATAAATTGCTGTGTTTTGCCTCAAGGAATTACAAAAATGATTTTTCAATAGAATTATACTTACATCCATAGTGTGTACAAGATGATAACACGCGCATGAATATACTAATGATACTCCGCTTAATAAAGGATACAAGATGTAATACTGTAGTAGCATTATCACACAAGTAACAATATGTTGGAATTCGGGATAATGATTTTCTAGGCATAAAAGTTTAAAAATGGGTTGCATCATTGTTTCGTTTTTTTTCAATGCTACAGCTATATTTCCAAACAGAGAACTTAACAGCATTGTCAAAGGACCAACGCAAGTGAAAATTGGAATGCACTTTAGAAACATTGAATGATTATGCCGAGAAAATATTTGTAATTCATTGTCCATTTCTTCCAGTTTACGAAATATTTCTGCTAACTGTCTACTTCTCATAAACATGAAAACCCAGATGATAATTGAGAGAGTATTTCCAAAAAATAATGAAGCCAAACTAGCTAATGTATTCTGAATGATAAGATTGTAACCAAATGTTAATGTTATAACCAACATGGCTGCAAAATAGGAAATCATACCCAGCTTCAAAACTAATTTTTTGATAAATGATAGCTCTGTATGCTCTTTCTCACTGCGGATGTCTATTCCTATTACTCTTAGGATTCTTAGGATCGGAATTAAATGATTTCTGATGGGAGATTTTTTCATAAAAATTTCTCCTTCCCTTTGTTGCGGATGGGTAATACAACTGGGTTCGGAATCTAAAGTTTTACCACTTGAAGCAGCATTTGCTGTCCGTTTTTTATAAACCACTACTACTGTACTTTTAGAGGCCATTGTCAATAGTCTATTTAATTTAATTTTCATTCATTAGCGTCTAACACTGAGGACAACGGAACCAATTATTGTACTTAGCAAATTTTTAAAGAAATTTTAGAATACCAGAAATATCAAATATTTATCGCCTATTGATATATAATTTTTGATTTCTTTTAATATGTGTGATTAAACTGTGATTATATACACTATAATAAGGAGCCAGATAATGACATTAATGAATTAATTTAGAACTCGAAACTGATTAATATATCAGTATCCTCTATAAGAGGAAAATTTTTAATATATATATTTATGCATAAGATATTTCTGAAGGTGCATCTAAAAGCAAATGCGGTGTTTTAATCACATATATAAATCTTTCTGGTTTTTGGGTATATATACAGTTTCAAATGTATAAAAAAGTTTCTTTATATTTTAAGGTGGTAAAATACTGCTAGTAAAAGAAATACTAAACTTAAAATTATTTATCACCTTTGAATAATTTAGGATTTCAACAGTTGCTACACATTCCAATGGAAGTGATGATTCAAGAGCTTACTTCAATTGAAGTTCGCAAATTGTCATTTAGAAGATATTTCGATATTCATTCTATTACAATAAGCTTCATAGATGCAGGAATAGAGATCCGAAAGAAACATCTTTTAACCGAAATAATAACGATTGAAACAAATTATATCTGTTATCAAAATATTATAATTGGTAAGCATTTAATGAGACAGTAAAATTGAATTTCTCATAACAGAAATTCAGGTTTCCCAAATTTTTTTAAATATTATTTACACTATGTATAGACCTACTCTGTCGGAGTTAGAGGTGTGTACAATACTTTGCAAATCTTTGTTTACATATTTTAAAATCAACTAATCTTCTGGTCTCTACTGATTCTTATTGATTTCTCACAAATGTTCAATAGAGTGCATTTGTTTAATGTTATCTCAGACATACACAATCAACAATAAAAAACTGTCGATTCTGATTGATGATTTTATCTATGATGCCGAATATAGTTTGACTTCTCACATTCTATTGTGATCTCTGTATTATTATTATAAAGGAATGTTTTTCACATAGAAAAACTTATTTTTCCTTCGACACAAATTCTATTATTAGAGAAGAGGTTTTCAATAGAGAAAATGGTAGCTCTTTTTTAATAAAAAATTCTACTATTCCACATGGATTTTTCACACAGACAGTTACTTTTTTATCGAAAAAATTTTATTATTTGATAGGAAGAGTTTTTAGCTTTTAGTTAAAATTTTATTTAGAGAGGAAGGTTTTCATAGAGAATAATTTTTTTTTCTGGTGCAAATTTCCATTCGATAACAAGAAATGTTCCAGAAAACAACAGTTGTTTTCGTTACAGTGCAAATGCGGTTATTAGACAAGAATAGTTTTTCTTGCAAAGGAACTAGTTACGTTCTTTTCAATGCAAATTCTGTTATTCGATAGGAAATATAGCATCATGTAGAGAAATCATTTCCATGCTCTTCAGTAGAAATTTCGAAATCTCATGGCACAGCATATCCTACCTGATTACACTTGCAGTCCAGTATACTGCACATATACAGTATAATATATTACAACCACCATGAAATCTCAAGCACAAACCGATACTAAGAATATTATCGTTTCATATTGCATATCCTTTCCAGAAATTCGATCACTTTCCTCAATGGCACTTAAATCGTAGAATTTTCTTCTATAAACACTCACGGCAACAAAAAGAAGCTTCTTTGCCTCGAACTACTTCAATATCTTCAAACCATCCGACTTACTTTTCCTATTTTAAAATTTTACTTCTTGGTATTCTAGTGAAAGAAAACCCCTTTCCCCTATGTCCCTCCGTTAACTGTCATTTGCGAAGTGGGTACCGGTATAGTCATGAAAAATCGATTTTCAATAACACTAATATAAAAATACATAAATTGATTGCTGCTAACAATACATTAAAAAGACATCAGAGCAGCAGATCACACCCATATTTACCAGTAGAACTTTTGCATTCACTCCTAATGCATCTTTTATATTGAAGAGAAATATGGCCTTGCAACAACAAAAGCGTGAGAGCTTTATTACTTGATACCGAGAATTCCTTGCCTACAGCAGTACTACTGCACCCAACTTACTACGAAGAAGAAGTGACATTGTTATTTCAAAATGTGACCTTCATTTGAGAGAACAGGGGCGTGTCCCAAATGTAAAACACAAAGATATATCAAACTACCTCAAAAATAAGTATTTAAATTCAACAAAAAGAAATATAAATTTAAGGCAAAATTTTCAGCAAAGGTGGACACAATAAAATATGATAAAAATGTAAATAAGAAAAAATGCATAACAGGATATATACAAAAATACTACTAAGAAAGAGGGGTGGTGATGGTTCAGTCGGCAGCACGCCATACTCGTAATCTGCTCTTTCCACGTTCGAGTCCCAGCTGGATCAGCATCGAGATTTATCTCCGTAAAACTCCCCGTCCTACCCACGATCAGTAGGAGACACCAATGGGCTTGGAAAGGCTTCTGTCCGTCAGTTGAAACGTTAAGCCGCGGCCCCGTGTGCGGGAGAGCCATGTCCTGTGCACGTTAAAGAACACGCTGGATGGTCCTAAGGGAGGTTCCAAAATACCATCTGTCTCCCAACAGCTGTTCCAGTAGGTCCCCTACCCCAACCTTCTGTGAGCCTTCGGGGTCCTTGTGACCTGGCCATTTAGTCCATGGAGTGCAAAAAAGTGCCGCTCAGAGGTAAAGCAACCCAAACAACAACAACTACTAAGAAAAACAAACGGGAACGAAAAACGTAAAGACACCGTAAGCACGAAGTGTGGATTACGTCATGTAGAAAATGAAACACCCTTTAATGTAAAAATAGAGAAATACAGCAAGAGATTCGGAATAGTGGTGAAAAGGATTCGTTTTCTGCGGGCTGACAACTAAAATTGACGATGTTTGTGCAATATAAGTTCTTTTGAACAACAGTGCATCTTTTTTACTGTAGGGAAGGTAATTTCCTGTATGCATCTTGCATAGACAGTAGAAAAGGTGATTGCTAAGAATAGTACCTGTGAATCGATTAATGAAATATTTTCGAATGTTGTATTTATTTATTAGTATTTGATGAATGTCAAAACTAATTAGTCATTAGTTAGCCTATTTGATGTAAAAAAATTGCCTCAGTTATTAAATCAGTTCATTTACTGTCTGATTGTTCATTACGAATTCACTCACGGTTGTCAATAAAAAATACAAATCAAAATTTGCCACAAAAAGTGAAGGATGAAACATTGATGTGCTTGCTGATTTCAAACTTCATGGAATCTATAACTGTGAAAGATGTCTGTGTGCGAGTCTAGAAAAATAATTGGAGGGAGGGGAGGAAAATGGTCTGCACCGAACCGGAACTGACCAGAACGCTGTTCCAGATATACACACATATATATAATTTTTTTTGCGAGAAATATTTTTCGTCAAAGAGTGGAATACAAGTAGTTCTCGATTCGCGAGGTTAATGACTTCCTGAAAATTACTGTTCAGAATGAAAGCAATTTGTTATTTAAAAAAATTTGATGTCAAGGTTAAAAATTGGGATAGCAGGTAGCTAATCTAGGTGGTAATTTGGATTTACTCTAATTATACTCTTTTCAAGTTAGAGAATACGTTCCTGTAATTACGCTACCCAACATATTCTTCTTTCCGAGCTTTGGACACAAAAAAACAAAATTTGTAAAATAATAAAAACTAAACATTACATGAATACATCGCAGAAATGCTTTAAACTGAACTTAATTTCAAACATTTCAGATTTCATTGGCATTCTCTAAAAATTTCCAACCAGCGTTAATTGAATTCGAAGATACTTAGGCATAGGTGCGTCTTACTCGGGGATCCCAAGGTTTTGCGAACTAATGTACGCAAATCCAAATAGAAAAGGACTATCTTACATGAAAGAAAGACGTTACAAGAAATTCTAAAAAAAATTTCATCTAACGAAATTTTCATAGCTTCTTGTCTATGGTCTGCGGTTTTCTTGCTGTCAAGGAGGATTCGGAATTTCAATATGCAAAATGGGACAATCCGCAGAAATCGGGCTGGGTCGATCCACCAAACAGGGACAATGTAGCACCGAAGAAACAATTTTTGAAAGTAAGTAGCTGTACTTAGTAAATAATTTAGTTTTAAAATAAAACCGATGATTATTTTATAAGATTTATTTTTAAACATCTGGTGATCAGTTTTAAAATATTCAAATATATATTTAAAACAGACATAATAAATGCATCATTTGTTTCATTTGGATCAAAATGAGTAGATTTTAGTTATATTTTTATACATATTTAATTTTTCTACCTTTCTTCTCGCCTATTGCTCAACGTCCTCCCAGTCCTGGTATATCAAGGTGGCCTTGGTCGATCCCAGTGAGAAGTGGATTCATGAGGCGAGATGCCCGCTTTGTCGTACACAACTGACAACGAGTGTGAGCCTCTTCATTTTTCACAAATTGGGTGTTTTATCAATAGAGTTGCCAGGATTTCTCGCATCTCGCTTTCAAGGTTCGTTTTAAACAACGAAAATGCAAATTTTTAACGCTCAAATTGAGAACATGCCTCAATTAATTACCGCTTGAATCCAAATTCGACTAAGAATTCAAATCCGCGCAAATCGAGAACTACTTGTATATGTTTTTATCCCTCTTTTCTAATGGTCTTTCAAAACGTATTCTTAAAAATATTTGTAAAACTAGAAAGGCTTTCCATATGTATATTAAATTTCTAGAACGTCACTTCAACTCCTATTTGTCTTTGAATACGACTCCTGATTTCAAAATTCCTTTTATTTCCGAATTCTATTGCCCACCCGTCCCGTGGCCGAGTGGTTAGAGCGCCTGGCTACTGATCTACGGGACCTGGGTTCCAGCCACGGGTAAGGTATGGATGTTCGTGTTGTTTTCTGCTGAGGTCCTGCCATCCTCTCAGATCTTCTACGGTGGCATATAAACTGACATGCTCCTGTCAGACATCTGTGGCAAGCAGCTGCTTGAGGGGGTATTTATTTATTATATTTTATTGCCCAAAATGTCATTTTTACCTATTTATAGCTGTCCATCCTTAATATATCGAGTAACGTTACCTCTAACAACTCATCACATCCAAAATTTCACAACATATGTTACATCTAAGAACCAAAGTACCTCCCGATATCATTTTTTCACACTCTAGCACTGGTAGATGTATTTTTGACCTTTCACATCGAAGGTCGCTCCGGATTCGAAATATCATAAAGTTTCCGAAATCTATATCCCCAAACACCACCAGACATCATGTTTCACGTTTCTAGCTCGCGTAGATCAAAGTTTTATCTCTACAGAACTTCTTCTTGACCTTCAACGACAGTCAGAGGTCAAATTTCGGATTTCTCCCGAGATCTAGGACCTGAAGTACACCTATGTACAAGTCATCCAAGCTACGCAATTTCTGTTTCATAGTTGGAATTTGCGTCATCCCCTGTCAGCTGTTCCGGGATCATCATTCCGGGATGCAGCAAATCCCCGGATATCCGGTACTGAATCATCCGGAATTCTCCTGTAACCGGCATAAATTTAATTTCATATTAAACATTCGAACTGAGCACAGTCAAGTTCAGTATGCGTTGGTGGTTCTCCCGGATGCCTATGGAGTCGTCTTTCATGCATTTTACGTCTTCTCAGCCCTCAACATCAGCTGCTGTTCACGAATCAAATCCTAGTTCAGTGGATGACACTGATGAAATACTATTCGAGTTTCTAAAATCTATTCACTAAACTACACTACACAAACCTATCTGTAGGTAATTGTGTTTTCTGAAAGTTTAGTTTAGTTTCATTATTTTTATGCCTCGGATATTATTTTTTGAAGTAAATCTTATGACATTACCAAAGGCTCCTTATTTAAAAAGGAAACAAAATAATTTCTACGATGCTAATCAAAAATAATGATGTCGGTGAATACAATTTCATGAACAGAGAAACAATCAAACAAAACATGTTTTAACTTGTTAGCTGATTTCTGGCGTCATTTGTGATGTGTCAAGGCCTTACCATGTGCACACATAAAAGATGACCGATCCTCTATCGCAGTCGTTCTCAACCTTTTATGCTTCATGTACCCCCTGGAAATCTATACGTAACTGACGTACCCCTTATATAGATAGATAAAACTATAGTTAGAGTATAATAATGCCACTTAGTGACTTTGTTACTAGATCTAGCGACCTTTGAGCTCTCATACCATACCCCAAAAAATTTTACCGCGTTCCCCACTTTGAGAGCCCCTGTTCTATCCGGTTGCAACAAGGAAGAACAACGAGTGGTAATACGATTTCTGAAATCTGTAGGACTACTCTGAGCGGAAATTGAAAGTAGAATATTTATGCAATACCGGAAGAGTTGTTTCAATAGCCAATAAATTCTATAAGTTTTTAAAATGTAATTATATCGGAAACGGTGGCCACCAACAACGGCGGTAAGTGTGTAAACAACAGAATTAGACAAACAAGTCTGATAAAGATAGGGAATACGGCTGCTGAAAGATGGGGGAGACAACTCCTCTTCATCATATACCTAATATATTATACCTAAATATATCGGAAGCGGTGGCCAGCAACAACGGTGGTAAGTGTGTAAACAAAAGAATTAGACAAACAATTCTGATAAATGAAGGGGGCAGAGGGTGACTCAGTCGGAAAAGCGCTTGGCAAATAATCTGCAGCTTCCAAGTTCGAGTTACAACTGTTCTACTGTAGCTGTTAGGAGACAAATGGTAGCTTCTCGTCAAAGCCATCTAGCTTGTTCTTTAATATACACAGGTTATGGCTCTCCGGCACACGGGACCATAGCTTAACGTCCAACGGACGGCGGCCTTTCCAAGCTCATTACGGTCCCCTACTGACCGAGTGCAGGGCGGGAGTTTTTAAGGAGATAAATCGCAACACTGGCCCGGACGAGACTCAAACCTCGGAAGTGCAGATTGCAAGTCTGCAGCGCTACCGACTGAGCCACCTCCGTCCCTTTGCTCAGGGATAAAATAAACCAACAGCAACACACACCATAACAAGGTAATATTTCATTTTAAATTACTCATTTCTCATTTACCTCTTAAGTGTGATTTTTTTAAAAATCCAGGATGGGTCAAACCTTCAGGAAGTGGTGCATCCTACATCCATTGGGGATCAACGAAATGTCCAGCAACATTGACTAATCTGGTGTATTCAGGTTATGCCGTTGGAGCTCCGGCTAATTCCTTCGGTAATGGAAAGAACTTCCAGTGTCTACCAGACAAAGATCCTGAACTTACTGCAAACAAACCGGCCAAACAATCATCGGCATATATGCAAATTCTGATGTATCGGAACATTGATCAATCGGGGAAGACCGGACCGATCCGATGTGCTTCGTATCTCTCGAAAGACAAGATCGGCGTTCAGGTGTTTCCTGCCATGACGGAATGTTCTCCAGAATGGAAGTTAGAATATGGTGGTTTTGATGGCTGAGGTTGCATCCCATGCTGGTCAAGATTTCATGTGTTTGACCAAGAATCCTGTTGATGATGAAGGAGAGTTGTCTTCCCCATCTTCAGCAGCCAAGATGAATGCTGTATGGATGGACTGCGAGAATTGTGGTGAAGAAAAAATTGTTCCTTGTGTCGTGTGTTCTAAATAAAAAGCACTCAATATCGGTACTAGTGTATGCAAAGAAAATTTGACAAAATGCTTTGTGAGAAAATTTACAGACTTTATGTTAGATTATGTGACAGTATAATAACTGCTAAGTTTGTGTAGTATATGGGAATATTAAAGCATAGAAACATGAAAATTATAAGGCTCTTGTAGTTAATTGCTTAAATTTGTTCGGTCGTCAAGTGTTTGATGGCATATATATTAAAGAAAGGCACCTGGGATATGAATGTTTCTTCTCTGTGATGTTTTTCTGATGAGGTCTCGCCTTCCTCACACATTATACTCGCAGGGAACGGTCACACCTTTGTGGCTAGCGGTTAACTGAATGGTAATTTAACTATTTATTTTTGAAATTTTTACCAAAATTATATTTTTAATGAAGTTAAATTTGCATCAATTTAGTAATTAAATATTACTGATAACACGAAAATATATATATATATAATGCATTACACCTTAAACCAGTGTAGAACCTAAGGGAAGGGAGACTGTCGATCTCCGCCCTCTCCCCATAGAAACTGAAACAAAACGAAAAAAAAATACCTTATTTTACTTCACATAAAATGCATGCCTCCTGCTATTTCAGCAGAGAATATTTAGGGTAAAACTCTTAAATGTATTTAAGCATTTAATATTTAATTATGGGTAACATAATTTGAAATTTAACCCCCCCCCCCAACCATGGGTGCGCGCGTGCGCATGCTCAAGCAGCTATTTGCCACAGTTCTGACTGACGTCTATCAATATAGTATGCTATGGAGAAGGAGGTGTTTGAGGAAGGCGAAACCTCAGCAGAAAGACAATGCAAATAAGGAACCATTCTTGCCTTATCTAGAGCAAGAACCCAGGTCCCTTTGGCACTGAAGCTAACCACGCTAACCCGCAGGAACAGATATGGATAATCATTGGTTAGCTAGCAACCAGTTATCAGGAATGACCATGTAATGGATACGATCGGGCCCAGATCTTGAAAGAGATTGAAAGAGGGGAGGGGACAAAAATTCCAATCAGGAAGGGAAAAAGTTAAAGGAGAGACCTAAAGACTGGACCACCATCATCGGCTAACGTCCTTTTCTTCAGCTAGTGTGACTTATAAGTCACATTAGCTGATGTAAAGAACAGTAGCCGCTGCTGCTGTAGTCGCAAGCATACCATTTTTAATATGACAACGACAATAATAATAATAAATAACCCATAACAATAATATTCATTATTATCATAGGCATGTTATTTGGTGACGTTGGTTCGAGTCCCACCCACGGCAAAACTCATTTTTTTTTCAGCTTATTATTGCATGTGTTCCATGTCTACAGGACGTCTCCTATGATACTTTACTACTGAACTAAGTAATAACTGTGTAATAATTGCATAATGCAAAAAGATAAAATTATGAAACTCATATACAACTTTAAGAGAACTGTTCTAAAAAAATATAAAATTTGAATTGCTGTTTTCGAAATTGATATTAATTCCTGTTACCCTAAGGATCTCTAGAATTGGACCGAAATGGATTTTAACGGAAATATTCAGTATTTGCAAATCTTTTTCATCTTTGTGGGGTTGAAAAATAATACTGAGTCTGTTGTCTAAAGCTCTGCTGCATGAAGCACATAAGATGCTGACCGATATTCGTGAACCATATTAATTTGCCGATCAGCCACACTGATTTTTTTTGTTCTTCATAATACACAGCGATTTAGTTTTTGTTTCACTTTTTTGTCTAAAAAATGAATTATACTTCACTAGTGTAAAAATATTCAGCTTGAAAGTTTAAACTAATTATTGCAATAGAAGTCTGAAGAATCACTCTTCGCTAAATAAATTAGTACATATTGTATTTAATAATTACCTCATGACAAATAGTCAAGGAATTTAATAGTTATATTATGTTAAATACTCAAAATTCTTAACAATTATATCATGGCAAATATTCAAGGTACTTAATAATCGTATGACAATTTATAAAGACACTTAACAATTTTAGCAAATATTGAAAATACTTAATAACTATATCATGACAAATATATAAACTGTACTATCCATGACAGAGAAAATTCAACATTGAGCTTCTTTTTAAGCAACAATACAACAATATTTGCTTGTCTAGGAGAAAAATCTTTGAATTGCAATAGCTTTACGACATATAGTAGCAAATATAGGAAAAAAACAATAATATCCAACAAAATAAAGAATACACACTCTAATGCTCTATGAATAAGAGTAAGAAAAGAAATTTATACACACATATCAACTTTCACTACACACAATAAGGTTTCAGGATTTCAAGCAGCTCGATTAAACATCGAGCACAGTTCTGTTTTTCGAAATCACTATCAAGATGTTTTGTAGTAGGCGAGTTTTAAAGGATTTCCATGACAACGAAAATGATGTCTCACTCACACTTCGCTGTTATCATTTAATAAGAATTACAGCCATTTCTGTTATTCTATGAGAAGAATATTTATAAAGAGAAAAATCTACTTTGCATTGCAACAAAGTTACCAAATCTCATCGCAAAGAATAAAACCACGATTTTAAACAACTCTCTTTTTTTTATAGCACAATACTGCTGTTCGGAATCATTACAAAGAAACTTCAGCATCACATGCTATAGAAAAGCGGATTTCATATTATATGTAATCTTGTTTCAAAATCATTCAATTTTTTCAACGGCATCTAAAACATTGGGCATTCTCTTACTGCATGTTCACTGCATACAAAGTATTTTTTTTTTCAACATAGACGTGAAACTAATTTGAGCTCCATATAACTCAACATATTGATTTTTTTAATCTTTTCTGTATCCTATTCCTTTGGACATTAATGCTCTTTCTTCATTTCACGCCATTACAACGATATTGGATGGAACACAGTAAGTTTGAGAGGTCTGTTGAGAGTCAATCGATATACAAAAATCAGTAATAAAGAACAATAACGGTAAAAGGAAACTGAGCACGTTTTTTTATCACACCTATATTTACCAATATCGCTTTCGTACTAACCTTAATGTATTTCTTTCTATGTTAGCTGTTCATACAATAAAGATCATTATCATCATCAAACAAAAATAAATGCTTCCTCTGGATATGTTCCAGTCTTTCGACCCTCTCGTCCAGATGGCAAGGTTGGATAACGCCAAGAAGCTGATGACATTTATGTTACAAAACCTCGAAAAAAATAATCTGAAATCCTATGGAAAAAATTCGCATCATTTAAAAATTTGATTGTTTCATTGTAGTAAACTTTGCGCTAAGTCAGATCTACTTGTCCAAGTAAACTGTGCAGACTTGTTCAAAGATGCTTTCTGTTTGTAATCTTGCTATTAGGTTGTTTCTCTGGATCGAGTAGGCAGTACAATTCAGCAGAACAGGAATCACCTTTTCCTTTACGTTGCACGACGGTCAATTGGGGAAAACAACCTTTCTCATCTTGAAAAGTCAGTCATTCAAGAGTTCCTGTTCTCAGTCTGTGATGCACACAAAATTTCTTCTTGAAAGATGCAGATCATTAAGTGGAATGTTCTTGTTCTCTGCAAATTGTCGATGATTGATCTTTCTTTCAGCGATGACTTGGAAATGATGTAGGAAGTTCTCCTTTAGATTTTCTTTATTTAATTTAGAAACATAAAAATTACCAATTCGCAACTGGAGGTATTTATCATTTTTAAGGACCGACTTTGCTAAGAAATCAGCAATTTCGTTTCCCTGGACACCTGCATGTCCAGGGATCCATTGCAAAGTAATTGTGGAATCTTTTTTCAATTATTTGATCAATGGTCTCAAGGATGTTTAGGAAAAACCCATTATTCTTGGAATGACATGGATCTTCCTGGAGGAAAAAACAAATATGACCTACTATCTGTAAGTACAACAAAATTAGATTTTGGGTGTTTAAAACACCACTTTAGAGCCATTTCAATTGCTATCAACTCAGTAGTCTTAACATCTGATAGCTTCAAAGTGAGATATTTCTGAGACCCAGAAAACCGCTCCAGCTCTTTTTGTAAACTTGTTTAAAGATCCGTCAGAGAAAATCTCAATATGATTTTTATATTTTTCTTCTATGAGCTCCTGAGCAATAATCTTTTGAACAGAGCTATCAAGTTCTTTTTTAGATGTGAAACCTTACCATGTGGTCCATATTATGCCAGCGGTAGCATTTAAGGTCCAATGTCGCCATTTCATGAAGTAAAACATTAGTACGTTTAGAAAAGGATGTTTCCTTTTTATTGGAATTCAAAAAATGGTCTTCGCAGACCGATCATTCTTATCGATCTGATCTTTAATACTTAAAAAATAAACAGTGCTATGTTGCATTAATTTATGACGTCAGCCAGGTTACCACCCTTTAATGATGTAAAGCAACACTATATTTTGTTGTAAATTTACACCGAAAGAAGTGTAATGTAATGTCAAAAACAAGTGTAAGGTAACACTATATTCTGGGTCAACCACACACTCGAAGAGTGAAACTAGCATCACGAAAGGGAGTAAGATGACATTACAATTTATCTAACACCAGAAAATGGTGTAAGGTATCACCACATTCAGGTGAAATTTTAAAAGCGAAATTTTAACACAGAAACTTCCTATTATGTTTACGTTACTGCTGTAATTTTCCATTTGAAACAAAAAATAATTTTATATAACAATTTTTCTAACATTTTGGCTGGAAAACACAATTCATTATGAAAAAGAAATAAAGAGGTAATGATAAAATTCTTTATTGTAGTATTAAAATATTGAAATAATTCAATCATTCTGATATTTTGGGCATTTTTTATTTTTAAAATAACAATGAAATAAAATTAAATACTAATTTTAGAAACTGAATATTGTATGTTAAATTTCAAATTCAACGTCAGGATTTTGCTTCAACTTTAGCTTTAAATTACATCATAATATATTGTTAAATATTAAAACTGTGTACAGTCTTGAAAAATATCTTAGCTGTGTACGGATATTGAATATAACTAACGGATTTTGGTCTTAATGCACTGGTAGGTATCTATTGAATAAAAAATATCATTGTATTTTCGGAATTTTGCGTGAGATAATGTCCAAATGATTAAATACACAGGCTACTTTATAACACGGATCTCAAACTCAAATCATATAAGTAGCCAAATCAGTCGCTTATCAATATATGCCAAATCTTCCACGAAAATGACTCTTCAGGTCGGTGCAGAGCCACCTGGATACACGGATCAGGACAAAGTCAGCTTCATGCCCCAACCCTGGACAGCCGTTATGTAAAAGGGGGAAAAAAGCAGGGAAATAAAATATGTATAAAAATTTATCTAAAATTCTTTCTTTATAACAATACAAATAGAATAATTTGCGAAATTTTAAAATTTTTTATCAGACCTCTAAAACTTAATAGTTACCAGTTCAGTTTTAAGAAAATAAATTGAAATTATTAAAGCTGTATGTATGTAGCAATGGTTCGTGATTTTAATTCGCTGGACTTCGTTCAAGATTGGAGCACCAAGTGGTAATAACTTTTTTTCGTATTCTGCTTGCGTATTTAAAACCCTTCTGTCGTGAGGAAGTGACTTTGGGCTTGTTTCAGTGCCTGTGTTCAACAGTGTCACTGACATCCACTGGCTCGATTTATCAGTGCTCGACACGAGCGTAGGACTTGAGATCATCATGGAAATGCTTTGTAGTGAAATTTCAGAAGAAATACATTTCATTCATAAAAAGGAATATTTGGGACTCGCAGAGAGTGAAACTCCGTGCCTTAATTGCTTGTTACTTCAGTCTGCTTATGACCAGCGCGTTATACCTTTAGGTCAATGAAGACTCAAAAGGTATTAATACGGATGAGTTTGTGCAAGTAAGTAGCAGAAAGGCTGTAAAACGGCCACTCTCAATAACTGAAGATAAAAATGAACTGCCAACTAAAAACAGATTTTGTGATCTATCTGAGGATAAAGATGGCAACAGATCAAGTATGGATCATGAGTATCAGGACGTTGTGCCAGCTTCTGAAACTATTATATGAAAACTTGTGAAAGTTCCACCTATTATAGGTAGAATTGAAAAAAACTGGATTGTATGAAATAAAAATTAATAGCAATTGCTAAATTGGATTTTTTTGCTAATAAGTAGGGAGAAACCATCCGCATTCAACCCAGATGTGCTGAGGACTGTAGATCTTTCAGTAGAAGGTTGGATATTAATAACATTCAGCATCATATCTATCAATTGAAACGTGAAAAGAATTTGAAGGTTGTAATAAAAAACCTGCCAGCAGACAGAAAGATTTTAAGTATCACCACATTCAGGTAAACACTAAAAAGCAAAATTTAAATAGAGAAACAACCTGTTATATTTTGGTTACTGCTGTCGTTTTCCATTTGAAACAAAAAATACATTTATATAATAATTTTTCTAACATTTTGACTAGTAAATATAATTCATTATGAAAAAAGAAATAAAGTGGTAATGATAAAATTAAAGGTTAGCTGAATCAAAAAGTTAAATGAAATGAAAGAAGAATTTCTTGATCAAGGTGACACTATTGTAAAAATCAGTCAGTTCAAAAAGGGCAATAATAAACCACCAATGCCTTTGCATTTAATAGAATTGCCAAAAAAATGATGTGAACAAGCAAAGTTTTAAAGCACGTTTTTTATTCAACCTGCGAGTGAATGTTGAATCACATAAAATTAAATCCTGTCAAAGACAATGTCACAGATGTCAAAGGTTTGGACACACACAGTCTTGTTGTCACAATCAAGTCAGATGCGTGAAGTGCGCAGGCAACCACTTGACCTCTGAATATTCGAGGAAAAGAGAAGGACCACCAAAGTATGCCAATTGCGGTTTGGAGCACACTGCGTATTATAAAGGTTGTTCTGCATTTCCTAAATTGCAGTCAAAGGCAATTAAAAGTCATAATGGAAAAGGTAGCAAACAATGAAATATTGCCGTTGACAGTCAAAGTAAACTTCGTCCTGGCATTTCATATGCTCAGGCAGTTGTAAATTCAGATGTGATACAAAATCCTTCCAATCAGAATATCCAACCAAGGCTGCTAACAGAAATGTCTCTACCAGTCAATTTTCAGAACAATTTAAAGAAGGAAGCACAGAACTGAATGTTTTGAAAGAAGTCAATCATATATTGCAAAGTTTCAAGAATCTTAACATGTGGGAAATTTTTGGAAGATTAAAAGAACTGTTAACAGAATTCAGATCTGCTGAAGACAGTGTTAGCAAATTATTTGTTGCTCTGAAAGCAGTTGATTATGTTAGCAAACTTTTTTTTAGTATGGCTCTTAACAAAATAATCGTAAGCTCATCAAGATTGTCTTTTGGAATGCAAATGGCTTAAAAGGTGATGCCATTGAGTTTAAAGAATTCCTTATTATTCATAAAATCGATATTGCTCTTATTAATGAACCCCACCTGAAGCCATATTATAGCTTTAAGGTTCCTATCTTCACATGTTATCGAACAGATAGGCTGTATAACAGAGGTGGCGGAACAACGATTTTCATCAAGCGTTCGCTTGACCATTTTGAGTTCAGGCTGCCAAATCTGCGAAGCATCGAAGGCACTGCAGTGATTCTGCCAAACTCAGTTGTGGGAGATTTGAAAATTGTGTCCTCTCACAAGTCACCAAATCCTATTCTACAAACTGAAGACCTTGATTCGATTCTAGATAAAAATTGCCCTGTGTTAGTTGCTGGAGACTTAAACTCCAAGTATCAATCATGGAACTACCGAGGAACCAATGCAAGTGAAAAAATTGTATTTCACTATGTCATATCAAAAAATATTATCATTCATTCTCTACATTCACCTACATTTTTTTCGTTCCAATTGTCGACAGGTACCAGACATTTTGGATATTTGTCTCATTGCCAATATATCTCGAAATTATAGTCTACAAAGTGCGAATGAACTAAACTCAGACCATAATCCTCTGCCTTTGTCCCTGGATCGGCCTGGTGTGTCTTTCCAAAAAGAGCGACTTTTCATTAATTGGGATGTCTTTAAACAAACGTTGCACAATAGTATAATTGTGCTACGTTTGTGGCTAAAAGGCATTATCAAAATACACGTCATCAGACTGATAAAACAAACAGACTGATACACGTCATCAGACTGATAAATTGATGAATGAACTTCGGCGTACTCTACACTTACACCAAAATTATTGTTGGAATCGGAAATTAGATTCTCTTCAAGTTCAGGGCCAGTCAATCTGGCATATGGTTAAAGCACTCAAGGCTGATAGCGCAAATATTCCCCCTGTTCATGGGGTTGGGGGTATTGTATACTCTGATGAAGATAAGGCTGAAACTTTCGCTGACGCTTTTGAGCAACAATTCACAGCGAATATTGATCCTTCGGATGAAGATATTATCTCAGCTGTTAAACGAAAAGTTAATGGATTTATTCAAAAAAACCTGTTGCTTATTTGGACTTTGTCACTCGAGAAGAGGTGGACAAAGAAATAAAAAAATTAAAAGTCAAGGAAGCTGCGGGATCTGACAATATTTCTGACGCTATTATCAAAAATTAGCCAAAGAGAGTGAAAATAAGAATTGTTAGCATATTCAATAGAAAACTAAGATCAAATATCTTCGTAAATCAGTGGAAGCTTGCTTCAGTCTCCGTTATACCTAAATCTGGCAAGACAGAACTTTCCTCAAAATTATCGCCCAATCAGTCTTCTTTCATGCTTTGGTAAACTCTATGAATGTGTTATACTGAACAGAATAGAAAAATTCTTTACTGACAAAAAAGATTATCCAACCTGAAGAATTCGGATTCCAAAAACAACACTCGACTGTTCATCAAGTTTTACGAGTTGTTGAACATATTTCTGAAGCTTTTATGAAGAAAGAATCTACAGCAAGAGCTTTTCTTGATATCGCAAAAGCTTTCGATAAAGTTTGGACGTACCGACTCATTTCTAAATTAATTGAATTTGCCTTTCCTGATTCGATCATTCATATCACATACGATTACCTCTCTCATAGATCATTTAGAGTGAAAATTAAAAACTGTGTTTCTACCACCAGACTATTTTCTCGCTCTGTGCTTGATCCGACTCTTTTTAACATCTGTGTTAGTGACATTCCTAGTTGGAAAGAGTTCAGTTAGCTTCGTATGCAGATGATACAGCTATCATGGCGTCATCTATAAGATTCAAAATAGCAATTGAAAGATTTCAAACACAGCTAAAAATGATTGAAAATTGGTGCATTAACTGGCGAGTCAAAATTAACACAATCAAAAGTGCAGCACTTCTTTTCATGCACAAAAGACTGGCCTACATTTCCGTTGTCAAATTGTTTAACAATGTGATAGAATGGAGAGAAAATATCCATACCTTGGAGTTAATATACATCAGAAACTCAATTGGGGAGACCACGTTACAAATGTTTCCAATAAAGCTGAAGGAGTAAGGTTCAAGCTTAATTCACTTTTGAGGAGAGGTTCTGAAATTTCTCTTGAAAATTAGCTGTTATTTTATAGAACAATCATCCGTCCTATTTTCATGTATGCTTCACCTACTTGGGGCTATGCTAATGAGTGTCAACTCAGAAAACTTCAAGTGCTACAAAACAAGTTTCTCAGAACAGCAGTTGCTCCACCTTGGTATGTACGAAATGAAATCATAGACAGAGATTTGGGTATTTCCAGTATCAAGGACTTGATCAAAGAATATTCTATCAAATTTTATGAAAATATAGAACATCATCTTAACCAATTAGTAGCTAATCTGATGAACTACGACAACACTTGTGAGTAAAGACACAAGCGTCCACGCTCGATATTATTACGAGCTATGTTATGCAACCTTCGGGTTCTGGACTTTTCGAGCTTATCTAGGTGTAACTTAACATTATGATATACATATGTGATGCAGAACACTACCTAATTGACGATGAAGAAGGTTATGGACAAAAATTTTGTTCTGCACATCGAAAATCCAGTTATGATCTCTGATGCATGTATTTATCAAGACAAATTCTTTCGTCATTTCACTGTCCCGATATCAATAAATAAATAAATAAATATCCCTCAAGCAGCTGCTTGCCACAGAGGTCTCACAGGAGCCTGTCAGTTTATATGCCATATAGTATGTTAAAAAGTGCTCCAACAGACAGCTGTTGAAGAAAAGGAGGGGGAAAAGTTAAAAAAATAAATTTGTACAAAGATTTCGTTGTTTTAATGTCTAAAACTAAATTGCAAGCTACTTATTTTAAATATTATAATATAAAAAATATATTCATTTGTCACGAATTTTTTAGAATTTTTATTAATGTTTTAAAATTAATTGCCAAAACTTTGAAAATAAATAATTTGCAGTGTTATTTTAAGATATATTGTTTTAAATAAAACACTTATATAAATGAATCAAACTCTCCACGTGCGCGAGTTCCATTTACACGAATTCGAATCTACGCGAACAATCTTTAATGCCCTATTTGTTTTATACACAAACCCAAATTCAAATATACGCTAGTTAAAAAAATATAAATACCTCCTCAGGCAGCTGCTTGCCACAAAGGTCTGACAGGAGTCTGTCAGTTTAATACGCCATAATAGATGGATCTCTGAGTATGCGGTCCTCAGCAGATTTTTTCCCATTACCTTAAACATTTATCAACTGCTATTATTATTAGTATTGAGAATTAAAGTGTATTTCCATCCTCATAAAAAAAAAATTTAACGAGGTAGTTTGAGGAGGATGATTTTTCGCCTTTGAACTTGGCTAACAATTCCTAACCTACAGGCGATGCCAAAGATGTTTAAATATAGCATTGATTATCTGCAGAACCTTGATGGCAACTAAGAACGTGGATTAGAGAAATCACAGTGATACAGTAGCCCCATATAATTTAAGTTGGTTAAGATGAGGAAACATCTCGACAACCAACACTTATGGAATTCTTCAGTCGATCTAGCAATGTTTCTCAGCAGAAATGTCAAGCACAACAAGCCTTTCGTAGATAAATAGCATCAAAGCTCACTCATTTTCTAAAATTCTTTAAAAATTTCCATTTCTCTTGTAGGTACCTTTGCAAAAAGGTAACAAACTAATTTCGTGTATTATTTTTATCACTTATTTTGTGTACTTTAGGTAATTTACATAAATAACCGGTTTACTATAAATATAATAAAATATACATGTAATATAACTAAATGTAATTGTAAACGATTTCGTAACCTACACCTTAATTTCATATTGTTTCTTCAGCTCCACTTGCGAGAATTTAATGTGGGCGAGGTTCTGGTGCTCGCTTACTTGGAGAGTCAAAATTAATTTTTATGCTATTGTACTGTCTGATCCTGGTATGATAGTGGGTCTGACACTTAGCACCACTAGTCTAGAATGTACAAAAGTGCACATCAAGTGTTTCAAATAAATTACACTAAACCTGAAAAAGCAGAACACCATAAGTAATTAAACTACCAATAACAGCCAATATACGATTTCTATTAAGCAACAACATCCCCCATGCTGACAGTGTCACCTCCTTTCTATAAGCCAGATACTTTAAGAGTTTAAGCAAATTTTCCTTAGCATGATGGACCAGCAATTCTTCAGAAAACTCTAAGAAGATCCTGAGTGATAACCTATTAATTTGCTCCACTTCAGAAGCACTCAAAATTACTAAAAGTATTGAAAAAGTATTAAACAGGCAGAAAACACACAAGTGAATTATCCATTGAACATTGACTGTATCTTCATTTATAAAACCCTGGACAAAACTCAGGACATGGAGTGAATTTGAAAATACCGAAGCCAACAAAAAGAACATCGTAGTGGAAAATCTAGTATCAGTGAATTTAATGTTAGATTGAATTAGCTTATAATACCGTAACAGATAGATTGATGTGTTTTGCTTCAAGGAATTACAAAAATGATTTTTCAATAGAGTGTTACTTACATCCATACTGTGTACAAGATGATAACATGCGCATGAATAGACTAATGATACCCCGCTTAATAAAGGATACCAGAGGTAATAATCAATTACGATTAACACACAAAAAAAAATACGTTGGAATTCGGGATAATGATTTTCTAGGCATAAAAGTTTAAAAATGGGTTCCATCATTGTTTCGTTTTTTGTCAATGCTCCAGCTACATTTCCACACAGAGAACCGAACAGCATTGTCAAAGGGACAAAGCAAGTGAAAATGCGAATGCACTTTAGGAACTTTGAATGATTATGCCGCGAAAATGTTGGTAATTCATTTTCCATTTCTTCCAGTTTACGAAATATTTCTGCTAACTGTCTACGTCTCGTAAACATGAAAACCCAGATGATAATTGAGAGAGTATTTCCAAAAAATAATGAAGCCAAACTAGCTAATATGTTCTGAATGATAAGATTGTAACCATATGCTAGTGTTATAAACAACATGGCTGCTAAAAAGGAAATCATACCCAGCTTCGAAACGAATTTTTTGATAAATGATAGCTCTGTATGCTCTTTCTCACTACGTATATCTATTCCAATTACTCTTAGGATTCTTAGAATCGGATTTAAATGATTTCTGATTTCTGATTCTTAGAATCGGATTTAAATGATTTCTGATTTCTGATTCTTTTTATAAACTAATTCTTGATATTTTACATATGTGTTTTAGTATTGTAATTATTTACACTACAATAAGGAGCCAGATAATGATATTAATGACTGTAATTTAGAACTCGAAACTGATTAATATATCAGTATCATCTATAAGAGGACAAATTTAAATACATATATTTTTGCATAAGATCTTCTGAAGGTGCAGTTAAAAGCAAATGCGGTGTATTAGTCACATGTAAAACATTCTGGTTTTTGGGTATATGTTCAGTTTCAAATGTTTGAAAAGATTTATTTACACTTTAAGCCGGTAAAATACTACTAGTAAAAGGAATACTAAAGTTAAAATTATTTTCCATTTTTAAATAATTTACGATTTCAAGAATTGTTACACATCCCAATGGAAGTGATGATTTAAGAGCTTACTTCAATTAAAGTTCGCAAATTGTCATAAAGAAGATACTTCGATATTCGTTTTATTACAATATGTTTCATAGGTGAAGGAATAGCGATCCAAAAGAAACATCTTTTAACCGAAATAATAACGATTGAAGCAAATGATATCTGTTATCAAAAGGTTATAATTGGTAAGCATTTAATGAGAAAGTAAAATTGAATTTCTCATAACAGAAATCAGGTTTCCCAATTTTTTTTAAATATTATTTACACTATGTATAGACCCACTCTGTCGGAGTTAGAGGTGTGTACAATACTTCGCAAATCTTTGTTTACATATTTTAAGATCAACTAATCTTCTGGTCTCTACTGATTCTTAATGATTTATCACAAAAGTTCAATAAAGTGCATTTGTTGAAAGCAAAATACACACCTTATGTTATCTCAGGCATATGCAATCAATAATAAAAATCTTTCGATCGACTTATCGATGATTTTATTTATGATGCCGAATATAGTTTTTCTTCTTACATTCTATTGTGATCTCCGTATTATTATTATGAAGGAACATTTTTCACATCGAAAAAATTATTTTTCCTTTGGCACAAATCCTATTTTTCGAGAAGAAGATGTTTTCAACAGAGAAAATGGTAGCTCTCTTTTTAATAAATAATTCTACTATCCACAGGCAGTTTTTCACACAAACACAGTTACTTTTTTTTTCAGAAAAAATTTTAATATTTGATAACAAGAGTTTTTAGGTTTTTGGTTCAATTTTATTTAGAGAGGAAGGTTTTTATACAGAATAATTTGTTTGTTTGTTTGTTTTTCCTAGTACAAATTTCCCATTCGATAACAAGAAATGTTTCAGAAAACAACAGTTTTTTTCGTTACAGTGCAAATGCGATTATTAGACAAGAATAGTTTTTCTTGCAAAGAACTAGTTACTTTCTTTTCAATGCAAATTCCGTTATTCGATAGGAAATATAGCGTCACGTAGAGAAATAATTTCAATGCCCTTCAGTAGAAATTTCCAAATCTCATGGCACAGCATGTCCTACCTGATTACATTTGCAGTCCAGTATACTGCGCATATACAGTATAATATATAACAACTACCATAAAATCTCAAGCACAAACCGATACTAAGAATGTTATCGTTTCATATCACATATCCTTTCCAGAAATTCGATCACTTTCCTCAATGGCATTTAAATCGTAGAATTTTCCGCTATAAACACTCACGGCAACGAAAAGGAGCTTCTTTGCCTCGAACTGCTTCAATATCTTCAAACCCATTCGACTTACTTTCCAATTTTAAAATTTTACTTCTTGGTAATTCCAGTGAATGAAAACCCCTTTTTTCTCTGTCCCTCCGTTAACTGTTGTCGCAAAGTGAGTACCGGTATAGTCATGAAAAGACGATTTGCTATAACACTAATATAAAAAGACATATATTGATTGCTGCTAACAATAATATAAAAAGACATCAGAGCATAAGATCACACCCATATTTACCAATAGCACTTTAGCATTCAGCTTAATGCATCTTTTATATTGAAACAAAATATGGCCTTGCAACAGCAAAAGCGTGAGAGCTTTATTACTTGATACAAAAAAATCTTGCGTATAGCAGTACTACTGGACCCAACCTACAACAAAGAAAAAGCGACATTGTTATTTTAAATCGTGACCTTCACTTCGGAGACCAGGGGCGTGTCGGCAAATGCAAAACACAAAGAAATATTAAACTAGCTTAAAAACAAGTATTTAAACGAATAAAAACGAATAAAACGATTTAAACGAATAAAATTTACATCAGCTAGTGTGACTTATAAGTCACACTAGCTGATGTAAAGAATATTAGTCGCTGATGCTGTAGTGGCAAGCATACCATTTTTAAGATGGCAATGACAATAATAATAATAAATAACCCATAACAATCATATTGTTCATTATTGTCATGGGCATGTTATTTGGTGACGTGGGTTCGAGTCCCACTCACGGCAAAACTCATTTTTTTCAGCTTATTATTGCATGTGTTCCATGTCTACAGGACTTCTCCTATGATACTTTACTACTGAACTAAGTAATAACTGTGTAATAGTTGCATAATGCAAAAAGATAAAATTATTAAAGTCATATACAAATTTAAGAGAAATGTTCTCAAAAATATAAAATTTGAATTGCTGTTTTCGAAATTGATATTAATTCCTATTACCCTAAGGATCTCTAGAATTGGACCGAAATGGATTCTAACAGAAATATTCAGTATTTGCAAATCATTTTCATCTTTGTGGGGTTGAAAAATACTACTGAGTCTGTTGTCTAAAGCTCTGCTGCATGAAGCACAGAAGATGCTGACCGATTTTTGTGAACCATATTAATTTGCCGATCAGCCACGGTGATTTTTTTGGTTCTTCATAATACACAGCGATTTAGATTTTGTTTCACCTTTTTGTCTAAAAAATGAATTATACTTCACTAGTGTAATAAAATTCAGTTTCAAAGTTTGGAGCCTCCCATGGCCGAGTGGTTATCGCGCTTGGCTACTGATCTAAGGGACCTGGGTTCGAGCCCCGGGTAAGGCATGGCTGTTTGTGTCGTTTTTCTACTGAGGTCCTGCCATCCTCTCAGACCTACTATGGCATGTAAACTGACAGGATCCTGTCAGACCTCTGTGACAAGCAGCTGCTTGAGGGGGTATTTTATTTTTCAAAGTTTGAAATAATTATTGCAATAGAAATCTGAAGAATCACTCTTCGCTAAATAAATTAGTATATATGTTTAATAATTACCTCATACAATTACTCAAGGTACTTAATAGTTTTATTGTAATAAATACTCAAAATACTTAAACCATTGTATCATGGCAAATATTCAAGGTACTTATTAATCATATGGCAAATATTCAAGGTACTTATTAATCATATGGCAAATATTCAAGGTACATATTAATCATATGACAAATTCTCAAGACACTTAATAATTCTGGAAAATATTGAAAGTACTTAACAACTATGTCATGACAAATATATAAACTCTACTATCTGTGACGGAGAAAAATCTACATTAAGCTACTTTTTAAACAACGATACAACAGTTTCTGCAATTCCAGGAGAAAAATCTTTGCTTTACAATAGTTTTACGATATATAGTAGCAAATGCAGGAAAAAATCAATGATAACCCCACAAAATAAAGAATACACACTGTAATGTTCAATGAATAAGAGTAAGAAAAGAAATTTATACACATATTCCAACAAAGTTACCAACTTTCACTGCACACAATAAGGTTCCAGGATTTCAAGCAGCTCGATTAAACATAGAGCACAATACTGCTGTTCGAAATCACTATCAAGACGTTTTGATAGTTAGCGAGTTTTATACGATTTCCATGAGAACGCAAATGATGCCTCACTCAAAATTCGCTGTGATTATTTAATAAGAATTAAAGCCATTTTTGTTATTCTATGAGAAGTATTATTTATACAGAGAAATATCTACTTTGCATTGCAACAATGTTACCAAATCTCATCATACAGAATAAAACCACGAATTTAAACAACTGTATTAAATTTATATCACAATACTGCTATTCGTAATCTTTGCAAACTTCAGCATCATATGCTATAGAAAAGCAGATTTCATATTATATGCAATCTTGTTTCAAATTCATTCAGTTCTTCAACGGCGCCTAAAACATTCTCATTCTCTTACTGCGTGTTTACTGCATACAAAGTATTTTTCTTTCAAGATAGTCGTGAGACTGATTTGAACCCCATATAACTCAATACACTGAATTTTTAATCTTTTCTGTATTCTCCTCCTTTGGACATAAATGTTCTTTCTTCATTTCACGCCATTACAACGATATTTGAATGGAACACAGTGAATTTGCGAAGTCTGTTGGGAGTCAATCAATATACAATAAACGGTAATAAAGAACAATGATGGTAAAAAGAAATAGAACATTTTTCATCACACCTATATTTACCAATATCAGTTTCGTAATAAAGTTAATGTATTTCTTTCTATGGTAGCTATCGTACAATGAAGAATAGTTGTGGACCATTTATTGCTGTAGTCCATATTATGCCAGGGGTAGCAATTAAGGTCCGATCTCGCCTTTTCATGAAGTAAAGCCTTAGTACATTTAGAAAAGGATGTTTTCTTTTTGTTGGATTTCAAGAAAGGTCTTGGCAGACCGATCATTCTTACTGATTTGATCTCTCATACTTAAAAAAAAACGGTGTTAAAAAACCTGGATACACGGACCACGACAAGGCAAGGCCACATGGATACACTAGGTCAGGACGGCTGTGATCGAAAAGAGGAAAGAAAGGAGGGAAATTAATTTTACATAAAAATTCAAATGATGTAGTTTGTTTAAAATTTAAGTTAATTTTGTTTTAACTAATTTTGAAATAAATAGTTTTATTTATTCATAAAGAGTTTATTAAAATAATTCAGAATATTTTAAAATTAATTACCATATTTTTCAAAATAAGTAACTATCAGTTTAATTTTTAGAAACTGAGCTATAATAAAGACCGCTATATTTTACAAAAATAGATCTTCTATTACTGCAGCGTCTTGGCCTATTCTATCTAGTGGCCTTCGACAAGGCCACTTTCATGCACCAGTCCTGGACAGCCGCAAAAGGAGGGAAATAAAATATGCATAAAAATTTATCTGAAATTGTTTTATAAAAATATAAATGAAAAATTTGTGAATGTTTTAAAATTGTTTATCAGATTTCTAAAACTCAATAGTTACCAGTTCAGTTTAAAAAAAATAAAATTCAATTACTAAGCTGTATGTATGTATGTATGTATGTATGTTAAAATAAATTCTTCTACAGCTGTTGAAGAAAAAAAGGGTAAAAAAGAGTTCAAAAAATAAATTTCTACAAAGGTTTCATTGTTTTAATTTGTCTAAAGCTAATTTGCAAGCTACTTATTTTAAATATAATAATATAAAAATATTCATTTATTACGAATTTTTTAGAATATTTAAGAATGTTTTAAAATTAATTGCCAAATTTTTGAAAATAAATAGTTTGCAGTGTTATTTTAAAATATGTTATTTTATTTAAAACACTTATATAAATGAATCAAACTCTCCACGTGCGCGAGTTCTATTTACACCAATTCGAATCCATGCGAATTAAATTTAACGCCCTATTTGATTTTTACACAAACCCAGATTTAAAATGCGCGAATTAAACATTACCTTAAACGTTTATCTACCGCTATTATTATTAACACTGAACATTAAAGTATCTTTGCATCAACATAAAAGATCCTAACGTAGTATTTTGAAGAAATTGATTCTTCACTTGTATACTTCGCTAACAATTCCTAACCTACAGGAGATCTAAAGATGTTTGATAATAGCATCGATCATCTGCAAAACCTTGATGACAACTATGAATATGGATTAGTGAAATCACAGTGATGTACTAGCCCCATATAATTTAGGTTGGCTACGGTGAGGAAACATGCTCGACAATCGACAATTATGGAGTTCTTCAGTCGACCTAGCAATGTTTGTCAGCAGAAATGTCAGACACAACAGGCCTTTAGAAGATAAATAGTGTTGTAACTAATTACGTTTATTTTTTATCAATTTCTCTGTGTTACTTTAGGAAATTTGCATAACTAATCGGTTTACTAAAAATATAATAAATAATATATATATATATATAAAATAATACATATAATGAATAATATAAATATAATAATAATTGTAAACGATTTCGTAACCTAAACCCTTTTTTCATATTGTTTCTACAGCACCGCTTGCGAGAATTTCATGTTCGCGAGGTTTCTGATGCTCGCTTATTTGGAGAGTCAAAATTAATTTTTATGCTATTGTACTGTCTGATTCCGATATCATAGTGGGTCTGATACTTAGCACCACTGGTCTAGACTGTACAAAAGTGCATATCAAGTGTTACAAGTAAATCACACTAAACCTGAAAAAGCAGAACACCATAAGTAATTAAACTACCAATAACAACTAATACACGATTTCTATTAAGCAACAACATCCCCCATGCTGACAGTGTCGCCTCCTTTCTGTAAGCCAGATACTTTAAAAGTTTAAGCAAATTTCCCTTATCATGATGGACCAGCAATTCTTCAGAGAACTTTATAAAGATCCTGAGTGATATCCTATTAATTTGTTCCACTTCAGAAGCACTCAATATTACTAAAAGCATTGAAAAAGTATTAAACATGAAGTAAACACACAAGTTATTTATCCAGTGAACATTGACTGCATCCTCATTTATAAGAAACGCGACAAAACTCAGGGCATGGAGTAAATTTGAAAATACGAAGGCCAACAAAAAGAATATCGTACTCGAAAATCTATTATCAATGAATTCAATGTTAGATTGAATTAGCTTATAATTCCGTAACAGATAGATTGCTGTGTTTTGCCTCAAGGAATTACAAAAATGATTTTTCAATAGAATTATACTTACATCCATAGTGTGTACAAGATGATAACAGGCGTATGAATATATTAATGATACTCCGCTTAATAAAGGATACAAGAAGTAATACTGTAGTAGCATTTGTACACAAGTAACAATACGTTGGAATTCGGGATAATGATTTTCTAGGCATAGAAGTTTAAAAATGGGTTGCATCAATGATTCGTTTTTTGTCAATGCTACAGCTATATTTCCAAACAGAGAACTTAACAGCATTGCCAAAGGAACAACGTAAGTGAAAATGCGAATGCACTTTAGAAACATTAAATGATTATGCCGCGAAAATGTTTGTAATTCATTTTCCATTTCTTCCAGTTTACGAAATATTTCTGCTAACTGTCTACGTCTCGTAAACATGAAAACCCAGATGATAATTGAGAGAGTATTTCCAAAAAATAATGAAGCCAAACCAGCTAATATGTTCTGAATGATAAGATTGTAACCAACTGCTAAGGTTATAACCAATATGGCTGCAAAAAAGGAAATAATACCCAGCTTCAAAACGAATTTTTTGATAAATGATAGCTCTGTATCCTCTTTCTCACTGCGGATGTCTATTCCTATCACTCTTAAGATTCTTAGAATCGGATTTAAATGATTTCTAATGGGAGATTTTTTCATAAAAAATTCTCCTTCCGTTTCTTGAGAATGGGTAATGCAACTGGGTTTGGAATCTAACGTTTTACCACTTGAAGCAGCATTAGCTGTGGGTTTTTTATAAGCCACTACTACTGTACTTTTAGAGGCCATTGTCAATAGTCTCTTTAATTTAATTTTTATTCATTTGCGTCTAACACGGAGGATAACGGAACCAATTATTGTACTTAGAAGATTATAAAAGAAATTTTAGAATACCAGAAATATCAAATATTTATCGCCTATTGATAAATAATTTTTGATTTCTTTTAATATGTGTGTTTAAACTGTGATTATTTACACTATAATAAGGAGCCTGATAATGATATTAATGAATTAATTTAGAACTCGAAACTGATTAATATATCAGTATTCTTTATAAGAGGAAAATTTTAAATATATATATTTATGCATAAGGTATTTCTGAAGGTGCATCTAAAAGCAAATGCGGTGTTTTAATCACATATAAAACCTTCTGGTTTTTGGGTATATATACAGTTTCAAATGTTTAAAAAAATTTCTTTATATTTTAAAGTGGTAAAATACTGCTAGTAAAAGAAATACTAAAGTTAAAATTATTTATCACTTTTGAATAATTTACGATTTCAACAGTTGCTACACATTCCAATGGAAGTGATGATTCAAGAGCTTACTTCAATTAAAGTCCGCCAATTGTCATTTAGAAGATACTTCGATATGCGTTCTATTACAATAAGCTTCATAGATGAAGGAATAGAGATTCAAAAGAAACATCTTTTAACCGAAATAATAACGATTGAAGCAAATGATATCTGTTATCAAAAGGTTATAATTGGTAAGCATTTAATGAGAAAGTAAAATTGAATTTCTCATAACAGAAATCAGGTTTCCCAATTTTTTTTAAATATTATTTATACTATGTATAGACCCACTCTGCCGGAGTTAGAGGTGTGTACAATACTTCGCAAATCTTTGTTTACTTATTTTAAAATCAACTAATCTTCTGGTCTCTACTGATTCTTATTGATTTCTCACAAAGATTCAATACAGTGCATTTGTTTAATGTTATCTCAGATATACACAATCAACAATAAAAATCTTTTGATTCTGATTCATGATTTTATCTATGATGCCGAATATAATATAGTTTTTCTTCTCACATTCTATTGTGATCTCCGTATTATTATTATAAAGGAATGTTTTTCACATAGAAAAAATTATTTTTCCTTCGGCACAAATTCTGTTATTCGAGAAGAAGTTTTCAATAGAGAAAATGGTAGCTCTCTTTTTAATAAAAAATTCTACTATTCCACATGGATTTTTCACACAAAGACAGTTACTTTTTTATCGAAAAAATTTTATTATTTGATAGAAGAGTTTTTAGCTTTTAGTTAAAATTTTATTTAGAGAGGAAGGTTTTCATAGAGAATAATTTTTTTTCCTCGTGCAAATCTTCCATTCGATAACAAGAAATGTTCCATAAAACAACAGTTGTTTTCGTTACAGTGGAAATGCGGTTATTAGACAAGAATAGTTTTTCTTGCAAAGGAACTAGGTACTTTCTTTTCAATGCAAATTCTGTTATTCGATAGGAAATATTGCGTCACGTAGAGAAATAATTTCAATGCCCTTCAGTAGAAATTTCCAAATCTCATGGCACAGCATGTCCTACCTGATTACACTTGCAGTCCAGTATACTGCGCATATACAGTATAATATATAATGACCACCATAAAATCTCAAGCATAAACCGATACTAAGAATGTTATCGTTTAATATCACATATCCTTTCCAGAAATTCGATCACTTTCCTCAATGGCACTTAAATCGTAGAATTTTCTTCTATAAACACTCACGGCAACAAAAAGGAGCTTCTTTGCCTCGAACTGCTTCAATATCTTCAAACCGATCCGACTTACTTCTCCAATTTTAAAATATTACTTCTTGGTAATTCCAGTGAATGAAAACCCCTTTTCTCTCTGTCCCTCCGTTAACTGTCCGTCGCAAAGTGAGTACCGGTATAGTCATGAAAAGGCGATTTACTATAACACTAATATAAAAAGACATATATTGATTGCTGCTAACAATAATATAAAAAGACATCAGAGCATGAGATCACACCCATATTTACCAATAGCACTTTTGCATTCAGCTGAATGCATCATTTATATCGAAGAGAAATATGGCCTTGCAACAGCAAAAGCGTGAGAGCTTTATTACTTGATACAAATAATTCTTGCGTATAGCAGTACTACTGGACCCAACCTACAACAAAGAAAAAGCGACATTGTTATTTCAAAATGTGACCTTCATTTGAGAGAACAGGGGCGTGTCTCCAAATGCAAAACACAAAGATATATCAAACTTGCTCAAAAATAAGTATTTAAATGCAACAAAAAGAAATATAAATTTAAGACAAAATTTTCAGCAAAGGTGGACACAATAAAATATGATAAAAATGTAAATAAGAAAAAATGCATAACAGGATATATACAAAAATACTACTAAGAAAAAGGGGTGGTGGTGGTTCAGTCGGCAGCACGCCATACTCGTAATCTGCTCTTCCCAGGTTCGAGTCCCAGCTGGATCAGCATCGAGAATTATCTCCACAAAACTCCCCGTCCTGCCCACGATCGGTAGGAGACACCAATGGGCTTGGAAAGGCCTCTGTCCGTCAGATGAAACGTTAAGCCGTGGCCCCGTGTGCGGGAGAGCCATGACCTGTGCATTTTAAAGAACACTCTGGATGATCCTAACGGGAGGCCACCATCTGTCTCCCAACAGCTGTTCCAGTAGGTCCCCTACCCCAACCTTCTTTGAGCCTTCGGGGTCCTTGTGACCTGGCCATTTAGCCCATGGAGTGCAAAACAACCAAAGAACTACTAAGAAAAACAAACGGACGAAAAATGTAAAGACACCGTAAGCACGAAGTGTGGATTTCGTCATGTAGAAAATGAAACACCCTTTAATGTAAAAATAGAGAAATACAGCAAAATATTGGGAGTAGTGGTGAAAAGGTTTCGTTTTCTGCGGGGAACCACTAAAATTGACGATATTTGTGTAACAGAAGTTCTTTTGAACAACAGTGTATATTTCTTACTGTAGGGAAGGTAATTTTCTGTATGCATTTTGCATAGACAGTAGAAAAGGTGATTGGTAAAAATTGTACCTATGAATCGTTTAATGAAATATTTTCGAATGTTGTATTTATTTATTAGTATTTGATGAATGTCAAAGCTAATTAGTCATTAGTCAGCCTATTTTATGTAAGAAAATTGCCTCAGTTATTAAATCAGTTCATTTACTGTCTGTTTGTTCATTACGAATTCACTCACGGTTGTCAAATAAAAATACAAATCAAAATTTGCCACAAAAGTGAAGGATGAAACATTGATGTGCTTGCTGATTTCAAACGTCATGGAATCTATAACTGTGAAAGATGTCTGTGTGCGAGTCTAGAAAAATAATTGGAGGGAGGGGAGGAAAATGGTCTGCACCGAACCGGAACTGACCAGAACGCTGTTCCAGATATACACACATATATATAATTTGTTTTTCGAGAAATATTTTTCGTCAAAGAGTGGAATACAAGTAGTTCTCGATTCGCGAGGTTAATGAGTTCCTCAAAATTACTGTTCAGAATGAAAGCAATTTGTTATTTAAAAAAATTTAAATGTCAAGGTTAAAAATTGGGATAGCAGGTAGCTGATCTAGGTGGCAATTTTGGTTTACTCTAATTCTACTCTTTTCAAGTTAAAGAATACGTTCCTGTAATTACGCTACCCAACATATTCTTCTTTCCGAGCTTTGGATACAAATGCACAAAATTTGTAAAATAATAAAAACTAAACATTATATGAATAGATCGCAGAAATGCTTTAAACTGAACTTAATTTCAAACATTTCAGATTTCATTGGCATTCTCTAAAAATTTCCAACCAGCGTTAATTGAATTCGAAGATACTTAGGCAAGGAGTGTCTAAGGGAGAAGAGAGCTAGCTTCCATAGACGTAACGTAAACTTTTCGATTGCAGCGCCCTCTAAACATGGCAAATTCGTGTATTGCAGTGAAGCCACCTAGCCAGGAGAGGAGCCAGTTCCTTGCGTTACTTTTCCACCGCCCAGCAAGGTTTTCAATAGCTTACACCACGTGACTATTACATACACTTTGACTCTGTTCCAAAGTGTTCCTTTCTTAAATTTTACCATCATAATTTTCTTTTCACAATTGTCAGTTAAAATAATTTTCCTTAATAAAATCCCATTTTGTAAAACAAGTAGTAGCTATGCTCAACATAGAAATTTTAATATTTTGAACATTCTACTATATTTAATATATTATAATAAATTGAAATTTATGACTTAATGTGAGACATCATGTTTTGTTTAATTATATTTTATAGAGTTTAGGATATTTTCAATTAAAGTCATATCGAGTTTCTTACTTGTATAAACTGTCAATAGATGGCAGCAGGCACTTCTCTTATCAACCATAAAAAAAAAATTACTATTAGAACAAACTGCAGACACCTATATATGTCGATATGCTCCAGGGAACACAAAACTGCAACATACATTGACTTACATGTTCGCAAGATGATTAAATGTATTAATTTACATATTAATTTTAAAAATTCTGCAAAATTACTCAAAATAAACATACAACATCTTTTCCAGGTATCGTAAAATGTACTCCTGAACGGGATAAAACACTCACTGAATAACTTTAGGGTCAGCTATCACTATGGCAAACAGCCATGGCTGTTAGACAGGTTGAAACATTGATTAAATCGCAATAAATATACCAAGAGTAAGACAAACCACAGCTGCACTGGACTAAAAAAGATTGCACTGCGCATGCGCAAATCGCCCCTTACAGTTGTTTTTGTGCATGCACATCAATTTGCCACGTTCAGCTTCGGTAAAATTCCGCAGAACGGCGCCACTTACGCTTGTGCGAAGCTAGCCTTCTTCTCCTTAGACTTTCTTTGACTTAGGTACAGGTGCGTCTTTCTCGGGGATCCCAAGGTTTTGCGAACTAATGTACGCAAATCCAAATAGAAAAGGACTATCTTGCATGAAAGAAAGACGTTACAAGAAATTCTAAACCAAATTTCATCTAACGAAATTTTCATACCTTCTTGTCTATGGTCTGTGGTTTTTTGCTGTCAAGGAGGATTCGGGATTTCAATATGCAAAATGGGACAATCCGCAGAAATCGGGCTGGGTCGATCCACCAAACATGGACAATGTAGCACCGAAGAGTTAATTTTTAAAAATAAGTAGATATACTTAGTAAATAATTTAGTTTTAAAATAAAACCGGTGATTACTTTTTTTTTAAGATTTGGTGGTCATTTTTAAAATATTCATACATATGTTTAAAATAGCCATAACGAATACATCATTTGTTTCATTTGGCTTAAAATTAAGAGATTTTAGTTGTATTTCTATACATATTTAATTTTACCTCCTTTCTTCCCGCCTATTGTTTAACGGCCGCCCAGGCCTGGTATATCAAGGTTCATTTGGCTTAAATTAAGAGATTTTAGTTGTATTTCTATACATATTTAATTTTACCTCCTTTCTTCCCGCCTATTGTTTAACGGCCGCCCAGGCCTGGTATATCAAGGTGGCCTTAGCCGATCCCAATGAAAAGTTGATTCATAAGGAGATGTCCGCTTTGTCGTACACAACTGACAACGAGTGTGAGCATCTTCATTTTTCACAAATTGGGTGTTTTATCAATAGAGTTGCCAGGATTTCTCGCGTCAAGCTTTCAAGGTTCGTTTCAAACAACAAAAATGCAAATTTTTAACGCGCAAATTGAGAACATGCCTCAATTAATAACCGCTTGAATCCAAATTCGACTAAAAATTCAAATCCGCGCAAATCGAGAACTATCTGTATATGTTTATTTCCTCTTTTCTAATGGTCTTAAAATATTTGTAAAACTACAAATGCATTTTATATGTATTATATTTATACAAGTCACTCCAACTCCTATTTGTTTTTGAATAGGACTCCTGATTTGAAAATTCCTCTTATTTCCGAATTCTATTGCCCCAAATGCCATTTTTACTATTTATAACTATCCATCCCTAATACATCGAAGAAAGTTACCTCTAAGGACTCATCGTATCGAAAATTTCACAACATTTGTTACATCTACGAACAAAAGTATCTCCCGGCATCAATATTTTACACTCTAGCACCGGTAGATATATATTTGACCTTTCACATCGAAGGTCGCTCCGGATTCGAAATATCATAATGTTTCCGAGATCTATATCCCGAAACACCACCAGACATCATTTTTCACTTTTCTAGCACTCGTAGATCAAAGTTTGATCTCTATGGAACTTCTACTTGACCTTAAAGGACAGTCAGAGGTCAAATTTCGGTTTTTTCCCCGAGATCTATTTCCCAAGATCTACGATCTGGATTACCCCTAAGTACAAATTATCCAAGCTGTGCCATTTCTGTATCATAGTGGGAATTACTGCCATCCCCTGTCAGTCAGTCCGGAATGCAGTAAATCCCCGGTTATCCGGTACTCAAGTATCCGGAATTCTCATGTAACCGGCATAACTTTAAATTCAAATTGAACATTTGAGCTTAGTACGGTCAAGTTCAATGTGCGTGGTAGTTCTCCCGGATACCTAACGTTGTCTTTCACGCATTTTTCGTCTTCTCAGCCCTCGACCTCAGCTGCTGTTCACGAATCAAATCCTAGCTCAGTGGATGACACTGATGAAATACTATCCGAGTTTCTAGAATCTATTCAGTAAACTACACAAACCTGCTTGTAGGTAAGTGTTTTTTTTTTTCTGAAAGTTTACTTTAGTTTCATTATTTTTGTGTCTCGGATATTATTTTCTTGTCTTGTGTGTGCATTTCTTCCGAATTCATCTTTCAAAAATTATCTTTCACATTTCGTTATTAGGGAAATACGGCACTAACGGTAGTCAGCGCCCTCTGACGCCCAATGTTAAAACTCCTTCTATGTCGACTTTCAAGGGGAGAATTTTCGAAGACATTCGTTAAATGCGTATTAAAGAGAATTATACTTTACGTACTTACATTTGTATTAAGGGCATTATAATTCCCCTTTATTATCATTGTTTTTAACTGCATTTTTATTTCAACTAAGGCTTGAATACAAGATTTACTCACTGTATTTGGTTTCTGTAAAAATTTATCTCAAGCAACCGGGAAAAGCATCTAACCTGCTATCCTCATTCCCCATAAATGTCTAATAACCGGCAGTTTATTATTATTAGGTATATTTTAATTCTTTTCCTCCTTTCGTTTCTTTAATGAAAAAACTCCAAAGGAGCATGGTTTCTTCTTACCCAACACTAACCCCCCCCCCCCAGGAGTGGGACCTCCTTGTCGAGGGGGGGGGCGGGCTTACGGTGCCTCTGAGAAGTTAGGTTCGGATCGCTGGCACTCTGGAGTTCATGATATCTTGTGCCCCCCGGTGGAGGGGGTCCTGTTGAGGGCCGGCGAACTGGTTTTAACTGGGGGCCGGTCCAGTTGGCTTATTGACCTCTCCCCCTGAGAAGCTTGGGGCTGCAGCCCCGGTTGAGGGCCGTACTTGAGGGTTCTGCGGATAGGGTTTGGCTAGCCCGTCCAGTAGGCTCATCGATGCGGTCTCAGTGATATCGTGGGTCGGGAGATTGTTCACTGGGGGCTTCGCTCACAATGAAGAGGACGAAGTTGAAGGCTCGCGACCGGGTGTGGCTGCCCTGGTTGACGGACTTATAGATGGAAAAGCGAAACTAAGAGTCCCACATGAACTGATTAGGGTGAACAAAATTGTCGTAGTGGGGGCACTTGGGTGCCTCCGTGAAGTGGGGTCCGGTGCTGCAGTTCTCTGGAGCCCCGGTAGGTTGATGGCTGTAGTGGGGTTGTTGAAGGGCCGCAGACTGGATTGGTGGTCTCTAGTCTAGTGTGCTCCGAGGCGGCCTCGGTGCGTTCTAGGCCGAGTCGGCAAAGCGGGACTGTGGTCCCAGCTCGATGGAGAGGACGATGTTGAGGGTCATGCTAAAAGGACTGGGGTCCCGATTAGGTGTGGCTCATCGGCGGGACAAGCCTGGGTGTCTCTGCTGCGATGGACTCAAAAAGATCGGAATTTTTCAAAGTTTGGCATTCAAAATTCTAAAATTACCATCTGATGTATTTTGGCAGCTTTTATGACAAAAATCAGTGAGTGATTTGGCATATTTTAGGCACGGCAATTTCAAAATTCTAAAAGATCCCACTCGCTGCACTTTGATGATTATTTCAACAGACGGGCTTCCTATGATAAGCAGTGTGTCTCTCAGGTCTTCTCCCGCAGAAAGGCAGAAAAATGTAAAGCAGATCAGACAGTCAGGATCCTGGCTAGTCGATAGGGGTTTCAGTGGCAACTCCCTCATGGTGATATGCAGTCAAAGTACTGCTGTGCACCGGGAGTGTCACGCATTATTACGTTGTCCCCAACCACTACACCGTGAAAGACTGTAGTGGTTATAGAACAATATGAAAGCCTGACTGAATTCCTGCTCTCCCGAACTCCAAAGAGAGAAAAGAAAACCTAAAACAGATACAGTGAAAGGTTAAATAATTAATTTCGTAAAGCGAATAAAATTTGGGATTTTCCACTTATTAAACCTTTTTACTTAAAGAAAGGAACTGAAGAAAATTAAAACACCTATTCTATATACCCTTCGGAGACTTTTTATGGTTAAATCACTAGAAACTCTAGGACGGAGGTGGCTCAGTCGGCAGTGCGCCAGGCTCGTAATCAGCAGTTCCCAGGTTCGAGTCCCAGCTGGGTCAGCGTTGAGATTTATCTCCGCAAAATTCCCCGCCCTGCCTACGGTCAGTAGGGATCCACCGATGGATTTGGAAAGGCCGTCGCCAATCGGATGAGACGTTAAACCGTGGCTCCGTGTGCGAGATAACCCAACCCTGTGCACGTTAAAGAACGCAATGGATGTCCTTGACGGGAGGCTACCATCTCTCTACCAACAGCTGTTCCAGTGGGTCCCCTCCCCCAACCTTCTTTGAGTCTTCCGGGGTTCCTGAGACCTGGCCATTTAGCCCATAGTGTGCGAAAAAGTGCCACTCAGATGTAAAGCAACCCAATTAGAAACTCTGTATTATATTTCATAGTGAAAATGTTGCCAAATAGTAGATCTAAGTTTGAATGTATGAAATATCAAACAAAACACAAAAGAGTCCAAGTTCTTTACTTCGAAACCGGTGGGGATTATTTCTTACCTCTTGTTCCCAGAATCGAGTTGTAACTGAGCCAACGTTGAGATTTTTCTCCGCTAAATCCCACTCTGTCTTCGGTCAAAAAGGGGAACCAATGGACTTGGAAGAACCGACACCCGTCGAATGGTACTTTAAGCCATGACTCATTGTGCAGGATTATTTAATTATTCACGTTAAAGAATACGCTGTATGGTCTTGATGAAAGGCTGCCATCTATCTCCTAACTGGCCTATGCAGTTTCCTTCTCACCAACTCATGAACATTTGGGGTTCTTGTGATCTGGACGTTTAAACCATTATGAACACCCAAGTCCTTCAGACGTACAACAACCTAACCTGTTTGAAAGCTTTTAATTCGCCACAAATCGTTTTGATATAATTAGATCAAATAAGATTTCGAAGTAAAGATCTGAAAGCACACCAAAGCGAGATTTTTATGTCCTGCCATCGCATGTCTCTTGCCTCATTAAGGAGAAAAACAAGACATGCATGGCAGAGACATGGATTTACATCTGATAAGAGGCTTTACAACTCTTTAAAACTAAAAGTAAAATCCAGCCTCAAAGCTTTTAGAAGTGAACAATGGAAAAGGAAAGTTGAATCATTTCTACCACCGATAATTCCATTTGGAAGATGACTAAAACTTTAAAGAAACCATTTACCAAATTCCCACCTATACATGGAGAAACTGGTTTAAATTTCAGTGATGAAGATAAATCCGAGGCTTTTGCGGATGCCCTCGAATTGCAATTCCCTGAGAACTTTACGTGAAGCATAAAAGGTTGAGAACCACTGATATATATATTTTATTTTATTCCCATTGTTATACTATAACTATAGTTTATCTATCTATACAAGGGGTACGCCAGTTACATACACATTTCCAGGGGGTACGTGAGGCATAAAAGGTTGAGAACCATTGATATATATGTTTTATTTTATTCCCATTGTTATACTATAACTATAGTTTTATCTATCTATACAAGGGGTACGCCAGTTACATACACATTTCCAGGGGGTACGTGAAGCATAAAAGGTTGAGAACCACTGATATATATGTTTTATTTTATTCTCATTGTTATACTATAACTATAGTTTTATCTATCTATACAAGGGGTACGCCAGCTACATACACATTCCCAGGGGGTAGGTGAAGCATAAAAGGTTGAGAACCACTGATCCAGCATATGGTAAAAACTGTTGGCTGGTATTCTGAATTTTCAAATCATGCCAATCAGTTACCCTTTCATCAGCTTACACGAAGATCACACTTTCAATGAAGAAGCGTTTCATACAGCACAGCCAAAGATGACACTTCCAATTAAAAAACATTTCATACAATACTCTCTAAGATCACACAGTTCCAATTAAAAAACCTTTCATAAATCACACTCACAAGATCGCACTTCAAATTAAAACGCCTTTCATACAGAACATTCGAAGATCACACTTTCAATTAAGAAGTCTTTAATACAGCACATTCGAAGCTAACGCGTTCGACAATATTCAACATAGAACACTATAATGCTATTCGGAATCACTCTCAAGACTTTTTGATATTGAGCTTTCCATGATTTTCATGGCACCGAAAGAATTCCTTACTCATAATAGGCTGTGATCGCATAATAAATATTTCAGAAAATTTCTGCTCTTCTATTAGGAGAATTGGGTATACGGAGAAAAATCTATTTTGGTTCAAACGAGTTTACCAAATGTCGCTGCACATAATAACGTTTCAGGATTGCAAGCAACTCGGTTAAACATAGAACACAACATTCTTGTTCTCAATCACTACCAAGAAGCTTTAGTATCACATGCTATAGAAATGCAGGTTTCATATTGCACGCAATCTTGTTTCAAATTCATTCAGTTCTTCTACGTCACCTAAAACATTGCCATTCTCTTCCTTCAAGTTCACTGCATACAAAACTATTTTTCTCGAGTAAGATGCGACTCTAATTTGAACTCCATACATTTTGCGATCTTTTCTGCATGCTATTCCTTTGGCCATAAATGCTCTTTCTTCATCTCACGCCATTTTAAAGATATTTAATGGAATATAGTGCATTCGCGAAATCTGTTTATTAATAATGATTTTGTTTTTAATATAATAATGCGATTAAGGCAGAAATCAATAATAAAGAACAATGACAGTAAAGAGAAACTGAGCACCTTTTGCATTACATCTTTATTTCTCAATATCATATTCGAAATAAAGCATGCATTTTTTTACATGGTAGCTGTCATACAATAAGAGATAGTGGAGTATCATTTACTCTTGCAATGCATATTATGTCAAGCGTAACATCTAAGGTCCGATCCTACCTTTTCATGACGTAAGATGATAATGCATTTAGAAAAATATGTTTCCATTTAATTGCCATTGAAGAAAGGTTACGGCAGTCTATCACGCTTTTCGATTTCGTCTGCCATATTTTAGAAAACTGTTTACTATACACCAATTTACGGTGGCAGCTAAGTTATTACCATTTTATGTTATAAAGTAACGCTATATTTTGGTGTTAGGTTATACCCAAAAGGGTATTTAAAATCAGAAACAGGAGTAAGGTAACACCATATTCTGGTGTAACCAGACAATCGAAAAGTGAAATCCTGACATCATTAAAGGGAATAAAATAACACTGCATTTTATCTAACACCAGAAACTAGTACATGCTAACAAGACATTCGGATGAAAATCTGAATACCAGTAAGTATCAAGCTAATAACATTTATATTATTCCTATTGAACATTTAAAATAAAAGATATTTTTATACAGTATATTTTTAAAATTTTTATCATAATATATTATCAGTATCTTTTTAATTTCTTTATTTTTTTATATCTTTATGTGGATTAAACTTGTACGTTTAAAATCTACATTAAATAAATTGAGAGGTTATCACAAAATACGTTATTGTAGTATTTAAAATATGAAATAATATCAATCATTCTTATAATAAACTTTTTTTATTTTCACATAATAGTGAAATAAAATTAAATACTTAATTCAAAACAATATTATAAATTAATTGTCAAATTCAATGATGGAGTTTCACTTCAAGTTTGATGTTAGGTTTACAACATAATATATTACTAAATGTGAAAACTGTGTAAAGTCCTGATCAATATCAGGACTATGTACTGTTCAAAAACGCCCCTTAAGTTCAGTGCAGGGCCCCTTGGATTAGTGCCAGGACAAGGCTATCTTGATTGACAGCCTGGACAGCCTTTTGCCGTTAAGCAAAAGTAGCCGGGCCTGGACAGCCTTTGCCGTTAACCGGGCCTGTTTTGCCAGTTTTACCGGGCCTGTTTTGCCAGTTTTACCGGGCCTGTTTTGCCAGTTTTGCCGGGCCTGGACAGCCTTTTGCCGTTAAGCAAAAGTAGACAAGAAAGGAGGGAAATTAAATAATCAAAAAATTTAAGCAATTAAATTCGACCAAAATTAATTCATTTTTAAACCACGCAAATTAGAATAATTTATTCATTATCAAATTTTATAATAGTTATGGATATTTTAAAACTGATTATCAGATGTTTTAAATTTTATAACTGCCACTTTTGCTTCAACAAAAAATATTCAATATTATAGAAGGCTTTGGGCAGGATAACTATTAAACGAAAGAAGCAAAGTAGAAGGAAAATTAATTTTGGTAAAATATTTAAGTGATTTAATTTGTCTAAAACGTAACTACAAGCTACTTATTTTTAAAGGGCATGAAAAAATATAATTTATTTATTACATCCTTTAAAATATTTATAAATGTTTTAAAATAAGTTGAAAATTTTTGAAAATTAACAGCTACTAGTATTATTTTAAGATAATTGATTAATTTCATCATATACAGGGTGTTTCAAATTCTATTTGTACAAATTTCAGTGGGAAACAGGGAACTCCAAGGCAAACTTTTTTCGTCTACGAATGTATGTCCGCTGACAAAACCCTTCGGTGCTAGGACATTGCAATTGGCTAGAGGGGAGAAGTGGGAACGGAGAACAGACTTGTGTTTGCCATCGGCATTCGTAAATCAGATACATTACGTGTAACATGGAGTGTTTCACGACTGCTGAGATGGCTGACATGCATCTGGCTTATGGGGCTGCCAGTGGAAACGGAAGAGCTGTTGTGAAATTGTACCGACAGCACTTCCCAAACAGATGCGTGCCAACCACCAAACATTTGCGCGTTTGCACCGGCAACTGCGAGAAACTAGAACATTCCATGCAAACATGCATGATATTGGCTAGGAGAGAACCATGAGCACTCCTACATTGAAGAAGAGATCCTACGGCGGATTGAGGACAATCCAGGCACAAGCACGCGAGCTTTTGCACGTAGCCACGGTGTGAACCACGCCCTCATGTGGAGAGTGTTGCACAAGCAGCAGTTGCATCCGTTTCATCGTCAGCGTCCAGACATTGCAACCTCAGGATTACTCTCTTTGTGTGGAATTCGTGCGCTGGTTTCTGCAGCAGACCGCGGTGCAGCCTGATTTTCTGGCTCATGTGCTCTTCTCAGATGAGGCCTCTTTCACACGTGAAAGTGTGTTTAATGTGCATAATTCTCACGTTTGGGCGCACGAAAATCCACAGGCCACAATGAAAAAATGATCATCAAAACCGGTTCGCCGTCAATGTTTGGGTGGGTATTGTCCATGACATTTTGATTGGGTCATACCTGTTGCCGCCCTGACTGAACGGACAGATTTATCGGGTATTTCTTGAAGAAACTTTGCCAGGACTGCTGGAAGATGTTCTCGTGGCTATTCGTAGACGAATGTGATTTCAACACGATAGGACGCAAGCACACTTCAGCAGTGATGTGCGGGATTTTGGGAGCCGATGGATAGGTCGCGGTCGACCCGTCACCTAGGCACCACGATCCTCCTATTTAACATGTATCGATTCTTCATCTGGGGACATATGAAGAACCTCGTGTGCGAGACACCCATTGACTCAGATTAAGACCTCGTCGCAAGAATTGTTGTCGCCCCTGCAACTGTTCGTGAAATTCCGGGAATCTTTTAACATGTACGGCAATCAATGCTTCGACGCTGTCATGCATGCAATGCTGTTGCCGGTCGCAACTTTGAGCACTTTTTTTTAAATAAGTATGTTGTTAACATTTGTTTCCATTCATTGATGTACCAGCTCCACCGATATTTCTGTCAGCGCCCTCTAATGCCGAAGGGTTACGTCAGCAGACATACATTCATAGACGAAAAAGGTTTGTCTTGGTGTTCCCTATCTCCCACTGAAATTTGTACAAAGAGTTTTGAAACACCCTGTATATATATGTATATAAATCAATTTCTTTCGTTTTGTACTGTCCAGGCCTGGTATACCACTGGTCTAGACTGTACAAAAAGTGTACATTTAGTTTTACAAATAAATCACACTAACCTTGAAAAAGCAAAACACCATAAATAATTAAGTTACCAATAACCTTTAATACAAGATTTCTATTAAGCGACAACATCCCCCAAGCTGAAAGTGTCACCTCCTTTCGGTAAGCCAGATACTTTAAAAGTTTAAGCAAATTTCCCTTATCATGATGGACCAGCAATTCTTCAGAGAACTTTATAAAGATCCTGAGTGATATCCTATTAAATTTCTCCACTTCAGAAACACTCAAAATTACTAAAAGCATTGAAGAGGCATTCAGCACCCACAAAACACAGAAGCCAATGATCCAACCAGCACTGACAACACCCTCATTTATCAAAATCGGAATAAAACTCAAGGCAAAGAAAAAATTCGAAAATTGTAAAGCCAACAGAAATAGCATCGTGCACGAAAATTGAGTTTCAGTGAATTCAATGTTAGATTGAATTAGCTTATAATTCCGTAAGAGATAAATTGCTGTGTTTTGCCTCAAGGAATTACGAAAATGATTTTTCAATAGAATGTTACATACATCCATAATGTGTACAAGATGATAACACACGCATGAGTAGACTAAAGATACTCCGCTTAATAGGAGATACAAGACGAAATATTCTGCTAGAATTAACACACAAATAGCAATATGTTTGAAATCGAGATAATGGTTTTCTATGCCAAAAAGTTTAAAAATGGGTTCCATCATTGTTTCGTTTTTTGTCAATACTGCAGCTACATTTTCACACAGAGAACCGAACAGCATTGTCAAAGGAACAACGTAAGTGAAAATACGAATGCACTTTAGGAATCGCTTTGAATGATTATGTAGCGAAAATGCCGGTAATTCATTTTTCGTTTCTTCCAGTTTCCGAAACACTTCTGCTAACTGTCTTCGTCTCGTAAACATGAGAACCCAAATGATAATTGATAGTGTACTTGCAACAATTAGAGACGCCCAATTTGCTACCATGTTGTAAATGATAAGAAAGTAGCTATGTG
Source organism: Ryuthela nishihirai (assembly GCA_038380435.1). Lineage (NCBI taxonomy): Eukaryota > Metazoa > Arthropoda > Arachnida > Araneae > Heptathelidae > Ryuthela > Ryuthela nishihirai. Next base: position 36,457,390 of record JAWZYU010000029.1, read on the forward strand.
TTGATGCTGTAACCAACAGAGCTGCATAAAAGGAAATCATACCTAGCTTCAAAACGAATTTTTTGATAAAAGAGAGCTCTGTATGCTCTTTCTCACTGCGGATATCTATTCCTATTACTCTAAGGATTCTTAGAATCGGATTTAAATGATTTCTAATGGGAGATTTTTTCAAAATATTTCCTCTTTCCTCTTTCTGCGTATGGGTGATGCAACTGGGTGTCTGATGTAAAGTTTCATCACTTGAAAATGCATTTTCTCTCTGTTTTTTATAAATCACTACTACTGTACTTTTAAAGGCCATTGGTGATAGTATGTTTAATTAAAATTTTCCTTATGAGTGTCTAACACTAAAAATAATGGACCCAATTATTGTACTTAAAACATTTTAAAAGAATTTTTAGAGTACCAGAAATATTACAAATTATCGCCTATGATGAATTAATTCTTAATTTTTCACTACATGTGCTTATACTGTGATTATTTACACTAATAATCAGCATTTTGAATGAAAACGAAACACCAGATAATAATATTAATATCTGTTAATTTAAAATTCTAAATTTATTGATATATCAGAGATAATATAAGAAGCAAAAATATTTAAATATATTTATGTTTATGCATAAGATCTTCTAAAGGTGCATTGAAAAGTAAATTTAGTATTTTTGTCACATATATTCAACATTCAGGTTTTTGGGTATATAATAAGTTTGAAGTATTTAAAAATTTATATTAATACTACTGCTATTAAAATTATTTATAATTTTATAATAAATTATGATTTCAAGAACTGTTACACATTGTAACGGGAGAGATGATTTAAAAACTTACTTCAGTTAAAGTTCACAAATTGTCATATAGAAGATATTTCGATATTCATTCTAAGTTAGAATAAGCTTTATATCTGAGGGAATAGAGATCCAAAAGGAATGTTATCTTTTAACTGAAATAATAACGATTGAAGCAAATGATATCAGTTTTCAAAATGTTATAATTCGTAAGAATTTAACGAAAAAGTGAAATTGCATTTCTAAAAAGCCAAATTCATTTTTTCGCAATCTTTTTTTAATATTATTTACTCACGTTTCTCTGTGTATAATATCATTCTATCTGAGTTACAATTATTTACAATACTCTGTAAATCTTTCTTAGCTCTTATTTACTTTCACTATTTTAAAACCAACTAATCTTCAGGTCTGTACTTATTCTTACTGATTTATCACAAAGGTACAAAATGGTGCATTTGTGGAACGGAAACAAAAAACCATACCTGTAATATTAGCTCAGACATACACAATCTAATAATCAAGATTTTGCAATCGAATGATTGTTAGTTTTATCATGTTGCCCGAAATATTTTTTTACCTCACACTATATTGTGATCTCCGTATTACGTATTATTACAAAGGAATATTTTTCACACAGAGAATATTGCTTTTCGTTTAACACAAATTCTGTTATTGGAGAAAAAGTTGTTTCTTATGGAGAAAAATGTTATCTTTTCTTTTAATAAAAATGCTGCTCTTCGATAGGACGTTCTTCACACAAAGTCACTTGTTTTCTTTTCGTAACACATTTTGTTATTTGATAGGAAGATTTTTTTAGAACATTCAGAAAGAGTAATAGTTCCTTTGCTTTTAATACAAATTTTATTTAAGAGGAAGGTTTTCATAGAGAAAATGTTTTTTTCTAGTGCATATTTTTCTATTTCAGATGTGGTTTTCGCCAAAGAGTACAAGAGTTTTTTTAAAAAATAACAGTTGTTTTTGTTTTAGTATAAATCCGGTTATTGGATCGGAAGATCTTTTCTTAAAAAGGAAACAGCTGCTTTTCTTTCAGCGAAAATTCTGTTATTCGATAAAAAAATATAGTTTCACACAGAGAAATGATTCCTTGCTTTCCAGTCGAAATTTCCAATTCTCATGACACATCATGACCTACCTGATGACACTTATAGTCCAGTATATTGTACATATATATATACAGTATTAATGCTGTTCTGAATAACAACCATAAAATCTCAAACGCAAACTGACAAAAATTATAATAGTTTCATATCACATTCTTTTTTCAGAAATCCAACCACTTTCTATCGGAAAAATTTCAGAAATCCAACCACTTTCTATCGGAAAAATTTCAGAAATCCAACCACTTTCTTCGGTGTCACTTAAAGCATAGCATTTTGTTCTACAAACACTCACATCAACAAAACTGAGACTTTTGCCTGCAAGTTCTTCAATATCTTCAGACACATCCAAGTTGTTTTCAATATTTTAAAATTTTACTTCTTGGTATTTCAGTGGATGAAAACCCCATTTCTCTCTGTCCCGCTTTTATAAAGCTATTGGTTGAAACATATGAGCTCCCGTTAACTGTCCGTTGCGAAGTGGATATCAGTATAGTTGTGAGAAAACAATTCTGAGTAACACCATTATAAAAAGACATAAATTGATACCAAATAACATTAATATAAAAAGACATCAAAAGCAGATCACACCCATAGTTACCAATATCACTCTTGTAATCAACCTAATGCATCATTTATACTGAAGCAAAACATGCACGTAGAACCATGAAAGCGTGACAGTTTCATTACTTGAAACATAAAATACAGCACGAAGTGTGGACTACGTCATTTCGAGAATGGAACAACTTAATGTAAAAATAGAGAAATAAAGTAAGAGAGTTGGAGTAGTAATGAAAAGGTTTGTGTTGTGCATGGCGACAACTAAAATTGTCGATGTTTGTTAATGGAAGTTCTTATGAACCACATTGCATCTTTAGTTAGTGTACGGAGTACAGTATGAGGTATACAGTTTGCTTGGACGGCAGAAAATGTCATTGATATAAATTGTACCTATGAATTGCTTAATGATTCGGTTTTCGAATATGTGTGTTTATTTATCGGTATTTCATTAATGTCAAAACTAATTAATATATTAGTTAGCCTATTAATATTACAAGTAACTAATACATTTTCACGCTATTGATGCAGAATAATTACTTCAGTTATTAAATCAGTTCATTTACTGTCTGGTTGTTTTTTACGAATTCACGCACGGTTGTCAAATTAAAATGCAACAAAAAATCTGTAACAGTATTAAAGGATGAAACATTATTCTGCGTGCTGAATTCAAACTTCATGCAATGTTGAATAAAAGGATGGAGAACTGAATCCAGAAAAAAAAATTGGAGGGAGGGATAATTGGCTGCACTGAGGCGGAACGGATCAGAACGCTATTCCAAACATATTTATACAACATATATATTATATTTTTTTCCAGATGTATTTTTCGCCAAAGAGTACAAGTAATTCTCGATTTGCGCAGTTGATGCGTTTCTGAAAAGTACCATGCAAAACGAAAACAACTTCTAATATAAAATAACCTAAATGTCAAGGTTAGGGGGAGTGGGTTCGTGAATGTGCCTAATGTATAAAAAAAACAAAAATTAAAAATTATACGAATACATCAAAGAAATTATTAAACATTAACTTAATTTTAAATATTTCATTTCATTTACATTCGCTAATTATAATTATAATTAAAAGTTTCCTAAAAAGCTGATCTTTGTTGGAGACCTAAATATTAGAGTTCTTTAATCACAAGTAAATAATTATTCATGTCTTACAATTTCTGAAGTAAAATTTTAAGAAATAACTATTCTTGAACAACCATAAATTCAATTGTTATACAACCTAGTCTTTAAGGAAAACAGGTAAGAATTAAGTTCTTTAATTCTTGAAAAGGAATACGTAACAGTATCAACAAACAAACAGTTGTTTTAGCATTGAAAGTTTAAATATATCAACTTATAGGTCATTTTATTTCCTGCAGGAAGAAGCATTATTTAATCTGTGTACAAAGTATGTTTAAGTTGATTTCTGCTGAGTCTGAGAAAGAAATTTTAATCACAGGTGAGAAATTTCTCAACGTTTTCCCTGTCTGGAAGATAAGAAAACAATTCTGCTTATATTGCACTTGTGTCCATTTTAGCTGTCGTAAGGTTGATATCAAAATTACCTTCCCTTATAAACAAGGGGATCATTTCTTGCAGCCAGCATTTCAAATAATATTTTAGAATTCCTATTCTTTCAAGTCAGAAATTCGTAAAGAGACATTATTCTTTGTACTTAAAGTACTGTTCATCTCAAATATATATATTTATATTTAATTTCTTCAAATTTTTGCAACTAAGGAATTTGTAGTTTTGTTTTTCTAATCAGTTACGAGGTTAGAAATCCGAAAAACCAGAATGTCAGGTAAGTGTTATAGAACGCCTCTGAATTCGAATAGAAATTTTTATTTTACGAAAAGAGTAGAGAGTACTCCATTTGTGAAACAAAATCAGCCAACTTTGAAGAGTATATTTAGATGTCTTTAAATTCTAAAAAATTTTCACAATGCCATCTGAATGTTTGTTATACTTCTGTCTGTAGGTGGGGTTGTATGAATGTTGATTTAGTTGGTAGCGCGACATTCTCCGAATCTGCAGTTCCCATTTTCTAGTGCCAATTGTTGCAGCGTTGAGATTAATCTCTGCTATCCACCACCCTGCCCTATGTCAGAAAGCTGATTCTGATTGGCTTGAAAAGACCACAGTCCTTCGAATGGGACGTCAAGTCAACTTATGCACACCATGAGAGTTGACTGGAGTCATCCATTTGTCTTTTAATAGCTGCCTTATTGGGAGATACCCAAAATGCGAAGTTTGAGCAAAAACGTATCATTAGCATCAAGAGGGGACAGCTCCATAAGAACTGATGTAAGATAGTTCTCGTTGAGGTTTGCTTCTTTGCATGGCTAACACAACATTCAAGTGAAAAGAGCCAAAAGAGGGCGCTTTCACACTTTTCACAGTTCTTTCCTATCCTTTAGCTGGAAAATATTTGAAATATCAACAAATACACGATAGAACATGAAAAAGCATTGCTATTGATTATAAAAAAAAAAAGAATTTTAAATTTTTTAAAAGAAAATAATAATATTATCAGCAGTAACTTCTAAGAGAATGTTTATATTATATTTGTAAAGCGTATAATTAAATTCTCTGCTTATTACTTCATCACAATATTTTTATATTTAATATCTACTAGTATAAAACTAAAATATTAAAATTTAAATTAACATTTCATGTTTTATTCAAATTTTTATTTATTTTAATGTTTTATACCAACCCCTGAATGTTAGCTTTTCTACATTACGGTTTATACCCTCAAACGAATTTGTTGCAAGAGAGTGGCTTTCCTTTTTTGCTCGCTGTCCCTTCTTGTCCTTTTTACTTTCTATGGTTGTTACTATTTCTATTGTAATATCACCTCAACATTAATACAACACACAAAAAGAAGGATTTTTTATTTATCTCTTGAAACAAAAGTTTTATGTATAAAGACGTTTTGTCATATAAAGACGTTTTGTCATATAAAGACGACAGAAGATGTTTTGACGTATAAAGACGACAAAAATTAAACGATAATTCACTTTTCGCAATCCAAAAAACGGAAAAGCAGAAGCAAAGGTTGCAACTACGATGCATGATGACAAGACCATTTCGAGAAGAACATTCCCGAAATGGAATTCATTTCAGTAGAACGCCAGGCTGGTAAACTTCAGGTCCCAGGTTAAAGTCCCGTCAGGGACTAAGAGGGATACATACAAGGAAGTACACAAAGTGGGGTCAGGTCACCCCGGACACCCCCCCCCCCACACACACACACCGAAAATCCACCGTCTTACATAAATCTCAAACTTGTCTACCAATGAGAGGATCCGAGAATTTATCTTCATCGGGTGGGGGGGGGGGTTAAGAATGGAACTTGAGTAGGGTTTCCCAATTACTAAATTGAGGCTAAAATAAAATTATACAAAGTGAATCATCATCATCAGTTTATTATAATAGTAAAGTTACAAACAGCATATATTTGTATAATGTAATCCTCTTATTATGCCAAGAGCATCTATATGAGCTTAGATGCTCTTGGGTTCATAAGATATTACAAATATATGCTGTTTGTAACTTTACTATTATAATACTGATGATCATGATGATTGTCTTTCTATATTTTTATTTTAGCCTCAATTTAGTAATTGGCAAACCCTATTCAAGTCCTATTCTTACCCCCACCCCCTCCAAATGAAGATAAATTCTCGGGCCTCTCCGAACCCGAAATCCGAAACTGAATTCTTGAAACCCCCAAAACTAAATTATCGCCCACCTCCCCCCCCCCTTGAAACTAAATTCTGGATATGTGCCTGGATATATATACTTATATATATGTATATAAATTTAATACATCTGTGTGGCCGAGTGGTTAGCACGCTTAGCTACTGATCTAAGGGACCTGGGTTCGAGCCCCGGATTAGGCATGGATGTGTGTGTCGTTTTTCTGATGAGGTCCTGCCATCCTCTTAGATCTCCTACTGTAGCATATAAACTGACAGGCTCCTGTCAGACCTCTGTGGCAAGCAGCTGCTTAAGTGGGTATTTATTTTATTTTAATGCATATATTTGTTAAACTTTCAGCCAGTAATAATATTTAGATGCAACAAAAATTTAAAAAATCCCGATTAATATGGAACATAAGTAATTTGGATAATCTATTTCAAATAAACAACTACATTTTATTGTGTATTTAAAAGTGTACTTCAACAAAAGCATTAACCAAATTGAATTTTGGATATCTGTACAAACGAAATGATAAATCACAAACAAAAATTGCATAAAATACGTTTTTCAACATGGACCATGCAGTCCTGATAATCGAATATATTCGAATAATTGGGGTTCCGGATAAACGAGTTTCTACTGTAGATCTGCTTTTGTTTCCATTTCAGCTTCGTGTGCAGGAATGATGTTGTACATCGTCCCGATGCTCTTGGGCAGAACATATGATATCCAAAAAGATATTGTAGGTGCAGATATCTTCAGCAAAGAAGACATTGACAAGGCCACAGTAAGTTTGATGATTTGTTTTCTATTTACCAGCAATGAAATTTAGCAGCTGAAAACGTTTTCCATTTCGAGTGAGAAACTCTGAGTTGTGTACTAAACGATTTAAAATTGCCTACATTAATGGCTTATTAATTCGACATGTGAAGCATATAGTCATTTATTTTAAACATTAAATTTTCTTCCTTTTAAAAGAAGTCAATATCAAAAATTTCTAATAAATGCAATATATGAATAAGACAAAATAATTCAAACATTTTATTTTAATAAATGCAGCATGTCCATATTACATATACAGTGCCTAGATAGAATAATTCTTATGCCATTCGAAAGAATAATTGGACTGAACACTTGAAGAAAGGGTTGGATTCACTGAGTATGGAGCACTCCAGGCTCGTAATCTGTAGTTCTGAGGTTCGAGTACCTATCTCTGTCAGTTTGAGAGTTATTTCAGCTAAACCTCCACCCTATCCTCGGTGAGAAAGGTGATTCCGATTGGCATGGAAAGTCCGTTGTATAGGACATTAAGCCTTGTTACCGTGTGAAGGAGAGTCATACTCTGTGCAAGTTAACGAATATGCTGAATGGCATCAACATGTAATCGCAGAAGCTGTGTCATCAGCATATAATGGCATTTTTGACTCTGCCTAGTGCTGGAATATCAAGAAGATAAATATTACATAAAATTGGTCTTAAAAGGGGTCCTTGTGGGACCCCAGCATCGATATGTCGAGTAATCGAGAGAGTGCTATTAGATTTTAATCTGAAATTTCCGATCAGTTAGAATATGATTTAATGATCCAGATAATTGTTTTTGGAAAGTTGGCCGTAATAAATTTAGAGAAGAGTCCAGACTTTATCAAAGGCTTTATGCGACATTTAGGACCAGATGTTACAATCGATTTTTGTCTAAATCGGGTAGAATTGATTAAAATGTGGTGTGAAGGTTAGAAGCCCTTTAACTTTGGGCTTCTTACAATACCAATTTCAATCGGATTATTATTATTATATAAGTTATGTTTGGATAATAATTTAAAAACTACCGGTAATCAATTATATAATAATAGCTTGAAATTTTTCCCTTTTAAAATTATTATGCTGTTAAAGAGCACAAGGGTTCTGAGGAGTGTTATAGTAATGCTGCTATGCAGCTCATTGCTGCCACCAGTGCTGATATTACGGATCCTTCACATGTTGAATATAATGACAAAAGCAAGTTAGATAAGAGTGATCAAGGCTTCAAACCCGTTAAAAAGGGATGCAAAATGCCCTTAAATGCAAATGAACCTTGTATCAGTAGTCAAAACAAATATTCCTTACTCTCTAGCCAATGTGCTTCAGAGGAAAAATATGACATAAGTGACGACGTAGGAACATCCTCACAAACACAGAAAGTTTCCTCGCTTCAGAATAAAGTAGGACAAAATACCACCAATAGTTTTGAGGCAACCTAAAAATTAGCTGAACACTCGTAAAAAGCTGGTTACACTGGCTGGGGAAGCATTTACAGCAAAAAAAAATCTGGTGAGACCATTAGAGTCCAAACGAAATGTAGCCAAGACTATAGAAGTTTTGTAAACTTCTTTGAGAAAGAAGAGTTTACTTCTCATACATACCAGCTGAAGTCAGAAAAGAACTTAAAGGTGATCATCAAGAACATTCCTGATGACATCCCTGTGAAGAATTGGCTGAGGAATTGTCCGGAATGGACTTCATGACTCTTAAAGTTTCTCAACTTAAGAAATACAGGAACAAGGCTCCATTACCTATATTTCTCATTGAGTTGGCAAAACAGATGCCAACAAACAGATCTTTAACCTAACTGATCTTTTCCATCTAAAGATCATTGTTGAGTCCTTTCAAAGGAGGAAAGGATCAACAAAATGTCACAAATGAGGGAAACTGCTTCAACACCCCTAGATGTGTGAAATGCGTGGCGACCATCTTACTACTACGTGTGCCAGGACACACAAGAATGATCCATCGACCTGTGCTAACTGCGGCCAATTACAGAGGCTGTGAGCTCTTTCTCAAATTTCCCAATAGAGGAGTACCTTTGGAAAAACTCAAGAAGTGTAAAAAATAAGGTGTCCTAATATGCCCAATCCAATAACACCTATGCACAAGCTATCAGATCTCGTGAAGAGATTCCAGGAAAATCTAAAACTGTTCCACCAGTTACTAAGCCTTCGGAAAAAGGGAAGGTCACAGTTAACGTACCAACTAAAAAGAGCAAAGCAAATGAGAATGAATCGTTTGACTTTGCTAAGGATATCTAAGGATTGCTAAGGATATCTGACTTGCTAAGGATAAGTTAAAGATATCCTGGAATTCTTTAGGAAATTGAATTTGGGTAATATATTACTCAAAGTTAAAATATTATGTCTTAAATTTAAGGATTGGACTGAGAGGATCTCAGTAGATCCAAGCCTTTGATTTTGGGGCGGGGGTGGCTCAGTCGGTAGCGCGCCAGGCTCGTAATCTGTAGTTCCCAGGTTCGAGTCCCAGCTGGGTCAGCGTTGAGATTTATCTCCGCAAAAAATTCCCCGCCCTGCCCACGGTCAGTAGGGGACACCGATGGTCTTGAAAAGGCCGCCGTCCGTCGGATGGGACGTTAAGCCGTGGCCCCGTGTGTGGGAGAGCCATACCCTGTGCACGTTAAAGAACACGCTGGATGGCCTTGACGGGAGGCCACCATCTGTCTCCCAACAGCTGTTCCAGTGGGTCCCCTCCCCCAACCTTCTCTGAGCCTTCGGGGTCAATGTGACCTGGCCATTTAGCCCATGGTGTGCAAAAAAGTGCCGCTCAGAGGTAAAGCAACCCAACCCAAAGCCTTTGATTTTGTTGCATCGCTCTTGGATGGTTAAGTGACCCGGACTAAAGATCCTTGATCTATTACGATTCCTTGGTTTTTTACCAATTCAAGCGTCCAAAGATAATGGTGTTTCAAACTCGCTTGTTTTAATTTAAGTTGTGCTTTTTTTTAAGGAAATTTGTTTTGCCCTAGTGGCCCTTTGAGGTTTATGTGTTTTTACTTCTGTTATTGCCAATCAGGCACTATTTTAGACTTCGAGATAATAGCCCAAGGCTTGGAGCTCAAAAAATCAATTCAAGATATCAGATATCAGATTATCTTGCTGAAACTATTACTAACTAGCAAAACCAGTTAATTTCCTGTGTGTAATTTATTAAATTTATGGTTATAAGATAAACTTATATCAAATTTAGAAAATAAATAATTTATATTTTCTCAATGACTTTTTATATTTTCTCAATGATTCTTTATATTTTCTTAGTCCAAACCAATATCAAATTTAGAAAATAAATAATTTATATTTTCTCAATGACTTTTTATATTTTCTCAATGATTCTTTATATTTTCTTAGTCCAAACCAATACCACACGATACAATTGAATCGGAATATACAACGGTGGAAACAGCTTTAGAAAAACGAAATTTTATGGACATTAAAGGAGATTTATCTGTGAAAATTAAAGCTGGTTTGCTCTCGGTGCAAGGTTCTGGAGCCTATCTGAAAGATACGACTTCAACAGACAATACCATCCAGATTTTGATCAAGATGACCTTCAAAACGGTAAATTTCTTAATCTCAAAGTTTGTATTACAATGGGTGAGCAAAATATGTACTCAGTTTTGAAATGAAAAAAAACCTAACATATTGTAATATTAGTATAAAATGAAAGCTAAATAATATGAAAATTTTCTTCGTATTATGTATAGTTCTTGATTTCTCTTCAAGCTAGGCATTCCTGTTTGAAAGAGAAACTTCTTATTACAAAATTTCCTTCTGAATGCGTACAAGCTATGTTGTTGTGACTGCCTGTGCTCCGATATGTTCTTTAACAACAATGATCCTCTGTCTGAAGTTTAATTAAATCATTGCGAACTTAGTAAACCTATCATATTTTACATATAAGAGGACTTTTTCCAAACAAATGTCTTAAAATATCACCTTGCATCGAATGTATGGATGTTACGGGTCTTCCGTAGGTTTAATGAATCCCGCTCAACTTATAGTATATGAATAGAAAAATATTAAATAAATAAAAGGGCAAGGGGGCCATGGCCCCTTTGTCCTACCCCTTTATTCCGCTCCACACGCACCCCACACACCCCCCACAAAACCTATACATTCCCCTCCACAAAACCCACACAAATTACCCACACACAATCACCCCATGTCCACATCCCCCGACACACAATCCCCCCTTACACATCCCACCCATACACATAATCACAATCTCCTTACACACCCACATATACAACCCCCACACATACACCATCCCTCCAACACACATCAACCCCACACACACAAACACACACATTATCCATTCCCCCTACACGCCCCCCCCCCCTACATACACACACCACAACACCGTAGATCCGTTCCTGTGTGAGCCCATAATTTTATAGATTCGTAGCATTGTTTTACATAATATAGTATGCTGCCCGAGATTGGTTTCGTCTGGTACCCTTCCACTTTTACATTTCATACGTAAAAACATATATAATTAATATATCGTCACTTTTTTATAAAATTAATAATCATCTTAAATTTTTTTCCAGCAAACCGTTCTTATGTCGCCTGATACTCAACCTGTCAGTTGGTGGAAGACTTTGCCTAAAGAGTCATTAGGAACTCATTATGTCAGTTCGATTACTTATGGTGGAAGCGTTCTAGGATCCCTTGTCATCAAAGTCATGCGATCAGAGGATTTCCAACAGGTCAGAGGAGAAGTTCAAGCTGCTCTCCAAAAATCGGGAGCCTTTGATGTCAATGCTCAAGGTAAATGTTGCGAAGTTCGTGTATTAATTTCTAAGTAAAAAAAATATACAGTGGACCTTCGTTATAGCGCTGCTCGCTATACCGCGCACTCGGTTATGGCGCGGGCGATGTTCGCGATAAGTTCAAACATGGTTATACAGGTCCGTGCGGCGTTAGCGAGTATCGCATTTTATTGTTACTGCGTATTGAGTAATTGTGTATGTATTGAGTTCCTGCATGTATTTTGAATAGTGTTTAATTATTGTATGCAGGATGAGTAAAAGAAAAGCTTACAGTGTGAAATTTATTGTGTCGCCACCGCGCCGCTCGGTATAACGCGGTTCACCTTATAACGCGGGTGTTGTTTCCCGCCCGACATGCGCGTTATATCGGGGGTCCACTGTACTTCTAGGTTTTTTATGAGTAACAATGATTTTAGTTGCTACTGGTAAACGTTTCATGAATGCATAAATATTTATCTACCTGTTATATAATTGTCGTCTCGTGTCAGAGTGGTTAATGAGCTTGACTGCTGAATAAAAGGGACCTGGGTTCGATCCCGGGTAAGGCAAAGATAATGGGGTTGTTTCTCTGCTGAGGCTCCGCCAACCTCACAGACCTTCTGCTATAGTGTGAAAACTGATAGGCTCCTGTCAGACCTCTGTGGCAAGAAGCTGCTTGAGGGATACTTATATAATATACTAGCAGAATTGCCCGCTGTACCTCCAACCTCGAAATAATGATACAAAGTAACAGGCATATTCGCAATGGATGCACGGAACTCGTTTAGTCGGGGGTGACTTCACATGTGGAGGAAGTTTTCGGCTCCCTGTAAATCCGCACCTACTGGACCACAGAATAAAGAAATACAGAGTCGACTCACCTATGTTTCTGGAAATTATTAGTGCCATCATCATCAGATTATGGAACTTGTTTTATCTGTCGTTATCTAGCGCAGAGTCACAGACTGCTATATTTCGTAGAGTAAAAAACCAATACAAAATAGAATAATTTATTTATCATCATTATATAAAAATATCATCGAATAATCTGAAAGTGTTAATTGTAATTAAAAACAAATAACTAGTAGTGTAATTTCAAAACCCTTATATATATTTAATTATTTAGAGAGGATTTATAGTACGCGAAATAAATAAAAGCAATATCTTAGGTTTTGTTCATCTGAGGCTTAGTTCACTAGTTCTCCACAGGAGAGCTACTCTATGAGAGTTTAAATAATAATATAATAAATACCCCCTCAAGCAGCTGCTTGCCATAGAGGTCTGACAGGAGCCTGTCAGTTAATACGCCGTAGTAGAAGTAATGTGAGGATGGCGGGACCTCAGCAGAAAAACGACACGAACATCATGCCTTATCCGGAAATCGAACCCAGGTCCTTTAGATCAGTAGCCAAGCGCGCTAACCACTCGGCCACGTGACGGCTCTTATGAGAGTTTAACATTACCGAAATAAATGTTGCCATTAGAGGTATAGGGAGTGGAATCTCAGTATCTTCCTTACTCTGTGTACTGGACCGATCAATCCCGAATTTGGTGGGGTGGTCCAACACCTCCTGTAACAGGCCATTGGACCAAATTTATGATGTTAGTATAATAGCCCGTAGATTGCAGATCGTATAATCATATTCGATCTAACGGATAATAATTTTACCCCTAACCATCTCCATCATAAAGATATGCCTATTTGGCATTTTGGCATGAGTAAGAACAAAATATATAAGTAAACTACCCTTAGGTGGGCCCCTAAGGGCAAACATAAGAAAAGCTAAAAATAGCAGTAAAATTGTATAAGAAACCTAAAACGGGTAGGTCTCCTCAGAGAACGCTACCGTTTTAGGCCTCTTGTACTTGTTCAAAACAGTATGATCGTAAAGAATCAGACAAGAAATAATCTCTTTGGGATTATTGCTTACAGCCTCAAAAAATCTTTTTGAGGTGCGTTTTATATGTGTATATATATATGGTCGATGCCCAGGTCTTTATGGAGTTGTCTGTTAGTAACAAACCAGGGTGCATCGACCACAGTTCTCAAAATCTTGTTTTGTAAGACCTGAATCTTATGAATATTGGTGGGTGTAGTATTCGCCCATATGGGTGAAGCATAGAGAATCAGCTGTCTGATGATCATCATATCATAGAGTAAAAGCTTATGATCAATCATTAAAATGGAATTTCTGCTAAGGAGTGGTCCTAGCTGGCCCCTCAATTTAAGACTTTGGAGATTATATTATTTATGTGATAGTCCCCTTTAACCTCTTATGTATAACAACCCAAGATATTTGACTGAATCATCCCAATCAATGGGAATATCTTGTAAATGGAGGCAAGTGGGATTCATAATATGCTTTCCAGTAAAAAAAATGGCAGAACTCTTGTAAGAGTTAATCTTTATCTTCCATTTTTCGTACATGTGCCCAGGCAACAATTCCTACAAGAGAAGGCCACACAACTACGTCACAGAAAAACTGACTACGTCTAGAGCCCCTATATACCAGGCCGACCAGCGACGATCGGTGTTCAGCGACTACGGTAGTCGCCGATCTCGATATGCGCGCACGGGAAATGGAGGGTTACGGCTGTCACGATCGAAGTTGGCCGCATGCATATTTTATGATATTAACCAAACTAAACTTAATTGTAAATTAATGAATGACTACTAACTTAAATGTAGCTATCATTCATCTACATATTACTAATCGATATATCACATAAATTAACATTAAAATACAGACGCAATAGTTAGAAGTATATATTATAGAACGCTGTAAGCTTAATGCACGTTCTCGGTCGAATTCTTTCATACTTTTTTTTTAATTTAATTGGATCAGCCTGGAATTTAAACATTGTGCATTGTGACAATTCGAAGCTGAATATCTTCCAATAATAATTGTTTTTATATACTAAAGATTAGAAAAACTGCGGCGCACACGGCGGTTGCATTGACTATAACACTAAGTCACATGACCAGTTGGCATAAGAATGGCGGATAGGTCGGCCTGGTATAAGGGGCTCTAGACGTAGGCATTTTCTGTGACGTAGTTGCACGGCCTTCTCCTGTAGGAGGTGTTGGCCCAGGTCAGTCAAGCTATATATATGCTACAGCCTCTTCACAGCGATAGCAGGACCGAGGGAGGGAGATAGTAAGGCAAGGTCATCTGCGTAAAGTGCAAGTTGAATACGATCAAAGGAAGGTAAATCGTATAAGTATAAAGAGAAGAGTATAAGCCCCAAAAGGGAGCCCTGAGGCACACCTGCAGAGATGACTGTTCTTGTAGACATGGCAGATTTAATTTGGACTTGAAATGTCCTATTGGAGAGATTGATTGGATCAAACAGATCAGTCCAGATGGCACTTCGGCTTGTATAAGCTTGTGTAAAAGGCAGTCCACCCAGACGAGGTCAAAGGCTTTGGCCACGTCCAGGAAGACGGCTGCAACGGACTCCTTCTTGTTAAGGGATTCGGCGACTTTCTCCACCACCCCAAGGATCTGGTGTTCGGTAGATCGCTTCCGCCTGAAACCAAACTGGATCTCAGGCGGAAGAAGGTGGCAGCCAAGAAAGTCGTCAATACGATCAAGCAAAATCTTTTCAAAGAGCTTACTAATTGTAGACAGCAAACTGAAAGGACGGATATAATAGCCCAGCCATGTAGATAATTCTTATACTTTTAATTCTAATATTATTAGTGGTAGACTCTTGTGCTAATTTTTACATTAATGTTTATCTATAAATATATTTTATGTAGGAGAAATATTATTTATATTAATTAGCATTATGATATTTGATAATAAATAGAATAATTTTCTTTCTAAATAAAATATAATTTTCGATAAATGTTAGTAAGATTATTAGCAAAAGAGTCTGCCAGTAATAATGTCACTAAAATATATGAAATATATTGATGTTAGAACTACCTATGCTGACGCCATAACTTTGTCCACTGGCTTTCTGTTATAGGAGATGTTGGCTGGTTCCATTTAGTTCTGGCCAAGAAGGGTTGAGATCTCAGATTTCTAGCTGCGGTGGGGTTTGGTGCCCGAAATCTCTGATGGCGCTGCAGTCGCCTTCCTTATGAATGGAGCAATACGTTATCGATTCGTAAAGTTATCTTTAGACACGTTTCGCCACCAACCTTTGGGGGTGGGCCAAACTTTATGTAGGGAAACTCTGACTGTGCACTAAGTGACGGTAAGATGAAACTGTAGACGAAGTTTGGTGGTCCTAGCTCTGACTGCGTAGGACATGCCGAAAAAACAGATTGGATTGGATTGTTTTACCTCTGAGCTGCACTTTTTTGCACACCATGGGCTAAATGGCCAGGCCACAAGGACCCCGAAGGCTCAGAGAAGGTTGGGGGAGGGGACCCACTGGAACAGCTGTTGGGAGACAGATGGTAGCCTCCCGTCAAGGCCATCCAGCGTGTTCTTTAACGTGCACAGGGTATGGCTCTCCCGCACAAGGGGGCACGGCTTAACGTCCCATCCGACGGACGGCGGCCTTTTCAAGACCATCGGTATCCCCTACTGACCGTGGGCAGGGTGGGGAAATTTTGCGGAGATTAATCTCAACGCTGACCCAACTGGAACTCGAACCTGGGAACTACAGATTAAGAGCCTGGCGCGCTACCGACTGAGCATCCCCCGCCCCATCGAACAAACAGACAACCATACATATATACATGCATACAAGCTATTTTTAGTGAATTTTAAAATCACCGACCTAATACATTGCTCTGTTTCTATTTCTTCAACAGCTCAAATGGAAAGCCTTATGAAAAATATCTCTGGTAGAGCGAGAATGGAAATCACCTACTTCGCAACAGTGCCTTTGGAAGGTGTTGCCACCTCTCTGGAAGGTCTCCGTGATCTAATCCATAATTTTGAGTCTCATGTGAGACAAGTGAACAATGGCCAAGGAGTCCCTTTGTGCGTGGAAATGTGGTCGCTTGCAAGATTCGATGACAAATTCAACTTCATTAAAAACCAGTTAGTATAAAATATTTTTTCATAATTTTCTCGTTAAGATTCAGTGAATATGATATATATTAAATATAATCTGAAATCGTTCTCTACGTATGTGTTCTCGTAAGCCCGGCAAACTCTCAGTATTTAATTCCGTGGCCGTTTAGTAACTGTTTACAAATGCATGCGTAGAATAATTTTCGGATTTACAACGATTACTTTTTAGATTTCCAATTTATGTTAAACATTGGAACATTGAGATTCTTACTTATTTATACGTTATTGATTATATGCATATATATATATATAAACATATGCAGCCATTCATTCGAAAGGTATCCAGGCCCAATCCCATGTATTTGGTTTTGCACTAGTTCAGGAAGTAATATTTAGAGCCAAAACTAGTCCATACAGTAAATTTGGATATTATTATTTTGGACTAAATATCAAAATGTAAAAAATAAATTAAATATTAAGAAAAATAATATATTGTACAGTTGCTCAAAAAATATCCGAACGCTATGGTTGATTATAGAATTCAGAAAAAATATCTTACAACGTTTTTTTTAGAAATTAATGATCTGGCAACCTTCGTGTCACGTGACACGAAGGTTGCCATATTACTAATTTCTAAAAAAATCTTTGCCAGATATATTTTCTAAATTCTGTAATCAACCATAACGTTCGGATATTTTTTGAGCGACTGTACATGTATGTATATTTATATAATATTTTTCAATATTCAATTGTACATTACACAAGTATAGTAAGCTTCATTCAGCAATTTTCTAAAGCTCTATTTAAGAATGTATGAACAATCGTCTTCGCTCAAGTGATCAACTATATTAGGTGAAGAAAAACTGTATTCTGGATCAAGATATATTTGGTTAGGTTGTTTTACCTCTGAGCACCATTTTTTTGCATACAATGGGCTAAATGGTCAGGTCATAAAGACCCCGAGGGCTCAGAGAAGGTTGGGGGACGGAACACAATGGACAGCTGCTAGGAGTCAGTTGGTAGCCTCCCGTCAAAGTTATCCAGAGTGCTTTTTAACGTGTACAGAGTGTGGCTCTCCCATACACGAGGCCACGGTTTTACGTCCCATCCGACGAACGGGAGCCTCTCGAAGACCATTGGTGACCCTTACTCACCGAGGGGAGGGCGGGGAGTTCTGCAGATATAGATCGTGACGTTGGCTAAGCTGGGAGTCGAATCTGGGAACTATATATTACGATCCTGGCGCGCTACCGACCAAGATGTATTAGAAGATATGTCTTTGTCGGTAACGCACCAGGTTCGAATCCGTACGAAATAATAGAGCTATAGAAAGGAGATCTATGAAATAAAATTA
Organism: Ryuthela nishihirai; assembly: GCA_038380435.1. NCBI lineage: Eukaryota > Metazoa > Arthropoda > Arachnida > Araneae > Heptathelidae > Ryuthela > Ryuthela nishihirai. The sequence continues at coordinate 36,475,457 of JAWZYU010000029.1, forward strand.
AAATTATGAGAGATAACTAAGTTTATGAGAGACAAAGAAAATTATGAGATGCAAAGAAGACCACGAGAAAGAAAAGCGACTCCGATAAACAAAACAGACTACGAAAGAAAAAAGGAGCCCACGAGAGATAAATAAGATTATGAGAGACAAGTAAGACTACGAGAAACAACTAGAAGAGACAACAGTACTGTGAGAGACAACTGTTAGTCAGTAGTTAGAGGATTACGAGAGACAATGAAAGTCAATTAGAACTGCTGAAACCAACTGAGTGGCAATAGGACTATGAGAGGCAGATAGAAGGGACAAGTAGAACATAAGGGGTACTTATGCTAGACAAGTACTACGAAAGACAGTAGTACTACGAAATAGGGCTATTAGAGACAGATTGGAGAGATAATTAGGACTATGAGTGACAACTGGGAGAAACAACTACGACTTTAACAGAGAATCTTGGAATCCCGTCTTCCAATACGAAAATCTACTGAAATAATTTTTCACAATGTATAATTGACTATTATAATATGCTTCTTTCCACAATTAATTTCAGGTACAGTACTGTGCAAATTAATTGGGACAATAAGAAAATGCAGTAACAAAGACAGAATTAAAATATTTATTTGTTTCATAGTGTAGTTAATAGTGAATGTGACCCCTCTTAGCTTTAATTACTTCTTCCACCCTCTCAACCATTGATGCCACTAGCTTTCCACACGTCTCCTTCACTTCAGGGTCGTGGTACCACACTTTCATGACACTTTCTATCATTTTGGTTTTCGTCGTGCAATCCATCTTAGATATGCCGGCTTTAATAATGGCCCACAAATTTTCAATTAGAGTTTAGATCGGGTGAATTTCCTGGCCACTCCAATACCTTCAAATGTTGCTGGGTAAAGAAGCTCTTAGCAAGCTTAGGATTGTGGCATGGAGCCAGATCCTGTTGAAATCCCCATCGCCGTTAGGAAACAGCTTCTGCAGTGTTGGGACCATTTTAGCCTCCAGAACGCCTATGTACTTTTTGCTGTCCATCATTCCTTCAATGGGGTGAAGCGTCTGTAGCCCGGAAGCTGTGAAACATCCCCAAAACATGACCTTGGGTGGGTGTTTGGGGGATTGCTGGACGTGGCCGGATCGAAGAGTTTCTCCAGGCTTCGCTTGTCCCAACTAATTCGCACAGTACTGTATAATACGTCAATTTTCTACAGTTCGACCGTACTATAAAACTACTCTTACAATAGAAAAGTGACTACGTAGAATAAAATTTTAAAATTTCGAAACTAACAGAGTGAGCCAATTTTTACGCTAAATTCTATTTACAGGGTCCTTATGGATGTACTGACTAACACATTTGACTGGAAATTCGAAAACGTAAGAACAGCTAAAGCTCAGCTCAAGAAATGGTTTCCAACTATACCAGTAACTATCGACGACGAATACGAAAAGGAGGTGAGATCAATAGCCTGGTTTAATTGCCTATAACATCTTTACATATGAATAAAGTCATATATTTGATGAACCTTGTGCATTATCGAATTTGTTAAGTGACTTAAAATGTTCGCTTTATGCCAAAGTCACTTGAAGATGTACATAACTAACATATTAATAAAAGCATATGAGTTTATAAATTATAATTTCGACATTTAGCAAGTTTAAAGAAGAAGAATTTAAGTTTCATTCAAATTCGAAATAAATACTTCAGAAATTGTACAAACATAAATATATATATATATATGCATAATCCACAAGTACTCATGGGTTACAGAGGTCTAACCAGATTGTGCAGTTTAGTTGTCCAAACACATGTATCATGAGCTACATCTGCTGCATTTGGCTACAGTAGGCCAATTCTAGAAAGGTCCTGTTTGACATTGTCTGCCACCGCATCCTAGATCTCCCTCTTTTTCTGAGGCCTTTAGGCATACTCTTCATAACCCTATTCGCTGTGTAATATATTGTTGCGAATTTTAAGATATGGATAGGCACTGAGCGTTTCAATAAGTGTATTTTCAAACCAATTACAATACAATGCAAATCGTTTCAAAAATATGGATGAAGTATCTCATAAACAAATTAACTACTATTATACATAAGTCATTAACACTTTGTCTGCAGAGCATAAAAGACCAGTCTGTTCTACTAAACTATTACCTCTATGTTGTCTGTCGTATCTCTTGAATACATTCACTTCAGGCGTAAATAATCCTTCGTTTTTGATTAGATCACTAGACGTATCACACTAGCAAAACAAAACGACCGCCCGCGCACACATCACATAAAAGATACTTCATGACTTTTACTTATCGCGCACTGAATCAGACCATCTGAACATCCTTTCAGATCTCACAACTTTAACACACTGCACTGCTATATTTTCATTCTTCCGAATCGTTCTAAGTTCCAAATCGTTGGCTAATTGAGTCTCATGTAGAAGCACACACGAGGGTTTAAGTCACGTTAAGTCATGAAGTCACTGTTGCTCGTTCATCTGTCGTAACAATATCAAACCAAAGCAGTCTCTTTCTGCGCAATGTACTGCTCAAGTGATTGCCGGCTCCTTAGCCTAATCTGATTATTACCTGCAAAGTAATAATGAGATTAGGTTACCTTAAGCACCTTAAGCATCTAGAACCACCTAATGTCCAAGATACTGCTTAAGCATCTAGAACCACCTAATGTCCAAGATACTGCTTAAGCATCTAGAATGAAATAAAAAAAATAAATAAATACCCCCTCAAGCAGCTGCTTGCCACAGAGGTCTGACAGGAGCCTGTTAATTTAATATGCCACAGTAGGAGATCTGAGAGGATGGCAGGACCTCAGCAGAAAAATGACACACACATCCATGCCTAATCCGGGGCTCGAACCCAGGTCCCTTAGATCAGTATCCAAGCGTGCTAAAGTCATCACAAATTTCCTGTTGTCCTGCTAATAGAAGTTTCACTACCATAGCAAACGTTAGAAAATACCAAACTATTATGTAGCCTAATTTTAATATAGAGATGTGTTAGCAATTTAGAAATTGTGAAAATTTAAAGAAAAGTAATTTTGAAATTGTAGATATTTAGAAAATGTAATTTAAAAATCGTGTGCTTCATTTTTAAAATAAGCATTTTAAAAACAATATGTGCTTAAAAGTTTTCAGAAAATTAACTTTCTTTTTGTCTAGAATTCATGAGTCTAAGGACTAGATTGGTCTTAAGATTTTGGTGACATTAAATTTTAATAAGTTTTTGCATTTTATATATCATAATGAATTCTAAATGAATGGTACAGTGTTTTATTTAAAAAAATCATATTCATTTAAAATGTTCTTATAAGTTGATAAAATTAAGAAATGCATCATTTAAGCTAAAAAAATACATCAAGGGCATGCTTATATTTTTGTATCGTTTAAAGTGTTTTTTAATTTCTCTGCAGACGTTTAAATTTAAACTTGGTTTTAGATTCATAAAGTTTAAAATCAAAGTTTTAGTGATAGCTTGTACAGCATTCTTTTTTTCGAGATAAAAGCTAATGTTTTGTGCAATGCTAGTCAGCAGTAGCGTAGCCTTAGAGAAGAATGTAATATTAATTCTTCTCAAGACAAATAGTTGAGCTAAATTAATATTTATTTCAGATAGAAATAATAAATTTCAGTTGCTAAAATTAAAATTTTACGACTGTAATGTTCTTTTTTTCACTCTACAAAGAGTAAATTGGTATTCCTAAATAATATTATATAGTGATATTTAGTAGATATATAGCATAGTATAACAAATGATATAATAGGCTTGTAATTCAAATAGAATAGCAAATCTACTAAATCACCCTATATAATAGCCTAGTGATTTAAATATAATAAATGGCCAAGTGGTTAGCGCGCTTGGCTACTGATCTAAGTGACCTGGGTTCGAGCCCCGGGTAAGGCATGGCTGTTTGTGTCGTTTTTCTGCTGAGGGCTTGCCATCCTCACAGACCTTCTACTATGGCATATAAACTGACAGGCTCCTGTCAGACCTCTGTGGCAAGCAGCTGCTTGAGGGGGTATTTATTTATTTATTTTTATTAATCTACTAAATCAACCTATAAGATAATCTAGTAATTTAAATATAATAATCTACTAAATCAACTCATATAATAATCTAGTAATTTAAATATAATAATCTAATATATCAAATGACATAATAATCTAGTAAATCAATAATTCGATACTCTAATAATTCAAATGATATAGTAGGCTAGTAACAATAATCTAGCAGAAATAATTTAATGATATAGTAAATGAAATAATACCTTAATCTAATAATTCAAATAACAACAACAACAACAATAATAATAATCTAATAAACTAAAATAATGTAATAATTTAGTAATTCAAATAAAATAATAACATAACAATCTAGTAATTCAAATAAAATAATAATATATCAATTTAGTAATTCAAGTAATATAATAATAATCTAGTAGTAATGCAGATAATATAATAATTTAAAATCCAGTAAAGCAAATGCTTTTATGAAACAGAAGATGAGAATGAATCATTCCACTTTCAAAAAAATTGGCTCAGTATCTACTGCCTCTAATCTCCCTAACGCTACGCCGTACTCAAATACTAACGTACTCATTAAAGTAGATTATAGAGTTAACCCTCATGATACTGTGAATTAATTATATATTGTTACAAAATTATCACACTAATCAATCTAAACAGCTTAATATTTCGCTATCAATCCTGAAAACTAATCAAACGTCCCATAAATTAGTTATCGCCCTGAAAAGAATTTCATATGTTCACCAATGATATTAATAAATAGCATTTTAGTATTATATTTTTAAAATAATCTAGTAAATGAAGTAATATTCTAATCAAATAAAATCGTATAATATAATTAATAAATAATCTACTAAAATATATATTACAGGTTTTTTTCTACTACAATATATATCATAGGGTATTTTTTTTTCTTACTGAAATTTAGATTATTATATTATTTGATTTCATTCGCAAATATAAGAAACAATCTCAGGGCGGTAACAAAAAGATCATTAGTATTGGAAGAACGTGTTACAATATTTTAACCACAGCTTCATTAGAATAATATCAAAATAATATTGTATTAAAAGTAAGCATAATTTATACAAGATATGACAAAGCTAATCATTGTGGCTGAATTGTACAAACTCTTTATTCCAATTTTTTGGCAGGTAGCAGATTTCAGTGACAGAGTAAATAAAGTTCTTGAGAAATTTTATGAAGTGATTGGAAATTTGGATCTGCAACAAGGATCAGACCAGTTAAGTCCAGCCAACGAGGCTTTCGATAAATATTCATCCTTTGTTGGACCAAACAAATACGTTAGGGAATTCAGAGCTTTGAAAAATAAATTGGTAAGTTACATGAAACAATTTATCTTATACAGTTGTTAATACATGGTGTCCCAAAAATCGGTTTACAAATTCGAGATGTATACATTTATTGATAATATTGGCGGGGTGGCTCATTTGGTAGCGTGCCAGGCTCGTAATCTACAGTTCCAAGGTTGGAGTCCTACCTGGACCAGTGTTGAGATTTCTCTCCGGAAAACCCCTATCATTCCTTCGGTCAGTAGGGAACACTGATGGGCTTGGAAAGGCAACTGTCCGTTCGATGGAACGTTAAGCCATGTCCCCGTGTGTGGGAGAGCCATACCCTGTTCAATATGAAATTGAAGGAATATTCCATAATGTTTTATATAAAAATTGTTCAATACATCAAGTTTTATTAGAGGGACAGTTCGACGTGACTTACAGATATATATATATAACTCAGGACAAACATGTTTCGTGAACTAAATTACACACTCTGGTTGGACCTCCGCAGGTCCATCTCAAACCTTACCTGAGCCCCGAGGCAAAAGTAAACATGGGCCACCACTTTTTCTTTCATGCAGCCATGGGCTACGAAGGTCGAAGACCATATTTTAGTATAAGCATTTGTCTACTCTGCTTATACCAAAATACGGTCCTGGACCTTCGTAACCCATGGCTGCATGAGGATTCTGTACGTATGTAGGTATGTAGGGCCAGACCTAGGGGGAGCAAGGGGATCATAGTCCCTGTTAGCGAAAACTCTGTATGGCGTTGACGAGAGGCTTCCATATGTTTTCTACCATCTGCCCAATGGATTCTCTTCCCCCAAACTTCTCTGAGCCCTTTGGATCCTTGTGACCTAGCCATTTAGCCCATTATGTTCATAAAAAGTGCCTCTCAGAGGGGGGCGGGGGGGGCTCAGTCGGGGCGGCCAGGCTCGTAATCTGTAGTTCCCAGGTTCGAGTCCCAGCTGGGTCACCGTTGAGATTTATCTCCGCAAAATTCCCCGCCCTGCCCACGGTCAGTAGGGGACATCGATGGTCTTGGAAAGGCCGCCGTCCGTCGGATGGGACGTTAAGCTGTGGCCCCGTGTGTGGGAGAGCCATACCTGTGCACGTTAAAGAACACGCTGGATGGCCTTGACGGGAGGCTACCATCTGTCTCCCAACAGCTGTTCCAGTGGGTCCCCTCCCCCAACCTTCTCTGAGCCTTCGGAGTCCATGTGACCTGGCCATTTAGCCCATGGTGTGCAAAAAATGTGCCGCTCAGAGGTAAAACAACCCAACAACAACCCAAAGCCTCTCAGAGGTAAAATATCCCAACTCTTTCATGGATCTCATAGAAGTTAAAAATGAATCTGCTTGCCATTAAGTAAAAGGGAATATATTTTACTTGTGAAAATGTATACTTAGAGCTGATAATACTTTTTTGTGTCGTAATTTATGTGCATATATAGTATACTCGAAATATTATATTATCTAATAATAAAGAGAAAGTTTGTTTGTTTGTTTGTCTGTCCGCTTATGCACTCAGCCCCCAGAAGAGCTAGAGAACCCAAACTTTGCATTAATGTTCCCTTCACCCACGGGAAGAATATAGGCTATGTGAGCAGTCGCTGGGGTAAACTTAACATTAACGGTTTGAAGTTATTAAATAACTATTGCCAACAATAAATTTGGAAAAAGGAATACATCAAACTAAACTAATATCTGATTTCGCGTGATTAAGCATCAACAGTTGAATTATTCAAAATAACTGTTGCCACCATTAAATTTGAAATAATCAATGCATCAAACTAATTTCTTTCTGATTTCGCGTGATAAACTCATTGTTCTGATTGCTGGGTCAAGAGCGCGAGCATCAATGGATATTGAAATCGTTCTAATTAAGCACGAACAGAACACGAGATTTTTTGTTCAAATGAAAGCTTCAAAACCTAAATTCGTATTGGAAGTTAAAATCATAAACTTTATTTGAAAATATGCAAAAGCTAATAAAAGTATACACAAATAATTAATAAATGTTTTAAATATTCTGTTAAGTAATGAATAATTTTGTTTAATAATAATAATTTTTTGTAGCTTTACGTTTTTTATGTACTTCAGAACATAGTTAATTTTCTTTTGCTACAAAGTTACAAATGCCTGGCATATTGTATCCGAGGAACTCTGTTGGGTACGAAGTGATTTGAAAACTTCTGTTATCTGAGCGAGGGAAATCCGGTTTTTGGTTTAGAAACTTTTGATGTGGAGAGGATATAGGTACCTCGAACTATGTTAATTTCTTTTCTCCCCTAAAAGAGAGGGAGAAAATTTTAACCTGGGGGGGGGGGGGTTGTTTTATCTCTGAGCTGCTCTCTTTTGCACACAATGGGCTAAATTAAATGGCCAAGTCACAAGGACCCTGAAGGCTCAGAAAAGGTTGGGGATTCATTGGAACAGCTGTTGGGAGACAGATGGTAGTCTCCCATCAAGGTCATCCAGTGTGTTCTTAAACGTGCACAGGGTATGGTTCTTCCGCACATAGTGCCACGGCTTAACATCCCATCCGACGGACGGCGGTCTATCGAAGCCCATCGGTGTTCCCTACTGAACGTGGGCACGGCTGGGAGATTTAAGGAGATAAATCTCAACGCTGACCAAGCTGGGACTCGAACCTAGAAACTACAGATTACGTGTCTGGCGGCTACCGACTGAGCCATCCACACACCCCGGAGGGAGAGGAGATCGAGAGGAGATTGATATTGATATTTATGCCAAATGAAAGCTTGCGACGTGGGGAGCGTCACCTATTCCACATTTTAGAAAGTTTCAGACCCGAGCAAAGCTGGGTAAATCTGCTGGTTTAATATAATTATTCGTTACTTTCTAAAAAGTATTGACGTTTATTTTACGGTTATTAAAACTTTAATTAATGTGTTATTTAATAGCCAGGAGTCTATTATATTATTTTGAAACTTTTTCCCATCGTTTCTTTTCAGATAATAAAGGGTAAGTGAGAAATTGCCTTCTTGGTCCAATGGTAAATGCTTTTTTTATTTACTTGATTATCTGAAAACTAATACGGTAGTTCCAATAACAATAGTGAAATTCCGTAAATGTGTAACGTAGTCCAGTTGCCAGATCATCAAAGGAAACTATCCATCTAAATGTATTTTACAAGATTATGAGATTAATTTTCGTTAAATGGCAACTTTACCGTCACAGTAAATAGTTCATAGGTTACCTACTAATCCTTCTATTTTGATAACGTTTTGTGCAACATTTGAAATTTTAAAGCATGGTATTGATGACGTTTGAACTTAAGTAAATTATAGCAAGAGTGAATAAATATATATAAAAAGTTTGCTGTGAAATATTTGTCGGAATAACTGCATTCAGTTGACTATAAGTTGAAATTTGCAACTGACAGATTTTTTTACTAGATTATCAGAAGATTAGTCTTCATTGAATGGCAACATGACTGCGCAGTCACAGTACACAGATCTTACGTTACCTTCTAATGCAGTAGTTCTCAAACTTTTATGCTTCATGTACCCCCTGAAAATGTGTATGTAACTGACGTACCCCTTGTACAGATAGATAAAATTACAGTTATAGTATAACAATTGGAATAAAATAAAACATATTTATACACACACACATTAAATTTTATATTTGTAAATTACATATATTGATAAATACAAAAAATGGCATAAACAGTTTAACAAATCTTGTAAAATTATTAACATTTTACTGGGTAATCAGTGAAATGGTTGCGCTTGTTTACACTTGCACAGTTCATCAATGGTTGGGGTTATCTTGCTAAGGTAGAGTCGCAAGTCATCTTCAACATCCAGCCTGTTCCGATATTTATTTTTTAAAGCAGTTAAAGATGAAAAACCAGTTTTACATAAATAATTTGTTGTGAAAGGTAACAAATATTTGACTGCAATTCTTGACAAGGTCGGATATTCCTTCTCCACTCCAATCCAAAAACTAATCAATGGCTTTTTGGAATGAATTCTTTTTAAGCTATTGTCACAAGCAGTGGCGGGCTGGCCAGGGTGTCAGCTTGCCCGATGGCAAGTGGGCCCCTGATGAAGTGGGCCCCCTTAAACATTAGACAATGTTAAAAATGATAGCCTTATAGTTGTGTGTGATCACCCTTTGTCCCCTGGCAACCAATATTTTTAGACGCAATCCGTCACTGGTCACAAGATATATCAATCAACTCTTCTTTATTGGACAATGGAAGATGTAGTGACTTTTGAGCTCTCACGGAGTACCCCAAAATATTTTACCGCGTACCATGTTGAAAATCCCTATTCTAATGAATGACTTTGTAATCGAGTGATAATAGTGTGATCTGAAATATTTTCTGGTATAGCTGCATTTTTAAATAATTAGTTTTGTATTAAATTATAAAGTGTATTTCCTGTGAAGGACAAAATATTAACTTTTAATAATCTTTTGTACAACATTCAAAATTTTGAAGCATTGCTTTACTTCCTCTGGTAAGGGGCCTAATGAGTTACTTCTCTGGATGGATTGAGAGAAGAGAGAGCCAACAACGGGGATTTCCAGGGGAACTGAGCCCCTTTGGCAGGGTTGGCGACCTAAGCAGCAGGGGAAGAGACCCTAGTACTAATATAGTATCTTAGTGAAAAGGAGCTGTAATGTAATTGGTTATGAAGTAGTTAATCAATTCAATGTTGCCATTTTTCTTAGAGAAAAATATCGGTAAATGGGGTCAACAAATCTCCTCTCTATTTAAGATTTTTCGGTAGAATTTTAGATATTGTATTTACTGGGAAAATTTTGATCTTACCCCTTTCACTTTAAATTCTCTCTAATTTACACTAAATTTTAAGTAAATCTTTAGTTCATAAATTTATGTTAACAAAATAAAATTACTTTCAAGCAGATGCTTGCCACAGAGGTCTCACCCCTTTCACTCTTAATTCTTTCGAATTACATACATTTTAAGAAAATCTTAAGCAGTGGAAAGCCTATAAACTGAGGAGCCTATCAGTAATACGACATAGAATAGATGTGTAAAGATAACGAGACCTCAATGAAAGCATCTAGGACTCGAACTCATCTTTTATCCGTAACATTTACTCTAACCACTGACCACCAGGACAGATTATAAGGACAAAAACTTTAACAAACTCATGGCAAAACAAACCAACATCAAATGTGCATCGATAAACTGTTAACCATCGTTTCATCCAGGTTTGTATCCACGATTTTTTTTGTGTTAATCATTCACTGTAGTTGTCTTTTTATCAATAGTACAATCAGTACCGACAAAAATTTTAAACGCGGCATCAAATATTTAATTCATTTTACTTCACTCAACTGAAGATTTTTCTTTTCAATAATGTCGAGTAAAATCTTGACGTGCTACAAATCACGTATTAACTAATACAGATATAAAACTTCCATAGAAGCCTATTGTAGCATCAAAAAATCGGAACTTTCTGAACCGACTCCTGCTAGCCTCAAGAGTACGGGATTTATGAGATTGTATTGTATTTAACAGCGAAATTCTAATATGAATATATTTCCAGATGATCCAGATGACCCTCGTACCATCTACACTCATTGGGGTTCCAGAACATGCAAACAATCCGTTGCCAAACTTCTCTATATCGGTTTCATGGCATCCTTCGTAGAACATGGCATAGGAGGAGGAACTGAGTATCAGTGCCTTCCAGAAAATCCAGAGTGGACAGAATCAGAAGGCGAATCACTGGGAAATAATCCGAGTCTAATGGGAGGAGTGAAATATAAATCTTTAGTTGTATTCAAAAACAAAGGAAAGCAAGTTGAAGGTAAAGTTGCTGCTTGTGCCGTCTGCGAAGTGAGACGGCGTTCAACAGTTAAGTTGTTTCCCTTGTTTACAGGTTGCCCACGTGGTTGGATAGAAGAGTACACTGGTTACATGGTGTCCGGACAGCGGATGAAAATGAGAGGAGATCGCGTTTGTCTGGAATATGATCCAGATTTTTACGAAGTTCAGAACACTATTTCGGGAGAGCAAGTGGTAATGCCGATTGTTTTGAGTCCGGGTGTTCTAAATCCAGAACAGTTTCCTGATCGAAAAGCGGTTCCTTGTGCGGTGTGCAGCAAATAAGTTTTTAAAACATATAATTGCGTTCATAATTTATCAATGTAATGGTTGTTATTATTATATATGAATACTTTGAATGTCATAAAATTTGTTATTTCATTTTTAAAACTGTCTTGTTTTCATATACATTTATAATATTTTGAAATAAAAGAATTTTAATTATGATAATTGTCTTTCTTTTTATCACATTGCATTTTAAAGCAATTTTTTTTTACTTGACCCAATCAATTAAGAATTACATTTGAACAAATAAACCACTTCTTTTTAGCATATTAGCATGTTTGATTTCTGTTGGGGGCCTGGGTGGCTCAGCCGCTAGTGCACTAGACTCGCAATCTGCAGTTCCCAGGTTCGAGCTTCACCTGGGCCCATATTGAGATATATCTCCACAAAACTGTCCCCTGTCAGTAGGGAACACCGATGGGCTAGGAAAAGTAGCCGTCTTTCGGATGGGATGTTAAGCTGGGGGACCGTGCGCAGGAGAACCTATCCTGTGCACGTTAAAGAACATGCTTGATGGACTTGACGGAAGGCTTCCATCTATCTCTCAACAGTTGTCTGGTGGCTCCCTTTCTCCCAACCTTCTCTGAACCTTTGGGGTCCTTGCGACCTGGCCAGTTTGCCCATTGTGTGCAAAAAAATGCAAAAAAAAAAATATTCATTTGTTAGATATATCTTAAAACTGCCTGCAGTAATATTATAGTTAAGTTTAAAAAATATTTATTTTATTTATTTATGATTAAATTAAAAAGTCTTGTTAGTTCTGTAGATGATATATCAGATGAAAGAGGTAAAGACATCAGTTCAGTACTATAGCCAAAGATTATATATTTTTTACTATGGCTTGCCAATAATGATCTCTGAGCTTTGATGACGTAATACAAATCACTGTCAGGGTCCATTCCTATTCGGAAGACCCAGTTCCTCTTTCCCGTTTCCCATAATATTATTTTCTTGATTTGGGCCTGCTTTCTAAGTAGTATATTATAGAAACTCCCAAATCATTCATGATGACATTCATCATCATATAAAATGTTTGATCAGCATATTGTCTGCAGATTATATTCCGTAGGGAAACACATCGCTGCTACTGATTTTCAAATCCAAGCTTCCGGTATCAAAGTCCATGTTTTTGTAATTAATAACTTCTTGCAATAACAAAGCTCAAGATAAAATCAACAGCATCTGTTAAAAATATTTGTTCTACTAAAATAGCGGTAATTTATTTAGAAAAGCAAAGAATTTTAAATTTCTTGTCTGGGTAATTATAATAATTTTTAGGTCGTTTTCATAAAAACGAGCTATTGTTTTTACTTCGTCATTTGCTTGTCTGTCAACATTAAACTTTGATGCATGTTTAGTGGCAAGGAATATCAATTGTTTAGACGTGTTGGGCAGACAAAGCAACTCAGAATACATAAAACTTTATTGTCAACTGTCAAGAACCAACAGCTATTGTTTGTGATATTAAATTTCAAATTGTGAAAGAGACGGAATGCCTGAAAAAAGTTTTTAATTGAACAGAGGGCTCTTGTAGCTTCAAGGGTTGTGCTTTTACAAGCAATGCATGATACTAAAGAAATGATCTCTTACATTTCAAGATTTATAATCAATTTAGTTTTAACATTGAACTTTCCTAGAAATCCCACACGCTTCTAACATCTAGCCGTGCTCCCCCAAGGAATAGCACCCCTAACATCTAGTCGTGCTCCCCAAGGAATAACTCCCCTAACATCTAGTCGTGCTCGCTCAAAGAGTAGCGCCCCTAACATCTAGTCGTGCTCGCTCAAAGAGTAGCGCCCCTAACATCTAGTCGTGTTCCAAGGAGTAGCACCCCTAACATTTAGTCGTGCCCCGCCCAAGGAGTTACGCCCCTAACAATTAGTCGTGCTCCCCCAAGGAGTAGCATCCCTAGCATCTGTCGTGCTCCCCTAAGGAGTAGTACCCTACACTTTCGAATCCACTGACGGAATCCGGCCCTGCCTCGCTTATATTCCATACATGAAAAACAAACAAACGCACAAACATGAAATGCCGGAGAAGTAAGTAGATTTAGAGATCTTATTTGAATTTGACAAATATGAAAAGTATTAACAGCTTTAAAATGATTTCAAGTTATGTTTCACTAGCAGATTTACCCGGCGTTGCTCGGCTCTGAAACTCTTTACAATACAGAGTAGATGGCATTCCGCATTTCGAAAGCTTTCATTTGGCATAAAAATAAATACGATCAATCCCCACCGGTTTAATTTTTCTCCCTTTTTTCAGGGGTGGAAAGAAATGGACCTATTTCGAGATACCCATAATTCTCCCTACGTCAGAAGTTTCTAAACCAAAAATGAGAATTTCTTCGCCCAGATAATTCAAAACTTTTCGAAACATTTCGTACCTACCACAAGTCTCTCGGATACAGTTTCCGAAGCATGTGTAACTTTTGACAAAAAATAATTAATTATAGTTTCAGATGCATAAAAATGTAACGTAATAAAAATAAAAATTATTATAATTATTATAAACAAATATTTAATACTTAACAAAATATTAAAATTTATTAATTAACTTACGAGATATACGTTTATTAACTTTTGCATATTTTCCAAATTAAGTTAAGGACTTCCTTTCAAATTAAGTTTGTACTTCTGATACGAATTCTTAGTTTTGAAGTTTTCCTTTCAACAAAGAATCTCGTATTCTGCTCGGTGCTTAATTAGAACGACTTCAATATCCGCGACGCTCGCGTGGGGCGGGGGTGGCTCAGTCGGTAGCGCGCCAGGCTCGTAATCTGCAGTTCCCAGGTTGGAGTCCCAGCTAGGTCAGTGTTGAGATTTATCTCCGCAAAATTCCCCGCCCTGCCCACGGTCAGTAGGGGACACCGATGGGCTTGAAAAGGCCGCCGTCCGTCGGACGGGACGTTAAGCCGTGGCCCCGTGTGCGGGAGAGACATACCCTGTGCACGTTAAAGAACATGCTGGAGGCTATCATCTGTCTCCCAACAGCTGTTCCAGTGGGTCCCCTCCCCCAACCTTCTCTGAGCCTTCGGGGTCCTTGTGACCTGGCCATTTAGCCCATGGTGTGCAAAAAAGTGCCGCTCAGAGGTAAAACAATCCAATCCAATGCATTAGCGGACAGACAACACACACAAACAAACTTTCTTTTTTATATATTATATATGCCATAAACGAGATATGCAGGAGAAATAAGGAAATTCAGAGTTTTAACTCTCGCAAATATCAAAACCAACGCATCAACGGATTTTGTTGATTTCTTGCAGGTTTCGTAATGTGGAATAATATTGCTAAGAATGCGAAATACGATATATCCTACAGTGCATAGCTGAGATAACCTTAACGATAGAGTGGCGGTCACTTTGTTGGCATGTTTATTAATTTGTTTCTTGTGGAAGAAACATTTGCTGGAATCAGCAAATAGTGAAATCTCTGATGTTGCAAAACTCAATGTAAACCGATCATTTGATAATTACTTAGTAGAGTTCTTCTATAGACAGGCTTATGAAAAGGAATATGATTACTCTTCAGAGGACAGCATCTCGTTGCTAGGATACTGCATATGATGCGGATTTTCTGATAGCTGCAACAAAGGGATATCTTGCTCATCAAGATAAACAGGTAAGACAAAGATGTGAATTTATTTAATTCAAATACAGTAAAGTCTCGGTTAATCGGAATTTAAACACCGGATAATGTCATGCAACCGAAATAAATCGAAGAAAGTAAATAAAAATATACATAAGAGTGCAAAAAAATTCTATTAAAAACAATTTTGAACGTGGTGGAAAATGTTTTGCTATTAATGCACTTTCACATCATTCGAAACTTAGTTTTGCATGAGCGAATGAGGTTCTGTTAAGAATCATGTTAAGATCATGATAATGGTATAATTCAGTAGCCACCAAGGAACACTGATTCGACACCCCTTGGTTTTTTTTTTTTCTTGTGAAATTTTGTAAAGAATTATGTTTACATACAAAATTCGAGACTTGAATCATTTGAAAACCAGAATAAGGAAAGGAATTAAGCAAGTACCAAGAGATATTGAAAATCAGAATAAGACAAGCAAGTACCAAGAGATATTGAAAATCAGAATAAGACAAGCAAGTACCAAGAGATATTGAAAATCAGAATAAGACAAGCAAGTACCAAGAGATATTGAAAATCAGAATAAGACAAGCAAGTACCAAGAGATATTGAAAATCAGAATAAGACAAGCAAGTACCAAGAGATATTGAAAATCAGAATAAGACAAGCAAGTACCAAGAGATATTGAAAATCAGAATAAGACAAGCAAGTACCAAGAGATATTGAAAATCAGAATAAGACAAGCAAGTACCAAGAGATATTGAAAATCAGAATAAGACAAGCAAGTACCAAGAGGTATGCTACAGCGTATATGAAAAGAAGTGGAATACCGATTGGGCATATGCAGAGTCACAATGTGGAAACTTATTATGTTCAAAACTATTTGAGGTACGATTTATGTTAAACTCTTACTTTCTTGAATATGCATGTAATTTCCCTACTTATTCGTTCTCGAAACCTAACCATTATTTTTCGGACATTATGCAATGAAATGTGTACAAAATTGTCTTTCTCTTCTTCTCTCTTTCTAAAATGAATGATAGATTTGGGCTGGGTTGTATTACCTCTGAGTTGCATTTTTTTTGTACACATGGGCTAAATAAGGACCCCAAGAGCTCAGAGAAGGTTCGGGGGAGGGACCCACTGGTTAGCTATTAGGAGACAGAAGCCTTCCGTAAGGCCACCTAGCGTGTTCTTTAACGTTATCAGGTTATGGCTCTCTCTCTCTCACACACGGGGACGTGATTTAACGTCCCATACTATGGACGGCAGCCTTTGCAAGCCCATCAGTGTTCTCTATTGACCGACAACAAGTTTTGCGGAGATAAATATCAATGCTGGCCCAGCTGGGACTCGAACCTAGGAATTGCAGATTACGAGCCTGGATAGCTACCGACTGAGCCACAGATACCGCCACCCCTACCCGCGATAGATTAGGGAAAACGTGCTTAAACTTTTGGAGTCAAATGCTAGAAAATGTCAGATTTTTCTATTTCTCTGTTCTGGCCCAATGTCAGATTCATGTCCTGACCCAATGTTCGACATTCCAGGGAAAAAACATGGACTCCACCTCCCCCACCCCCCAAAGGATTAAAAATGTTACTCTATACTAATGTGACATACAATAATAGTAATAATAATTAAATAGTGAATATAAAAATGTGTGTATTTCTAGTGTGGATGTTGAGACGAATAAAGCCGTCTGTATCTCTTAGGGGCTGAGGATGGATTAACCAGTAGCGGGTTAGGCTCATAATCTGAAATTCCCAGGTTCGAATCTCATCTATACCAGAGATCAGATTTATATCCGTTAAACCGCTATCATGCCCTTGGTAAAAAATAGAACATATTTCGGCTTGGAAAGTTCCATCCGTCGGTTGGGACGTTAAGCCACGGTCTCGTGTGTATGAGAGAACCATATCCTATGCACGTCAAAGAACATGATGGGTGGCCTTAAAGAGAGGCTTCCGTCTCCTAACAGCGGTCAGTGGGTTCCCCTTCCCCCAACCTTCTCCGAGTCCTTGGGTACTTGTGACCTGGTCATTTAGCCCATGCTGTGCAAAAAGAGTGCATCTCGGAGGTGAACAACCCATCTCAGAGGTCCCTAGCTAATTCTATTATATCTTATAGGAAGTAACAATAGGAAGGAAAAGTCCTAAAGTAACAATTTTCTTTAGGTAAATTGTTACTTTAGGACTCCTTTTTAGTAGAAATGTACCAATTTTTTTATTATATTTCTACTAAAAAATTTGCGAAAGTTATTGGACAGACAAGCTCTGCACTATTATATTTCTTTCACAATTTGCGATACGTTTTTAATTATGATATTTTATTCGTGATATTTCCTTTACCATTTTCTTTAACGAATGTTTTACAACGTTATTTGAAATGTTCTTTAATAATGTTCTGTTCTCCACACATTTTACACAATGTTCTTTTCGTGATGTTTCTTTCATGATGTAGAGGCGGGGGTGGCTCAGTCGGTAGCGCGCCAGGCTCGTAATCTGTAGTTCCCAGGTTCGAGTCCCAGCTGGGTCAGCATTGAGATTTATCTCCCCAAAATTCCCCGCACTGCCCACGGTCAGTAGGGGACACCGATGGGCTTGAAAAGGCCGCCGTCCGTCGGATGGGACGTTAAGCCGTGGCCCCGTGTGCGGCAGAGACATACCCTGTGCACGTTAAAGAACACGCTGGATGGCCTTGACGGGAGGCTACCATCTGTCTCCCAACAGCTGTACCGGTGGGTCCCCTCCCCCAATCTTGTCTGAGCCTTCGGGGTCCATGTGACCTGGCCATTTAGCCCATGGTGTGCAAAACAGTGCCGCTCAGAGGTAAAACAACACAACACAACCCTTTCATGATGTTTTGTACGTGATGTTTAAAAGAACATGAAGAATTCCTGTAAGCTTTTGACTTGTGTTGGTTTCTTATAAACATAATCTTACACAAGGACATACTCATTGGCTTAGCAATCATTTCTCTAACCAATACACTAGTTAGGTTAATATTTATATTTATTCCATGATGTTTCGTTCCCAATATTTCTTCCTCAATTTCCTGCTGGCTAAGCATCTGTTACGATGTTTCGTTTGCAATGCATATTTCACGTTAATGTGTTCTGCGACATTCTTTCCAAACTCTGTTTGATCGGCACATAGACTCCCCATACTTCATACTTTTGGGGTGGGAGTGGCTCAGTCGGTAGCGCGCCAGGCTCGTAATCTATAGTTCCCGGGTTCGAGTCCCAGCTAGGTCAGCGTTGAGATTTATCTCCGAAAAATTCCCTGCTCACGGTCAGTAGGGGACACCGATGGGCTTGGAAAGGCCGCCGTCCGTCGGATGGGACGTTAAGCCGTGGCCCCGTGTGCGGCAGAGACATACCCTGTGCACGTTAAAGAACACGCTGGATGGCCTTGACGGGAGGCTACCATCAGCTGAATCCCAACAGCTGTTCCAGTGGGTCCCCTCCCCCAATCTTCTCTTAGCCTTCGGGGTCCATGTGACCTGGCCATTTAGCCCATGGTGTGCAAAAAAAGTGTCGCTTAGAGGTAAAACAACCCAACTCAACTTCATACTTTTACACCTAAGTCTTCAATCATCGCAATATTCTATTCATTTTTCCTTCCTACAGATATCACGATGGGATCGTTCAATCCTCCCACTTGGCTGATGATTTCTCTTTGCTTTGCTATTAAAGTAATTGACTGCCACGAAATCGTTCGTCTTCAGTCCACTTCCGATCCATATTTTCCAGATTCTGAGAGTGATGATCTGCAGCTTCACACATTGCAGGTATGTAAGCATTGTTACTTTCATCTTTAAAATCTGCATTTTGTGGTGCTTTGATTTGAACTCTTGAGAAATAATCCTCAGATGATACAGTCCGCAGGATGAAATGCTCCCGAGTTCGATGCTTGTCGGCTTTTCTGAATCTCTTCTCTAATTGGAGTATTGAATTTATTAAAATATTTAATTGCGATTGATTTTTGGAAGACAGCCGTCTAAAATTATCCTTCATTAAAGTTATCCTTCATTTCTATCAGGCAGAATTCATACAACAAAGAATTTAAAGGTAGTATACATTCTTTCTTTTTTTCATAAACTACCGGTGAATTTTTTTCTTTTAGTATTAAAGAAGTATGTAATAGGGTCTGTATCGAAGAACTCGACTTTAAACTTATGAAATATGATTTTCCAGATTCTATCACTAAGGTTATCCTCACCAATCTGGCTCATTCCAAATCAGAGTGTGAGATGATCTCTCATCATGGAAACTTATATCAGCAGGAGTTCCCCAGGTCTCCTGCTGATAGGTCTCTCCTCGGTCCAGTCCTGTTTGATATATATATTTCTGATATACCAATAAGGAATCGAATTAGAACTCCTACATATGCTGATGACACAGCATTCCTTTCTTTCTCTTTGTCACCGCAAATCGCGTGCAACAAATGCGAAATACGTCAGACGCATTTGAGGAGTAGTGTATGAAATGGCGCATTAATATCAACGCAGAAAAGTGTATAGCTGCGATCTGCACCCATAAAAGATTGCATCACGTGTCTAATCTTAAAATCTTTGATAAACAAATAGTGTGGAAGGGCACGGCAAAGTATATCGGTGTCACGATCAACCGAAAACTCACTTGGGATGAACACATTTCCTCTTGTACATAAAGGCCATGTAATACAGTTGAAATTATATTCACTTATCTCCAGAAAATCTCATCTATCAATCAATAACAAGTTAATTATCTATCATACGATTCTAAAACCTTTAATTCTTTATGCTGCTCCAGTTTGAGGCTAGGCTCTCAAACCATGATCTTCAGAAGCTTCAGACTTTCCAAAATCAAATTTTGAAATCAGCTTTGGTGTTTTACACCCCACTGCGGAGGAAATTACATAAAATATTCACATTACTTTATATAATCCTTTCGCAGCAGAATCTATTGTAGCCATACATTGTTCCTTCATTAAATAATTAATAGCTCAGGATACTACTGGGGAACAGAGGCATCCTCCCGCACCAAAAGGAGTGACCAAAGGCAGGTAATTTTTTTTTCTTAACAAATACAAAAAACATTTATTCACAGTGCTATTATCACAGGTCACCTTACATTCTTACAACAGCTTACATAATGCTTGAAGATGTTACGTCGCGCTGCTGACTATATTACAACTAAAGCCTCTCACTTTGCAAACTACTATAGCAAATTGCTAATATCGCTGAGTGAGATATAAGACTTCTCTTTCCGAAGTGCAAGACTGAACTGCATTGAGTGGAGTGTCGAGGTCCAAGTCGAGAGTAGAGTGTAGAATAGTGTCCTTTGCTCTCTCTCTCTCTCTCGAGGGCGGAGGTGGCTCAGTCGGTAGCGCGCCAGGCTCGTAATCTGTAGTTCCCAGGTTCGAGTCCCAGCTGGGTCAGCGTTGAGATTTATCTCCGCAAAATTTCCCCGCCCTGCTCACGGTCAGTAGGGGACACCGATGGGCTTGAAAAGGCCGCCGTCCGTTGGATGGGACGTTAAGCCGTGGCCCCGTGTGCAACAGAGCCATACCCTGTGCACGTTAAATAACACGCTGGATGGCCTTGATGGGAGGCTACCATCTGTCTCCCAACAGCTGTTCCAGTGGGTCCCTTCCACCAACCTTCTCTGAGCATTCGGGAATCTTGTGGCCTGGCCATTTAGACCACGGTGTGCAAAAAAGTGCCGCTCAGAGGTAAAACAATCCAATGCTCTCTCTCGAACACACACAAAAAGTCTGATTGGTCCCCACAATTCTCTCGTTTGGGGAGAGACGTGGTAAGGAACGAAAATAGATAGTTCTCAAAGCTCTTGTCTCGAAACCACCGGTTGCGAGACAAGAGCTTTGAGAACTATCTATTTTCGACCCAATGACCCAAAACGTCGTCGAAATCGTCATCGTCGAAAATGAATTTTCGACGATGAACCCAAAACTATTTCTAGTTTTGGGTGTCCGTTCGTGAGAACCGTTGAGCAGTGATTCAGGGAGGATCATTCCAGGCATCCGTGTCCTAGTGTTAAGAGTTTCAGACATGGTTCCAGGCGCCACTTTGACAGAGACTTTTGGCGGACGAGACCCTGTCTCTTTTTTGCACGTTCCCCGGATTATAACTGGCAGGAAAGCAGAAAGCAATGGAATTGTCCGCTGAGATAATCCTTCTCATGGCACCAGAATGTCAGCGTGGAAGCTGAAAACAGGAACTCGAAACAGTTTTAAGTGAATATGAAAATTCACGCAAAACATCGGCCACAACATGGTTTGTGATTAAACACGATCATTAACCGAAATCTTAATGTGCGACCAATACATGAATACATGAAAGCTCAGGCAATCAAGTTCTTTCAAAAAGCAGAAAACCACCGAAATCAACTTATCTCTCATGCCATCAACTATGATGATTCTGTTCAACCAAAGTATAAGAGATGCGAGACTATCTGATTGTAAAACTGTTTGGTTCCATCTTGGTGTAGGGTTGGTGTAGGGTTGGTTGGATTGTTTTACCTCTGAGCGGCACTTTTTTGCACACCATGGGCTAAATGGCCAGGTCACATGTACCCCGAAGGCTCAGAGAAGGTTGGGGGAGGGGACCCACTGGAACAGCTGTTGGGAGACAGATGGTAGCCTCCCGTCAAGGCCATCCAGCGTGTTCTTTAACGTGCACAGGGTATGGCTCTCACGCACACGGGACCACGGCTTAACGTCACATCCGACGGACGGCGGCCTTTTCAAGCCCATCGGTGTCCCCTACTGACAGTGAGCAGGGCGGGGAGTTATGCGGAGACAAATCTCAACGCTGACCCAGCTGGGACTCGAACCTAGGAACTACAGATTACGAGCCTGGCGCGCTACCGACTGAGCCACCCCCGCCCTCCCATCTTGGTGTATATTAAATATACATTATTAATGCCATAGGCAATATACCAGATGAAATAGGTAAGGGTGATTCGACCATCCCGTACTATGGCATGTCAGTAATGATCTCTGATCTCTCTGCAAATGAAGTTGTGATATATATTTAATATTGCAGGCTAAAGATTGTGATGTTCATCGCATTTTTTATTTTAATAAAATCCAATTATTTCGTCTAGATTCAATTGCTTCACTCAAAATACTTCACAGATTTTATTGACTGATCCATAACACTGAAAGTTTATCAGTTTTATTCATTAAACACATCCTGAACGTTTGCATGAAAACACTATTTAATTCTTTTATATTATCAAATAAGTATTTTTCCCATTTCTTTGTAAAAATTTATCGATAGAAATGTATGTTAGTACTTTCTGCAATTTTTTGGTTTTACCTTCCATATTTTACAACCAATATTTTTTAAGTAATTATTCTTTTTTTTTGTTTCCAGGTTTCAAATGTTTCCAGCGAAACTCTTCAATTCCCTTATATCGCACCAATGTTCCTGGGAATGACTTATGACGTCAGCTGCGATAAAGCAGGAGATATTATATTTAGGGAGCCAGCACAAAACGCAATCGTAAGTTGGAACTTCTTTTTAGATCAGTCAGAAATGAGAATTTGAAACATATTAAAATAATTTATTTAATCAAAGAGCCAAAATAAAAAAGGCGATTTCCAACAGGTGTAGGGAAAAACCTTTTGAAAATATGTCAGATTCTCTTACTTGATTTATTCCAGACTCGGTTTGGGTTTTTTTACTTCTGAGCCACACTTTTTTGCACATAATGGGCTAAATATCCAGGTCACAAGGACCCCAAAGGCTCAGAGAAGGTTTGAGGAGGGTACCCACTGGAACAGCTATTGGGAGACAGATGGTAGCCTCCCGTCAAGGCTATCTAGCTTGTTTTTAACGTGCACAGGGTATGGCTCTCCCGCACACAGAGCCACGCCTTAAAGTCTCATCCGACGGACGACGGCCTTTGCAAGCCCATCGGTATCCCCTACTAACCTTGGGTAGGGAGGGTAATTTTGCGGAGATAAATCTCAACCCTGCCCAGATGGAACTCCAACCTGGGAACTGCAGATTACATGCCTGGCACACTACCAACTGAGATACCCCCACCCAAAGCCTCGTTCAGTTTGCAACTGCAGAAAATAAAGTAATTCCACTGCACTAACAACTTACGGAATTATCTTCATAGTCTCCTGTTAGATAAGGACTGTGACTGAGATAGGTCAACAAGTAAGAGCACTTGATGCATTTTGAAGATGTCGTGGGTTCGGTTATCACTCCAACAAAATTTTAATTTTAATCACCTAAGGCTACAGTCCATTGAGTGAGATAATAATCCGTGGTCCTGTGTGCAGGATAATAACCCGTGGTCCTGTATGCAGTATAATAATCCGTGGTCCTGTGTAAAACCCTTAAGTGAATACATATTTGATTTCATTGTATTAATTGTTGTAATTAACTATTGTCTTATTTATTCCTTAATTTAAAGCAATTTGCAATAATACTCTACTAAAATTTATTGAAAATTTCCCTACTTAAACGACGTCAGGAAAATAGCTGTCATGATCATTATCAATGCAGCCTTGTCCTAGCTCTGGCCGTCTAGGAAGAGATGTCGAACAGACGGACAGACAGATAAATCCTCTAAATATATATTAAATTGCACAGTCATATTTAGGTTGGGTTGGGTTGTTTTACCTCTGAGCGACACTTTTTTGCACACCATGGGCTAAATGGCCAGGTCACATGGACCCCGAAGGCTCAGAGAAGGTTGGGGGAGGGGACCTACTGGAACAGCTGTTGGGAGACAGATGTTAGCCTCCCGTCAAGGCCATCCAGCGTGTTCTTTAACGTGCACATGGTATGGCTCTCCCTAACACGGGGCCACGGCTTAACGTCTCATCCGACGGACGGCGGCCTTTCCAAGCCCATCGGTGTCCCCTACTGACCGTGGGCAGGGCGGGGAATTTTTGAGGAGATAAATCTCAACGCTGACCCAGCTGGGACTCGAACCTGGGAACTACAGATTACAAGCCTGGCGCGCTACCGACTGAGTCCCGCCCTCAGTCATATTTAGGTAAAACATTTATGCAAAATTAATCTGCCATTATTTCTTTATAGATCCAAGAAGAAAACAAACTGTTATCTAACTTCACTTTGTTTGCCACTTCGAGAGAAGCTTACGAAGCGACGGGTCTAACGTCTGATTTAATACTGAAGGTGAAAACAGAAGTGGTGAATATTCCTGTAGTAGGAGATTACCTGAAATCCATTAATGAAGAAGGAGACGAAGTCATCGAGATCGTCGTCATTCAGAGATATTTCTCGGTAAGTTGACTCCACTGTTGTCGGCAGACTAGTGTTTGACTGGATACTTAAAATTGTTGGGTTGTTTTACCTTTGAGTGGTTTGTGCACACAATGGGCTAAATGACCAGGTCATTAAGACCCCAAATGCTCAGAGTTGGTTAGGGAAATGGATTAGGGTTCGGTTGTTTTACCTCTGACCGGCACTTTTTTGCACAAAAGGGGCTAAATGGCTAAGTCACAAGGACCCCGAAGGCTCAGAGAAGGTTGGGGGAGGGGACCACTGGAACAGCTGTTGGGAGACAGATGGTAGCCTCCCGTCAAGGCCATCCAGCGTGTTCTTTAACGTGCACAGGGTATGGCTCTCCCGCACACGGGCCACGGCTTAAACGTCCAATCCGACGGACGGCGGCCTTTCCAAGCCCACCGGTATCCCCTACTGACCGTAGGCAGGGCGGGGAATTTTGCGGAGATAAATCTCAACGTTGATCCAACTGGAACTTGAACCTGGGAACTATAGATTACGAGCCTGGCGCGCTGCCGACTGAGCCACCACCGCCTCTAGAAAAATGGAACTCGCTGGACAGCTGCTGTATGGAAAGACCTTTTTTTGTTCATTATTGTTCCTTAAAATTCTTTTTGACGTTACAGGAAAACAAGAAACTCCCTCTGAACGCTCAGCCCGACGAGGGATGGGAAAAAGAAGGACGTGGTGTCCTCGGTACTCACTTTGTGAGCGCCATAAGCTACGGAGCCGAAATGATCGCTTCCATCCGCATTGTGCCGAAGAAGTTGATTGATCGAGAGAACGTGTTTGCTATGGTTGAGCGGACGTTTGGACGAACAGGAGCTATTGACTCCCTTCTTGCTGAAGGTAATTGCAGAATTCTATATACACTATTTAACGAAACAATCAGATATAAAAATCACGTAAATTGCATTTACGTTTTTGACCCTATAAGGAGAGGTTATAAATTATATTATTATATGTAACATCTACGAGTAGTTAAAAAATACATAATTATATATAAAATGCACGAGAGTTAATCATTTCAACCTACTTATAAATATAAAAATCGATTTTTTTTTTCAGTGTTTTTTGTGCGCACAATAATATTGATGCCGTGGCCGAGTGGTTAGCGCGCTTGGCAACTGATCGAAGGGACCTGTGTTCGAACCCCGGATAAGGTATGGATGTTTGTGTTGTTTTTCTGCTGGGGTCTCGTGGCTGAGTGGTTAGCGCGCATGGCTACTGATCGAAGGGACCTGTGTTCGAGCCCCGGATAAGGTATGGATGTTTGTGTTGGTTTTCTGCTGGAGTCCCGTGGCCGAGTGGTTAGCGCGCATGGCTACTGATCGAAGGGACCTGTGTTCGAGCCCCGGATAAGGTATGGATGTTTGTGTTGGTTTTCTGCTGGAGTCTCGTGGCCGAGTGGTTAGCGCGCTTGGCAACTGATCGAAGAGACCTGTGTTCGAGCCCCGGATGAGGTATGGATGTTTGTGTTGTTTTTCTGGCTGGGGTCCCGCCATCCTCTCACTTTCTACTATGGCGTATAAACTGATAAATAACAAACCTCTGTGGGCAAGCAGTCTTGAGGAGATATTTATTGCTTTATATACAACAGATAAATTCGGGCTTAGGCTTTCTCGAGCTCAGAATAATTTAAATTTCAAATATAGATAAAAGTAATAAAATAGCTTTGATTATGCTTTCAAACTTTTAATCAGTCTTTAGCAATTAAAAATAAGCACAATGTAGCTTATAATTTTTCTTTACCTATTCTCCAATAAATGAATGATATTTGCGTTTATAATGATGTTACTCATGGACTTTCAGTTTCCACTTGTCATCAAATTTTATAACAGTCGCAATTCATGGACTGGCGGGGGTCACCTGTGTCGTCATCGGTGGAAGAAATTCTCGAGAGATCGGCCCTTGAGAGATCGGTCCCAAATTTTGTGGTGTGGTCACACTTTATTTCTAATATAAGAATGAAATAAATCATCAGTTGTTGTTTTTTTACCTCTGAGCTACCCTTTTTTTGCACACAATGGGCTAAATGACCAAGTTACAAGGACCCTGAAAGCTCAGAGGAGGTTTGGGTAGGGAACACACTGGAACGGTTATTAGGAGACCTCTCGTTAAACCCATCCAGCGTGTTCTTTAACGTACACAAGGTATGGTTCCCGCACAAGAAGCCATGGCTTAACGACTCATCCGACGGACGGCGGCCTTTTCAAGCCAATCAGAGGCCCCTATTGACTGTGGGCAGGGCGGGGAGTTTTGCGGAGATAATCTCAACGCTGGCCCAGGCGGGACTCAGACCTGAAAACTACATATTACGAGCCTAGCGCGCTACTGACTGAGCACCCCCGTCCCCCAATAAAACAAATGACCAATAACATGTATTTCTGCATATATCAATTACGATGCGACAGAAAAAGATTTTTTCCAAATCGGGCTCTGACTCAATAATCGTCGAAAATTAATTTCGGGTTTGAGATGGGGGGGGGAGCGCGAAATATGGAGACGGAACTCATCCCTAAAGTATAATAAATGAACCAATTCAAAATTAGTGCTTGAATGAATCAGTTAATACACTGGTTTCCATAAATTAATGAAAATCCCTGTGTTAAGTCAATGGGATGCTAGTAGCGCCAAAACTCTATAACTTCTAAAATAAGTTTTTTTTTGTTTTGAAAAATGTGATTGCAGATAAAGCTCTCAATCAAATAAATCAATATCTCGATTCTCCACAATATTCGTTCAGTATTTAATGAGTTATGGAAGTTTGAATATTTAGCGATAACAATGCCAACCACAAAAATTGACTTCAGAAGTTAATTAAAGCTAAGTAATAAGTATTGTATCAAAGTGTTTAATAATATAAGTTTGTATTTTAGAACTTTGTGTAAAGAATTCTTTCACTATTCTTCAGTTTTGTATAAGTTTCTTAAGACTGGCATTGCTGTTGTTAAATATTCAAACTTCCATAACTCATTAAATACTGAACGAACATTGTTGAAAATCGAGATATTGATTTATTTGATTGAGATCTTTATCTGCACATTTTTCGAAACAAAAAGCCTTATTTTAGAAGTTATATAGCTTTGACGTTAGCGTCCCATTGACATAACACAAGTTTATTCCTTGATTTATAGAGACTAACGTAGAAAAAAAATCAGAAGTGCTATTTAAATTGCTAACCAATACATTATTGCCATGAAATGTTTTTGATTTAATTTTATTGTTCAAGGTATGGCTCCGCACAAGGATTTCAGATTTCATAATTATTTCTTACCTAGGAAAGTTAGAGAAGTTTAAAAGGATGTTAAGGAATAAAGCTACATTTGAAATATCCTTCTACAGTCATCTGAATTCGTCGCTTCTCAATACAGTTGAAGGTTTGAGACGATTCGTCAAAGAATTTCGGAATTATGTTCAGAATAAGAGCCAAAGCAAGAAATATCATCCAATCCTTGTTGATTTGAAACCTCTTGCACATCTAACCTCGAACCAAGAAGCTAAAGAAAAATTCCAATTCGTCAAAAACAAGTAAGTATGAAAAAAAAAGGAAAAGGTTGAATTGTTTTACCTCTGAGAAGCACTTTTTTTTTTTGCACACAAAGAGCTAAATGGCCTTCATTTCACAAAGACCCCGAAGGCTCAGAGAAGTTTGGGGGGGCGGGGGGGGGGCTCAGTCGGTAGCGCGCCAGGCTCGTAATCTGTAGTTCCCAGGTTCGAGTCCCAGCTGGGTCAGCGTTGAGATTTATCTCCGCAAAATTCCCCGCCCTGCCCACGGTCAGTAGGGGACACCGATGGGCTTGAAAAGGCCGCCGTCCGTCGGATGGGACGTTAAGCAGTGGTCACGTGTGCGGGAGAGCCATACCCTGTGCACGTTAAAGAACACGCTGGATGGCCTTGACGGGAGACTACCATCTGTCTCCCAACAGCTGTTCCAGTGGGTCCCCTCCCCCAACTTTCTCCCAACTTTCTCTGAGCCTTCGGGGTCCATGTGACCTGGCCATTTAGCCCATGGTGTCCCCCATTTTAGCCCAACGAACCCCCAACTTTCTCTGAGCCTTCGGGGTCCATGTGACCTGGCCATTTAGCTCATGGTGTGCAAAAAAAGTGCCGCTCAGAGGTAAAACAACCCAACCCAGAAAAGTTTGGGGAGGGGACCCACTGGAACAGCTGTTGAGAGACAGATGGTAGCCTCCCGTCAAGGCCATCCAGCGTGTTCTTTAACGTACACACGGGGCCACGGATTAACCTCCCATTCGACGGACGACGGCTTTTTCAAGCCAATCTGTGTCCCCTACTGACCGTGGGCAGGGCGGGGAGTTTTGCGGAGATAAATCTCATCTGACCCAGCTGGGACTCGAACCTGGGAACTGCAGATTATGAGCCTGCCGATTATGAACCGCGGGCGCGCTACCGACTGAGCCACCCCCCCGCAAAGGCAAAAGGAAAAATTCTTTTCCTTAAGCAGACTCTTACGTAAGGAGAGACTTCCTTAATTTGGCAACATCGATAACTACATATTGGCGAATTCAGTTGTAAGCATTGTGTTAAGTGCTTAAGAAAATGGAGCATCTTGTGAGATAGGTGAACAATATCAAACAAGGTGTAGTTGGAATTAGTCTGCATTGGTTTTGTATTAGCAGTTTTCCAGATAAATGTGTACGAAGAATTAATTAGTTCTCGTACCCTGTGGCCGTTTGAGGATTTTTATGTATGTACGCCCCATGGCCGAGTGGTTAGCGCGCTTGTCTACTCATCTAAGGGATCTGGGTTCGAGTCCGGGGTAAGGCATGAATGTATGTGTCGTTTTTCTGCTGAGGTCGTGACATCCTCACAGACCTTCTACTATGTCATATAAACTGACGGGCTCCTGTCAGACCTCTGTGGCAAGCAGCTGCTTGAGGGGCTATTTATTATATTTATTTATTTTTAGGCATGAAGGCCCGGATCTAGAACAAAATCGAGGGTGGGGGTTGGGGGCGAGAAACACAATAAAAAAAATGTGGGGTGGAGATTGGGTTTCTAATGCAGTGTAACATTTTTCCTTTCATTTTACAAGTGGTTAAAAACTTCCTTGGAAAATGCATGAAATGTAAATAAGTTTAAGAATTTTTTGTTTCTTTTACCATTACTAGCATTCTGATAGGGGGGCATGACCCGCTTGGGAGCTACGCCCTCCTCTAGATCCTGCCCTGTGTGCATGTGTAAGTAGATCCATCCCTCGATATACACAGTAGACAGGTTGTTGGGTTGTTTTACCTCTGAGCGGCACTTTTTTGCACACAATGGGCTAAATGGCCAGGTCACAAGGACCCCGAAGGTTCAGAGAAGGTTGGGAGAAGGGACCCACTGGAACAGCTGTTGGGAGACAGATGGTAGCCTCCCGTCAAGGCCATCCAGCGTGTTCTTTAACGTGCACAGGGTATGGCTCTCCCGCACACGGGGCCAAGGCTTAACGTCCCATCCGACGGACGGCGGCCTTTCCAAGCCCATCGGTGTCCCCTACTGACCGTGGGCAGGGCGGGGAATTTTGCGGAGATAAATCTCAACGCTGACCCAGCTGGGACTCGAACCTGGGAACTACAGATTACGAGCCTGGCGCGCTACCGACTGAGCCACCTCCGCCCCAGCCACTATCTGTTATACACTTAATGGCAACTCTGTTACCAATGGAACCATATAAGGGCAACCTCGATAAGACCGGGCCCTGACGGATAACTATCGAGCAAAAAAAGGGAAAGACAGAAAATTAAATGTTCA
Source organism: Ryuthela nishihirai (assembly GCA_038380435.1). NCBI lineage: Eukaryota > Metazoa > Arthropoda > Arachnida > Araneae > Heptathelidae > Ryuthela > Ryuthela nishihirai. Next base: position 36,505,534 of record JAWZYU010000029.1, read on the forward strand.
AAAATTTAACCAACTGAATTTGTCTAAAGCTAAATTATAATTTATTAATTAAGAATTTAAATATTATTGAGTATTTTAAATTTAATTAATAACAAAGAGCTAAATAGTCAGGTCACAAGGACCCCGAAAGCTCAGAGAAGGTTGGGGGAGGGGACCCACTGGAACAGCTATTGGGAGACAGATCGTAGCCTCCCGTCAAGGCCATCCAGCGCGCTCTTTAACGTGCACAGGTTATGGCTCTCCCGCACATGGGGCCACGGCTTAATGTCTCATCCAACGACGGCGGCCTTCCAAGCACATCGGTGTCCTCTACTGACCGTGGGCAGGAGGGGGGAAGTTTTGCAGAGAGAAATTTCAATACTGACCCAGCTGGGACTCGAACCTGGAAACTACAGATTACGAGTCTGGCGCGCTACCGACTGAGCCACACCCACCCAAATTTTGCTGAGAAACTTTGACCATTTTAAAAAGATAGCAGGAACCTAAAATAATCAGGTATTAGGTGGTTTAGCTTTGTAAGAAATGATGATTAGACGAAGAAGTTGCCAACCGCCAATGAACAGTGTCTAATGAAGAGAGATTGCATTGGTTTAGTCATGTTGGCCGTCTACAGCTTAACAAGTAAAGTTATGAACACAAAAAGAAGGAGAGTTCGAATAAATGGCAAAACAATGTCGAATAGGACACTGGTCTGCAATAGCCAAATGCAGCATCAGTAGCTTGCAATAGACATGCATAAAGAACTATATTGCGGAGCTTGAGTTGACCTCCGTAGCCAATGACTGTTTTTAGATTATGTATATATATGTATCAGTGACCTAAGCAGGATTTTCTTATCGGGGGAGGTTAGGGGATACACAACTTAGATTATGTCAGGAGTTTAAAATCAGTATCAATGAAAAGGGAAATATATATCAGGCAGTCAAATTTGATTATCATAAGTAATCGGAAGTATTACTGTTTTAAATTCTGAATAAATTGTTTTATTATTTTTCTTAATAAAAAACAAATACTTTATTTTAAGGGAGAGCAGACCTCGTGGACCGTCTCACCCCCCCCCCACCACCACCACCACCCTGCTTACGTCCCTGGTATGTGTGTATGCAGAGCCGGATCTAGGGGGAGCATATCCCTTCCCCCATTGAGGATGATAATAAGGTTAATAGAGACAAAAATTGATAAACTTATGTATATTTCTTACATTTTTCAAGAAAGGTTTCAAAAACTTCTAAAACACAGTGGAAAAATATACTACAATGAAAATTGTCTCTTGCCCCCACCCTACATGTTTTCGCTTCCATCGAGTTTTTTTAAACCCCTCCCCCTTTACTTTTCCGGATCGATTGCGTTTCTTCTCTCCCCTTTACTTTTTCGGATCGATTGAGTTTCTTCCCCCCTTTAATTTTTCGGATCGACTGAGTTTCTTCCTCGCGCCCTTTACTTTTTCGGATCGATTGAGTTTCTTCCTCCCTTTACCTTTTCGGATCGATTGAGTTTCTTCCCCTCCCTCCTTTATTTTTTTTCTAGATTCTACTTTTTGCGTTATCTTTAATCTAATTACATTGACATATAAATATCATTAAATGTATAATTTTAATATATTTATATCTTTAATTACATTATTCCTAAAAAATTTCTTTAAGAAATTTCATTGCTATGAATTTGATTTCCTGTTGACATAACAAGAGTTCCAAAAATGGTGATCGCTCTATGTATTATTATTCATATATTAAGACTAAATTTCTTAATTTTTCAAACCATTTATTTATTCAGACAAATTCAAATAAATCATTCCTTATTTACAGATGTCCCGCAAAGCTAACAGCTTATCTGCAGGAGAGAATAATACATTGGCATAAAAAATAATATTTTCTTTCTTCCTTAATCTGCTAATCTTAATATATTTATATCACATTGCATTTATTATGTACTCTCTTACTATTCCAATTGAGAATTTCGACATTCATTAATATGCTCTCTTTACTAAAAAGTTTTACCTTTTTTCATTTAGAATATTTCAAAATAACATTGGGTTTTTTAAATTTACATTCAGCACCACATAATTTGCCAGCAGGTGTCAGTATTAACTATCTAATTTTTTAATAAAAATCTGTTTAATTCATGTTTTATTTCTCTGAAAGAATTTACGGCTAGCAGTTCCCTTGGTAATTGATTGATAATGTATGGAATCTTGTAGCCGCTTGTGCACTTCCCATAGTTATTTGTAAGATTCCGTAGTCGAAAATAAAAAAGTACGTCCGATCACGACGAGGACAGAAAGACTGTTATTTGCTAAAATCAGTCTCATACATCATTTTAAGAACTTCTAAACTTCATATATTTTCTAGGAAACTGATGGCTGAACTTGAAGAATTCTTAGAAAAATTTGATGATCTTAAAAGCGCAAAGAAAGCTCTGAATGAAATAACAAGAATGCCGCCTCCAATTCTTCGCTTTGAATACGAAAAACTCGTAAGTACAGATTTAGTTTTGGAAGTGTTAATTATTTTCCTAATCACAACATTAAGAATATTTTAATCAGCTACACATCTACCTATAAAGAATATCTTTGTCATTATTATCAAATTATTTTTAATTTATTGACAATGGGGAGCCATGACAGTAATTTTAATGTAATGGATGGAAAACGGTTTTTTTACTTTTTCTCATGTAGCATAATTATGATTTTTCGAGGTACCAGGATAAAAAATTCCATAACCTTCTCCATCTGAGGATATCCAATAAATGGCATGAGTCGCAAAGGACAACACAAAAATCACCAAAAGGTGAGCCCCAAGGGGCAGAAAAACAATGATAATATGATAGATAAAGGTACTAGACCAAAAAGTGTTCCTGATCGAAAACCAATGGTCTAGCCCTCTTGAATCTGATCATAAGATCATGATCATACTTTAAAATGTTAGTAATGAAATCGTGAGGATTCGTGTCCACAGCTGCTGAGAATTTCTTAGAGATCTGTTTTATATGGGTGTAAATATGCTGGACGCCTAAATCTCCATGTATTTGTCTGTTGGTCACAAACCATGGAGCATTTACCGCCTGTCTGAAGATTTTATTTTGATAGATCTGGAGTTTCTTAATATTTCCCTTTGTCGTGTTAGCCCATATGGGGCTGCGTATGTTACAACAGGTCTAAGAACCGTATGGTAAAATAGTAACTTATGATCAATGGAGAGGATAGAATTCCTCCCCATCAATTGGCCAAGTTGGCATCGAATCATGTTTGCTTTTTGCAGAACATTTTCAATGTGCTTGTCCCATCCGAGCTTGCTATGCAAGGTAACGCCCAGATACTTAACAGTTTTCTGCCAGTTAAATGGAGTATCTAAAGAATTGAGTATCGGGGTGTGTGTGTGGGGGGGGGAGGTGTTAGCGACTCTTTTGGTGGTAAATGAAACTGAAGCATTTTGCTTTATTCTTTTTTTTTTCCTTTTAAGAATTTTGGTGCAATATTATTGCAGGTAGCTTTAGGATATACCAAACAAATGAATATAATATTAAATATATTTAATTGGGAACACACAATTGCAAATAGTAAAACTTTCAACTGAAGATATATTTAATTATTGTTTCATTAACTATTGGTATTAATTATTGTCTTATTCATTTGTTTGGTATATCAAAAGCAGCCTTCAATAATGCTATATTAAAATTTTTAAAAATTATCCCTCCAACAATCACAATATTGAAATCATTAACAAAGTAGTAAAATCATTAATAAAGTACCTTGGTTTATTATATACATTGTGCGATTTCAGTTGCGCCACGAAATAAGATGTATTGAGAGCACTGTTCTAAAGGCTAGTTAATGTTACAATTACTATCATGCATGTTTTCATCAATCGTGCACTTATCATCATGTATGTTTTCAACAATCGTGCACTTACCATCTATTTGTTTTCGATAATCATACACTTAACATCATGCACATTTGAAGGTATGTAAACGATACCTTCTCTCAGTCCTAAATAGCGCAACAACTGGTACTATGAAATTCAGCTGCGAAATATCAGTTACCAAAGAAAATGTGTAAAATTCCCTCCATCTTAATCCAGTTGCTAGATTATCTGGCGCTTAACCAGAAGAGACTATTCGAATTCAAGAATAAAGCTGTTACATTTTTATTACGCTTTGCTTTTGGGAGGGTATAATTGAGATATATGCTTATCAAACCATTTATTTCCTTTTGGGAGAGTATAATTGAGATATATGCTTATCAAACCATTTAAACCATGATAACTTACTAATATTTTAAGATAAATCAATTATTTTTCTCTTTATGTTTTCAGATCATCAGACTGTCTAAGAAAATAGACACAGTTCTCAGAATATTCTACAAAGTAATCAGGAACGTGAACATTGAGAGAGGGCCACAACAGTTGAGACCAGCCATCAGCGTCTTTCGGAAGGAAAGAAACATCCAATGGGGAAAGTTTCGCAAACACGTGGACAAAATTATTAGCTTTGCAAATGGGAGCACCAAAATGGAAGTAGTAAGTGCTTTAGTTTTTCAATATTCTGAATTATCCACAATGTATCTCAGTAGCTTTCATTCTACATATATATACATAGTCAGCTGAACAGTCAACACAATTAAATAGATAGTCACAGACAACTGAGCTCAGGGATATCCGCTATCCATACTTATGCAGACCGTACACATAGTTCTACATGACTAAAGTGTCAAACTGTCCGTGGTTCCATATGCCTAAAGAGTCGGACTGTGCATGGTTCCATATGACTAACGAGTTACACTGTCCATGGTTCTATGACTAACGAGTCAGACTGTCCATGGTTCCATATGATTAACGAGTCAGACTGTCCATGGTTCCATATGATTAACGAGTCAGACTGTCCATGGTTCCATATGACTAACGAGTCAGACTGTCCATGGTTCCATATGACTAACGAGTCAGACTGTCCATGGTTCCATATGACTAACGAGTCAGACTGTCCATGGTTCCATATGACTAACGAGTCAGACTGTCCATGGTTCCATATGACTAACGAGTCAGACTGTCCATGGTTCCACATGACTAACGAGTCAGACTATGCATGGTTCCATATGACTAAAGAATCGGACTGTCCATGGTTCCATGTGACTAATGAATCAGACTGTCCATGGTTCCATATGACTGAAGAGTCAGACTGTCCATGGTTCATATGACTAACGAGTCAGACTGTCCATGGTTCCATATGACTAACGAGTCAGACTGTCCATGGTTCCATATGACTAACGAGTCAGACTGTCCATGGTTCCATATGACTAACGAGTCAGACTATGCATGGTTCCATATGACTAAAGAATCGGACTGTCCATGGTTCCATGTGACTAATGAATCAGACTGTCCATGGTTCCATATGACTGAAGAGTCAGACTGTCCATGGTTCATATGACTAACGAGTCAGACTGTCCATGGTTCCATATGACTAACGAGTCAGACTGTCCATGGTTCCATATGACTAACGAGTCAGACTGTTCATGGTTCCATATGACTAACGAGTCAGACTGTCCATGGTTCCATATGACTAACGAGTCAGACTGTCCATGGTTCCATATGACTAACGAGTCAGACTGTCCATGGTTCCATATGACTAACGAGTCAGACTATGCATGGTTCCATGTGACTAATGAATCAGACTGTCCATGGTTCCATATGACTGAAGAGTCAGACTGTCCATGGTTCCATGTGACTAATGAATCGGACTGTCCATGGTTCCATATGACTGAGATTTGCTCACACTCCATGACTAAGAGCCGGACAGACCACATGATTTTCTTATGTTACGAGTCGGAGCCGTCCCGTGGCCGAGTGGTTTTCGCTCTTGGCTAGTGATCTAAGAGACCTGGGTTCGAGCCCCGGGTAAGGCATGGATGTATGTGTTGTTTTCTGCTGAGGTCCTGCCATCCTCTCAGACCTTCTACTATGGCATATAAACTGACAGGCTCCTGTCAGACCTCTGTGGCAAGCAGCTGCTTGAGGGGGTATTTATTTATTTTTTTAACGAGTCGGGCTATCCCATATTCCATATGGCTAAAGATCTGTCAATCCACATTATCCTCCATGACTAAAGAATTTTATTCAGCTGTTTCGTTCCATTAAACTCTACAGAGTAAGATATACAGTTAGATAATATTGTCCAACTCTTTCACTCAGCTGCTATTAATCCACATATCTATGACGAGTCAACAATGTAATCGGCAGTTATCTATCACTGATTAAGAGTGATATATAACTGCCGAACTCACTGATTAAGAGTGATATAAAATACTCTTAATCACTGATTAAGAGTGTTTAATTCTGGGGTTTACATTACAACGACATGTGAAGGAACAGAACCGTTAGATGACGATTATGTTGAATTTTGATAATGAATCTCTGGTTGTCTTTCAATATCACGTTACGGTCATTACCGTAGGGACAATGAAATTATTGTATCCGACAATGAATACTACCGAAACAATAATACTCACTACAATGAAATTATTGATATGGCGATGAATCTTAATACTGATAATGATGCAGAAGTGATAAATCAAGAAAATAAAATTTTCATTTACGGATATATAAGGTTAACTCCAAAACTAAATCACTGACTTATCAAAAAGATTTTTTAACTGATAAAATATTTTGTTGCTGTATAATGTGCAAAAGATTTTGCAAAAAAAAGCCAAATAATCGACACAGTTAAATTTTCACGACAAGTTTAAAATTTACGTGGACTGGGAAGTCTAGTAAAATTTTTGACGGATCTTAATGTTCAATATCCTCGAGCAGAAATTGTAATCATTTATAAAATGCAATCATCGAACTTCAGAAGTATAAAAAGGATATAATGCCAGTAGACATCTGAATATTTTACATTTTATTGCACATTTTTATAATACAGGTAATATTTATTCAATGTATAATGACTACAAATCCAGAAAATTCAAAAATGCAGAAAGTCTTGGGTACCAAACATTCCGGATTTCTGGTCCCTTATTATATTTGCAAGCTTTCCTGTATGACAGTGAAATTTTCCGTATGCCAGCCTAGGTATTCGGCACAACTTAGGGGCGGGAGTGTCTCAGTCGGTAGCGCGTCAGGCTCGTAATCTGTAGTTCCCAGGTTCGAGTCCCAGCTGGGTCAGCGTTGAGATTTATCTCCGCAAAAATTCCCCGACCTGCCCACGGTCAGTAGGGGACACCGATGGGCTTGGAAAGGCCGCCGTCCGTCAGATGGGACGTGAAGCCGTGGCCCCGTGTGCGGGAGAACCATACCCTGTGCACGTTAAAGAACACGCTGGATGGCCTTGACGGGAGGCTACCATCTGTCTCCCAATAGCTGCCCTAGTGGGTCCCCTCCCCCAACCTTCTCTGAGCCTTCGGGGTCCATGTGACCTGGCCATTTAGCCCATGGTGTGCAAAAAAGTGCCGCTCAGAGGTAAAACAACCCAACCGCACAACATAGAAAACTTTTTTGTGTATGTTTTCAGTCAGTGTTCTCTGTGGCGTATGAAGTTATTCTGTAAGACTTGCAAATTTCACTGCCTTGTAAGTCTAGATATTCTATGAGGTCGATGAAACTTTTCTGTATTGTCAGCCAATTAATTGCGGACAACGACACGAACCTGGTCAGCCGTTGAGCAAAACTGGAGAAGGATCAAATCACTAAAATTGTTTTTAAAACCAATTTCAGTGATTTGATTTTTATAAACTTTAAGTAAAAGCTACTTATTTTTAAATCACGTAAAATAAAATTATTTATTCATTACAAATTTCTTAAAATATTTAACAATATTTAAAAATTAAATTCCAAGTTTTAAAAGAAATAACTACTACTAAAATTTTTACCTAAAAGATATAACTATTGCTGCTCTACATCTGAAAAAGAGTTCTTTTGTTATTGCACTTTCCTAGGTCCGGTGTACATCAAAGTACGGGCTATAATCATATAGCCGAAAAATTAAATATATAAATAATTCAATTTACCACTATGATAACTACCGAATTAAACACATACTGCACAAAACAGGCTGCGAAGTTAAAGCTTACAAGAAGTATTGTCCTAAAGGTCTAAGCAGCAGTAGCCAACTAATTCTGGTGGCCTAGACAAAGAGTAATCGGCTCCTTATAGGTTTTACGTATGTAGCAGTCATATACATAAACACATATGGGAATCTCTGACGTGTGGAGCCCAAAACAGTTGCTTTCTTTGCCTGCTTTGCCCTGCGCTAAAGCTACTATTACCGCAAATGGTTTCATCGCCAGTTTTTCTCAGCAGTCTGTCTCGAAATGCTGAAAAAAATTTAATTTTGAAACAATGTTTAACTCCCATGAATGAACCATTCCGGATAACGCTTGCTGCAAAAACTTTCCTCTTTCAATTAAAGGAAATATAATTAATATAAATTACTGCGAACAATCTTTTTGTGGGTAGTTTAAAATTGTATGACGTAAATAATAAAAAAATTACTATATTGCAAAAAAAAAAAACTTAAAAAGTTAACCAAAAATAACAAAACATTAATACCCATTGAAGTCTAGGTATTAATTATTTTTATATCAAAATTATCAAATTTCTTTGGTAGATGCATTAAAATAGTTTGGTCGTCGCTCCTAAAATTTACTAGTTTAGAATGTAGTATTCTAATTAAGTTTCAACTTACCGTAAATATTGATTGTATCACTATAAACATGGATTTTAACTTTATTTTTTTTTCTTTTCTTTTCAGGAGACTACCGGTAAGTCCATTCAAGTATAATCATCTTTATGATCACAATAGTGTGTTTAAATTTAAACATGCTTAAATCACGGTAATAAATTCTTTTAATACAATCTAATTCAAGGCAATATAATTAACAAAGAAGAATAGTAACTTACGTTTCCCCCTAATTTGCATAAATTTCACGTCAATCCAATTTCACCTGAACGATCATAAGAACAGTGGTGCAAAATCTTTGCCTGGCTATGGCCTCAGAAGGGATAATTTGTGAACATGTGGACCGTGGGGACAAACATTTTAAAGTATAGAAACAAGATTTCCTCGATAGTTAAAGCCCTTCTGCGTTTAAAATGCTGGAAAAAACCTTGATTTTTAAAAGAAATGTTTTAGCTCCCATAAATGTAAGCCATTCCGGTTAACACTTAAAGAATTTATGATGATGAATGTTTTAAACTAAATAAAATTTCGATTAATTACTGTAAACAATCTTCTTGTGGGTAGTTTAATATTGTATGATGTAAATGATTAGGAAATTTATTTTTTTTATAAATAACAAAAATAAGGAGAAATAATTGCAAAACTTAAATTAGCATTTACAATATTTTCATGATATTATACCAAATAATTTTAATAATGTTAGCGGATATCGTGATGTGATAGAATTGAATACCGGGTTTATCCAAACTCTTAACCTCATCCATCTTACTTCAACCATTAATGGGACTTGAAATATTTTTGTTGTGTCATGAATTAAACTCCCTAAACCACATTTATGTGTCTTAAAGGGCTCGGATTGTTTGCTGACTAGTACAATTATGACAGGACCGAAAGGTACTAATAAAAATAGTCATAATCAGAAGAAAAAACGTTCTGCAACTGCAAGTCGTCATTACTCATTGCTTTACTACGACAGATTTTGCTTTCAGTAGTCCTAATATTAACTTAAGCGCCATTTTCATGTCAATAATTCTTCTCATAAGTATTAACTCAATCGAAAATCTGTTCCCTTAAATGATGTTGTGAATAGAGGGAAATTTTAAAGGCATTTAGGTATAATATTATTACAGGATTAGTAAAATATTATTCTAGGATATATCTAGCAAATGAATACAATAATAAATTATTGTTTTCACAACAATAGTGCAAAACAAAAAGATATTAAAACTCTTAGGAAAATATGCAATTTATTCCTATTACGAAAATCATCGTTATTAAATATTGTTTTAGTCATTGACTTAATATAGTCTTAAACAACTTGAAATAATGTTATAATGAAATATATCAAAAAATCCCTCCAATCTTAACGGCATCAAAATCGTTGTCATGGTTTTAACTATAATGCCTATAAATATAGTGTGGTATTCGCCTATTAAAATCTGTACCAGTAGAGGGCACTGGGAACGATATTTTTGCCTTGTTAACATTACCCTCTATGGACGTTTCGCTTTTCAATGACTTTTGAACATTGCATAAATTCTATGATTTTTACCATTCAAATGCACATTATTCCTAAGTATTTTAACTGAACTAGTAAAACTTAGAGAACACTTGAGCAAGTATATTTTTTTAAAACTAAGAAAAATTGATGGCCGTTCGATCAAAACAAACCACATTCCTCTTTATGTATCAGAGCGCTTAAGTGATCGTTTTGATTGGCTCTTTGGTAAACTCTTCGAATGACATGTGATGTAACATATGTTCTAACATGTGACGTTTGGACTCTCCAATTGTAATAGAAGTCTTATGGCGTAGATATCCTTGTAAATTTCAAAAGCAATTTAAACGTTGTAATTGGCTAAACAAGAATGCAAGTTATTAGTATCAAGATTATTCTTTCTTGTTTAGCCAATTATAACGTTTTAAATTGCTTTTGCAATTTACAAGGATATCTACGCCAGGACTTCTATTACTATTGGCGAGTCCAAACGTCACATATTAGTACGTATGTTATTTGTCACATCTTCAAATTATAAAATATACTTCAAGTAATAAAAATTTGAATTAACCGATAGGTTAGATCATTTTAATACTGCAAATTATTAGTATCATGATTATTATGTATTAAAATGCTCTAACCTATCGATTAATTCAAATTTTTATTACCCCCTGTCAACCAACAACCCCCACTTCACCACTCTGAATACACCAATTGCTCATAAACAGACTACCCCTCACTATAAGGAAAAAGAAATTTTTATGGTATCAAATATCCTTTAATTCACAAGGAATACAGTTTGCACTGGACCCCTTCGAGTCTACTTCACTGCATTCTACTTCATTATTATTGCTAATCTAACTGGCTAACAACCATCTCCTTACCCCCATATACCTCAATTCATATCCCCATTAAATTAATGGCACATTTTAAAATTTTTAAGGGCAGTTAAAGGCCCCTCTCACCCCTAAAAATTCCATTTCTAAAGTTAACTCCCTCCAATGCAAGAGGATTTAAAGAATAAATAAAAGTTCTATCTTAGCATTTACAATATTATAGCCCCAATATTATATATATATATATATATTTTATAGCCCCCAGGGAACAAATTTCCACCCCTATTCAAGACTCCAGACCCCTCCTCCCCCACACCATTAAAAATTTATAACTATCTCAATCCCATACCTTTAACTACAGTCCATCCCGTTTCCTATGTAGTTACGCTACGTTGTGTAACGCCACGCAAGCGCAGGCAAAATCTACCTTATTGACACCAACTCGCAGCATGTCCCATAAAAAGCATTATACATTTTACCCTCCATCATGGAAGATATTTTAATTACTCCCCACCACTCTCTAACACTTTTTACGACGTAGCAGCTTCCCTTTGCTTCTTTAATTTTTCATTTTTCAACGAATCTAGGCGGCCTGCGAGCCATTAAGACTAATCGCCGAAATGTGGGATAACCAGCACTTTACGGTCCTGGTCCCGCCAGTCGTTGCTTGCAGTGCCCAAAATTGAATTTTGCGATTGGACCAGATGATAAAGGGGCTGAGGCCCCTTTTACAAAGTGGTCCAGGAAGAGATGAAGGATTGTTAAACGCTGTTACCACCCCGTGCTGAATGTCGCAGCATTTTATTATCGTTAAGTACTGGAGCATAGGTCATGTCGTTGATAGGAACCAATAACAGATTTACCGTACCCACAATGCATATTAGACTTGAATGTTCTTAAACGTAAAAACAAAACCTCAATAATCTATTTATATTTGAGTAGAATCTAAAATTCTAAATATTACTCTTAAAAATTCTCGTCTTAACTGCATTGTGCAAAAAAAAGTTGTTATACTGAGAAAAATACTTTTAAAACTGTTCGTTGCAATCGTAAGGCTAGCGGTTCCTATCGCTTCAAGATGCCGCATGCAAAGCACACCTTACTACGTTAAAAGTACAACGGACGCGATCATGCCTTGCCGCTTTATATTTTAGCCACGGCGAGCTGAATTTCTTACGGCGACACAGTATTCAGCAAGTTGTACTTGAAATTGCATTAAATGTCACGTGAGATTAAATACGAGCAAATATAAACTATATAATTCTCTTCTTTTCATAACGTTAAACATAGCAACACTGAAATTTACAACTGCCATGAAATTTCTATAAACGATCAATTATGCTTATTAAATCAAACAAATTAAAGGTTTATTCACTTTATACTTACCAAATTAAAATGGATGTACAAATGGGATTTGTGAAGATGCCACCCCAATTAAACAATTTTTTATTATGTAAGCTAATTCTTAATATTTAAATTTCTGGAGGAAACTAACGAAACATTTTAGCTGCTTATAGAGTGTCATGTTTTTTCATGCCCGTAATGTTTCGCAATATCGTTTTTTATGTAGAACTACTTTTCTCGTATCTAAAACTACTTGTGGCGGAGTAATTTGGCGTAAAACAGTACTATACCAATATCTTTTCACTGCACATGTACCAAGTTATGATGCGACTCTAATCCCCCTGTCGGTACGGGACCATTATTTGGACCACTTTTTAACGGCTAGGCTATTGACGATTGCCACACTATTACTTATAGGCATTATAGTTTTAACTATGGAGGTAACCTTGATAGAATACACTAAAGGCATACTCTACACGTAAACACAATTCTGAAAAAATTGCAGAGATAATTGCATTTTTTACAAAATTGTAACAATAACAAAGATAAGAATAACTAAATATCTTTTAATAAAATGTTTTAATATCTGTTTAATAAATTGCATCAACATAAGAGGTCGCGTCAGTGGAGGATTAAAAGAGCTGAAAGCCCTAGACGCAAATGATTCAAGAGGGCCTATGCTCAAATAATTCAAAAGGCCCTATGCGTAAATTGCTCAAGAAACCCTAGGCGCAAATGATTCAAGAGGCCCTAGGCGCAAATTATTCAAAAAGGCTTTAGGATCGAATGATTAAAGAAACCCTAGGCGCAAATTATTCAAGAAGGCCTAGGCGCAATAGATTTGAAAGGCCTAAACTTTTCTAGTAGTCTGTGTATATGTGGAAAGCGAAAGGGATACTCACTGTACAAAACATTGCACATACTGAAAAATAAACAAAAGCCTAATTTTGAGCAAAAATAAATATTTGTTAATTTTAGTGTATCTAACAAAAATCGCATCGTATTTGGATTAACCGAGTAAAAATACGAAGTATGTATGTAAATAGTACATTATACTAATTGTAAAATATTTTATTCCTTAAAATGCAAAAAAAATTGAGTATGTTTCCGGAAAAAAAATTCGAATCGTAAGCCACGAGTGTCGAGCCTTAGGCGAGCGCCTCATGCGACTATGCGGTAAACTGCTATTGGGTTGCATGCCGGGGTTTGAGCCACTGATATAAAGAAACACAAATCGGCAAAGATGTCACCCTCAAAGTTTTTCCTCTTTAAATTTTTAGAAAATTCAGAAAATAATCGAACTTTTTGTCAAATACCCAAAAATTACGATTCGTAAATGGCTAAAATGAAAGGTATAATCTTTCATTAAATGTAATATAATTCAGTTGCATATCTTGCATAAAAAAACTTTGGCAGTGAAACCAAAAGAGAGTAACAAAAATAAATGACAGTAAATATATGTTTATAACTAATTATTATTTAAAATGTAATTAGAAAAGTACATCAAAAAACACACAGAATAGTTAGATAAATTTCTCTTTTTCATCACCTTTATTTCCACCCTTGTAGGGGCGGGGGTGGCTCAGACGGTAGCGCGCCAGGCTCGTAATCTGTAGTTCCCAGGTTCGAGTCCCAGCTGGGTCAGCGTTGAGATTTATCTCCGCAATAATTCCCCGCCCTGCCCACGGTCAGTGGGGGACACCAATGGGCTTGGAAAGGCCGCCGTCCGTCGGATGGGACGTTAAGCCGTGGCCCCGTGTGCGGGAGAGCCATACCCTGTGCACGTTAAAGAACGCGCTGGATGGCCTTGATGGGAGGCTACCATCTGTCTCCCAACAGCTGTTCCAGTGGGTTCTTTCCCACAACCTTCTCTGAGCCTTCGGGGTCCATGTAACCTGGCCATTTAGCCCATGGTGTGCAAAAAAGTGCCGCTCAAAGGTGAAACAACCCAACCCACGCTTGTAAATCAAGGGATGTATAGGTGTACAGACAAATATAGATTGAGTAACCAAGCACTGAAACAATGTTATGCAAATCTCTTTCGTTCACAATACTGTGAACTACATTTCGTAGATCGTTACATCATAAAATGAAGTACCAGGTACAATAGTACCCATAACCTTCATCTGGAAATATGCCTAATTGTATTCAGTTTGAAAACACAAACAAAAGTAAACCACACAATGGTGGACCCCAAAGGGCAAAAGAACATAAAACAAAGAGTAGTAATGATGCACAAGAAACCTAAAATGTATAAATTTCTTTAGCGAAAGCCATCATCTTAGACCTCTTGTATCTGTTAAGGACTTCGTGATCGTAGATGGGGCGGGGGTGGCTCAGTCGGTAGCGCGCCAGGCTCGTAATCTGTACTTCCCAGTTCGAGTCCCAGCTGGGTCAGCGTTGAGATTTATCTCCGCAAAATTATCCGCCCTGCCCACGGTCAGTAGGGGACACCGATGGGCTTGGAAAGGCCGCCGTCCGTCGGATGGGACGTTAAGCCGTGGTCCCGTGTGTGGGAGAGCCATACCCTGTGCACGTTAAAGAACACGCTGGATGGCCTTGACGGGAGGCTACCATCTGTCTCCCAACAGCTGTTCCAGTGGGTCCCCTCCCCCAACCTTCTCTGAGCCTTCGGGGTCCTTGTGACCTGGCCATTTAGCCCATGGTGTGCAAAAAAGTGCCGCTCAGAGGTAAAACAATCCAACAATCATGATCGTAGTCCAGAAGGGAGGATATAATCTCGTGCGGGTTTCTCAGCACTGACTCGTAGAAACCACGAGAGACAAACTTAAGATATGTGTAAATATGATCAATGCCCAGATCTTTATGCAATTGTCTATTGGTTACAAACCAGGGGTCATTGACCACACATCGCAGGATTTTATTCTGCAAGACTTTGTGAATGGTCGTGGGAGTTGTGTTCGCCCAAATTGGGAAAGCATAGGATATCATAGGTCGAATGACCATATGATAAATTAGTAATTTATTATTAATGGATAATACTGAGTTTCTTCCTAAAGTGAATTATATTTAATGAAAAAGACTTAATTAATAAAATATGTGCTTTCTTTTCTGCCGGAAGTTGTTTTCTTGCATAAGATATATAACATCAAGAAAATTATAAGAATAAAAATATATAAATATAAAAATTTTAAATTAAGAACATGAAGTTGCATTAGATGTAGGTAATAATCTGAAGTGATATTCCAATAATAACTATTTTCCTTAACTTTTCTTAAATTCGGAGGTCTGGCTTAAACCGCAGTGCCCCGATCACATAATTTTGGATCGAAAGTTACTGTTATTATATTTTTGGATATTGGTGATGATGTGTGGAAGTCATTTTTTGGCATTTCTCGGCACATCTAAATCACCGCCAAGGCCAGGATAGATTAATTTTTTGGGGGGTTGGATAGGGGTTGCTCCTAGAATTCAATTTTGTGGGGCTCTGAGAATTTAGCTTTGTGGGAGAAGTGGTGACAATAAGACTTGAACAAGGTTTCTCAGTTACTAAAATATTCCACCGAACACGAAACGCTAAAATTATATTCTATATGGAATGAGATTTTGCATATCTGTTAAACTATTTTTAGAGTCGACATAAAATTGTGCAAAGACAACTCTTTTGGATTGCAAGGCAGGTAGACAAGTTCGAGATTTAGTATAAGACTGACGGATTTTCGGGTGAGGATTCCGGACCCCCACTCCGCCCTTGGCCATGGCACACTGTTCGTGGAACACTGCTCTACAACTATAAATATCGCACTCAAACTTGATCTACTTAGAACGGTTTCAACCGCAATAATTTATATTTCAGTTTTGATGTATTTTATTAATTATTCCAAATGAAAAAATACTGGTAGCTATTTGTTTTAAAAGTTATTAATTAATTTTTAAATGTTTGGTGATAGCCTAATTATTATAATGATATTAAAATATTTTATTTTACATAATTTTGAAATAATTAGGTTTAATTATATTTTATACAAACTAAATTACTTAAAATCTTTATACTTTTCAATTTACTTCGCTTTGTTCTACAGCTCTCCGAGGCCCTGTTTTATTTATAAGGCTCTCTGTCTCATCTAAATTACATCAGGTAAGAGCTGCTTAAAGAATCCAACTCAGCGTAAAAATTATAAATAAATCCGGTTAAAGATTAATAAAAATTCCTATCCTCAAATAGTTAATTATGATATATGGGTATAGTGTACTTTAGATTACATTATATATTTAGTGATAAATCCATAATACTCACCGAGGTATTCTATTTTCCTCCAACAGGAGATGAAGATGTTGATAACAAACAATTTGGAACCTACATCCAGTGGGGCGCTAGCACCTGCCAAGATGATCTCCTGAAGACATTCCTTTCAGGTTATTCGGCTATCAAACGACAGCAAGGAAAAGATGTTAATTTTATCTGTGTTCCACAACACATACAGGACAACATTACAGTCAATACCACGTCAGTAATGAGTTATGGTTCTTTGGGTTACAATCCTTTTTACGCCGAATTCAAGCATCAACTGAATGAGAAAATAGTTCCTTGTGCCTGGTGCTTCGAGCCGTTACATTCTTCAGCAGTTGAGGTATTCCTAGGATTTGATTCGTGTCCTTCCGGTTGGACGGAAGAATACGCAGGGTTCATGATGTCGACTGCCGAGTCTAAGGATTCTATTTGTGTAGATAAACATCCCTCTCCTCCTTACGAACACGAGGAAAGTCACTTGCCAAAAGAAAATCTCTTTTTTGTGGTTTTTCACAGCAGGGATCACGTGGAGAAGAATAGGGATGACTCTGCTATCAAATGCGCTGTTTGTTCGAGGTTAATCGATGAGAAAACGGAAGATTGATGAGAAATTTTGAAATATTCAGTAGCTTGACAATTTGTTTTTGCTATTTGATAAAAAAAGGAGTGATTTTGTCATTTTTTCTGATTACGAATAATTTGAATTTTTTATGACCATTATTTTTAATATTATCGTTTGTCCGTAATAATCTTTCAGAGCATATTTGAATAAAAGGCTTTGAAATAAAATTTATCATATTAATATCTTAATTCGTACTCTTTATAATGAATTTTTTTATAGTTGCTAATATCTTATTAATTTATAACTACCAGTATAAATATTATTTCTTAATTTATCTATGTTTTCATTTATGAAAAGTGAAATAATTGTATTATTAAATATCTTGAACAGTTTTGGTGAAATATCTGGTTAGATTGAATCCACCGCTATGTGTTTTCACAGTACCTTATAATCTATGTAGGTGCATTTTTTGATGATTTATGCTATTCAAGACCAGACAGCAGAATTTCAATACACATGTTTCACTTTAGGGAAAAAGTGTCCATTTATGAAGAATTTTGTTCCAAAATCCATAAAATTAGAGTGGGGTGGGGGTGGCTCAGTCGGTAGCGCGCCAGGCTCGTAATCTGTAGTTCCCAAGTTCGAGTCCCAGCTGGGTCAGCGTTGAGATTTATCTCCGCAAAATTTCCACGCCCTGCCCACGGTCAGTAGGGGACACCGATGGGCTTGAATAAGGCCGCCGTCCGTCGGATGGGACGTTAAGCCGTGGCCCCGTGTGCGGGAGAGCCATACCCTGTGTACGTTAAAGAACACGCTGGAGGGCCTTGACGGGAAGCTACCATCTGCCTCCCAACAGCTGTTCCAGTGGGTCCCCTCTCCCAACCTTCTCTGAGCCTTCGGGGTCCCTGTGGCCTGGCCATTTAGCCCATGGTGTGCAAAAAAGTACCGCTCAGAGGTAAAACAACCCAACCCATAAAATTAGAATACTAAAAAAAAATTCATAAAATTTAAAATATTATAAAAATATAAAATTAACAAAATTTTTTAAATCCTTACTCGAAAAAAGTTTGAAATTTCATTCTGAAACAAATTCGGTATTGTAGCCATTTTAAAATGACGTGTTTTTGTTTCATGGCTATTGATCAATTATATCACTGGACCCATAACAATATTTTTTTTCCTTTGCGTGTTCTGAGAAAGGTGAGTTGCAATTCTTTATCTCAAGATAATAATATGAATGAATCATTTTTGTAGAGATATCATTACGAAGATTCAAGTTCACCAATGTGCCCTGCTTTTTAGTCTGTGAGAATGGGTTTACCTATGATGTTGCAAACATCGCTGTCAGTCGAACAGGATATTACGCCATGCTCTTATGCGATGAAGAGAAAACAGAAACTGTATATATTAAAGAACAATATGGAGGGTTGGGTTGTTTTACCTCTGAACGGCACTTTTTTGCACACAATGGGCTAAATGGCCAGGTCACAAGAACCCCGAAGGCCCAGAGAAGGTTGGGGGAGGGGATCCACTGGAACAGCTGTTGAGACAGGTAGTAGCTTCCCGTCAAGGCCATCCAGCGTGTTCTTTAACGTGCACAGGGCTCTCCCGCACACTGGGCCACGGCTTAACGTCCCATCCGACGGATGGTGGCCTTTCCAAGCCCATCGGTGTCCCTTACTGACCGTGGACAGGGCGGAGAATTTTGCGGAGATAAATCTCAACGCTGACCCAACTGGGACTCGAACCTGGGAACTGCAGATTACGAGCATGGCGCGCTACCGACTGAGCCACCCCGCTCCCGAATATGGAGGGGCTTTGACGGGACATTCCGTCTGTCTCCTAATCTGGACAGGATTTTTCCGGCCCGAGAGACTGCAGGTCTTCGGTATTTCCAAGCGAAAAAAGAAATTGAAAAAAAAAATGTTTAAATACGAAAAGAATAATTTGTTTTCCAAATGTTACTGCATACTGAACATTATAAATTATATGCTCTTTAAAATATTAATTTATTACATTGATTTTTGGAGTATTTGACAACAAATCTGTGTATTATTAAAACTCCCACACTGATTTCGGCTATATTACTTCTTTTCGATGGTTGTGAAAGTAAAACATTTTCCAAATTTTGAGAGAAAATTAACAAACCCGGTTTGTTAGAAGCACTAATGCCACAATTGCGCACTACCGCTTCTTGTGTCTAGAAGTGTGTTTGGGAGTAAATCCAGACACGCTCTTAATAGTGTAAGGTAGGTCATATTCCCTGCACTATTTTCATCATCATCATCATCATCCTCAAGCAGCCATGGGCTACGGAGGTCCAACCAGACCGTGCAATTTAGTTCTCCAAGCAAGTCTATCCTGAGCTACATCTACTGCATCTAGCCACTGCACACCAATTCTAACAAGGTCCTGTTTGACATTGTCTGCCCACCGCATCCTAGGTCTCCCCTTCTTTCTGAGGCCTTTAGGCACATTGTTCATAACCCTATTCGCCAATCTATAATTATTCATACTGGCAACATGGCCAAACCAACGGAGTCTCTCTCTCTGCACAATATGCTGCTTAAAGGAGGTTGCAAACTCCTAATCTCATCATTAGTTACAAAGTTGAACCACCTAATGCCCAATATACTGCGTAAGCATCTGGAATCAAAAGCATCTAGTTTCCTGTTATCTTGTTTACAAAGTGTCCAAGTTTCACTACCATAACTAACCCTAGAAAGAACCAAACTATTATACAGTCTAATTTTAGTCTTTAGGTGTATACGCCTATTTCTCCACACTCTTCATAGATTCTTAAAAGTCCCGGCAGCAATCCCTATTCGTCTATTAATCTCATGCCGCCCATCACCATTATCTGTTACATAGCTACCAAGATAATTATACTGTGACACCTGCTCAAGACTGTAACCATTCAGATTAACTGAATCACAGCCTGCCTGACCAATTTTCATCACTTTAGTTTTCTCTCTGTTTATAACCAAACCTACTCTACTACCATTCTCCAAGTCCATCCAGCGTGTTCTTTAACATGTACATGGTATGACCCTTCAGCATACGAGGCCACGGCATAGCTTCCCATCCGAATGATGGCGGCCTTTCCAAGTCCATCGGATCCCGTTTTTTATGAAGGGTACAGTCGCTCAAAAAAGTATCCGAACGCCATGGTTGACTACAACGTTCAAATAAAATATCTGGCAACGATTTTTTTCAGAAATTAGTGATCTGGCATCCTTCGTGTACTGCACACGAAGGATGCCAGATCATTAAATTCTGAAAAAATCGTTGCCATATATTTTTTCTGAATTTTTTTAATCAACCATAGCGTTCGGATACTTTTTTGAGCGACTGTACAGGACGGGTTACGAAGATAGCCCACACTATACCCTCTTTTTTAATCCTAATTACCTTCCAAGATACTGTAAATTCCTCTGACTAAAAATGCAGCTCTTTGTTTTCCATCTTCCACAACTCTTTAAAAAAAATTTTAAAAAATACCCCCTCAAGCAGCTGCTTGCCACAGAGATCTGACAGGAGCCTGTCAGTTTATATGCCATGGTAGGAGATCTGAGAGGTTGGCAGGAACTCAGCAGAAAAACGACACACACATCCAGGCCTTACCCGGGGCTCGAAAAATTTTAGAAGTTACGTGGTTTAGAATTCGATTATTCTCTAATATAATATAGATATTTTGTGATAATTTAGTTCACTAAGAGTTCAGTTGACTCCTTTTGATATGAGCCGGATTTTTTTGCATAAAATGCGCTAAATCAGATTACCTGTTATCATACCAGTCCGGACAGACAATGCACTCACAACAAGTTACTTTCGTATGTAAGGATAGATTATATAATTTTTTCTCTTAAAATCAAATTGGTAGCTATTTGTTTTAACAGTTTAGAAATTAAATTTAAGGTTATGTATCAATCGATTTCGTATACCGAATACACGGTCAATCATTTATACCTAAAAATAACCTAATAACAACAATCAAATGGGGAGGATGGCAAATTTTTGCACAGACACTTAGATAAGGCAACGTCCGGATAGCTGTTTAACAGAAAGGTGAGAGAGAAAGAAAAGGGGAGAAAAGGGAAATCAAATATTTTTAAGTTTTTAAATCATTTGATTTGCCTTAAACTACAAGTTAATTTGTGCAAAAATTATTTACTACTAGTCAAAACCCCGCCAAACATTTGGGCGCGAAATATCAGTCCATTCAAGACTTCCCATCGACAATGTAGTACTTCATTTCTTCTCTCGTTCGACAATGTACTACTCCCTCCATTCATAAGGTATGCGATGGCAGCACCGCCAGAAGTTTCGCCACTTTCAGAGGTATTACTCCCGATCCACGGCAGCTAGGAACCCGATCTCTTAATCCAATGGTGTCAGTCCTAAGTGGGGTTACCACATCACATTTGGGATCGATCTTTCAAATACCTGGGAAACCACAGGAAACCGAAAATTTCCGCCACTAATGACGTCACACTGCGAACGTACAAGAAACGCGTGCCCGCCTGTTCATTCGTTCATCCGTCCAGAATAGAATATTATATAATGTGATGATTATAATTTTAACAAATTACGATTGAATATTTTAAAATTTATTACTAAAGTTTAAAAGATAAATAGCTACCAGTCGAGTTTTAATTAAAAAAAGTTAATTTTACCACCCATGGTTTCAAATTTTGTTTATTTTGTTATGATGTCCAGATTCGATGATTCGGTCTTATCTGAATGCTTCTGGAGATTTGCAGCATATGAAGTTATAAAGGGCCGCAAGAAAATATTCTCTATGTAAAGCGAAAACATGCATTTCTAATGAGTAATGAACTGAAAACAAACTATATTTGTAAGGAATCAAGAAAATATCTTGATTAAAAAGCAAAAAATATACATTTTTAATGAATACAATAAATTGTCAAAATTATTTTTTTATGCACCTAAAAGTGTTGGGTTCAAAAACTGAGAGAAATGAGCCACATTTGGTACTTTGATTATTTGGTTTACGAGTCAAATTCTTTCGCAATGAGCACCAGGTTGGACCAGAGCCATCTGAATTCACAGCTTCCGGAAAGACTTTAACAAAAGGAAAGAAAGGGCGGAAATTGAATATATGAAAAAAATTGCCATTTATTTTTTCATTTTCATAAAGCAAAGTAATATAAGTTTTATTTTAGTACTTTATTAAAATATGTATAACAATTTTGAAATATTTGACAAATTTTTAAAAATAAGAAGCTACCGGTTTTGTTTTAAAATATTTTAAATAAAATATTTATTTGCATGAAAAGTAAGTTTTTTGTTACTACAATGTTCAGGTTCAATGTGACATAAATATCTCTAGATAAGACTAGAGGTCCTGTATAGTTAGAGGCTGGCCATATCGGTGATTCACTGTCATTGGCTGATTGAGTCACTTGGTTTATGGGTGCCATGTTTTGTCTTACCGTGAGACGAAAGCCTATGAGTTAGGGTATGTACCAAGTTAAAACTTCTCAGTTGTTATAGTTTTATATATTTCTACCACTTTTTTTGTCTATAAAAGCTGCCATATTTTGTGAATGCCTCGCTGCGCTCCATTTGGGTGTAAAAATTTCACTCAAAGAAATCAGTTAATAAATATTTTTTCCCGAGAAACTCCATCAGAATAGAGCAAACGGCTGCAAAAGTGAAACGAGCTGACTGAAAACCAATAAATAATTTCTTTTAAAGTTCACTTGAAAAACGAGCTAATGTTTTCACTTTGTCGTCTGCTTATGCCAGTATTTGTTCGTCTGTCTGTCCGTCTCTCTGTTAACTGTTGTCTGTCCATCTGTCTTTCCACCTGTCTGTCCGTCTAGACAATTTTTTTTTACTTTTAGAGCTAAATGAAATATTCTTTTTGGATTGGATAGATATCGAACAAATATTGTGATTTGCAATTTTGAATAATTTCAATAGCTTTATAGCGCCCTCTAGCGGTGGGAAAAGATGGAAAATGCTAAAATTTCAAACGATTATTACAAACAAACTATTTGCACTGGAAATCTGAAATTTTGGTAGTAGAGTATTATGGGCAGAAGGTTTACAACGGCAACAAGGTTTTGCCATCTTAGCCAAAAGGGGGGTGCGAAAATGAAACTATTTTAAGAGATAAATGAAACAATGTTTTTTTTTTTGTTTTACAGGCACTGACAAAATATTAATGATTTAAACAATATTTGATAATTTCAGCGTTACCTGTAGACGTTTAAACGTCTATAAATCAATAAATATTTTTGAAAAAAGCCGGCGTTAGTTCAACAGGTTAGAATGCTCTGGCATGTTTCTGGAGAGATGCGGGTTCGAATCCCGTATGTCGGAGAATTTTTTCCACAAAAATATTAATATTTTTTTCGAATCCCCATCTGCTGCAATTTCCAGTGTTAGAGAGTGCCAAAGGCGGTAAATAAAAACTCCAAAAGCGACCTTTAACGGCGGAAAAAAGCTATAAAATACCAAATCTTTAAGTAAATATTGCAAACGATCTATTTTTGCTAGAAACTTAAGTTTTTGGTCATAGAGTGTAATGATCAAGTGGTTTACCCTAATAGTAATGATTTGTCCCGTTGGTAAAATGCAACTTTTCTGCTTTAAGAGATAAATGAAAACTTTTTTTTGCATATTACAAATACTAATAAAATATTAATAGTTTATTTTCTGAATTATACAGTAGTCCGAATTTTCTGTCAGAGGGTACTGAAAATGTAAAATAACTAGAAGAACGCATATCGCCTTTGGCGCATATGGGAATCTCATTTTCAAAGAGAATGAAGTTCTTCCTTTGCCTACCTTTTCACTCCTTAAAAGTTTTAATTATGGATGTTCGTGTTGTTTTCTGCTGAGGTTCCGCCTCCTCATGGACATTCTACTATGGCGTATAAACTGACAGGTTCCTGTCAGACCTCTTACAAGCAGCTGCTTGAGGGGTTATTCATTTATTTTTAATATATGATGGGGGGGAAATGCACATATTAATATTTTCAAAGGGTCAAGTGATTTCGTTTCAAAGGGTCAAGTGATTGTTGCCAATGGTAACTTCGTAACCTTCACATTTCAACACCAAAATTTTAAACTTCTAGCATAAATACATCGTTTGGAATATTCATTTGATATTTTGGAATTTTCAACTTTTTCCACCGTTAGAGGGCGCAGTTATATCTTTTGGGAGATTCAAAAATTGCAAATCGTAATATATCATTAATTCCTATCTAACACAAAAAGATTTTTTTATTTATCTGTATAAACCAAAAGTTCGATGTGTACAGACGGACAGACAACAAAGCGAAATTATTTCTTTTTTTTAAAGAAAAAAAAAAGTCCTAAAATTTACTTTTCCTTTTTCTAGCCGTTTTCTAAAGTGCTTCCAATCATGAACACTAAAATCTGTATCAAATATTGCCCTACTCTTTTCTGGAATCCATAAGTATCCGTGCAATACCATTCAGATATGCACGCTAAACAATCTGAGCGGGGGAGGGGGTGGCTCAATCGGTTGCGCGCCAGGCTCGTAATCTATAGTTCCCAGGTTCGAGTCCCAGCTGGGTCAGCGCTGAGATTTTTCTCCGCAAAAATTCCCCGCCCTGCCCACGGTCAGTAGGGGACACCGATGGCTTGGAAAGGCCGCCGTCCGTCTGATGGGACGTTAAGCCGTGGCCCTGTGTGTGGGAGAGCCATACCCTGTGCACGTTAAAGAACACGCTGGATGGCCTTGACGGGAGGCTACCATCTGTCTCCCAACAGCTGTTCCAGTGGGTCCCCTCCCCCAACCTTCTCTGAGCCTTCGGGGTCCATGTGACCTGGCCATTTAGCCCATGGTGTGCAAAAAAGTGCCGCTCAGAGGTAAAACAACCCAACCCAATCCGAGCGACGACAAAACATGGCGTTCAATTTTGAGATGGCCAACCTCTACCTATATAGGGCTTCTAGATAAGATCTGGCCAAACTTATTTAGCTGAGGGGCCGCTTAGAAAACTGAAATAGAATGGTGACCGCATAGAATACTGAAATGGAACGGTGGGCGCATAGAAGACTGAAATGGAATGGTGAGCCGAACAGAATTACTGAAATGGAATGGTGAGCCGAACAGAATTACTGAAATGGAACGGTGGGCGCATAGAAAACTGAAATGGAATGGTGGGCCGCCAAATGAAATACGTAATCAATAACTTATGTGTAACGAAAAAACGTGTTGGGTTGGGTTGTTTTTCTTCTGAGCGGCACTTTTTTGCACACCATGGGCTAAATGGCCAGGTCACATGGACCCCATAGGCTCAGAGAAGGTTGGGGGAGGGGACCCACTGCAACAGCTGTTGGGAGGCAGATGGTAGCCTCCCGTCAAGACCATCCAGCGTGTTCTTTAACATGCACAGGGTATGGCTCTCCCGCACACGGGGCCACGGCTTAACGTCCCATCCGATGGACGGCGGCCTTTCCAAGCCCATCGGTGTCCCCTACTGACCATGGGCAGGGCGGGGAATTTTGCTGAGATAAATCTC
This sequence comes from Ryuthela nishihirai, assembly GCA_038380435.1. Lineage (NCBI taxonomy): Eukaryota > Metazoa > Arthropoda > Arachnida > Araneae > Heptathelidae > Ryuthela > Ryuthela nishihirai. Next base: position 36,531,218 of record JAWZYU010000029.1, read on the forward strand.
AACGCTGACCCAGCTGGTACTCGAACCTGGAAACTGCAGATTACGAGCCTGGCGCGCTACCGACTGAGCCACCCCCGGCCCGAAAAAAAAAAGTGAAGCATAAACAACATAATTTTATTAAAATTGATTATTTTAATGAGAATTCGCTTCGCAAATTTTTACAAATTTATTTGTCATCAGTAGCTCTAAGGCCGCACAAAAAGAGGGGGAAAGCCATAGTGTGCCGAGGTCAGATTATCCTGTTCGAGGGAAAACATGATAGAAAATTTCATAATGAGTTCCATGAAGAAAGCTGGTAAATAGAGAATTTTTGCTCTGAAATCGCAGTTCATTCTTATTTCCTCTTCCATTTCTGATTAGGTGCAACAGGTGTCTAATGTTCCCCCAAGACACGATGCAGATATAGATAGCGCGTGAAACCCGCTGTCACATTCTCAACAGGATCTACGTTATTCAAAAGACCAGCTCGGCTTATTTCTTCATTGGTCTTAAATCACATACAGAAATTCTGCACTTTTCTTATCAGTTGCTTAATTCCAAGCCTTGACAGAGTTCTTTCAAGAATGCTTGCCTTTTTCTTGTAGGAAAAGAAATGAGAATTCTGATAAGATAATCTTTAAATTATAATTCCTTCGCAAAAAAGGTAAGTGTGCACTTATATCATTTTTATTTTAACCGAATATGTGTTAAATTTGCTGAAATTGTTTAATAAAAACAAATAAATATTCCCTCAAACAGCTGCTTGTCGCAGAGGTCTAACATTAATTAAAGATCTCGCTCAAATATATTTCAATCTAGGTTTTTCAACAATATGCGTTCCGTGTTTAAAGAGATATGGAAGCTGAAACGTTTAGCAAGTTATCTCGTTCTACGAAAAATCACTAGAGATTGCTAAAAATTAATATAATTTCCTGAACTGCTAATAACTAACACGTAATAGTAAAGTTTAGTATAGCCATCCCCCGAATTACACGGTATGTAGGTTCTGGGAAATCGCCGTGTAAATCGAAACAGTGCAAAACGAAATCAACAAATTATAGAAAAAAGAAGGATTGATTTCGAAAAAAATCCTTGTTATCAATAAAAAGTACATTGCAAGTTTTATTTACGCATATCTATCACAAATTTCGGTTCCTCAGTCATAATAAGCATGAATGCAACGTAGTTTTATACTTTCTTTGCAATAATTCAGAAAATTAGAAATTAATGAAAAAAAAACCTCAAATAACGCTTGCCATAGAGGTCTGACAGTTTAATACGCCATAGTAGAAGATCTGTGAGGATGGCGGGACCTCAGTAAAAAGACAACACAAACATCCATGCCTTATCTGGGATGCGAACCCAGGTCTCTTTGATCGGTAACCAAGCGCGCCAATCACTAAGCTTAGATTAATTTCTCATGTATTTCTTTTTGGTCACTTAAAATGCTCATCCTTAATACAGACCTATCGAATTTTAAAGAATATTTATGAACTGAATATAAATTAGAAATTAAGCATTTGCCCCAACATTTAGTGCTTTATATTGTAAAATTAGCATTCATTTAATATATTATGAAACAGTATACTCACAATTCAGTTATATTTAACCTATATAATAGTCTAAAACAGGAGTTCTCAACGGGGAGTACAGTCGCTCAAAACAGTATCCGAACACTATGGTTGATTACAGAATTCAGGAAAAATATCTGGCAACGATTTTTTTAGAAATTAGTGATCTGGCAACCTTCGTGTCACGTGACGCGAAGGTTGCCAGATCACTAATTTCTAAAAAAAATCGTTGCCAGATATTTTTTCTGAAATCTGTAATCAACCATAATGTTCGGATACTTTTTTGAGCGACTGTACGCGGTAAAACTTTTTGGAGTACGCCGTGAGAACTCAAAGGTCGCTAGATCTAGTAACAAAGTCGCTAGGTTGGCATTATTATACTATAACTATAGTTTTATGTATCTATATAAGGGATACGCCAGTTACATGTACATTTCCAGGAGGTACGTGAAGCATAAAATGTTGAGAAACACTGGTTTAGAAAAAAAATTTCGGTCTAGAAAAGTTAGATCTCGCTGCCGATAGAAAACAGACTTCATTTCATTAAGATGTCTCGAGAGAGATTGCATTATAATGCCAAGAATAATTTTAGGAAATGAATATAAATATCTTTTTATTCTTGAAAATCAATATTGTCGCTTAAAGTCATTTAGTTGATTTTTACTTTGCCTAAAATAAACCTCAATCCATACCGTGTAAAATGGAGTCTATTATCGTATAAAACGGAGTCTATAATAGTGTAACGCGGAGTTTATATTAGTGTAAACTGATGTATATAATAGTGTAAAATGGAGTCTATAATAGTGTGAAACGGAGTCTATAATAGTGTAAAACGAAATTGGTTGCACTTTCTTGACCTTGTCAAACCGAAACCATGTAAACCTAGTACCGTGTAAGTCGAAGGCTTCGACTTGCACGGTACTCGGTGTAAGTCGACATCGTTATTGCTTTAGTTTTAATTTTCCTTTATTAACATTTCATAGCAATTATTCAAACTGAAATTGTTGCTGTTAAATATTCGGATTTCCGTAACTATCTAAATATCGAATACTGTTGAAAATCGAGACTTAAATTGATTTCATTGAGATCTTTGAATTACAAAAAATTCGTATTTAAAAAAGAAGCAAATTCTACAGGAGAAAAATTACTTCAGAAACACCTGTCACCTCATAATCTGATGTTTCCAGTTCAAGACCCAACTGTGTCTGCTTTGGGATTTATCTCCGTTAACCTCTATTCTTCTTTCGGTGAGAAAAAGGACACCATTTAGCTTGGAAAGACGTCATCCGTCGAATGGAGACGTCAAACAGTGGTTCCGTGTGATTAAGAGACATACCCTATGCACGTTCAAGTACAAGATCAATGGCCTTGACGGGAGACTCTATAGTTCTCTTAAAAGTGGTCTAGTGAATTCCTTTCTCCAACCTGGGACACTATTACAGTAAATGACGTTGCAATTAAAACAAAAGAAAAGTTTTATTATAATTTCATTTCTAAAAATTGAACTGGTAGTTTCTTATTTTTAAAAATTTGGTTGTTATTTTTAAAATATTTTTAATCATTATAATAAAATTCAAATTAATAAATTAATTTACTTTAAGTAGTTCTGAAATAAATAGATTTGACTGAAATTTTAAACAAATTCAATCATTTTGTTTTTTGTTCATAATTAATTTCCCTCCTTTCTTTCCTCCTTTTGTTCAAGGCTATCCAGGCCTGATGTATCAAGGTAGCCTAGCCTCAATCCTCTCTGAACCTTGGGATTCTTGTGACCTGACCATTTAGCCCATTGCATGCAAAAAAAGAGTGCCACTCAGAGGTAAAAGTCCCACCTTTGTTGGGTTGAGTTGTTTTACCTCTGAGCGGCACTTTTTTGCACATAACGAGCTAAATGGCCAGGTTATAAGGACTCCAAAGGCTCAGAGAATATTGGGGGGAAGGAGACTGGGCAGTTGATGGGAGACAGACGGTACCCTCCAGTCAAAATCATCCAGCGTGTTCTTTAACGTACACAGGGACATGACGTAACGTCCCATCCGACAGACGGCGGCCTTTCGAAGCCCATCTGCGTCCATTATTGACCGAGAGCAGAGTTTGAAGTTTTGCGGAGATAAATCTCAACGCTGGCCCAGATGAGACTCGAACCTGAGAACTATAGATTACGAGCCTGCCACGCTACAGACTGAGCCACCCCCGCTCCCCCAACCTGGTATTGATTACATTAACCATAACCTATACACAATTCACAAACGTAAAGTGATTTTTTTTCGTTTGTTTTTCTTTTTTTTTGAAATTAGAATAAATATATAGAATTTACTTTTCCTTTTTCCAGCATCATGCTAATCCGAACTCTGTACATGTTGCCGATGCTCCTGGGCAGGACTTTCGATGCACGCCACGACACGGTTGGTATCGACATTTTTCCTGACGAAGAAATTCAGGAGGCAAAGGTGAGTTTCCTCGGCTGATTTTTAAAAACATTTCGAATGTTTATCTCATGGAAATAAAGGTAAGGTTTCTCGTATCTGACCTAACAGCTAAACATGCTTTTATAAAAAAAAAAGTATAGGAAGTTTATATCCTAAAAAGTGCTAGCAATTATATTCGTCTCTGTGGAATCCGGAACATTATCTTAAATTCTATGGAATTGCCTCTCTGAATCTCCCGAAAGTAGCTGAAATCAGTGATGGACAAACTGGGTGTCGAAGAAAATATAAATTAAATAAAACCAAGAGATATATTATTTATTTTCAAATAGCATACAATAAAGTTAATCATTTGTTATAAATTTATTAAAACATTTATGAATATTTTAAAGTTAACTGCCAAATTTTGAAATATAAGTAGCTACCAGATGAATCTTAAAAGAATAAATTTAATAAAATGCTTATGGAGAAAAATACAAAACTTTTCATCACCTTCGAATATTGGAGAACATATGAATGTTTTATTTCTACTATTGTTCTACCTACATCTTGATTTTCTATGTGGCGCATTAAACAAACAGGCTCCTGTAAGACCTATGTGGCTGCTTGCGGAATAATTTATTATTTTATTTTCTATTCTTTGAAAAGATGATATTTTTACTTTTCTAGGTTCTAACTGAGACGTTTTATCGCTCTAACTACCAGATGATAGAAACCTCTTCAGATGTGAAAGATTTCTTGAGTATCAGTGGAGCGCTGTCCCTTAAGGTCAAAGCTGGAGCTTTTGCAGTGAGAGGATCAGGATCATACTTGAAAGAGAGTCTGAGTGCAACAAATGTAGTAGACGTCCTCACTAAAGTAAACTATCGCACGGTAAGTTTGGGATATATACTGCAGTAGCTATGTAATTAATTGTGTTTTAATGTAATTACTCTATTTAGATAAATTGTCTTCATGTTAAAAGGCTAACTTTGTTTATGAAGGTGTATATACGGATTAATTAACGTTTTTGCTAGTGTAATCTCAGAACCTAAATACTGTTAGAAATTTAGAATACACTTGTTTAAACATTGCATTACCCAATTCAATTGGTTATGAAAAATATTTTAAGTACCGTTTATTCAATTACAATTCATTTACGACTAACATCAACATCATGAATCTCATAGGCATAATTTAAAAAAAGTACAAATGATCAAAGAAAAAACTGCACTTGGATTTAAAGCTATTTTAAAATAAAAGTATTTAATAAAAAACGTTATCTATATAATATGCAGTAAAACATTTTTATATTTGCGTTTCTATAACCAAACAATTTCCAGAAACTAGTATAATACTTTTATCAAAATCTGCTACTTTAAATTGTACTTTAATAAATTAACTGAGGCCAGATCTGGATCTAGAAAAAAAATTTAATGCAGGGGGGGGGGCGCAAGAGACTGAATTTCCGTTGCAGTGGAACGTTTTTCCCTTCGTTTCATAGGTTTTTAAAAAAATTCCATAAAAAAAATGCATCAAATTTTCCAAGTTTAATACTTTTTGGCCTCCATTAACCTACTAGCAATCTCAGGAGGGGGAGGAGCATGATCTCTCTGCTCCCCCCCCCATAGGTCCGGCTCTGGTTGTATAATTGTAATTGTATAAGCAGTAAGTATTTAGCAGCCATTAAAAAATGACTGCTAAATAACAGAATCATAGCAATATTTTTTTACGAAAGACTTGTGTTTCATAAATTTTATTTCTTTATATATAGTATTCAAATTCTTTTTATTCTCTATTATATATAGTATTCAAAGACTTTGCGTAATTCTGCAAAGCCTCTGAACAATTGGTTAATGCATCGCGACGAAGACTTGGGCACCCATTACGTCCAAAGCATCACCTATGGAGGTGATCTCATTGCTTGTCTGAGGTTTAAAGCCAAAAGAGAGAAAGATCTCCAGGATATCAGAGGCACTGTAAAGGCATCTTTGGAAGCAGGAAGTGCTCTAGAGTTAGTGGCAGATGGTAAGATGCTAAATTTCTGTGCAGAAAATATATTTTCTAATTTTAGTTAAATTTTATACTTTTGTTTAATGAACTGCATTCTCTTGGATGATGGAGAAATTGTCAGTTACTAATTACAAATTACCATCGATTATTAAAATGATTCTTTTTTTAATTTCTCTCGTAAAAAGAATTAGTTGCAAAAATTTTGAATCTAATGCAAATGAAATGTAATTGTTTACGAATATGAATATAATTGATTTCTAGAATGAATTACTGGAGTTCTTGAAATATTTGCTCTTTAATCATTAAATAAAAGTTATATTTATAATATATATATATATTTACATTAATATTAATATATGTTTTAATATATATTGCTTTTGAGTTGTTTTACCTCTGAGCGGCACTTTTTTGCACACAATGGGATGAATGACCAGGTCACAAGGACCGCAAAAGCTCGGAGAAGGTCGGGGGAGAGGACCCACTGGAACAGCTGTTAGAAGACAAATCGTAGTTTTCAACGTGTTCTTTAACGTGCGTAGGGTCCGACACACGGGCTACGGTTTAACGTTCCATTCGACGGACGGCGGTCTTTCCAAGCCCATCGATATTGACAGTGGGCAGGGCGGGGAGCTTTGCGGAGATAAATCTCAACACTGGCCCAGCTGGGACTCGAACCTAGGAACTGAAAATTACGAGCCTGGTGTGCTACCGATTGAAGCACTCCCGCTCCATATATATTGCTTATGATATATTAATTCACTACTTGAATAGGAACAAACTCACGTCATGCAAATACAGAGATAGATTCGAGCTCAATAATTTTTTTGGACAAAAATGTGATAGAAAATAAAACATCTCAATCAAATCTTTATCACATTTCAACAACAGCATAAACGCACACGGAATCTTCGTTTAGTAAGTGTGGCTATTTCACTTCAAACACGAACAGAATGCGAAAAAGCTCTTACCACTGTTCTCCAATCTTGAACGACGTCCAGCAAATTCAGATCCCGTTTAATCGGTAGCGCGCCAGGCTCGTAATCTGTAGTTCCCGGGTTCGAGTCCCAGCTGGGTCAGCGTTGAGATTTATCTCCGCAAAATTCCCCGCCCTGCCCACGGTCAGTAGGGGACATCGATGGGCTTGGAAAGGCCGCCGTCCGTCGGATGGGACGTTAAGCCGTGGCTCCGTGTGCGGGAGAGCCATACTCTGCGCACGTTAAAGAACACGCTGGATGGCCTTTACGGGAGGCTACCATCTGTCTCCCAACAGCTGTTCCAGTGGGTTCCCTCCCCCAACCTTCTCTGAGCCTTCGGGGTCTTTGTGACCTGGCCACTTAGCCCATGGTGTGCAAAAAAGTGCCGCTCAGAGGTAAAACAACCCAACCCAAGATCCCGTTTAATCAATTGATGATGTCATGAACGGAAGTATAATACATCTACTTTTACTGAGATGCAGGTTTCTTTAAAATATATCTTACAAATGATTATAATAGTAAATATATTGCTTTTACAGCAATAAAACAAAATGGAAAAAATTAAAGCTTTTAGATAAATATATATTTCATTTATTATTGTTATTAAATATTGTTTTATTCCTTTGTTTGATATATCCTAAAGCAACTTGTAATAATATTTTACTAAATGTATATAAAAGAGTTACCGCTATTCATAATGTCATCCCTAAGATTATCCTCAACTATCTATCTGATAGGTCACTCCATGTCAAAGTGCGGAATGATCTCTCATCGTGGAAACCTATATTGGGAGGAATCCCTCAGGGTTCTTTCCTCGGTCCAACCTTGTTCCCCCTGCCCTCGGTCAGTTTTGTACAACGATGGGTTTAGAAAAACTGCTCGCTGTCCGTCGGATGGAATGTTAAGCCGAGGCGGGAGAGACATACCCTGTGCACTTTAAAGGGCACGCTAGATGACTTCACGGGAGTTTACCATCTGTCTCATAACAGCTTTTAGTGAGTCCCCTCCCCCCCAAACTACTCTGAGCCTTCGGGGTCCTTGTGACATGACCATTTAGCCCATTGTTTGCAAAAGAGTGCCGCTCAGAGGTAAAACAACCCAACGTAATTTTTTTATAGATTTTATTGTAATTCAAATTTTGTCGGTAATTGTCTCAACAGCAATAAATAAAATAATAGAAAATTTTAATTTGATTTACTCGCGTCAAAAGATTTTATTAACTGTCTTCTTCCTTTATATTATGCATTTACACAGCCCTATAAAATCATTGGAAAGTTTCATGATATGCCAATGGATACGAGTTACGATAGGTCGAATATTTAACTGTAGTGTCACTCCTCCTTTAAAAAGTTCTTTAAAATTGACGAAAATTGAAAGAATTGTTAGACGAATAAATAAATTAATTAATTAATTAAGTAAACAGTTTGATATAACAAATTATTTCATTGGCTTTGAGAAAAATTCCTACGCCTTTCAAATTATGCTATTAAATATTCCAATTACCATAATTTTTCAAATATTGAACGAATGTTACTAAAATTCAAGATTTACACAGACTTGATTTGGATCTTTAATTTATTTCAGTTAAATTCGCATGAAGAGTTTATTGCTCAAGACATCAAATACTAATTTGTCTCTTTCCTTTGGCATGACGTAGACAGCCCCAAATTGAGTTGGTAAGGTCGTGTTTTTCCAGAATAGTTCTAATCTCTTTTTTTCCCTCAGGAAAATTGGAAATGTTGGAGGAAAAACTCGAAAACAAGGCCCAGATGGAGATCATTTATTTTGCTACAGTCCCACTGGAAGGAATTCCACATAACATCACGGGTCTGCGAGAACTTGTCAGACACTTTGACGACCACGTGAAGAGAGTAAACAATGGATGGGGAGTGCCTATAGAAGTGGAACTCAACGAATTATCATCTCTAAATAATCGATTTATGTTCCTGAAAAATATGTGAGTATTGTAAAATTTATTGTGTTATCTAAATGTTTCATTAGTAATCCTTTCAAATCGCTCTTGATCGCCATTTGTTTAATTCCGAAAGTAGTAATCAAACCTCCATTCAACATGTTTCTCTCTCTCGCCAGTTCACACCAATAAACTGTACAAAGAATACGCCTATATAATATATAATTTTCGATCAGGAACACTTTTTGGTCTAGTACCTTTATCTACCATATTAAAGATCTTTAATATGGTAGGTATTAAGATATGGTATGGTATTAACCATACCATATCTTATATTATTAAAATTGGATTAAGATATGGTATGGTATTAACCATAAATTGGTTTTCATTAGTTAATCCCATTTTTAAATAGGATTAAGATTAATCCTATTTAAAAATAATAATTTTTAATAATTAATAATTAATAATTTTTAATAATTAAAATAATTAAAAATTGGATTAAGATATGGTATGGATATATGAGAGGTATATGATGCGTGGCATAATGGTACCGCGTTCTAGCATGAATCTGGAGAGTTGCGGGTTCATTTCCCGCCGCGTCAGCGATAATTTTGGTCTGTAAATGGTAGCTAGGTAGTCACTGGAAGGAGAGCTATGCACCAATCCCCTGTGATGATGCATAGAACCGGCCAGGCCTAGCACCTAATGTCCGACCCCGCCTTCTCGTGGTGCAGACCGTCAGTACCTTTCAAAAGAGATACTCTCTTGTGGAAGTGAACGGAAGGGGAGGGCTGCCAGATTAGTGGGGCCTACTGATCTGGACAACTATGGCTACTTTTCTTTTTTTTCTACCCTGCTGAGGAGTGGTCAACCACACAGGGTCCTGGTGCTGACCATACAAACCCACTGGACTGGACAGATATATGGCTCTGAGTTTGATTATGGATCCTGATTTTGCTGCACTGGTGGGCTTCTGTGGAGGGAAAATCTTCCGCTGTGTTTTCTGTTTGTTTGTGGGTTGACAGCCCCAAGTGAATAGATTCACAGGATATGTTTATCAGGTGGTGGATAATCCTGAGCAGAGGTCATCGCAGGCACCTGAACTCTTTGCTTCTATTGGCATCGTCAAATTCTACATTGGAGGAAGTCTTCCAGTGTAGATGGCTTCAGCCTTTAGTGGTGGGGGAACGGGTCTCTGCCCCATGTCAGCGATTAGGGGGCTGTTTGATATTGTCGGCATTCCCTCTCTCAATAAACATAGTTTCTTTAAACATCCCACTAACCATTTTCTCTCCATAGGTAGTTGGAATGTGAGGACTCTGCACAGAGCTTTTTCTCTTGATGTCCTTACACAAGAATTCCACCATTATAATTTAGATATTCTCGGCTTGCAAGAGACCAGATGGACAGATAAAGGTCAGATTCTTAAAAATAATCTTAAATTTCTCTTTTCAGGGAGTTACGACAATAAGCATCACCAAGGTGTGGGTCTGCTTCTCAGCAGACACGCTACGATGCTCTTCTAGGATATGAGTGCATTAATGAAAGGTTTCTTACAGCAAAATTTCAGACAAGCGTTAAAGACTTGAATGTTATCTGCTGTTATGCCCCCACTGAGGATGCCGATGAGGATGAGAAGGATAGGTTTTATGAACAACTTCAGGATATTTTGAATTCTGTCAAGAAAGGAGCTATTACCCTTGTTCTTGGTGACTTCAATGCCAAAGTTGGTACTGACTCTGACCTTTGGGGAGGAGTAATAGGCCCTTTTGGTATTGGTAGCTGCAATGGCAATGGGCAACGTCTCCTACAGGTAAGTAAACTCAATGGATTCAAAATAACTAACACTTATTACAAACACCGCGACATACATAAGTACACATGGGTTTCACCTGATGGGCTGCATAAGAATATGATTGATTACATATTAATTAACGGCAAATGGGCTAGTTCTGTTAGGAATACCAGGGCATATAGGGGAGCTGAAATTGGATCTGACCATTACCTTGTTAAAAGTGTCTTGCAACTTAAACTTAAAAAGTGTTTTGCTAGGGTTAAAAAAATTGCTTTTAATACTGAAGTTCTGAAAGACCCAGTTATAGCCAAAGCTTACCATGATAGGTTACTTAGTCATTATGACAGTCATGGTATGCTTACTACTGAAGTTGAGGAAGAATGGGATCATTTTAAACAGGCTTTTTTGGACACTAACAGTACTCTTTTAAGAAAAAAGGAGCAGAAGAGACAGAATTATCTGAGTGATAAGGCACTTGAGCTTATTTCGGAAAGAAAGAACTGCAGGAATGTCCTTAATCAATACCCTACTAGTCCTAATAGAAAGCATTACAGAGAACTTAATAAACGTGTAAAAGATCAGTTAGCTGCTGATAAGAATCTTTGGCTTGATGGTTTGGCTGACAAAGCCGAGGAAGCAGTTAGACAGCACAACAGCAGAGAGCTGTACGAGATAGTTAATGTTTTGTGTGGTAGAAAACGGACAGGTATACAGGGCTTGAAGGATAAACAAGGTAAGGTTATAGAAGGTGAGGATTCTGTCATGGCTAGGTGGGCTGAGCATTTCAGTGATATTCTAAACAATGCGGTTAGTTCTATTCCCATTGTTTGCAATGATGATAGATGCATTGGTGCTTTAATGTTGGCCCTATAACGCAATCTGAAGTTATTTTGGCTGTTTCTAAACTTAAACTTCATAAATCCCCAGGGGTAGATGAAATTACTGCAGAAATGCTTAGAGCTGGAAATGTTTCGGTTACCACTTGGATGACTGAAATTCTGAATATCTTTTATGATAAAGACATGGTTTCTAAGGATTTTACCAGAGCTATTGTTATCCCTATTTTCAAAAAAGGTGATCGCAGTTCTTGTGATAACTATAGGGGTATTAGCCTACTCTCTGTTCCAGGTAAAGTTCTTTCCATGATTGTGCTTAATAGAATTAAGAATCTGGTTGACAGTCAATTGCGTGATGAGCAATGTGGATTCAGAACTGGTAGGGGATGTGTGAATCAGATATTTTCACTTAGGCAGATTCTTGAGAAATGTTTAGAGTTTCAGAAACCTTTGGTTGCTAGCTTTGTTGATTTCAAAAAGGCTTTTGACTCTGTGATCGTCATAATTTGTGGTTGATTGTGAAATCATATGGTATACCAGACAAGTTAGTTAACATAATGAAAGCTCTCTATAATAACACTGAGTCGTGTGTGAGAGTTGGTAAGGCTTGTAGCAATTTGTTTAGCATTACTTCTGGTGTTCGACAAGGGTGCATTTTGTCTCCTTTTCTCTTTAGCTTGGTTATTGATTATGTTATGCGAAATTCACTTCAAGGGAAAGATTTTGACCTTAAATGGACTGGAGATACGAAAATTTCTGATTTAGATTATGCTGATGATTTAGCCCTTTTGGCAAATGATGTTGATGAGATGAACTCTTTCATTCGAGCTGTTGATGAGACTGGTAGTAGAGTAGGTTTGGTTATAAACAGAGAGAAAACTAAAGTGATGAAAATTGGTCAGGCAGGCTGTGATTCAGTTAATCTGAATGGTTGCAGTCTTGAGCAGGTGTCACAGTTTAATTATCTTGGGAGCTATGTAACAGATAATGGTGATGTTCGGCATGAGATTAACAGACGAATAGGGATTGCTGCCGGGACTTTTAAGAACCTATGGAGAGTGTGGAGAAATAGGCGTATACACCTAAAGACTAAACTTAAACTGTATAAATAGTTTGGTTCTTTCTAGGGTTAGTTATGGTAGTGAAACTTGGACACTTTGTAAGCAAGATAACAGGAAACTAGATGCTTTTGATTCTAGATGCTTACGTAGTATCTTGGGTATTAAGTGGTTTAATTTTGTAACTAATGATGAGGTTAGGCAAAGGAGTCTGCAACCTCCTTTAAGCAGCATATTGTGCAGAGAGAGACTCCGCATGTTGCCAGTATGGATAATTATAGATTGGCGAATAGGGTTATGAACAGTGTGCCTGGAGGCCTCAGAAGGAGGGGGAGACCTAGGATGCGGTGGGCAGACAATGTCAAACAGGACCTTGTTAGAATTGGTGTGCAGTGGCCTGATGCAGTAGATGTAGCTCAGGATAGACTTGCTTGGAGAACTAAATTGCATGGTCTGGTTGGACATCCGTAGCCCATGGCTGCTTGAGGATGAGGATGGATGGATCGATGGGATGGTATTAACCATAAATTGGTTCAAAACAGTAATAATGTTTTAGCATAAAAGAAGATAGTTTGTGTGTTAGTTTGTTTGTTTATTTGTGCCTATCCGCTTATGCACTCTGCCAAGGTTACCTTGACGATGAAGGCCATGCCAACTCTTTTGATGACGTCATCTACAGTTCTCAGGTTCGAGGCCCACATGGACCATGGTTGAGATTTATCTCTGCAAAACTCCCTGCCTCGGTCAGTAGGGGGCATCGATAGGATTGGAAAGTCTCCCCATCCATCGGATTTGACGTCACGTCGTGGCTCCGTGTGTGGAAGTTAGGTTGTTCTACTTTTTTGCACACCATGGGCTAAATGATCAGTTCACATGGCCCTCGAAGGCTCAGAGAAGGTTGGAGAGGGAACCAACTGGAACAGTTGTTGGGAGACAGATGGTAGCCTCCCGTCAAGACTATCCAGCGTCTTCTTTAACGTGCACAAGGTATGGCTCTCCGCACACGGAGCCACGGCTTAACGTTCCATCCGACGGACGGCGGCCTTTCCAAGCCCATCGGTGTCCCCTACTGACAGTGGGCAGGGAATTTTGCGGAGATAAATCTCAGCGCTGACCCAGCTGGGACTCGAACCTGGGAACTACAGATCACGAGCCTGGCGCACTACCGACTGAGTCACCAACGTGTGTGAAAGAGCCATAATATGTGTAAGTTAAAGATCACGCTAATGACCTTAAAGGGAGGTTACCATCTGTCTCCTAACAGCTGTCCAGTGGATCCCTTTCCCTAACCTTCTCTGAGGCCTCGGTGTCCTAGTGGCCTGGCCATTTAGCTACTATGTGCAAAAAAAAGTGTCCCTCAAAGGTAGTATGTAGCATGTAATATAATTAAGATTTTTCGAGGTACCACGATAAAAGATTCCATAACCTTCTCCATCTGAGGATATCCAATAAATGGCATGAGTCGCAAAGGACAACACAGAAATCACCAAAAGGTGAGCCCCAAGGGGCAGAAAAACAATGAAAATATGATAGATAAAGGTACTAGACCAAAAAGTGTTCCTGATCGAAAACCAATGGTCTAGCCCTCTTGAATCTGCTCATAGGATCATGATCATACTTTAAAATGTTAGTAATGAAATCGTGAGGATTCGTGTCCACAGCTACTAAGAATTTCTTAGAGATCTGTTTTATATGGGTGTAAATATACTGGACGCCTAAATCTCCATGTGTTTGTCTGTTGGTCACAAACCATGGGGCATTTACCGCCTGTCTCAAGATTTTATTTTGATAGATCTGGAGTTTCTTAATATTTACCTTTGACGTGTTAGCCCCTATGGGGGCTGCATATGTTATAACAGGTCTAAGAACTGTATGGTAAAGTAGTAACTTATGATCAATGGAGAGAATAGAATTCCTCCCCATTAATGGGCCAAGTTGGCATCGAATCATGTTTGCTTTTTGCAGAACATTTTCGATATGCTTGTCCCATTTGAGCTTGCTATCCCTCAAAGGTAGAACAACCCAACCTATTATTTATTTGAAGCGTTTATTATAGAACTAACGGTATGTCGTTCCATGATCACTTCCCTTAATCCCAATTTTTAAACAGGATTAATTTCTCTTACCGCAGTTTTTTCAGCGGGTGAATTCTACAACATAACCACCGAGATTTTTAACGTTATTACTGAATCTCATCGAAATTTCTTATCCCTGAAGCAAATCAAACATTCATGAAAAATTTCCCGTTTTCTTCTAGAGCTCTCGAAACGGAACTTCAGTTTTTCGAGGAAAGCTTTAATGATCTCTTGTCTACGAAATCAGGATTGTTGAAGTGGTTGAAGACACTTCCGCCGACTCTGACTAAAGAGCAGGAAGCACAGGTACGTCATATTGGCCACGTTATGCTTCTTCCTGAATAGCTTTTCCTGTGTTACTCTTTTTTTAAGTCATTCGTGCCAATTTTATAAAAACGAAAAAAAAAAACTACAGCAGTAAGGTAAGTTTGGTCTGAGCATCTCAGACTAGGAAAACTCACTAAATAAAATATTAACTTTTTAAAGAAAGAAACTTTTTTGGAAATATGAAGTCATAAACGATAGGCATGTGTAATTGCTCTCCTTTTGTTCGACATCTGTTCGGACCAGAGTCATCTTGATACATCGGGCCTAGATGTCATCAAAGAATGGAAGTAAGAAAGGAGGAAAATTAAATATACGTAAAGTTTAACATGATCGTAGATCGTATAATCATATTCGATGTACCGGGTAATAATTTTACCCATAACCATCTCCATCATAAAGATATACCTATTTCGCATGAGTAAGAACAAAATATATAAGTAAACCACCCTTAGGTGGGCCCCTAAGGGCAAACATAAGAAAAGCTGAAAATAGCAGTAAAATTGTATAAGAAACCTAAAACGGGTAGGTCTCCTCAGAGAACGCTACCGTTTTAGGCCTCTTGTACTTGTTCAAAACAGTATGATCGTAAAGAATCAGAGAAGAAATAATCTCTTTGGGATTATTGCTTACAGCCTCAAAAAATCTTTTTGAGGTGCGTTTTATATGTGTATATATATGGTCGATGCCCAGGTCTTTATGGAGTTGTCTGTTAGTGACAAACCAGGTTACATCGACCGCAGTTCTCAAAATCTTGTTCTGTAAGACCTGAATCTTACGAATATTGGTGGGTAAAGTTTAACATGAATTAATTTGACTAAAATTTAACTACAAGCTATTTATTTTAAATAGGTTAAGACAAGGTAATTTATTTAGTACAAATTTATTAAGATCCCATTGAATATTCTAGGATCAATTGCTAAATTCTAAAAATAAATAACTACCAGACAAATTTTTGAATAAAATTATTAAAATATTAATGTACTTTTAATAACTTTTCCGAATTTCGTGTATTTTAGGTGTTTGGCTAAGGCTAATCCCCACTCCCCGAAATGTGTTTGATACTGGCGTACCCCTTGTATGGATAGATAAAACTATAGTTATAGTATAATTATGCCAACTTAGTGACTTGTTACTATATCTAGCGATTTGGAGCTCTCACGGCGTACGCCAAAAATTTTGCCGCGTACCCCACGTTGAGAACCCCTGATCTAGATAATATCGGGCCCCGGACAGCCGTTGGACAAAAGGAGAGAAATTAAATATGAATAAAGGTTTATGTAATTTAGTTTGTCTACAGTGTAAATACAAGTTATTTATTGTTTTGTATCACAAAAAAATTAATCATTAGAGACTTTATTAGAATATTTGTGAAATTTTGAAATTAATAACTATATTTTTAAAAATAATACCTATGAGTTTAGATTTTAATAGAAATACTACTTAAAAAATTGTAAATTACTTTTTGTTAGTGCGTTGTCCGGTTTCGGTGTGACATAGGTGGTTTTGATGTGGGTGGCCCTGCTCTGGTTTAATTAATTTGAATATTGAGCGCTTAAACTCGGCAAATAGAGAGCTTACAGAATCTTAAATATTCGTGACTGTTCTATAACGAGCGTGCCCCTTATTTCGAGAAATGGTATTAAAGAAAATCGTTAATGCTAAATATCGTTATGTGAAAATTCTTAAAAACATAGTCCCACCATAAATGTGCTATACTTTTTTTTATTAATCGCTAGAAAAAAAGGAGGGACATTGTAAACACTTAATTCCAGTTACTTGGGTTGTTTTACCTCTCAGCGGCATACAATGGGCCAAGTCACAAAGACCCCAAGCGCTTAGAGAAGGTTGAGGAGGGGACCCACCGGGCAGCTGTTGGGAGATAGATGGTAGCCTCCCGTCAAGGCCATCCAGCGTGTTCTTTAATATGCACAGGGTATGGCTCTCCCGCACACAGGGCCACGACTTAACGTCCCATCCGACGCACGGCAACCTTTCCAACCCATCGGTATTTCCTACTGACTGTGGGCGAGGAGTTTTGCGGAGATAAATCTCAACACTGACCCAGCAGGAATTCGAACCTGGAAACTGCAGATTACGAACCTGGAACTCTACCGACTGAGCCACCCCCGCCAGAATTCCTGTTAATTAGAATAGTGGTAGTTATACAGTGTATTAAAACTTTTTTCGTTAAAAACTTTTATATATTACTTTTTCCCCTTTATTCTGCAGCTTGCCGACCTGAAATCTCGCTTGGACAAAACGTTGAGAGCCTACTTTGACGTAATTGGTAATCTGGACCTCGAAAGCGGACCCGAACAGTTAATATCAGCACAAGATTCATATCAAAAGAATGGAAAATCTGGCTTGGCAGGAAAGTTCCGGAGAGAATTCGAGAGACTTAAGAGGAAAATGGTAAGATTTCTCGAAATTTCTTCTGAATGTGATTTAAAGACGTTTCTAATGCACAAAACCAGACAATTTCAATCACTTAGAAAGTACAGATAACATCACAAAATGAGATTTAATATTCTCTTTGTAGTAGGTGTGTGAACAGTCTAAACGAAATGATTAATGTTTAAAAATAAATGGAATCCCAAAAGTGAGTCAAATATAACTGAACAATTGCAAAATTTATGTAAGATTTAAAGGTTAAATGTTAGTGAATTTGAATATATTTATTTAGCGGTTAGAAGGTCTGTAAATTCTTCGCTACCTGTACTTCAAAGTATTTTTTCCAATATAAGTAATATCAAAATTCTACAGGTACCTAAATCTAAAAAGTGTTGGTATACTGAAGGGTTTGCCTTATTTTTCCGATTAAATTGAGATCTGTATGTTCAATGACAAAAAACATGTCCGCCATATTTACCTATTGAAAATGACGGCTATACAATCGACTCAAGTTTAAGTGTATTATGCGTTTATAATAATTAAATTTCTGCTTAATTTAAATAAAAATTTCCCATTGAAAATATAAATGATGCAATTTAAAAACTATCAATTTTTCAGTAGAATAATTTAGGATTTCTTACACTCAGTTTATAAAAATCACTGTTTTACAATCAGATTACATCTAAATTCCAGGGGCACCTTTAACTTGCTTATCACGAAAGAATTGTTCCTAACGTTGAGGTAACTCAAAAACCGATATTTTTCAATTGTAGATCTAATATTTCTTTGCATGGATAAAAGCTAAGAGTCCCTACATACGATATGTTTTTGTAATAAATAAATCTGAAAGAGAACTTATTTTTAAACACTTCACATACACAGTGCCGTCTTAACAGTATTGTAGGCCATTGGGCAAATCAATGCACTGGGGCCCCTACCCATCCACCTACGGGAATAAAAATGTAAACGGTCAATAAAATTAAGCCTAAAGATTTATTGGTACTTTTAATAAAATCAATGTTTAAACATTAAAAAAATGCTGTAATGCGAGGATTAATCAACACAAACTTTTGCAAAATTTTTAATCGTGGGACCCGTGGGCAACTGCCATCCTTAAGACGGCCCTGCATATACACAGTCGTATCATATTAATATGACCACCTACCATACATATACTATGGTAGGTGGTCATGTTATTCTGATATGACTGTGTGCAATGCTTTAGAGTTTATTTTTCTTCTCTTATTTTTGCTCCTTGTTAAGTTTATTACTTATTTTTCTTCATTATTCTTAAAGTTTATAACTGCTATCCTGTAGTAGATATTCAGAGATAGTTTATGTGTTAGTATTTTTTAAGTTTCTCGCTTTGTTAATTCCCTCAACAATTTATTTCTAGGTCGTGCAGAGTAAGTGAAATTCTTCTTATCATAATGCTGCTTCAGCGACTCAAGATAAGTTTAAAGAAATGTTGATTAAATTATTTAATAAATATATATTTAAATTTACTAAAAATTAATTTTGACATTTTCATACTAACGTAGAATAAATATAATTAATAAATTATAATGTTCCTAAAGACTGTGAATCCGGATTATCAAAAAATCTTCATAATCTGTGATATTTCAAAAAATATTATTTATACGTTAATTACATTTATTCATAAATATGTTTATTGCTTTTTCAGCTTTTAATCTGTATATTTTGTTTTTTTACTGCAGTAAAGGTTAGTTTTGTCAGTCGCTCCCCCCACCCCGACACTTTAGCACAGATTCAACACGAAGAATTGCCTGGTGTTGTTCAAGTTGATGCTGACGTCAGCGCGCGTTCTTCTAATCCATGGCTTCGTCGCAAAATATCGAGATTTTATTTCGAGAAATTTTGATACTCTGTGCTCCCGAGGCACTTGACGGAACGATCCCAAATTTCATAGGCAGGTTCCACCTGCGTGACCGTGTGTTGTGTTAAAAAATCAAATCTCTAGCTACAATGGGACCTGAATTTAATAAAAATGCCTAAAATAATAATGCCTTGGAAATGTGGGAAAAACGGCAGAAGATTTAAATGTTATTTTGACTTTTATGGCAACAATAAATTTGGCATCGATTACCGTTTCCCGTAGGAATATCATGGTTAATTGTTTCTTCTAACAAGTCCCCCTTTTGTACTTTCGACTTGAAATTTGGCACTACAACCCAGACCACAACCAGAAGCACTCTCCGAAATTTTGAAGTCTACTATGATTCTACACTGAGTTATGGCGCCACAGTCACACAGACAAACAGACACCTTCTTTTATTATATAGATTATGTTTGTTGTTTGTTCAATTCTGAAAACTTACCAATGAAAACCATTCCTTTGTTACGACTAGTACGACAAAAATTAAGGTCAGCTACACAAATTAAAAAATGATATTATTATCTGTCATCATCATCATACTGTTGCTGCTTCTGTTATTGCGATAATGGTATCATCGTTCCTATGAAAATACTGATTGCTATTGAAAACCTTTTACATTGGTGTGCAGCGTTAACATAATTCTATAAATGAAATGCATATTAATGACAATGATGTGGCTGCGTCGTCATGATTATTGTTACTCTTATTAGTGTTGTGTCTGGTGTGGCTATCGTCGCCTTTATTATTGTTGTTTGTTCGGGAATTGATCCGTTTAGCCACGAAAGTACAAAAAGAAAATTTCTTAATTGGAATAAAAAATATTCAAATCATCTAGAATAAAATGTTAGTGAAACTTATCTGTTCTACACTTTTGTCAGCTAAAAATCAATTTGAGTATCCTGGCATAATTATTTATTATTTTAATTTATCATAAATCTAGCAATTGTGTAAAAATATAAAAGTTAAAATCGATCCAATCAATATTCTGTTCAACATTTTCAGTTGAATCGAAAAAACATTTTGTCATCGGCATTTAATAATACGATAATTAATAAAATATAAAAAGTGTTAATACAGGCGGTAAGTCTAAAATAGCATATTAATAATATTAATAATAATAAATTACTAATAGTTACATAAAAGTTTCCATAACCATTTTGATTCCAAGATAAAGTCAGAGTTATACTTATATGAAATAAAAATAAATACCCTCTCAAGCAGCTGCTTGCCACAGAGGTCTTACAGGAGCATGTCAGTTTATATGGCATAGTATAAGTTCTGTGAAGATGTCAAGACCTCAACAGAAAAACAATACGAACATCCATGCCTTACCCGGGCTCGAAACCAGGTTCCTTAGATCAATAGCCTTATATATATATAAAGTGAACGAATATATATTTATACACCACCGGTAAATATATGTGTAATTAAAATATACTTTATTTACATTACAAGTTTATCAATGCAAAAAAGTTCTTGATAGCTTCCATAATTTTGATAGCAGAAATTTCAATAATCCGTTTAATCTACCTGACTGTATTTATTAACCGCTGATAAATTCTTCCTATCACATTTCAGTGGAAAAGTCCCCAAACGAAGGATCATCAATCTACACTCAGTGGGGTAAAACCCAATGCAACAAAGCCAATCAAACTACAACACTCTATACAGGCTACATGGCATCATCTGGAGGCGATGCCAAAGGTACAGGCTCTAACTACGTCTGTCTCCCAGCATCACCGAAAATGGACACCACGGTCACCATGGCGACGGATAAAGGCAGCGTCATCAGAGGCATCAAGTATGGTCTTCTAGTCGTCACCCCTTTCAAAGTCGACGATCCCCAGATGATATTTCGTGGTGCGATGTGTTCCGTCTGCCATGTCGACCGTCCGAGTGCCTTGACCTTTTCCGGTCGCAAAGAATGTCCCGAAGAGTGGACGAACCAGTACTCGGGATACCTGATGTCCTCCACCAACGTCAACAGGGGAGAGTACGTGTGCGTGGATGAGCAACCGGAGCATCATGATGCGAGTGATCCAGAAGCGACGGATCAAAGTCTTCATTTGGTCATGATGTCTTCGGAATTTCCGAATTCTGAGAAGTCCAAGCAGAAAGCGAAACACTTGCATTTCGTCCCTTGTGTTGTTTGTTCGAAGTGATTTTTTTCGTTGATTTGATCAAGAAAGTATTGTAACTATATAATAAAAGCTGTAAATTAGAAGAAAAAAATATATATTTGTAGTTTATGATTTCTTGTGTTTTGATTTATTTATCGTTAATAATCAGTAGTATTTCAACTTTTAATTTCTTATTCCTTATATAACTAAGGTATGGAGGAAAGGTATTTTCATCCACAAGGAGTTTTTAAAAATTTTCAGACATTTAATTTTTTCAGAAAATTTCTTAAAAGGAAAATACTGTAAATATTCGAATTCCGGGGCTACTATTCACAATTTCTTGATTATATCCGGTTCCAATTCCTTGCATATATGCCGCTACAATTTACAATATTTTATTTATATCTCGCTGAAATGTACAATTTCTTGCTTATATCCCGCTACAATTTACAACAGTTTGTTTATATCTCGCTAAAATTTACAATTTCTTGCTGATATCCCGCTACAATTTACAATTTCTTGCTGATATCCCACTACAATTTGCAATTTCTTGTTTATATTCCGCTACAATTTAAAATTTCTTGCTTATATTCCGCTACAATTTAAAATTTCTTGTTTATATTCCGCTACAATTTACAATTTCTTGCTTATATCCTTCTACAATTTACAATTTCTTATTTATATCCCGCTACAATTGACAATTTCTTGCTAATATCCCACTGCAATTTACAATTTCTTGTTTCTATGCCCCTACAATATATAATTTTTTTGCTTATATCCCGCTACAATTTACGATTTCTTACTTGTGTTTCACTACAATTTACAATTTCTTGCTCATATCCCTCTACAATTTACTATTAAGATATAGGAAGGAAACAGCTAGACAGTTGTTCGGAGACAGAAACCTCAGGTCAAGGCCAATCCGAAGGGCGTGGCTTTTCCAAACCCATCGGGAGTTATCGCAGATAAATCTCAACTTAGGCACAGTTGATACCCTAACCTGGGAATCGTAGAGTATTATTCTGGCGCATTATCGACTTAGTCAACAACCCACAGGAAAAGATAATTGAAGGTTTATTATATTTTAAATAATTGCATAAATATTTTAAATTTGTATAAATGTATATTAGTAAAATTTTATTTTTCTTCGTTCATTTTAGCAACCGTTGGAAAAATTAAGAGAGAAACCTAAAGATAGGAAAAATAGATGGGGGGGGCGGGTTTAATCAAGTTAATATCCTTTCTTGATCTAGAGCGTTTTTGTACGTATGCAAGAACTGAAATCATTGTCAAAACAACAACCACAGATCTTCGAGTTGTTCTGCGATTGAAACAGCTTTAAAGGCTACTGTTGGAATGATGCTTTAAAGCCCAGAAATTAATATCCTAGAATTATATTTCATTTCTCCAGAATTAATATTTAGTATCCCAGAATTATATTTCATCTCCCCAGAATAGCTAGCCAGCTCGCACAAAATGGACGACTCAATACCACTGCTTGCAGCGCCACCTTAAGCAGCCGGCCGAAATTCTCATTTCCCCCTAACTTTCAAAGTGTGTAGGCATCTTTTGCAGTTTTGTGTCTGACTACTATTTGCTATTTTTATTACATTTTACAATCAATACGAAATAGAAAAAAATATATTTATTAAAATTATACAAGAATACGTAGAATTATCTAAAATTAACTTCTGGTTTTTTAAACAGTGATCTCACACGGATATTTGGTAATATTATAGAGTTCGACAGAAGGTAAACCACTCCAAATGGAATTTTGGTTTAAGAATTGGTATTCAAAACATATAACAATTAAATAACAAAACAGCAATGTACAGTGCAAAATGATTAACCGGAAAGACAGGGGACCAGTGTAAAATTTCGTGTTATCAGAATTTTACATTAACGGTATATTGATGTGTATATATACATTGTATTGTTGACTCCTAACACTGTTCGTAACCTATGCCGTATTTTGAGAGTGAAGATCAAGACAAAGATTGAATTCAACTTTTCTCTATCGATTAAAGAACTGGAGAGCTCATCAAGCCTTAATTTTGAAAGATTCTGCTATCCTCACAGACCTTCTACTATGGAATATAGCTGATAGGCTTCTGTTAGACCTCTGTGGCAAGCAGCCTGCTTGAGGGGGTATTTATTTTTTATTTTTATTCCCGGGTTGAGTTGTTTTATCTCTGAGCGACACTTTTTTTGCACACAATGGGCAGGTTACAAGGACCCCGAAAGCTCGGAGAAAGTTGGCGGAGAAGACAAATTGGAACAGCTGTTGGGAAACAGATGGTAGCCTCTCCTCAAGGCCATCCAGCGTGTTCGTTAACGTGTACAGGGTGTGGCTCTCCCTCACAAAGCGCAACGGCTTAATGTCCCATCCAACGGACGGGCTCTCCCGCACACAGCTCCACGGCTTAATGTCTCATCTGATGGATGGCGATTTTTCCAAGTCCATCGTCATCCTCTACTGACAATGGGAAGGGCGAAAAGTTTTGCGGAGATAAATTTCAACGCTGACCCAGCTGGAACTCGAACGTGGGAACTGCAGATTACGAGCCTGACGCGTTACCGACTAAGCCGCCCCTACTATTTCCGATCAAGGGTTAACAAGGTCGACAATCTAATTGGAGCGCAGAATATTACAATCAGAATCTGCAGAAAAATTATTGACCTGAGCTGCAAGTGTCAAGTCTAAAATTGAATTGAATAAGTTTATTTCATCCAAACAAACATATATTGGTACATAAAACACAGACAAGTCCACAGGTGAAAAAGGAGAACATAATAAACCGTAGCTTTCGAATAAATTCGAATAAATGTTTCTTGAAATACACTTAAATTTAAACGTTACATATGGCCTTAATTTATATCTTTATTTGAGCAAGTGAATTTTTGTGGTCTGACTCTATCATTGACTTCATAATAAGTATAGTTTATATTTATATTTGAAAGTTCTATATTGTTACATTGCAGCAGTATCCTCTGGAATCCCGTCATTCCAAATCTTAGTGCCAAAGTATCGTATTGATCTCTGACCTATAGATTTCTTAACCATTTCAGGACCATAAGGTTTCTAAGAGTAAATATTAGTAGGTAACTGTTTATTTTAGTTTGTTTAGACGTAAAATAAATAAAAATCATAAGAAAAATACATAACAATGTGTAGTTT
Organism: Ryuthela nishihirai; assembly: GCA_038380435.1. NCBI lineage: Eukaryota > Metazoa > Arthropoda > Arachnida > Araneae > Heptathelidae > Ryuthela > Ryuthela nishihirai. Next base: position 36,555,749 of record JAWZYU010000029.1, read on the forward strand.
TTTTGGATTTTTATGGGAAATATTTTTCCCAATGGACTATAAAGGTAACACCAATTATAGTTAGGCTTATTATGCAATGTCTTTTATTTATTGGTTTATTAGAACAAAATGTTAACTAAAATAATACAAAATTATGAAATAAAATTACTATACAAAATGATGTGCTAATTATGATATTCTGCGAAGCAATTTCTTTTGGTAGTGAGGCAAAGATGGACATTGCACATAGTACATATATTATGCGTCCTGACAGTTCTGTTTTTGTTTTCTAAACGTTCCCGTTTACGTAATTGCGTTCGGCATACGTTCTATTTTGACATTCTGTATAAAAAATGCAGATAAGGTTATAATTAAATACGACAATCACCAATTTTAAAATGGGAAAAATTTTTCCCTTAGTCGTGAAAGGGTTAAGAGGCAACGTGTTCTTGTTCTTAAGTCGAGTATCATAACTGAATGTTTTCGTTCTTTCTAAGCAGCAGTAAAGTTCAGAGTTACATTAGTGTATTTAAGCCTCGGTTATATTATAATTTGCGATTAGCATGAAATTAGTAATCAGCAAGAAGTTAGCTAATTAACAAGAAATTTGAAGCTTGTTAAAATTTGTCAAACGAAGTTTGGGATTACATCTTCCATCTTCTATAGGGGCGGTGGTGGCTCAGCTAGAGGAGTAACCTGGCGTTCCCACGTTTGAGTTCTACCTGGGCCAACTTTGAAATTTATTTCCTCAAAACTCGCTACCTTCGGTCAGTAGGGGACATCAATGAGCTTGGAAAGGCCGCCATTCGTCGGATGAGACGTTAAGCCGTGTACCGTGTACGGGAAAACCATACCCTGTACACGTTAAAGAAGACGCTGGATGATCTTGACGGGCGGAAGATCCATCTTCTCTTAACAACTGTCCTTACGTCATCTTACCCCAACCTTCTCTACGTCCTGGGGGTCATTGTGAATTGGCCATTTAGCCCAGAGTTAGATTGGCGAATAGGGTTATGAACAGTGTGCCTAAAGTCCTCAGAAAGAGGGGGAGACCTAGGATGCGGTGGGCAGACAATGTCATACAAGACCTTGCTGAATTGGTGTGCAGTGACCAGATGCAACAGATGTAGCTCAGGACAGACATGCTTGGAGAACTAAATTGCACGGTCTGGTTGGACCTCCGTAGCCCATGGCTGCTTGAGGATGATGATGCTGATGTGCAAAATAATACCACTCAGAAGTAAAATAACCCAACCCATCTTTTATAAAATTCGTGTTATCAGAGTAAGTTTTAATGGAATTTTATTTGTTAGGCGATGAAAATTTTTTTGCCTTAAACGATTTTTTCGTGTGATCTGTTTTGCGTAAAGAGAACATTTTTACTTGTGAAGATAAAAGCCCGGAGCTATACAAAAATAAAATAGGGCCAAGCGACGAACTCGTGTCGGAAAAACGACAAAGGGAGAGGGAGGAAGTCAATAAAATGAATTTCCATTGCAGTGTAACATTTTTACCTTCGCTCTAGAAGTTTTCTAAAATTTCTTGAAAATGGCTGAAATATGCACAAATTTAATCATTGAAGATCTCCATTACCGTTACTAGAAACCTTAAAAAGGATGAGATGACATGCCCAAGGACACCTCGATACAAAAGACCTAATTTAAAAACATATAATATAAAGCAGTTTTAATTATATATTTATTTATATATATATATCATAGATCGTATAATCATATTGGATGTAATGAGTAATAACTTTACCCCTAACCATCTCCATCATAAAGATATGCCATGGCATGAGTAAGAACAAAATATATAAGTAAACCACCCTTAGGGGGGCCCTTAAGGACAAACATAAGCAAAGCTAAAAATAGCAGTAAAATTGTATAAGAAACCTAAAACGGGTAGGTCTCCTCAGAGAACGCTACCGTTTAAGGCCTCTTGTACTTGTTCAAAACAGTATGATCGTAAAGAATCAGACAAGAAATAGTCTCATTGGGATTATTGCTTACAGCCTCAAAAAATCTTTTGAGGTGCGTTTTATATGTGCATATATATGGTCGATGCCCAGGTCTTTATGGAGTTGTCTGTTAGTGACAAACCAGGGGGCATCGACCGCAGTTCTCAAAATCTTGTTCTATAAGACCTGAATCTAACGAATATTAGTGCGTGAAGCATAGAGAATCAACGGTCTGATGATCACACACACAAAAACACAGACACTCAATTCAATTCATAACGTTACTATAATAGGGAGGTCCTTCTTCAAGCTTTCCCACTAGAAGTGTATTTTACTTCTTTATTTTAGTTTCTTTTTTATTTCTTTTCCTCTTCTTTTTTCTCTTTTTCTTCTTTTTTCTTCATTAAAAGCTTTTATTTAGGAAACAAAAAGATTTTTTTGTATGTATTTTTTTTTCTATTTTATTTATTTTTTATTTGTTTATTTATTTAATTATTTTTTTTGTTATTTTTTTATTATTTTTCAATTGTTTTTTATTATTTTTTTTATATTTTAAACCATATACTGTCTCTTGGAGGAAAAATACAGACGCATCCATTTATTTATATATATATTAAATTCAACTGGTAGTTGTTAATTTTTTTAAAATTTTGCAATTAATTTTATAATATTCTCGAATAGTTTAATAAAATCTTAATGAACAAATTAATTCATTTTAACTGGTTTTAAAATAATTTTTAACTTAAATTTTAAACCAATTAAATCAATTACATGCTTATGCAAAATCAATTTCCCTCCTTTCGTTCAAGGCTGTCCTGGCCTAATGTATCGGTGGTTTCGGCATGGTCCATTAAATCCCTGTTCCCGATCCAGTCTGTGAATGTATTGTTGCAGCCCGTTTTTCTATTTGATAAGCAACTTATTTGGCTCCTGTATGATTTCAGTTTGAGACCCTCGATTTAAAGCATTCAGCGGAATCCTCCCAAAAAGTCTCCAAACACTTAAATAACGTAGGTTAAATAACGTAAATATTTTTTGTTACAATAATAAGCCATTAGACAATCGTTAAATCGGAGAAGGGCATCTGTGAAGATACTGAGGCCTCTAGAACTGCAGAATTTCTTCTTATGTGCTTATGGGCTTATGTGTTGTATTAACTCTGAGAGGTACTTTTTTTTCACCCAATAGACTAAATGGCCAGGTCACAAGGATCCCAAGTCTTAAGTACTAGGTTGGGGAAGGTTGGGTTAGGTTGTTTTACCTCTGAGAGGGGCTCGTTTTGCTCACAATGGGCTAAATCGGCAGGTTACAAGGACCCCGAGGGCTCAAAGAAGGTTGGGGAGTAGAATATCCTATAGACAGCTTTTAGGAAACAACGGTAGACTCTCTTCAAGACCATCCAGCCTATTCTTTAACCTGCACAGGGTATGGTTCTACCTTACACGGAGTCACGGCTTAACGTCCCATCCGATGGACGGCGGCTTTTCCAAGCCCATCGGTGTCTCCCACTGACCGAGGAAAAGGCGGGGCGAGCAGAGATAAATCTCATAGCTGGCCCCAGTGGGAATCGAACCTGGGAACTGCAGATTACGAGCCAGTCACGCTACCGACTTAGCCACCGCGTGTCGGCCACCCCATCACAGGTTCGAGAAGCGGACCCATGTTAGGCCATGCTGTTAAGAAATGAATGAAAACTTCCAGTCAAGGCCATCCAGTGTGTTCTTTAATGTGCACAGGGTACGGCACTTCCTAATACGAAACCACGACTTAACATCCTATTCGATGGCCAGCGGCTTTTCCATGCCCATTGGTGTCTCCCAATGACCGAGGGAAAGGTGGGGCGAGCAGAGATAAATCTCAACACTGGCCCCAGTGAGAATCGAACCTAGGAACTGCAGATTATGAGCCAGGTACGCCACCGACTGAGCCACCTCGGTCACCCGTCGCAGGTTCGGGAAGAGGACCCATATTAGACCACGCTGTTAAGCGACAGGTGGTAACTTCCAGTCAAGGCCATCCAGCATGTTCTTTAACGTGCACTGGTTATCGCTCCCTTGCACAAGGATTCCACGGCCTTAATGTCCCATCCGATGGACGGCACCCTTTCCAAACTCATAGGTGTCCCCTACTGACCGAGAGCAGGGTTAGAGGGTACCTGAGATAAATCTCAAAATGCAATATATACTCTGTTTTAGGTCGCAATTTTCTGTACAATTTTCAGACAATTTTAACGCTGAAAAGTTTTAAAGAAAGCAAAGCTCTCTGTCAAAACTACCAACATTTCTTTGTCAATGTAAATTCTAAAAAAGGTTGAAATCAATGTCACTTGACTCTTGTTGTATATCTATGTGATTAGTAAACTACCTTTGGTAGGATCACCTGGCGAATTCACATCCGAATCAGTCTATGCACAGTCGAAAGCAAAGATAAGAAATCATCTGCCCTAGGAAAAGCTTGCAACTTTGATGAAGACAAGCTCAGCACGTTTTCCTTGTGTCCTCACCTATATCTTTAAACCACTTGGCGAAGAATTAAAATATTTCGTTAGAACAGCTCATAGTTAAGTTGCAGTTCATCTCAGTTGTATTCCTGTTCTTCCAAGCCAAAAAAACAATTCTCTGGTAAGTAATGAAAAAATCATTATTGTCATTATTGAGACTTCTATAGCAGAGGTTCAGAAACGTGTGGTCTGCGGAACTTTTTAAGTGGTTCGAGTTAATCGTCCGTCAGATGATTAAAACTGTGGCCTCGTCTGCGGGATATCCCACACAACCGTAATACCCATAAAATGTCTATATGATATCGAAGATGACTAATGGATGTCTATTTGTCGTCTTCTGGATATTTGATGGATATTTGTGGTTGTGGAGGGGACCATGTGCTTGTCCCACACAACCACAATATCCAGAATATATCCTTGTGATATCGAAGATGACTAATGGATGTCCATTTGTCGTCTTAGTAGTCTTATAAATATTTTATGGATAATTGTCATTGTGGGGACTATGTGCTCGTTAAAGAACATGCTGGATAGCCTTAACTTAAGATTATCATGTCTCCTAACTGTCCAGTAGACTCCTTTCCCCCAGCATTCTCTGAGCTCCCGGGTGCTTGTGAACTGGCCATTGAGCCCATTATGTGCAAAAAAAAATCAGAAAATCAGCCGATCAGAGGTAAAAAACCCAAATCAAGTTAATTATATTTAAGAAATTATAAGAGTAAAGTAACAAATGTTATGTTATTAATTGTGAATAAAAACATTTCGCTGAGAAAAGTGGGTTCGGTTGTTTCGACTCTGAGCTGCACTTCTTTGCACACAATGGGTTAATGGCCCGGTCATAAGGATAACAAGGACTCAGAGAAGGTTGGGAGAAGAGTAGCCACTGAACAGGTATTACGAGACAGATGGTAACCTCTTATCAGGCCATGGAGCGCGTTCTCTAATGTGCATAGGGTATGACTCTCTTGTACATTGAATCACGGTTTTACGCGTCATCCAAAGGACGGTGATTTTTTCAAGGCCATTCGTGTACCCTTTCTTATCGAGGGCAGAACAGGAGTTAGCGGAGGAAAATATAAATGAAAGCACAGTTGAGACTCGAACCTGGGAAGAGGAGATGACGAGTCTAGTGCGTACCAGCTGAGCACACAATCTTACCCAGTTTTTTTAATTCACAATTAATATTGTCGCATTTGTTACTTTATTTTTATAATTCCTTAATTATAATTAACTCGAACCACTCAAAACGTTTCGCAGACAACACGCGCTAAGCTCCTCAAAAAAGTATATCTCTAAAAAAAATTTCACTATTATTTTAGCAGAAAATGTAGCTCAAATCTCGCTTTTATTACTTTTTAATTGTTTTATTTATATTTAAAAAAATTAGTTTTTTTTTAAATTACAATGTAGATAATCTAATAACATGAGTTCATCCAGGTTGTTTAGATTATGTAACACTTTTATTTATTTCATAAAGTGTAACTAAGAACAAAATTTAACAACTGTGCGTAAATTTCTTTTAAGAATGTTTACATTCAAATTCAAAGTATAAAATTCACATTTCTGTGGTTCATTTGAAAACGTTGTTTTATTACAGTATTATACTAATGTAAAAATTTCATAAGGATTAGCAAATTTTATTATAGTGGTTTTGTAGCAATGTGTGTCTGTGGATAAAATTTCAAAATATTTCTAGTTAAGATAACATTAAACTTTAAACACGTTTGCAATACTTCAAATTTATGTTTGCGTTTTATTCGATGATACCATTTCTTATCTATTTTATTAGTTTCTTCAACTCTTAATACTCCATTAGATCTCAACCATTTTTCCGAATTTCCAGGATTATGGGTTCGGCCATAATGATGTACATTCTACCAATGATGTTAGGCCGTACGTATGACATGGGCAAAGATAAACCCTCTATTCAAATATTTTCACAATCAGCTCTTAACGAAAATGTGGTAAGTAGTTAATTAAAATGTGATGGGAAGGTTAGAAAGCCTCTCAACTTTATTCCTAGAAACCAAATTTTGAGGGTCTTTTAATCTTCTAAAATTTTAAATATTTATTCAATGTTAAAATTTTAAATATTTACTGGTAGTTTCATGAAATTCTTTAAATTTCTTCCCATGGTCATTATTCACTACAAAAAAAAATGTTACAAATAAATGATTTGTAAAATCAGTCCTAAAAACCAATTAGAAAAGGTCACTTATGTTTTTAATTTTTTGACTCATCTTATCATTTCCTTAGAATGCTCAGTCATCTCTGGTAAATATGGAATACTCGTTTTCGAAGAAAAAAATGTTTCTTCGTTTTCAAATTTTAACTACCTTTAACGGCATAAATACAAACTATGGATGATTTGAAAAACACAAGTACCAAATAAACAAAGGGAGAATGCGTTTCTGAAAATGGGATCTCTAACTGAATAGAGTTATACGGGGTTGTTATAGCGTAGTCTCCCTATGGAGATGCATTCCCGAAAATCGTAATTTATTACCTATGATAAGGGCGGATCTATAAAAAAAAAAGAGGGGGGTGGGGTGCAATGAGCCTAATCGAAGGAATCGGAAAAAAGGCAAAAGGGTGGGGGGTGCAATAAACTTAATCGAAGAATCGTGAAAAAGGCAAAAGGGGGAAGGTCAATAAACCTAATCGAAGAAAAGGGGGAAAAGAGTGTGGGGTGGTGCAATAAGCCTAATTGAATGAATCGGGAAAATGCCAAAAGGGTGGGTGAGGGTGCAATATGCCTAATCGAAGGAATCGGGAAAAGGGCAAAAGGGTGGGGTGAGGGTGCAATATGCCTAATCGAAGAATCGTGAAAAAGGCAAAAGGGGGAAGGTAAATAAACCTAATCGAAGAAAAGGGGGAAAAGAGTGTGGGGTGGTGCAATAAGCCTAATTGAATGAATCGGGAAAATGCCAAAAGGGTGGGTGAGGGTGCAATATGCCTAATCGAAGGAATCGGGAAAAGGGCAAAAGGGTGGGGTGAGGGTGCAATATGCCTAATCGAAGAATCGTGAAAAAGGCAAAAGGGGGAAGGTCAATAAACCTAATCGAAGGAAAGGGGGAAAAGAGTGTGGGGTGGTGCAATAAGCCTAATTGAATGAATCGGGAAAATGCCAAAAGGGTGGGTGAGGGTGCAATATGCCTAATCGAAGGAATCGGGAAAAGGGCAAAAGGGTGGGGTGAGGGTGCAATATGCCTAATCGAAGAATCGTGAAAAAGGCAAAAGGGGGAAGGTCAATAAACCTAATCGAAGAAAAGGGGGAAAAGAGTGTGGGGTGGTGCAATAAGCCTAATTGAATGAATCGGGAAAATGCCAAAAGGGTGGGTGAGGGTGCAATATGCCTAATCGAAGGAATCGGGAAAAGGGCAAAAGGGTGGGGGTGAGGGTGCAATATGCCTAATCGAATGAATCGGGAAAAGGGCAAAAGGGTGGGTGAGGGTGCAATATGCCTAATCGAAGGAATCGGGAAAAGGGCAAAAGGGTGGGTGAGGGTGCAATATGCCTAATCGAAGGAATCGGGAAAAGGGCAAAAGGGTGGGTGAGTGTGCAATATGCCTAATCGAAGGATTCGGGAAAATGCCAAAAGGGTGGGTGAGGGTGCAATATGCCTAATCGAAGGAATCGGGAAAAGAGCAAAAGGGTGGGGGCAAGAGACTATATTTCCATTGTAGTATAGCATTCACCTGTCCGTTTCAGAGGTCTTTAAAATTTTATTCAAAAATGTATGTAATATATATATATAAGTTTAATAATTATTCCCCCATAACCTTAATAGCATTCTCAAATGTGGATGAGATGAAGGTATGAACCCCTTTCTCCATAGGTTATGTCACGATTCAATCGAAATTTCAAAGGGCCATCAATCGTGCAATTCCTTTTCTTGCCCTTAGCAAAGAAAATTTATTTCATTATTGAACCTTTAAAGCCTATGAATAGTCAACGAAAACATTACTTTTAACAATTCACTTTAAAAATTGTTATTTAATATTGAATAATTGTATAATATTTTATTTAAGTTTTAATATACAATGATCGTTTTTTATACATTTTTTCAAACAAGTTTGTAATTTTCGTTCCAAAATATTAAATTACTTCCAACATTTAAATGTTAATAAATTTTCCTCCTTTTGTCAAAACATTTGAAATCAGTCTTATAAAAGTGATTGTATTTCAGGAACATCTGAACCCTACCTACTCTTGAACGAGAATCACAAAATAATTTTTATTTCACGATTACGTTACTTTATCTACACTTCGAATAAGAAAGTAACACAGTATTAGTCTCATTAAATAGTTTTGCGGAAAAAAATTAGCTTTGCCGATACACAGGACTCTAACCTATGTCTCTCTAGATTCGTGCTAAAGTGTTCTAACCACTAAGTTAACACCACAGCTTTGTTCTTTATTTACCAGTGTAACTTATAAATCATCCAGCACATGTCACCCATGATTGGTCAAAATTAATTGACTTCTATGTCAAACTAGTAACTCTGTTTATTTACTATTTCATTAAAAGATTAATCTCACTCTTTCTTATTGATCGTAAAAAGTAGTTTATATTGTAAACAAGTTACGTATTTTTTAGTTTTTTCTTGCTTTTAGTGTACCTGTATCTCTTGATTTTTGGTAATTCCTTATTAACTTGCCTAAAACCGTATTTCAGACAATCGAGCATTACTTCACGGATTCCCAATACAGGATGGTGGAAAATTCGGACGAAATCAAAGACTTTCTAGATGTGAGTGGAAAACTGTCTCTGAAGATCAAGTCAGGGATGCTGAGCGTCTCTGGAGAAGGGAGTTATCTAAAAGACAGCTCTTCCAGGTCGAACTCATTGGAGATTTTAGTGAAGGTTCATTTTGAGACAGTAAGTGATAATGAACTGCAGTACTTATCATTTATTCCTTTTTCCAGAATTGGAATGATAGAATTTACACCCAACATTTTTGATCGAGGGAGAAGAGCTTCGTTTCTTTTCTTCTTACATCAACCAATTTCTTCCTTTTAGTTCCTTCATTCTCTTCTTCTTAGCTCATCCATTCTCTTCGTCCCTATTCAGCATTCTCTTCTAACTGCTTAACCCATTCTTTTCCTCTCACATCATCGTTTTTCTTCTTCTTACATCAACCGATTTCTTCCTTTTAGTTCCTTCATTCTTTTCTTCTTAGCTCATCCATTCTCTTCGTCCCTATTCAGCATTCTCTTCTAACTGCTTAACCCATTCTTTTCCTCTCATATCATCGTTTTTCTTCTTCTTACATCAACCGATTTCTTCCTTTTAGTTCCTTCATTCTTTTCTTCTTAGCTCATCCATTCTCTTCGTCCCTATTCAGCATTCTCTTCTAACTGCTTAACCCATTCTTTTCCTCTCATATCATCGTTTTTCTTCTTCTTACATCAACCGATTTCTTCCTTTTAGTTCCTTCATTCTCTTCTTCTTAGCTCATCCATTCTCTTCGTCCCTATTCAGCATTCTCTTCTAACTGCTTAACCCATTCTTTTCCTCTCACATCATCGTTTTTCTTCTTCTTACATCAACCGATTTCTTCCTTTTAGTTCCTTCATTCTTTTCTTCTTAGCTCATCCATTCTCTTCGTCCCTATTCAGCATTCTCTTCTAACTGCTTAACCCATTCTTTTCCTCTCATATCATCGTTTTTCTTCTTCTTACATCAACCGATTTCTTCCTTTTAGTTCCTTCATTCTTTTCTTCTTAGCTCATCCATTCTCTTCGTCCCTATTCAGCATTCTCTTCTAACTGCTTAACCCATTCTTTTCCTCTCATATCATCGTTTTTCTTCTTCTTACATCAACCGATTTCTTCCTTTTAGTTCCTTCATTCTTTTCTTCTTAGCTCATCCATTCTCTTCGTCCCTATTCGGCATTCCCTTCTTCCCACCCAAATCCATTCTTTTCCTCTCACATCACCGTTTCTTTTCTTCTTACATCACCCAATTTCTTCCTTTCAGCTCTCTTCTTCACTTATTCTTGTCTCATTCTATTCTGATCACGTCCGCACTCTTCTCATCCGTCCATCTACCTTCTTTTCTCACTGATTTCGAGCGCAATTCTCTCCTCTCTTGTTCAGTTTCTCCTACCTTGTTTCTTAAGTCAACTTGTGGTCAGAAGCTCAAGGGGCATGCGCATCGTTTAAGTTGACTAAATGTTTTGAAATCGACGGGAATGATAATTCTAAGATATTAAGTCTATATGCAATTGCTATATCTGCTATTCTGTTTAAGGTCACCCAGACACTTCCCACTTCAGCGAAGCCGTTCCCTGATTGGTCATTGCAAGATGAAAAGTACCTGGGCACTCACTATGCTCGGAGCATCACTTTCGGTGGTGATCTGATTGCCACCATCCGCTTAATCGCTAAGAATAGCTACGACAAAGAAAGGATCAAAGGAGCCATCGAAGGAGGAATCAAAGCTGGGGAAAGTTTTGAAGCGGAGGTCAAAGGTGAGAATTTGTTTGTCTTCTCACATTCGTTTCATCTAAGACTTTGTATTTTTCTTTTCAGCTATAGAGCTAAACAATTGTGACTGTATTAACAATTAGACTTTTTGTATAGTGTTGGGAGAGGGAGAGGTTGCTCAGTCGGTAGCGCGCTAGGCTCGTAAACTGTAGTTCTCAGTTTCGAGTCTCACCTTTTCCAGTGTCCAGATTAATTTTCGTTAAACCTCCACCCTGCCCTCGGTCAGTAGGGAACGCCGATGGGCTTGGAAAAGTCGTCGGATCGTACGTACAACCGCGGACCCATGTACGGGAGAGCCATACCTTGTGGACGTTAAAGAACACGCTAAATGGGTTGGGTTGTTTTACCTCTGAGCGGCACTTTTTTGCACACCATGGGCTAAATGGCCAGGTCACATGGACCCCGAAGGCTCAGAGAAGGTTGGGGGAGGGGACCCACTGGAACAGCTGTTGGGAGACAGATGGCAGCCTCCCGTCAAGGCCATCCAGCGTGTTCTTTAACGTGCACAGGGTATGGCTCTCCCACACACGGGACCACGGCTTAACGTCCCATCCGACGGACGGCGGCCTTTCCGAGCCCATCGGTGTCCCCTACTGACCGTGGGCAGGGCGGGGAATTTTGCGGAGATAAATCTCAACGCTGACCCAGCTGGGACTCGAACCTGGGAACTACAGATTACGAGCCTGGCGCGCTAACTGAGCCACCCCCGCCCCCACGCTAGATGGCTCTGATGAGAGGCTACCATCTGTCTCCTAATAGCTATACTCTGGGTCCCCTTCCCCGATCTTCTCTGAGTCCACTGTATCGTTGTGATCTGGCCATTTAACCAAAAAGTGACGCTCAGAAGTAAAACACACAGAACCCTTATACACTGTTGATGGCGAATTTTTCTTGATCATTTAAACGAGTAATGCCATTTTTTTTATACCAGTTTGTTTAAACCAAGTAATTTTTGAATATTATATATATTTGAAAGGAAGTGGATTCACAATACAACGCTATACTCAGAGAAAGGGCCAATCATGAGTAACAATTTTCTGACGTCATTTTGCTCTGGTTAACTACCAAATTTTTACCAATCATTGATGATCTGGTAAAAAATGTTCGATCTCAAAAGTCATACAAAAATGTGTGTTATTTTTATATCAGTTATGTTATCTACTTTTAATTTCTTGTATATTAACTTTCATGTTTCTTTCCGTAATAAATATGTACATGTGGAAATTTTATTATTTGCATTTTATATTTATAATTATCCTAATTATAAAAATATATAGTGTACGCAGGGTATTGGATGAGGTGGTGTGGTTTAGGGGGAAGGGTTAGAGTATTTTAGGCAATAACTAAGGTTCTGGCCCACGGCACTCTGAAATATTTTCAGATGGCCCACCAACGGGAAAAGTTTGCCCATTTCTGGTTTAAATTCAGTATTTCTCAACTTAAGTGTGTGAAACCAACACCTCCTACCTGTAACAAAAAGCCAATGGATAAATTTATGACGTCATTTAAGTAGTCCTACCATAAAGACAATTCTTATAATTTTGATTCTAATATTATTACTGGTGGACTCTTCTACTAATCTTTATACTACGGTTTATCTATAAATATATTTTATTTAGAAATAAAATTTTTCGTATTCATTATTAAATATCATAATGCTAATTAATTCCAATAACTGTTTTCCTAAATAAAATACATGTCGAGATAAATATTAGTGTTGAGATTAGCACAGAATCCACCAGTCAATAACATAAGAAGTGTCTAATGTTAGGAACTCTTAACCATTCCATTTTAATGATTGATCATAAGCTTTTACTCTATGATATGATCATTAGACCGGTGATTCTATATGCTTCACCCATATGGGCGAATACTACACCCAACAATATTCGTAAGATTCAGGTCTAACAGAACAAGATTTTGAGAACTGCGGTCGATGCCCCCTGGTTTGTCACTAACAGATAACTCCATAAAGACCTGGGCATCGACCATATATATATATACACATATAAAAAGCACCTCAAAAAGATTATTTTGAGGCTGTAAGCAATAATCCCAATGAGATTATTTCTTGTCTGATTCTTTACGATCATACTGTTTTGAACAAGTACAAGAGGCCTAAAACGGTAGCGTTCTCTGAGGAGACCTACCCGTTTTAAATTTCTTATACAATTTTACTGCTATTTTTAGCTTTTCTTATGTTTGCCCTTAGGGGCCCACCTAAGGGTGGTTTACTTATATATTTTGTTCTTACTCATGCCAAATAGGCATATCTTTATGATGGAGATGGTTAGGGGTAAAATTATTACCCGGTACATCGAATATGATTATACGATCTACGATCTACGACGGAACTCTTAAGCTGACGTCCCCAGTATTTCTCAACAATGTTAACGTGAAACAGTTACATAATAGGACTGTTCAGAGCCACCTCTGTTATACCGCGAACGAGCAGTCGAATTTTTAACAAATTGTTTTAATTAAAAATTCAGTCTTAAAATTTTACTGCTAAGTCTTTAATTTTAAAATTTTGGCAACTGATTTCAAAATATTCATAAATATTATAATAAAGTACTTCCAAATCAATTATTTGTTTCAATATTTAAAAAAAAAGCTTATAGTAGGTAGCTACCGGTACTGAATTTTGTTGCTATATTCTTTAAAAAAAAAAAAAAAATTTACTCGTACATCTATGCACATCGAAGAGTTAAAACATTATGACCAGCGCATCTTCATGCAAATCGAAGCAACTGCAGGTAAACGACGGCGCGTGTGAAGGTCAAGAAACGGTATAAATAAGACCTGACACTGAGCTCTGTTAATCAGTGTTATTCTTGTTCTTCAGATGGGAAAGGTCACGGGCTTAGGTGAGTTTGACAAAGGCCAAATTGTAATGGCCAGACGAATGGGTCAGAGCATTTCCGAGACGCCAAGGCTTGTGTGATGCTTTCGGTCAGCCGTGGTTAGTACCTTCAAAAAGTGGTCAGAGGCGGGAAAAACCACGAATCACGGCAAGGTGTGGGCCGAACACGGCTCTTGAGTGAAGGCTATCCTGTATGGTACGAGCCAACAGAAGGGAAACTGTGGAGCAGCTCGCACGCAATTTGAATGCTGGTGACGGGAGTAATGTGTCACAACACACAGTACTTCGAACCTGCTGAAAATGGGGCAGCGTAGCCGCAGGCCACTCTGAGTGCCGATCGAAAGCGCCTACAATGGGCATGTGTGAGCATCAAACTGGACCTTGAATGAAAGAAGATTGGAAGAAGGTCGTCTGGTCCAATGAATCTGGTTTCCTGTTGCACCATGTGGATGGACGGGTACATATGCGCCGTTTACCTGGGGAAGTATTGGCACCAGGATGCACCATAGGACGAAAACAAGTCGGTGGAGGAAGTGTAATGCTTTGGGCAATGTTCTGCTGGGAAACCCTGGATCCAATCATTCATGTACAGGAAACTATGACGTCTCCCACCTACTTAAACATCATTATAGACTAGGTACATCCTTTTACGCCAATGGTATATCCCTCTAGTAGTGCCTTCTCTCAGCAGGATAATGCACCATGCCACACTGACCGGATTGTTCGAGAATGGTTCGTGGAACATGAGGATGACTTCTAGGTATTGCCCAGGCCTCCAAATTCCCCAGACGTCAATCCAATCGAGCATCTGTAGTTTGTGTTAGAACAACACATCCGATCTGAGGAGGCTTAACCGAGTAACTTACAAGAGTCAAAGGATCTGCTCCTATTGTATTGGTACCAGATACCACAAGACACCTTTAGAATTCTTGTAACGTCCATGCCTCGCCCAGGTAAGAACTGTTTTAGTGGCATATGGAGGACCAATATCATATTAGGCATGTGTCATAATGTTTTGGCGGTGTTTGGTTGGTGTATATTAAATTTGTATAAAGCTCACAATTACAAATTTTCTGTTCACTTATCATGAGTGAAAATTTCCGATTAACTAAAAAGTATGCGAGAATTTTTCTCCCAATAGCCCAACTAGAAAAATTGACTCACGAAGCCCAAGACAGCACTTCCATGGAGATCGATTATTTTGCCTCTGTACCCATTCCTGGAGTGTCCTACAGCATCGATGGCCTTATGGATCTTGTCCATAAGTTCCCAGACCACGTGAAAACAGTAAACAATGGTCTTGGAGTACCTCTCCGTATGGAACTATATCCTCTCACTGGTCTCAAAAATTCTTTTCCTACCTATCTTGAGAACAGGTAAGTTTTACATCATACAATTAGTTGCTTTGGTCATTATTAAACACTTTTGTTAACATTGATAATACGAACGGTGGTTGGCTCAGTCAGTAGCGCGTCAGACTCGCAATCTCAAATTTCCAGGTTCGAGTCCCACCTGTGCCAGCTATTGAGAGTTATCTTCAGAAAACTTCCTGTCCTTAGTAAGTAGCGGACATCTATGATCTTGGAACGGCCGCCGTCCGCCCAATGAGATATTAATCCGTGGTACCATGTGCAGGAGAGCCATACCCTGTGCACTGTAATGATCACCCTAGATGGCCTTGACGGGAGGCTGCTATCTTTCTTCTAACAGCTGTCCAGTGGGTCCTCTTCCCCCAACCTTCTTGGGGTCCTTGTGACCCGGCCTTTAGCCCATTGTGTACATTATTATTTTGAGTTCTCTTTGGTATTTTCTTGCTTGGTACAGAGTTTATTCCGAGGGGGGGATGAAAAATCTTGCGAAATGGGCCCACTGTAGTCTTGCTGGCGAAATTCCTGATTTTACTGATTTTTGTAACACAATTGCATCTCACAATTACAATTGTTTTGTAAAACAATCCTTGCAAACACTCTGCAATGGCTTATCTACTTTCAGCGGAACGGTATCTGACACCTCATGCCATCTATTGGCAGGGAAGGAAGATATTTGAAAATGAGCACAGACGCTCGAACGTCTCAGAGGCGTTTCTGTATGAATGGGTTTCATTTTCTCGAGCGTCTGAGAAATATTAATGTTAGCAAAAGAGTTAGCAAAACCATAATTAAGCACTATTAAATGCAATTGCACGATGAACATATTAGCAGTTATTCTGTGGAAAACTGTTGCATTACAGTAGGTTGGTATTACCTCTGAGAGACACTTTTGAGCACACAATGGACAGGTCACAAATATTCCAAGGGCTCAGAGTGGGTAGGTGAAGGTGGCTCACTGGAGAACCATTAGGAGTCTGATGGAATCCTCCCGTGAAGATCATCCAGCATATTCTTTAATTGCACAGGACCACAGCACAACTTCCCCGTTCTGATGGACGCGTCCTTTCCAATCCCATTAGAGGTCTACTTCTATTGCCGATGATAGAATGGAGTCAGCGGAGAAAATCTCAACGCAGACACTGTGGAAACTTAGATCTAGAACCTGGCCAAGGTCACCTTGATACATCAGGCCTGGACAGCTGTTGAGCAAAAAGAAGGAAATAATAATGCATAGAAATCAACTGATTTAATTTGCCTAAAATTTAACTTAAAGCTATTTATTTTTAATGCAGGATATATAAAATAATTTATTCATTACATACATACATGCAAAATTCTCATGCAGCCTAAATCATTTAGAATATTTAAAAATGAAATATCAATTGTTTTAAAAGCCAATATTGTTAGTTCAATTTTCGTGCATAAAAATATAGGGCTGCCCAGGTTTGGACACTGCAGAAACAGAACAATGACTATCCTAATAGCTTTCTTTAATGAAATTTTATTGTTTAAAATATTATTGCCAGCTATTACTTTTTAAAAATCTAAAACGTAATTTTAAAATATTCATAAATGTTTCGAATAATCATAATTAATAAATTATTTTGCTTTATATGATTTAAAATATATCGATTTTAGTTAAATTTCAGATAAATTAAATCGCATAAATTATTATACATATTTAATATCTTTCTTTTCTCTTTTTGTTCGAACGCTGTCTAGACTTAGTGTATCAAGGTGACCTTGACCTGACGTGTTAATAATAGAACAACGCCCGCCTATTACAGTAGGAAAGTGGTTCATATGGCGGGATAAAAAGTTTCTTGCATAAAATCATGAAGAAAGCATTTAATGAAATCTCTTCCAATGTGACTAACTAATCCTTATAATTAAGTTACACAGTAGTTATATTTATTATTAATCACTAATAATTATATTGATGTTTTACTCTTATTAATATCTTATACAATATGATTCATAACATGCTTTATTTCTATCCCAGAGCTCTCAATGACCAGTTGAGTGAACTGGAAAGCGAATTTGATGATCTGAGAGCAACAAAGCGAGCGCTGGGTATTTGGTTGAACAGCCTTCCTCCCACAGTTCCCGATAACGTTCAAGAAATGGTAAATTTTGGATAATCTTATTACTTTATACATCGCCATTGTCATTACACACTTACAATGCAATTCGCAATAGAATCTAGCAAATTATATTCGTTAAAGTTCGCGTTGTTTATAGCGTTGGGTTGGATCATTTTACAGTCACCCAAAAAAATATCCGAACACTATGGTTGATTAGAGAATTCAGAAAAAATATCTGGCAACGTTGTTTTTAGAAATTAGCGATCTGGCAACCTTCGTGTCATCACGAAGGTTGCCAGATCACTAATTTCTAAAAACAACGTTGCCAGATATTTTCTGAATTCTGTAATCAACCGTATGTTCGGATACATTTTTTGAGCGACTGTACCTCTGAGAGACACTTTTTTTTGCACACAATGGGCTAAATGACCAGGTCACAAGTATCCCGAAGGCTCAAAGAAGGTTTGGGGGAGAGAATCCCCTGGACGGCTGTTGGGAGACAGATGGTCGCTTCCTATCAAGGTCATTCAGCGTGTTCTTTAACGTGCGCAGGGTATGGAATGCCTGGAATGAGATTTATCTCCGCTAAATGCCGTTCGGCCCTCGGTGAGAAAAAGGACACCGCTAGGCACTGAAAAGGTCGCCATCCGTCTGATGGAACGTTAAACAGTGGTCGCTTGTGCGGGAGAGCCATACCCTATGTACTTTAAAGAACATGATGGTTGGTTTTGACGGGAGAGTTCCATCTGTCTTCTAACAGTTTTCCAGTGGATTCCCTACCCTAACGTTCCCTGAACCCTTGGGGTTCTTGTGACCTGCCGCAATGTATGCACAAAAGCGCCTTTCAGACGTAAAATCGCCCAACTATATAAGCGTGTTTTTCCCCCTTCAACGGTAAATAGTTCTGTTGTATATTTACAAGTCTTTTTGATATTTATGATGTATTTATATTTGACTTATTCTATATTGAGAATTTATTCTTTATTGTTAACTTATTTCTATATTGATTTGCATAATTTCCGCCAAACACGAATGTTTCACTCTAATGGAGGCTTATACTTATTTTTCACTATCATTCTAAATGGAAAAATGAGAAATTTCATTCTATGTTTGGTTATTATAAGTTATATTTTACTTATTATGAAACAACATCAATAGTGTTTTAGAATGTTTTATTGCACAATTATAATACTAATTTTACATTCGATTTTATTTGCTGTATACTAATAACTATTATGACAGTTTACATTGTTTTATATGAAAGGGAAAACGCCAATTTCTGCCACCGATGACGTCACACGTGTCTTCTCGTTTGTCCTTTCGCTCGGAATTACTGCTATTGCACAACATGATAATTCATTCAAGACATGAATGCATTTCAAACCATAATTTTTCATTCTTTTGCTTATATAAAAAATATAAATACCCCCTCAAGCAGCTGCTTGCCACAGAGGTCTGACAGGAGCCTGTCAGTATATATGCCACAGTAGGAGATCTGAGAGGATGGCAGGATCTCAGCAGAAAAACGACACACACATCCATGCCTAATCCGGGGCTCGAACCCAGGTCCCTTAGATCAGTAGCCAAGCGTGCTAACCACTCGGCCACGGGACGGCTAAAAATAAATACCACCTCAAGCAGCTGCTTGCCACAGAGGTCTGACAGGAGCCTGTCAGTTTATATGCCATAGTAGAAGGTCTGTGAGGTTGGCAGGACCTCAGCAGAAAAACAACACACACATCCATGCCTTACCCGGGGCTCGAACCCAGGTCCCTTTGCTTACAGTATGAAAATTCAAAAGCTAAATTTTAAATGTGCTGCGGCCCTTTTCAAACATATTGAGGACCACAGGGGGCCGTAGCCAGTTAGTACTATCATAAGTGATAGTTCTGTCCAGTTCTCTTCGATGTTCGGTAAATTATATTTGTAAATGGAACTAACTTCAGATTCAATTTGTAACTAAATATAATAAAAATTCCTAAAAAGATTTATTTCTTATAGGGAATTTACCTCTATTTCTAATATTTATTTTAGTCTTATATCTCTCTCTCATAATGCTATCCAATGACATCCACTTCAAAATTTTATTCTGGATACAGTTTGGAATAAAAATTTAATGTGTGCTATTCTCTTACAATCCCAGATCGATGATTTCATGAAGAAGTTGGATCAAACGTTCGGCGTGTTCACCAAATCCATCCAAGACCTGGATCTCTCCGTAGGCGCTTCAATGAAGCCTTTTGAAAACGCATTTCAAGCTTACAAAGATGGCGGAAATAATTTGCCCGAAAAATACATGAGAGAATTTTTGATATTAGAGAAAGAAATCGTAAGCATGCTAAACAAATATTTCGAAAATAATAATCATAAGATGTATATTAGTTAATTATTTTAGGTGCAGTAAGTCATTATTCGTATATTCTACTACCTTCACCGTTTTTCAAGGGCCTGATCTGTAGCTCAGTCAGTAGCTCGCCAGAATGTTTTCCGACCTAGTGACCCCAAACAGTTAAATGGCTCAACAGCCCAAAATGGTTAAGGAGATGAAGGAGCAGCGTACAACAATAGGCATGTCAAAGGTTCTGTACAATTTTCAGATTCGAGTCCCACCTGGGCCAGAATTGAGATTTATCTCCACAAAACTCTCCCGCCATGCTCTCAGTCAATAGAGGACACCGATGTGCTAGGAAAGGCTGCTGTCCATCAGATGGGGCATTAAGCCGTGACTCCGTGTGTGAGAGAGCCATACCTGTGCACGTTAAGGAACACACTGGAAGGCCTTGACGAGAGGCTGCCATTTGTCTCTTATAACAGCTGACCAGTGGGACCCCTTTCTCCAACCCTCTCGGGGTCCTTGTGCCCTGCCCATTCAGTCCATTGTGGGCAAAAAATGTCCGCTCATAGGTAAAACAACCGAACCCTGAAATGTGTAGTCTCCGAGATACCTTGTAGGTACTGAGAATTTGGATCGTATACTCTAAGCTCATTTTATGGTGATCTAAATTTACATTTAGCCTAAAAAAAATAATAAATAAATACCCCCTCAAGCAGCTACTTGCCACAGAGGTCTGACAGGAGCCTGTCAGTTTATATGCCATAGTAGGAGGTCTGAGAGGATGGCAGGACCTCAGCAGAAAAACGACACATACATCCATGCCTTACCCGGGGACGGCTCGTTTAGCCTAAGGTTAATTCAAATGAGAAAATGACTTTTACGTTCTCATTTGAATACGACACTCTTATGGGATAGATGGACAAATTCAGAGAAGGGCGGAAGATCTTCGAAGACCTCCCTCGTGCAGGAATACCGAAGGAGGACGTAAACGAGAGAACAATCGTTGCTGTTCGTGAACTCATTAAGGAAAAGCCACACACCACGGTTCAGGTAATAAGTTTAAATGGCAGTGTGGAAACAATTATTCAAAAACATTTAAAATTCCGAAAGATCTGTGCCAAATGGATACCCCACAACTCTGACAGAACAGCAGAAAACAGCCAGAGTTTACTCGTGCAAGGAGGTGCTAGCAATGCTTGAACCTAGTGGCCCCAAACATTAATATTGTCACAGGTGATGAGACATAATTTTATTACTATACAACTCCTAGACAGATCGACAAATATGTTTGGGTTGCGGAAGATGAACCGCATGCCCAAATCCTCCGACAAGACTTTCACTGAAGGAAGAGAATGTGGTAAGACTGGGACCCAAGAAGTGGTAGCCGGGGACACCTTAAAAAAATAATAATAAATACCCCCTCAAGCAGCTGCTTGCCACAGAGGTCTGACAGGAGCCTGTCAGTTTATATGCCACAGTAGGATATCTGAGAGGATGGCAGGACCTCAGCAGAAAAACGACACACACATCCATGCCTAATTCCGGGGCTCGAACCCAGGTCCCTTAGATCAGTAGCCAAGCGTACTAACCACTCGGCCACGGGACACCTTACCTGAAAAAATTACTATAAATGGCCAATACTACACCAACATTGCTTTGCCCAAAATGGTTAAGGTGATGAAGGAGCAGTGTCCAACAATAGGCATGTCAAAGGTTCTTCTTTTTCATGACAATGCCAGTGCTCACAAAACCACGCAAGTTACAGTCTATCTGAAGCAAGAAATAATCACATTGCTACCCCATTCTGCATATTCACCCGATCTTGCATCATGCGATAGGGGAGGGGGTGGCTCAGTCGGTAGCGCACCAGGCTCGTAATCTGTAATTCCCAGGTTCGAGTCCCAGCTGGGTCAGCGTTGAGATTTATCTCCGCAAAATTCTCCGCCCTGCCCACGGTCAGTAGGGGACACCGATGGGCTTGGAAAGGCCGCCGTCCGTCGGATGGGACTTTAAGCCGTGGCCCCGTGTGCGGGAGAGCCATACCCTATGCACGTTAAAGAACACGCTGGATGGCCTTGACAGGAGGCTACTATCTGTCGCCCAACAGCTGTTCCAGTGGGTCCCCTCCCCCAACCTTCTCTGAGCCTTCGGGGTCCATGTGACCTGGCCATTTAGCCCATGCTGTGCAAAAAAGTGCCGCTCTGAGGTAAAACAACCCAACCCAACGCATCATGCGATTTTCGGTTGTTTCCAAAAATTAATAAAAGGAAGTTGTTGGAAACTTTATTCAGAATTGCAGAGTATTCTCCAACAGGAATACTCTGCAACACCAAGCTTTCCCGAATTGGTGTAGATGTCTGCAACTTTGCACAGATGTTGGAGAGAAGTACTTTGAAGGATAGTAAAAATTTTGTTGAGGTAAATGCAATGGTGTTTGTTCTGCAGATGCATGTCAAGAACGTTTTGAACGCCCCTCGTATTTATTGCGGCTGTGTTAATTGTGTTAAATCACTTACGATTCTTCATAACGTATAATGAATTTTCATGATTGTCAAATCACATTTACGACATATGGACATAATAATCAGCAACCATAACGTTGCGTTAATTAGCTATTTTCTTCGTCTCGTAATATTTTTGCTTTGATAATTTCTAATTCTTACGGTTTTTACAATGTAAGTAATATTTTTGAGAAGAAAAGAGAAATTAATTATTACAATTTATTATAATATTATTAACGTTTAATAAATTTGCTGTAATATTCATTTAGTTAATTTTTTTTTATTTTTTTTCAGTACAAGGTGGCACCGGGTAAGTTTACAATTTATTTGCTTTCTTTTTTTCAAAAAGAAATTAAAATCTCTTGATATTTTAGTTCGCAATTTACTTATATTTTTCAAAAAAAAGATGTCACCTTAAATTTAAGTTTTCATTTTTGAAGTCTTGAATGTCTCACAAAAAAATATCAATCAATTGCAATCCCTAAAACTAAACGGAAAATTAACCCAAAATCAATCATTTTGCTGTTGAGTAATAGATTGATTCCCGTGTTTACGCATGTAAGGTCACAAAGAAACCCGAAGATTTTAATAGCACTGGTAAGGACAGAACCTCAATGGCTATGTCCACACTTGTGCGTTTTACGTTTACGTTTGCACTTGTGCGTTTTACGTGCGCTAGACGCATGCGCTGTGGCGCATGCGTCTAAACGCACGCAACGCATGCGCAAAGGCATGCCTCAAATCAATTGAACGGCGCCATTTTTAGTGACGCATGCAGTAGCGCACGTACTTCCACCAGCAGTGGATTTTTGTTCAACATTCCGTGCAACTTCGTAGCTTGTCTGGAAGGTTTCGTTCTGTTTTTGTAATTATTGAGCTTGTGTTTTTTGTTCACTATGTCGTCAGAACAAACATTGGCCTTTATAAATTATTATTAATAAACATATTCGTTATAGAACAAAATAAATTATTCGTTATAAAATAATTATTAATAAAATAATATTATCACAAAAAATAAAAATAAAAATTTTATTTATAACGTTTACACTAAATGTTTTACTATGTATTCTACCTATGTTATATAACTCTACAAGTACTTGTTTTAACGTGATATGGAACCTTCAGCCGACAAAAAGTAATTCTTCTTCATTCATTCTTATACCCGCTGACATAGCAGCATCAGTTACGTCCATTGCAAACTTCACGTCTACACTGGTGAAAAATTGAAAACTATTTTGACGCACAGGTGTAGACAGTTGAAGGCATGCGTCCAACGCATTCCATCTAAGGCATGCGCTGGACTACTCGGTGTGGAAAAGCGGAATTGAAAGTTGCAAGTGAAACTGAAGATGAAAGCGCACAAGTGTGGACATAGCCATTGGCCAGTTCTCGGGAAAAGGGATTGAAAATTTTGCAATATGTGTAATATACTAAGAATTATTTCGAAATTAATTATTAAGATGTTAGTAACAGTTAATTATTTCAAAATTTCATTGTTCAATTTACTAAATTTTACTTCCATTTTAGAAATTTAATTATTTTATTTGAAAATTTTTCAAAAAAGTCGATAAGTTTTTAAAATAAATAATTAAATTAATTTACCCGAAACTCCCCACATTACTAAATACCCTTTCATTTGTTCGAAAACTATTCAGAATTTAATTACTTTCGAAAAAGTTTTTCACATTTGCCTACACTGGACATGGGCAGATATTTTAGCTGAATGGCAGCATAGGAAACTGAAATTGATGGCGGACCGAAAACAATATATATAATCAATAACTTAAGCATAACAGAAAAAAAAAACTAATGAAATAAGAACAGTTTTAATTTTAAGTTGCAACGAAATATTTTAAATTGCAGTGGAATCCGAATAGACTAAAAACTAGAGTCACCTATAAGGGACCGACCCATTGTTGTTGGTTGGTTTACCTGTGAGCGGCACTTTTCTGCACACCATGGGCTAAATGTCCAGGTCACATGGACCCCGAAGGCTCAGAGAAGGTTGGGGGAGGGGACCCACTGGTACAGCTGTTGGGAGACAGATGGTAGCCTCCCGTCAAGGCCATCCAGTGTGTTCTTTAACGTGCACAGAGTATGGCTCTCCCGCACACGGGGCCACGGCTTAACGTCCCATCCGACGGACGGCGGCCTTTCCAAGCCCATCGGTGTCCCCTACTGACCGTGGGCAGGGCGGGGAATTTTGCGGAGATAAATCTCAACGCTGACCCAGCTGGGACTCGAACCTGGGAACTACAGATTACGAGCCTGGCGCGCTACCGACTAAGCCACCCCCGCCCCCGAAAATGGAAGCATCCTCATCTTATATCAATGGAGAATCAAATTCGAGGCTTCGTAACTGATTAAATAATTTTTTACCGAAATATACACAGTCGTATCAGAATAATATATCCACCTACCATAGTATATGTATGGTAGGTGGTCATATTATTCTGATACGACTGTGTATAACTGATAATATAAGATGTCAATTAAATTGCCTAAATTTCGATTCTGAACAATATTCGTTCAGTACTTAAAGAGTTATACTGTAGAAGTTGAATATTAAATGACAGATATGTCAATCATTGAGCCGTCCCGTGGCCGAGTGGTTAGCCCGCTTGGCTACTGATCTACAGGACCTGGGTTCAAGCCCCGGGTAAGGCATGGATGTTCGTATTGTTTTTCTGCGGAGGTCCTGCCATGCTCTCAGACCTTCTACTCTGGCATATAAACTGACAGGCTCTTGTCAGACCTCTGTGGCAAACAGCTGCTTGAGGGGGTATTTATTTTATTTTTTTATGTCAATCATAAGAATTCACTTCAGAAATTAATTAAAATTCAAGGAACGTCTTTGCTGTTGTTAAGTATTCGAGCTTCTATAGCTCTTTAAATACTCAGCAGATATTGTTGAAAAACGCGATTAGATAGATTTTAATGAGATTTAAATTTATCTAGTCCTATTTTTATACAGGAAGCTTATTTTAAAAATTACGGATCTTCGAATTTCACTCTCACTTGACTCAAAATAGAAATGCATTCATTTTTCTGTCCAGTTTTTGTATGTCCCAATACATTATTATAAGTATAAAATAACACGAAATTAAATTAGAGAAATTATTTTTTTATTTATCATAATGTTCCTGAAATTCCTTTCCTTTTAGAACTGAAAAATAAGATCGGCGGAGCTACCTACATTCGATGGGGTGGAGAAACCTGTGACAGCGCAGACATCGAAGGAACCGTAACCGGTGTAGGTGCGTCATCTGAATCAAGTCAAAATGGCGGCTCCAGCGAGTTCGTCTGCATCCCCACCAATCCAACACTGAAGACGCCAAACGAATTATTTCCCGTGTATGATCCTTCAAAAGACAGCGAGGACAGCCATCTTTTCGTCAGTGCCATCCGCTACAGAGGTGATCTCGAAAACTTCAAAGAAAAGAGAAACAAGATGATCGCTTGCACCATTTGTCGAGCCAATCAACGCACGGTGACCATGACCAAGATGGCGGCCACTTCTTGCCCTGAGAAGTGGACGAAAGAGTACGAGGGAATCATGATGGCGCCGGGGATATACAGCGCTAAAGGTCAATACATTTGTGTAGATAACGGACTTAAAACAGTTGAAGAAGTTAACTTTGGCCTTGATCAAGAAGATCTCGTACCCGAAGTTCAAGAAGTCACTATAAAATGCGGAGCACTACCGTGTGGTCCTTATAAGGAGAATGCGGCGATACCTTGTGTAGTTTGTACGCTCTGAGAATGAAATGCTTTGTAGTTAGGCCAACACCCACTGTATTATAGAACTGCAAGAGAAATGCCAGTTTAGGTGGTTATGTATTAATTGCTGGAGGGAAGAAAATCCTTAAGAAACCAATTGAAGTTTAACTTTTTCTTATGCTTAATTAAACGCGATAAAATAATTTCTTAATATGTGATGTTATATTTCGTCTTTTTAAGATCCTGTGTTGTATGTTTTATCACGTAGATTAGGATTTTTCCCACATCCCTTCCCAAGGCGGGGACATAGCCTCTTATACATTGCCCGAACAGTGCAATAACAGAAAAATTAACTTTCAAATATAAATAAATAAATACCCCCTAGGAACCAATTTTTAGTTCACTAGCATTGATAGATTTAAATTTGACCTTTGACCTAGAAGGATCCTCCGAATCCGAATTTTCTTAACGTTTCTGCCATCTACAACCCGAAATACGTTCAGACAATAATTTTCACGTTTCTATCACTCGCAAATCAAGGTTCGACCTCTAGGTGATCTCTATTTGACCTTAAAAGACACGTCAGAGGTCAAATGTTTGATTTT
This sequence comes from Ryuthela nishihirai, assembly GCA_038380435.1. NCBI lineage: Eukaryota > Metazoa > Arthropoda > Arachnida > Araneae > Heptathelidae > Ryuthela > Ryuthela nishihirai. The sequence goes on from JAWZYU010000029.1 coordinate 36,582,158, forward strand.
TTGCGAGCTCTACGCGTGAAAGGAAAGTTCATGCAGAAATGTTAAGAAATCTCATAAACAATAAAAAAGTTTCATCTTTGGTGTCCTGTTTAGGGTCAGGGGTTGAGTCAGTGGGTAGTGCATCAAACATTTATTCTACAGTTCCCGGGTTAGAGTCCCACATGGTCCAGTGTTGAGATTTATTTACGCTTAAACTACATCTTGTCCTCTATTAGAAATGGAATACCGGTGTGCTTCTGCTATCTTTCTATGAGTCAACGTTGAGATTTATCTCCGAAAAATTTCTCGCCCTGCCCACGGTCAGTAGGGGACACCGATGGGCTTGGCAAGGCCGCCGTCCGTCGGATGGGTAAGCCGTGGCCCCGTGTGCAAAAAGAGTCATACTCTGTACACGTTAAAGCAACGCTGGACAACTCTCCCAATAGCTGGGGGTGGGGTTGTCTCAGTCGGTAGCGTGCCAGGCTCGTAATCTGTTGTTCCCAGGTTCGAGTCCCAGCAGGGTCAGCGTTAAGATTTATCTCCACAAAATTTCCCGCCCCGCCCACGGTCAGTAGGGGACACTGATGGGCTTGGAAAGGCAGCCGTCCGTCGGATGGGACGTTAAGCTATGGCCCCGTGAGTGGGAGAGCCATATCCTGTCAACACGTTAAAGAACACGCTGAATGGACTTGACAGGAGGCTACCATCTGTCTACCACGTCTGAATGGACTTGACAGGAGGCTACCATCTGTCTGAATGGACTTGACAGGAGGCTAGCATCTGTCTTGACAGGAGGCTACCATCTGTCCTTCCATTCTTGTTCCAGTGGGTCCCCTCCCCCAAACTTCTCTGAGCCTTCGGGGTCCATGTAACCTGGCCATTTAGCCCATGGTATGCAAAAATGTGCCGCTCAGACCAACCCAACCCAACTCCCAATAGCTGTTCCAGTGGGTCCCTTCCCTCAACCATTTCTGAGCCTTCGGGGTCCTTGTGTCCTGGCCATTTAGTCCATTGTGTGCATAAAGTTCGGCTCAGAGGTAAAACAACCCAATCCCATCTTTCTATGAGAGCAGTAACGATGGGAGACAGTGCTCGATTCATAAGAGTACAAGAATCAGTCAGAATTGTTGTAAAATTTTTAATATGATAACTCTCACACTTTTAAATCGTTCCTAAAAACGAATTGCACTTTAGTACAGCCTTCGGGCTAGATAAAAATAAACTTTGTCCCACACCTACTCATGGATTTCAACAGGGAACGAGGAAGAGGACAGTTGCCCCCTGGGAAAATTGATTGAAAAATTAAAATTAACAGTACAATTAATGTCGTTTTTTTTTAATGAAATGCAATATTGATTATTTTTTAGGCATACGTTTCATTTTCAATTATTAATACGAAGAAAGCATTTTTAAATATATTTTCAATAATAAGTATATGCTTTTTTCGTTTTGCCTTCGGGCATCTTCAGTTGTAATATGGTATAATATATGTGTGATTGCTATTTTCGCAGTAGTGGGACATCAATGGGCTTGGAGGGACTTCCGTCCATAAGATGGGACATTAAACCGTGGCTCCGTGTGTGGGAGAGCCATACCCTGTGCCAGGGCCGGCTCGAGGCGGATTCAACGCGTTCTCCTAAACCCGGCCCCGTGCTTTAAAAGGCCCCGCGGTCCATGAAAAGTAAAAAAACACGTAAAAATTTCGTAAGAAACGAAATTTCGGTCAAAATTGACAGAAATAGCGAAATCGGTCAATTTTGATGACGCAATTGAAGATTTTGCGGCGAAATGGCGAGAAAAATTATGTAATATTTATAATATACCCGGTGTTTCTATAAATTGTATAGATATGCACCGCATTTATAATAAATAATTTATTATTATAAAATTTAAAAGTACATAAAAATGCGTTTTTTGTTTTGGCCCCACACAATTTTGGAACCCGGCCCTGTACACTTTAAAGAACGCTGGATGGCCTTGACGAGAGGTTACCATCTGTCTCCTAACAGCTGCCCATGGAACCTCTTCCCACAACCTTCTCTGAATATTAAGGATCCTTGTGACCTGGCTATTTAGACCGTTGTGTGCAAAAAAGTGTTGCTCAGAGGTAAAAACAACTCAATCCACATTGTTTTTAGAGTAGAATTTACGTCAGGTTGTTTAAGGTGTAATCGGCGTTTACTTCAATCAGTAAACCCAATTTTTGAAATGACACTTACTGAAAAGGTGTTATGGCCATATTTGAGAATCTTATGAAATGAGTTTATTAAGATTTACAAGTGTACTGACTGCTTTCCAAAGCATTGGGAAACAGCGAGAAATGATATCACTTTAACAGGGCAGGATATTGGAGGGGGGAAGTAATTGAGGCAAAATATTATTAACCTGATTTTGGGGCGGGGGTGGCTCAGTCGGTAGCGCGCCAGGCTCGTAATCTGCAGTTTCCAGGTTCGAGTCCCAGCTGGGTCAGCGTTGAGATTTTTCTCCGCAAAACTCCCCGCCCTGCCCACGGTCAGTAGGGGACACCGATGGGCTTGGAACAGGCCGCCGTCCGTCGTATGGAACGTTAAGCCGTGGCCCCGTGTGTGGGAGAGCCATACCCTGTGCACGTTACAGAACACACTGGATGGCCTTGACGGGAGGCTACCATCTGTCTCCCAACAGCTGTTCCAGTGGGTCCCCTCCCCCAACCTTCTCTGAGTCCTTCGGGGTCCATGTAACCTGGCCATTTAGCCCATCGTGTGCAAAAAAGTGCCGCTCAGAGATAAAACAACCCAACTTAGCCTGATTTATATTTCATGTATTTTGTAAGAAATTTTTTAAAGAATTGTAAAACGAAAGGGACAATATTATACTGCATTAGATATCCAGCCTCTTACCCCCCTCCCTCCCCTATTTTATGTAGATCCGGGCCGGCTCTTTAATTATATATTGTAAGAATTCAAATTAATACATCAACGATATCTGATTCCTTAGCTTCAGCAGTAAAGCTTTTGTAGTTATTTTTTCCGTCACTAGATGGCAACACAAATCAAGCAGCTCTTTACGATTTGATGAGTCATCTTAACCGGAAGTGTCTTATCGTAAATGTCCTGGAAAAGGCAAGGTTGATTAATTTTGTTAGCAATGTGCTTTGTCAACAAATTAAACATATACGACTACAGACAGCTATAAATAAGAAAATTTAACGACTGAAGTTTAACGATCATGCCATAAGATACAAACTATCACAGGCGAAACGAAGAAGCCATACCGAATATAATATCTTAAAAGCATAAGGGTTGTCAGTTTTCTAAAAAAATATTCTATGAGAAGAACTACTCAATTAGATTTAAGTTTTTAATTAAAAGTCTTTCACTTACGAGAGGTTGAAAGAAAAGGACACACTGACAAAGGGTAAAAAGAAAACAAAACTGACCATAGGTGAAAAAAGAACACACTGGCCAGAAATAAAAGGAAAAGAACATACTGAACAGAGGTCGAAAGAAAAGAACACACTGACAAAAGGTAAAAAAAAAGAAAAGAAACTGACCAGAGGTGAAAAGAGAAGAACACACTGACCAGAGATTAAAAAAAAAAGAAAAGAACACACACTGAACAGAGGTTGAAAGAAAATTACACACTGACCAGATGAAAAGAAAAGAATTCACTGACAAAAGATAAAAAGAAAAAAGACACCAGAGGTGAAAAGAGGAGAACATTCTGAGAGGTTGAAAGAAAAAACACACTGACCAGAGGCCAAAAGAAAAGAATATACTGACCAAAGGTTAAGAAATTCATGTACCACAAATGAAAAAAAGCTGTGTAGATTGTATACATATAAATATATATAGCAAACTTCTTATTTAACGCCCGTTCTTTTGTGGTGAAGTCAAGTCAGTCAGTTGCGCACCAGACTCGTAATCCGCAGTTTCCAGATTCGAATCCTAACTGTGCTTGCATTAGAATTTCTCCACTGGTGAAGAAAGGCGACATTGATGAATTTGGAAAAACCACCGCCAGTTAATTAAGAAGTCAAACCATGATTCCAAGTGCAGGTAAGACATGCTCTGTGCGCTTACTCTGAGATTTCTGGCTTATGTAACAAGAGCTTTCTTTTATAGACTGTAAAATTTCAGATTTTAGGTTGTTGGGTTGTTTTACCTCTGAGCGGCACTTTTTTGCACACCATGGGCTAAATGGCCAGGTCACATGGACCCCGAACCCAAGAGAAGGTTGGGGGGAGGGAACCCACTGGAACAGCTGTTGGGAGACAGATGGTAGGTTGGGTTGGGTTGTTTTACCTCTGAGCGGCACTTTTTGCACACCATGGGCTAAATGGCCAGGTCACATGGACCCCGAAGGCTCAGAGAAGGTTGGGGGAGGGGACCCACTGGAACAGCTGTTGGGAGATAGATGGTAGCCTCCCATCAAGGCCATCCAGCGTGTTCTTTAACGTGCACAGGGTATGGCTCTCTCCCGCACACGGGGCCACGGCTTAACGTCCCATCCGACGGACAATGGCCTTTCCAAGCCCATCGTTGTCCCCTACTGACCGTGGGCAGGGTGGAGAATTTTGCGGAGATAAATCTCAACGCTGACCCAGCTGGGACTCGAACCTGCGAACTACAGATTACGAGCCTGGCGCGCTACCGACTGAGCACCCCCGCCCCCACATACAACAATACCTTACCCGGGGCTCGAAACCAGGTCCCTTAGATCAATAGCCAAGCGCGCTAACCACTCGGCCATGGGACGGCATTTAGATTTTAAATTTGAGACTTGGAGCTCTGACTTCGAACTGTCATGACGTGTTTTCGCATCGCTCCTGGATTACTTCAAGTACTAATGATTAGCTAACTATTTACTTAAATTTCCTATTAGCCTTAAGCAAGACTGGGTGAAAATCCTAGTGGAGCCTTTGGCAGGTAGGGCAGCTAGTTTAGCCTAATCTTTTACTTAAACTTGTACTTTCTTAGTTAGGGTTTTTACAGGTTTATTTTCTACAATGATGTGTTAATAAAGTTTTGGCTTTGGACATACTAATCTACATTAGATAAGTATAAGTACAAGTCAATAGCCGACGTGAGTAGGGGCGGGGATGGCTCAGTCGGTAGCGCGCCAGGCTCGTAATCTCTAGTTCCCAGGTTCGAGTCGCAGCTGGATCAGCGTTGAGATTTATCTCCGCAAAATTCTCCGCCCTGCCCACGGTCAGTAGGGGACACCGATGGGCTTGGAAAGGCCGCCGTCCGTCGGATGGGACGTTAAGCCATGACCCCGTGTGCGGGAGAGCCATACCCTGTGCACGTTATAAGAACACGTTGGGTGGCCTTGACGGGAGGCTACCAACTGTCTCCCAACAGCTGTTCCAGTGGGTCCCCTCCCCCAACCTTCTCTGAGCCTTCGGGGTCCATGTGACCTGGCCATTTAGCCCATGGTGTGCAAAAAAGTGCCACTCAGAGGTAAAACAACCCAACCGACGTGAGTTGGCCGCTATCAGCATAGGAAAAGTACGCGCCAATAGCCGACTTTAAGTTGGCCGTTATTGGTGTTGGAAGAGTACGTGCTGATAGCCGACTCATCGATTTGGCCATTATTGGCTTGGAAACATACTATACAAGTAAGCATTTTGACTTTAAAAATCCTCCGTTGAGGTATTCTAGATCTAAGTTTTTCGTATTTTATTCGATTTTAGTCGCTACTGGAAAAGTAGCGTTTTTGAAGTTTTTCGTTTTATACGATTCTAGTCGCTACTGAAAAGTACCTTTTTTGTATTTTATCTTTCATTAGATTTGTAGTTTTACATTTTTTCTGATATTTTACACTCATTTTTGAGTTTTAATATTGTTTTTGGACAGATTACTGTTATTTTACAGTAATTCTGTCCTTTTCAAATCCGGTCTGAGCCGGTTCTTACAGTTACAACTGTCAACTTTAACAGTTGCAACTGTCAATTTTATATTTGAAATTTTAGAATAGTTTGCATAAATTTTATGTAAATTTGTTCTATTTCTTTTATTTTTATCTTATTCATACTTATTTATTTGTTTTCAACTGCTTTTGTTTTAAAATTGTTCAAACTTCTAAGCATTTGCAATGTCAAAATCTGACATTCGTGAAATTTCTATCCCGGTCCTGACAGAGGGCTAACTATTCTACTACTCTGTTAATGACGTTAGTCCGGACCTCTCAGAGACCTCTGAAGCTCAAGTCTCTATGGATAGTTCACAACTGACTTATAACGCACAAATTTGCACGTTTTTATCGGAGAAAAATAAACTCCTGTTCGATTTCAACTCAACTTTGGCAAATTTACCTTCTATGAAGGAATTACACAGCCTTTTGCCTGATGATCGCGTCAAATTCAATGATGCAATATTGGAAAAGTTTTATCTTGAGAAAGATATTAACGAACATGTTTGCTCTGGACTTTGTTCTATTAAAACAATTGTTTTGGAAGTTGTTCAGGAATTGGATCCTGCCCCAAAACATGGTATGGATTTATTTCAAGGTATTTCTGATGCTGCCAAAAAACCTAAAAGGAAGGGTGTTGGCAAAAACTTAAAGAAAGAACACAAGAGAACGTTGTCTCCCATCACTGACTCTGCCTATGCCTTTAAGACCAGATTTTCGGTCTTAGAGGAGGAATACTTGGACCCTCCAGTTTCTGAAATGGAGGCTTCTGACTCTACCGCTACTCCTAAAGGGAATAGCAATAATAATGGGAAAATACCTCCCATCATTTTACGTTCTCCTAAGAACTGGCTGAACACTTACAAAGAATTAACTAAAATTGCTGTGGAAGCTTTCACTGCAAAAACCACTGGAGAAACGGTCAGATTACAAACCAAATGTTCCAACGATTACAGGTCCTTTGTCAGATTTTTTGAAGCTTCAAAGCAACAATTTCATACATACAAATTAAAAGAGGAGAAAAACCTCAGAGTGGTAATCAAAAATCTTCCCAATGACATTACCATTGATGATGTCCGAGTCGCCTTGGTGGACTTGGGCTTTACAATTATTAAACTCTCACAGATGAGACGGGGAAAAGACAAATCTCCGATCCCTGTATTCTTGGTAGAATTGCTTGAGGATGCTGCAAATAAAAGATATACAATGTCACAGACCTCTTTCACCTGAAAATACATGTGGAGAGTTACAGGTCGAAGAATACACCAACACAGTGCCATAAATGCCAGCGATATGGCCACGCGCTGAGTGGCTGTTTTAATCTGCCACGCTGCGTCAAATGCGCTGGAAATCATATGACGAAGGACTGTCTTCGTAAGAAGGAAGAGAGTTCGCCAAAATGTGCCAATTGTGGCCTTGGCCATACGGCCAATTATAAAGGCTGCTCTTATTGTCCTACACGTGAGGTGGTAACTCCACTTAAGGATAAATATAATACTGCCCCGTCCAAGAAGGCTATTAGTACCTCTGTTACTCCTCAACTATCATATGCAAGTGCTCTTGCTAAAGGCACACCAGCTGCCAGGTCAACTGGAAAAGGTAAATCTTTACCTAAAAGAGTGTCTCCTAATGCTTTGCCTCCAAAGCAAGCTCCTTCTACAAGTGAGCAGTTTGATGCCACCATTTTGAACGATCTGAAGGAAATATCCTGATCTTTAAATATTTTAATGTTTCAAAGATTTTATTAATAGCTAAGTCATTAATCAATGAATGCCAACGGCCTGATGGGCAAACTCACCGTTGGGCTAAAAGCTTTCGATTATCTACTCTCTTCGCTGTCCTCAGATGGAGCACAACAGTAAGAAGAATTACCTCCAGATTTTTTCCTCGAATGCAAACGGTATTCTTACCGACTTATGGGAGTTCAACAACTTTTTGTCCGACTCCCACGCTGACATAGTCTTTTTGGACGAAACCCTTCTTCGTGCTTCTGATCGTCTCAAATTTCCAAACTTTGAAGTTTACAGGACGGTCGACAGCACAACAGCGGTGGAGGTACCGCTGTAGTCGTCAAACGATCCATTAAACATCACCTCTTGCCAACTCAACACTTCAGTTCTTTGGAAGTTACTGCTATTGCAGTTCATGGTGATACTTTTGGAACTTTGAACGTCTTTGCGGTATATAAACCGCCTATTTCTGAACTTGTCTTGAATGATTTTAAAGTCATTTTTGACACTAACACTCCTACAATTTTGGAAGGAGATTTAAATTCCAAAAATATTGCTTGGAATTCCAGAACTTACAATAAAAATGGTAATCTACTCTTAGATTATGCCACGTCAAATGGCATCATTGTTGACGCTCCTAGCGAGTCTACGTTTTACCCGTTTAATTCCATACATAGACCGGATGTTTTAGATCTGGTTACATTTGGGAATTTTTACCCACCTATGAACTTAGTGTTCATAATGATCTGAATTCCGATCATCTTCCATTTGCCATTGTCCTTTATCTGTCTGTTACTATTGCTCCAGACACTTTTAGTGTTGTCAATTGGGAACTTTACTGTACAATTGTCAACGAAAAAGTTTCAGGATCATGCAAATCTCTTTCTCTCAGAAAGATAAATGACTCCATACTAACATTTACTGATTTGTTGACTGATTCCAGAAATGATGCCAGTACTCTACGAAAACCTCATAGAGACTTTTATATTTTTCCAAAGGATCCATCGGATCTTATTAAATTTAAAAACAGAGCCAGACGTAATTGACAAAGATCCAGAGATGCTCACGATAAAAATGTTTATTATTCCCTCAAGATTGAGGTTCGACAAAAGATCAAAGATCACCGTAGCTTTATATGGAACAAAAAACTCAGCTCACTCTCTACAAGTGACAATTCTATTTGGAAGATGGTTAAATCTTTCAAGAACCCTCGTTCTAAATTTCCCCCATGGGGAGTCAGGTTTATGTTACAGCGAGGATGATAAATCCGAAGCATTTGCTGATACTCTTGAATTACAGTTTCAAGAGAATTTTGATCTTTTTGATCATGACACCTGTGAAGAGGTAGAAGAAATTCTTTTTCGTTTCGGACAGGAAGAAAGATCAGAGCTATCCTTTACATCTCCTCTTGAGCTGTCTCAAACCATCAAGAAATTGAAACCTAACAAGGCTTCAGGCCCCGATAATATTTCCAACAGAATGCTGAAACACCTTCCGAAGAAAGCCATTACGCATCTCTGCGGGATTTTTAATTTCCTTCTCCGTCACCATACTTTTCCAGAAGCCTGGAAAAACGCTTATGTCAGACTGATACACAAACCAGGAAAGGACCCTGTATTTCCTGACAGCTATCATCCAATCAGTCTGCTTTCCTGCCTAGGAAAACAGATTGAATGTATTATCCTCAATAGATTGGAAGAGTTCCTCTCAATCCATCCTGTCTTACCTGAAACCCAATTTGGTTTCAGGCGTAAAAGATCGACAGAACATCAGGTCCTCAGAGTTGTGGAAACTATTTCTGAGGCCCTGAACAAGAAGGAAACAGTTGCTGCCGTCTTTCTAGACGTGGCCAAGGCTTTTGACCGCATCTGGATGAACGGCCTCATTTACAAACTCTCCAAGATTGGAATGCCTACGGGACTCACAGGATATCATTCAATCATATCTCTTAAATCGAACATTCCAGGTTCATATTAAATCTTCCATTTCTACCAAGAGAGTAGTGGCCGCTGGAGTTCCTCGAGGCTCTCTCCTAGGCCCTACTATCTTCTCATTATATCTCTCAAATCGAACATTCCAGGTTCATATTAAATCTTACATTTCTACTAAGAGAGTAGTGGCCGCTGGAGTTCCTCAAGGCTCTCTCCTAGGCCCTACTATCTTCTCATTATATCTCTATAATATTCCTTCATTTGAGCGAATCGTTATCGCACAATATGCTGACATTGCTCTCATCTCCCCTTCCTTGGGAGTTGATTTTGCAATCAGAAGACTTCAGAATTGCCTTGATAAAATGGATACCTGGTATGAAAAAAGGAAAATAAAGATCAACACTGAGAAGAGTAACGCCATCCTCTTCAGTGGTAAGAGGATTAAAAATCCGCTACTTTACACTTTTTATGTGAACAATTCAAGTGGCAGGAGACTCAAATATTTGGGAGTCACTCTGCATCAGAAGTTTAAGTGGAATCCCCATATACACGGGATCATCACAAAAGTTAACTCTGTCAAATGTCAACTGGGGACTCTTCTAGGAAGAAACTCAGTATTATCCATTGATAATAAATTACTAATTTATCACATGGTCATTCGACCTATGATATCCTATGCTTCCCCAATTTGGGCGAACACAACTCCCACGAACATTCACAAGATAAGGTCTTGCAGAATAAAATCCTGCGATGTGTGGTCAATGCCCCTTGGTTTGTAACCAATAGACAATTGCATAAAGATCTGGGCATTGATCATATTTACACATATCTTAAGTTTGTCTCGCGAGGTTTCTACGAGTCAGTGCAGAGAAACCCGCACGAGATTATATCCTCCCTTCTGGACTACGATCATGAAGTCCTTAACAGATACCAGAGGCCTAAGATGATGGCTTTCGTTAAAGAAAGTTATCCATTTTAGGTTTCTTGTGCATCATTACTACTCTTTGTTTTATGTTCTTTTGCCCTTTGGGGCCCACCATTGTGTGGTTTACTTTTGTTTGTTTTTTCAAACTGATGACAATTAGGCATATTTCCAGATGAAGAAGGTTATGGGTACTGTTGTACCTGGTACTTCATTTTATGATGTAACGATCTACGATCTATAGATTTTAAATTTCCAAACAACGCTTCACGGAAATTCAATATTTTTTCCTGTTGTTGATTAAAAGTTGTTGTTGAAACCAGTTTTTAAAAAAATATTTACCGTGTATGCGTATTTGTGGTCTGTAAATGGTAGCTAGGCATACATTGGAAAGAGAACTGTGTGCCCAACCCCTGTGATGATGCAAAGAACCGTCTAGGCCTAGAGCCTAATATCCGACCTCGACTTCTCGTGACGCAGAACGTTAGTATTTTTCAAAAGAGATATTCTCTTTTGGAAGGGAAAGGAAGGGGAGGGCTACCAGATCAGTGTGGCACCACTGAAACCAGTTTTTTAAAAAAATATTTACCGTGTATGCGTATTTGTGGTCTGTAAATGGTAGCTAGGCATGCATTGGAAGGAGAACTGTGTGCCTAACCCCTGTGATGATGCAAAGAACCGTCTAGGCCTAGAGCCTAATATCCGACCCCGCCTTCTCGTGACGCAGAACGTTAGTATTTTTCAAAAGAGATATTCTCTTTTGGAAGGGAAAGGAAGGGGAGGGCTACCAGATCAGTGTGGCCTACTGATTTGATCATCCGAACCACTTTTTCTTTCTTTTCTGCCATACTAAGGAGTTGTCAACTTCACAGAGTCCTAGAACGTTCCCTAATAAGCGGTAGCGACCCCCTTTATAAACCACTGATTCAACCAAAGCAGAAGTTGCTTAGTTGGTAGCCTGCCTAATCTGTAGTTCCCAGTTCGAGTCCTACCTAGGCTAGCATTGAGATTTCCCTCCCATTAACTCCCACCTTGCCCTTGGTCAGGAAGAGGAACCGATGGGCGTCGAAAGACTGCCGTCCTTTGGATGGGACATTAAGCTGCGATGCCGTGTGCAGGAGAGCCATAACCTATGAACTTTAAAGAACATGCTAGATGGCTTTAACGGACAGCTACCAACTGTCTCCTAACAGCAGTCCAGTAGGTACGCTTTTCCGAACCATCTCTGAGATTTTGGGGTCGTTGTGACCTGCCCTTTGTGTACGAAAAAGTGCACCTTACAGGAAAAACAATCCGATCCGAACCTCAGAGTCCTTGTGACAGCCATTCAGTACGTTTTATGCAAAAAAGTTCCCGCTTAATAGATAAAACAACTCAATTTAATAAAGAGGTCACTGAATGTATATTGTATTTCACGTACATTTCGACTAAAAAAAACATCATTAAAAAAAATTAGCCTAATAACATGGAATGGAAGCGTGATAGATTGAAATGTGGACCTCTTTTCCACATTTTAGTCTATCACACTCACTATCTTTCCTGTACCGAAGTTACGAGCTTTTTCATTACAACAAATTTCATTAAATCAAAATTATCAAATTAAACCCATCATACTTCAAAACACACCCTTTATTTTTATACTCCCCCCTCCTCTACTTCAACACCGTCTCACTGCAATCTAATATAAACATCAACAATAGTTTGTCACTCAACCAAGTAAATAGCTCTCAACGCCAAGAATAGATCACGCGCTTACCAGATTAGCCTGCGCGATCCCCTCCTCCCACTGTCTTAATTAGCGCTAAAAGCTCTACATGTTAGCTTTACTACTTCGGAGAGACAAAAGCCAGAAGTGGTTCGGACTTTGGAGGAGTTAACTCCGCTTGAGACTCTGTCAGATGGAAATAAATGATGCACACGGATCCCCGACGTGCAAGTGATGGATTATCGCGGCATTCATTCAGCAGCAAGAGCAGAACAGGTAATCCACCAAATTGTCTCTCTTTATGCCTGCACGCAAACGGGTTATGGGAGTTGGTTTGTCAATTCCGCTTGACAACTTGGCCGTTATGAATTCTCTGCGTGAGCTTGTAACGGAGCTGTGTATGCCGTGCAAAGACCAATATCAAAAAAGAACCGTATAGAGAGGAATTGTGGGGGGGGGGGGGGACTGTTTCTATGTTTTCCGTTGACGTCCTCCATTTGTCTTGTCAAATAGAAGCAGTCATGCAACTATGGTCTTAGCACTACCGAATTATTCGCTTGTTATGGATAATTAAAAACACCTAAAGAGGCATTATAGAGTGGTATTTTTTTTTCGTTAGTTTTCTTTCCTTTTTTTTTTCTTTATTGGTTGTTCATGCACGAAAAGTTGCGAATAGATTACGAAGCGATTTATTAATACAGTGAATCAAATGTGTTGAATATTTTACCAAGTGCATGTTGAGTGGTTGGGTTCATCTGGTCTTGAGTGACAGCTTTTTTGTCAAAGGAAAGGTTTTGAAAAGGTCGCTGAGATCCCTGAGGTTTAATGCAGGATGAAGTAAGGGAATAGCTGTTCCGTGCATAAGTGATTGTTTCCAGTAGAAAGTTGTAGAGAAATGCAATAGGCGTCCCATTTAGTGGAATTGGACAAAGACTATAAAAGAGGGTTGACCTCTGAGCGGCAATTTTTTTTTGCACACAATGGGCAGGTCACAAAGACCCCGAGGGCTTAGAGAAGGTCGGGGGGATACACTGGGCAGCAGTTAGGAAACAGATGGTAACCTCCTGTTGATGCCAGGGGCGGGGGTGGCTCAGTCGGTAGCGCGCCAGGCTCGTAATCTGTAGTTCCCAGGTTCGAGTCCCAGCTGGGTCAGCGTTGAGATTTATCTCCGCAAAATTTCCCCGCCCTGCCCACGGTCAGTAGGGGACACCGATGGGCTTGAAAAGACCGCCGTCCGTCGGATGGGACGTTAAGCCGTGGCCCCGTGTGCGGGAGAGCCATACCCTGTGCACGTTAAAGAACACGCTGGATGGCCTTGACGGGAGGCTACCATCTGTCTCTCAACAGCTGTTCCAGTGGGTCCCCTCCCCCAACCTTCTCTGAGCCTTCGGGGTCCTTGTGGCCTGGCCATTTAGCCCATGGTGTGCAAAAAAGTGCCGCTCAGAGGTAAAACAATCCAGTCCCGATGATGCCATCCAGCGTGTTTCTAATGTGCACATGGTGTGGCTTTACTTTCCATCCGATTGGACGGCAGTCCAACTCCATGCCCATCGGTACCCCCCTACTAATCGAGGGCAGGGAGTTTTGTGACGATAAATCACAACTATTGGCCCAGATGGGACTCGAACCCGGTAACTGCAGATTACCAGCCTGACGCTCTGCCAACTGAGCCACCCTCTGCCACTTAAACAAGACATAAACAGCTGTTAGGTACAAATGGGAGGATTTCACAAAGAATGGAGAGGAGATGTACTGGACAGCTGTTCAATTTCATCCCCTTCATTCGATTCTTGCATCCTATATTCGATTACAACATCGCCACATCCTTCGCTCTGATAATAAAATGTTTTCTACTCCCAAGATTTTCAAAGCTAATATGGTGAAATTTCTTTTGCTTTTCAAGCAACCTCAACTTGGAATTCTCTACCGAGCGATAACACTTCTTTAAATTCTAAAACAAAATTTAAAAACTATATTACTCCACTCCTATTAGAATATTGAAATGTTTGACCAACATCTCCTCATCCCTATTCCTACTCCCCATCTTTGCCCGGATTATCCGCAATCTTTTTTTCCCCTGTTCGTTCATTTAATGTTACTCTCTGTTGTGTCAAACCTTCTTTTTTCCCCCCTAAGTTTACTACTTTTTTTTAACATATTTCTGGGTTTGAGCCCCGGGTAAGGCATGGATGTATGTATCGGTTTTCTGCTGAGGGCCTGCCATCCTCACAGACCTTCTATTATGGCATATAAACTGACAGGCTCCTGTCAGACCTCTGTGGCAAGCAGCTGCTTGAGGGGGTATTTATTTATTATTTATTATATGTTTGTCTTCGTCTGTGCCACTTGTCATTTTGTTTATATGTATCAAATAATTATGCAATTCCTGTAAATATGTTTGTATTTTTGTACTATCATCAATATTTCTTTTTAATTTCTCAAATGTACTGGGCCATCAAACCACTTGACCCTTTAAATTAATATCCAAAATTGCCTGTGCTTTGCTGTAACCCTCTGCATGAAATAAATTATTATTATTATAAGGCACATGACAGAGTCTCATCAGTAATGTAGAGTAGGGGTTTTCAACGTGGGGAATGCGGTAAAATATTTTGGGGTACGCCGTGAGAGCTCAAAAGTCGCTAGATCTAGTAACAAAGTTTTATTCCCATTGTTATACTATAACTATAGTTTTGCCTATCTACACTATACAAGGGGTACGCCAGTTACATACACAGTTCCAGAGGGTATATGATGCATAAAAGGTTGAGAACCACTGATGTAGAGAGTAGGTTGTTTTGTCTCTGAGCGGCATTTTTTTGCACACAATGGGCTAAATGGCCATGTCACAAGAACCTCAAAGACTCAGAGAAGGTGAGGGGAGGGGAACCACTGGACAGCTGTTGGGAGACAGGTGGAAGACTCCCGCCAAGACCATCCATCGTGTATTTCAATGTGTATAAAGTATGGCTCTTCTGCATCCGAGCCCGTGGCTTTGCAAAACCATCGGTGTCCCCTTTATGACTGAGGGTCACTCTCCTTTAACCTATGAATTTTTTATTAGTTTATTTATTCTTTCGTTTATTTTTCTACTATTCCTTGTGCTGCGTGATGACCTTCAATTTTGTTGGCTCACTCCGCACTTCTCGTTGACACATTTAAATTAATCACTCAACAATTCTGCAGTTAGTGCACTGTCCGGGCCTGATATGATAGAGGCAGCTCTGGCGCACTACAGACTAAGTCACTCCCCCCCCCCCCCCATGACGAAAAATAAAAGATTATACCGAGAGCTCATAGAAGGTCGGGGGAGGGGATCCACTGGACAGCAGTTAAGAGACAGCAGTAGCCTCCCCGTCAAGCACATCCAGCGTGTTCTTTAACATGCGCAGGGTATGGCTCTCCAACATACGGAATCACGGCTTACGTCCCATCCGACGGACGGCAGCATGTCCAAGCCCATCGGTGTCCCCTACTGACAAAGAGCAGGGTGGGGAGTTTTGCGGATATAAAACTCAACCCTGGCAACCGGGACCCGAACCCGGGAACTACAGATTAGGAGCCTGGCGCGCTACCGAATGAGCCACACACACCTCCACACCGCTGTCCTATTTAGTTTAAAACACTTACTTATAAGTTTATGCAAAGAAGATGGCTTTTCATGTTTTTTCAAAATACTCAGAAGATGAATTTTTAATAAAAGAGAGAACATGTCCTCAATTTGGGTTGGGTTGTTTTACCTCTGAGCGGCACTTTTTTGCACACCATGGGCTAAATGGCCAGGTCACATGGACCCCGAAGGCTCAGAGAAGGTTGGGGGAGGGGACCCACTGGAACAGCTGTTGGGGGACAGATGGTAGCCTCCCGTCAAGGCCATCCAGCGTGTTCTTTAACGTGCACAGGGTATGGCTCTCCCGCACATGGGGCCACGGCTTAACGTCCCATCCTCCATTTGGACGACGTATTATAACCCTAATAATGATTAACACTTTAACATATAATCCCAGCTCATAACATGTGTGTTTGTGCAACCAACTAAAAAGAACAAAGCAAATCCTGCTGACAAGCCATAAGGCTTAGCGGGGTAATCTATGTATATAACCATACTAAGCGTTAATAAAGATATTATTATATTAAATGAGGAGGAAACGTTTGACTTTGCTAAGGAAGTTAAAGATATCCTGGAATTCTTCAGGAAATTGAATTTGGGTAATATATTGCTCAAAGTTAAAACTTTTTGTCTTAAATTTAAGATGGCTAAGGATTGGACTGAGAGGATCTCAATAAGCATCCAAGACTTTGATTTTGTTGCATCTCTCTTGGATGGATAAGTGACCGGTTGGGTTGTTTTACCTCTAAGCGGCACTTTTTTGCACACCATGGGCTAAATGGCCAGGTCACAAGGACCCCGAAGGCTCAGAGAAGGTTGGGGGAGGGGACCCACTGTAACAGCTGTTGGGAGACAGATGGTAGCCTCCCGTCAAGGACATCCAGCGTGTTCTTTAACGTGCACAGGGTATGGCTCTCCCGCACACGGGGCCATGGCTTAACGTCTCATTCGACGGACGGTGGCCTTTCCAAGCTCACCGGTGTCCCCTACTGACCGTGGGCAGGGCGGGTAATTTTACGGAGATAAATCTGAACGCTTACCCAGCTGCGACTCGAACCTGGGAACTACAGATTACGTTCCTGGCGCGCTACCGACTGAACCACCCCCGCCCCCGATAAGTGACCGGTCTAAAGATCCTTGATCTATTACGATCCCTTGGTTTTGGACCAGTTCAAACGTCCAAAAATAATGGTGTTTGACACTCACTTGTTTTACTTTTAGTTGTGCTTTTTTAGCAAATTTAGTTGACCCTTGTGGCCTCTTCGGGGTTTATCTGTTTTTACTTCTGTTATTGCCAATCAGGCACTATATTAGACTTCGAGATATAAGCCCTACAGTACTGTGCAAATTAGTTGGGACAATAGGGAAATGCAGTAACAAAGACACAACATAAATATTTATTGTTTAATAGTGTAGTAAATAGTGAATGTGACCCCCCTTAGCTTTAATTACTTCTTCCACCCTCTCAACCATTATGCCACTAGCTTTCCACACATCTCCTTCACTTCAGGGTCGTGGTACCACACTTTCATGACACTTTTTCTCATTTTGGTTTTCGTCGTGCAATCCATCTTAGATATGCGCGCTTTAATAATGGCCCACAAATTTTCAATGGAATTTAGATCGGGTGAATTTCCTGGCCACTCCAATACCTTCAAATGTTGCTGGGTAGAGAAGCTCTTAGCAAGCTTAGAATTGTGGCATGGAGCCAGATCCTGTTGAAATACCCCATCGCCGATAGGAAACAGCTTCTGCAGTGTTGGGACCATTTTCGCCTCCAGAACGCCTATGTACTTTTTGCTGTCCATCATTCCTTCAATGGGGTGAAGCGTCTGTAGCCCGGAAGCTGTGAAACATCCCCAAAACATGAACTTGGGTGGGTGTTTGTGGGATTGCTGGACGTGGCCGGATCGAAGAGGTTCTCCAGGCTTCGCGTGTCCCAACTAATTCGCACAGTACTGTAGGTTTGGAGCTCATAAAATTAATTAAATGTATCAGATATCAGATATGTGTTTGCGATCGTCAGCTATTTCGCAAATTCTCAACTCTGGGATTCAAATGCATTCTTTATAAATCCTATCATTCCAATTAGCAAAAAACGCGTTAAGTCAAAGTTAACCTCTATTGGGAGGTATGTGATTTGATGAGACTTCTAAGCAAAAGCGTCAAAGATCTTTCTTGAGGAGTAAATTGCTAATTAATTAAATGAAGCGTTGAAGATTGTATGCCCGAATATAATAACTGCACTCATTAGTTTCCTCAACTGACTCAGCAAGCCATTGTCGAGTGAGGGGGCAAACAACGGGTATCTGAGACCCAGGGAGCAATCCTCGCACCTGAAACAACAGCAACCCGAGAACCAAGGCAGAGGAAAGTGATTCTGCCACACTAAGCAAGCACAAGGGACGCTGAAAGCTACATTAATTATTCAAACGCATATTGAAACAGCTTAGCTAAATCGAATTAGGCAGCTTAAAGTATGTTTGCTTAGGAAAGCTGTTGGAAATTGTCGAGTGCTGCAAACAATGCCAGTTCCTCTGTCGATATCATCTCTCTTCATATCTGTGTCCGAGACATTTTAATCTTGGCTTTCCTTCGGGATGCTCTGCGTCATCACATGGCTAGGATGCTGTTGCTTTGAAGGATGATTTCGAGGGAATATTATCAGTTTTGTGCAATAAATCTTGTGGCTTGTGTTGATATCGCTGTTGCACAACGAAAATCGGTGTTCTTTGTAAAATATTTTTGTATAGAGGAAACAGTAGAAATATACGGTAATTTCTATAGTGAAGAGATAAGAAATTTGTGTGTCATTAGCTTTTTTGTCTAATATCTTTTAAATTACATTTTTCATGTTGTTTGGCTAATATACATATTTTTTTTCCAGATTTATAGGTACAATAACTACCGGCAAAAATATCATTAAATTATTTATAAAATATATACTTTTAGGTAAATCACCTCGTCAGATGATATACCTTTACAGATCATATTTAAGATCAAGATTGGGATATGTGGGTTTTCTACTGGATAGTGCTAGCCGTTCCTTTGTTAAAAAGCTAGAAACTATGAAAAACAAAGCTCTAAAAATCTGCTTGGGCCAGTTAAGTCTTTGTCCATCTATTTCTCTGAATGCTGAGTCTAATATCCCACCTCTTTCCATCAGAAGATCTTATGTGCTGTTTTCACACTTTCCAAGATTGCTCTTCAAACAAGAATATCATCCAGTGACTAATAAAATCCTTTTTGGATCAGGAAAGAAGATCAGTGCTGTAACTACTTCCATCCGCCGACATCCCCTCTTTGACTTGATTTCAACACAAAGTTATGAGGTAGACAAACTTTCTGAAAATCCTTCTTTGACCTTTCAACAATTTGATTGCTTTGTTTCTATTTCCAAGTTTCACATCTAAAAAAGAACTCGAAAGCTCAGTTCAAAAGATTTATTGTTCAGGAGCTCATAAAACAAAGATTATGAAAATCATATTAAGATTTCCTCTGATGGATCTTTAAACAAATTAACAGAAAGAGCCGGAGCGGCTTTCTGGGTGTCAGAAATATCTCACTTTGAAACTATCAAGCTGCAAGGTGCCTCAGATGTTATGACTACTGAGTTGATAGCAATTGAAATGGCTCTAAAGTGGTGTTTTAAACAACCAAATTCTAATTTTGTTGTACTTACAGATGGTAGCTCATCTTTGTTTTTTCTCCGGGAAGATCCGTGTCAATCCAAGAATAATGGGCTTTTCCTAAACATCCTTGAGACCATCGATCGAATAATTGAAAAAGGATACACAATTACTTTGCAATGGATCCCTGGACATGTAAGTGTCCAGGGAAATGAAATTGCTGATTTCTTAGCAAAGTCGGCCCTTAACAATGAAAAATACCTCCAGTTGCAAAATGGTAATTTATATGTTTCTAAATTAAATAAAGAAAAGCTAAAGGAGAACTTCCTACATCATTTAGAAGTCAAAGCTGAAAGAAAGATCAATCATCGACAATTAGCAGATAACAAGATCCTTCCACTTAAATGATCTGCACCTTTCAAGAAGAAATTTTGTGTGCATCACCAGACTCGGAACAGGTGCAGCACACTTTTCAAGATGAGAAAGGTTCTTTCCCCCAATTGTCAGACGTGTAAAGTAAACTAAAGGTGATTCATGTTTTGCTGAATTGTACTGCTTACTCAATCCAGAGAGACAATTTACTAGCAAGATTAGAAAAAGAGAACATCTTTGAACTAAGTCTGCACACTTTACTTGGACAAGAGGATCTGACTAAGCGCAAAGTTGGTACAATGAAACAATAAAATTTTAAAATGAAGCGAATCTTTTCCATAAGATTTAAGAATTTTTTTTATCAAGGTTTTGTAACATAAACGTCATCAGCTTCTTAGCATTATCCAACCTTGTCATCTGGAGGAGAGGGTCGAAAAACTCGAACGTATTCAGAGGAAACATTTATTTTTGTTTGATGATGATAATGAATAATGAATACAGGATATTTCGCAGATCAAACGGGAAGTGATGAGTCGGGCAGAATTCTTGTTAGGATGATGTTAATGAATACAGGCTTACAATAATATTCAGCATCGAAATAATCTGCTAATGCATATTTGTTATGTAAGTTATTCAGCGTGTAGCCTCCCCGTACATATGAATATGTTTGTTATGTAATGTGAATATTGTTCACGTGAATATGTTTGTATATATGTATGACATGATATATATGACGTCATATATATGATTGAATATGTTTGTTATGTAAGTTATTCAGCGTAATAGCCTCCATTAGCATATCAAATATCAGTTACAGATAAGGACTGTAGCCGTATTCTGATGATCCAAGAAAGCAATCAATCAATGAAAAGAATCAACACCCACATGAAATCTTCCAAGGAAAACTCACATATATAATTCCGCTACAGCAAATAATTCTACACCTTATGCAGAAAGAAGTAGTTTTTCTAATGTATTCGTACATTATTAATATGCACACTTTATGGAAGTGAAGAAGTAAAATTGCTGTTTTTATTAATTTAAGAATACTGCAAAGTACAAAATGAAGCATGATGATTTAAGAATACTGCAAAGTACAAAATGAAGCAAAATGAAACTGCCGTCCCGTGGCCGAGTGGTTAGCACGCTTGGCTACTGATCTAAGGGACCTGGGTTCGAGCCCCGGGTAAGGGATGTATGTATTGTTTTTCAGCTGAGGTCCTGTCATCCTCACAAGCCTTCTACTATGGCATATAAACTGACAGGCTCCTGTCAGACCTCTGTGGCAAGCAGCTGCTTGAGGGGGTATTTATTTATTACTTTATATTAACGACTAGAAGAATCGCCTGTATTGCTCAAGCCGTTCTGACGTCAGCGCGTGCTCTCATAGCCCGTGGCTTCGTCTCAATGTAAATTATCGAAACTGTTATTTCCGATTCGACAGATTTAGGCCCTGTAATTCCCGAAATACTTGATTAAAAGGTCTTAATTTTCATCGCGGGTACCCCTTTGTGACCCCCTTTTTGAGAGAAAAAATCGGATTCCTCCCTTCAATGGTACGCCTGATATAATAATATCTTTAGGAATGTGAGGAATCTGGCAACAGTTGAGTTGTTTTACCTCTGAGCGGCACTTTTTTGCACACCATGGGCTAAATGGCCAGGTCACAAGGACACCGAAGACTCAGAGAAGATTGGGGGGAGGGGATCCACTGGAACAGCTGTTGGGAGACAGATGGTAGCCTCCCGTCAAGGCCATTCAGCGTGTTCTTTAACGTGCTCAGGGTATGGCTCTCCCGCACACAGGCCACGGCTTAACGTCCCATCCGACGGACGGCGGCCTTTCCAAGCCCATCGGTGCCTCCTACTGACCGTGGGCAGGGCGGGGAGTTTTGCAGAGATAAGTCTCAACGCTGACCCAGCTGGGACTGGAATGTGGGAAATGCAGATTACGAGCCTGGCGCGCTACCGACTGAGCCACCCCCGCCCTTCTGGCAACAGTGAGTGGCTTTCTTGATTAGAATTTGCGAATAAGAAGCCATGAATGGAGTAAACAAGACATTCTAACCAACATAACGATTCCTAACCCACTACTAAGTTTATATTTTGCACTCTATGTTCTCATGCTATTCTTAATCTTTTGCCAAAATTCCAGGTTTTCGTGGCCACAGAGCTATTTTTGCAGATGTAAAACACTTGCCGTAGAAGCTCCCTAAAGAGTTGAGGATTGAGACATTTTCGTGCGTAGAATCTTGCTTTTCATTGGCTTTGGTGGTTAAGCGTAATAAGCCGCGAATGGACAAGAAATTCTTTTAGGGAGACTTGCCACTTCATTCTTTATGTTACAATCTTGCTATTAAGTTGTTAATAGCAATTTTAAAATATATATATATATTATTATATTTTATTCTTTAAAATATATATATATTCTTTATTTTTATATATTATATTAATATATTATTATTATATATTATTCTTTAATTTTTATTACTATATTTTTAATTTTTATTATTATATTTTTATTTTTTATTATTATATTTCATACTTGAAAAAATATATATTCTTTATTTTTATATATTATTTTTATATATTAATATATATATTCTTTATTAAGTTGTTAATAGCAAGATTAAAATATATATATATATTCTTTATTATAAAATATAAACAGGGAAGAGTCAACAGTGCACCAGAAAAGTTGATTTTCCAGTAGTAGCATAAATGAGAATATATACAATATATAAAAATAACAAATAAATAAAAAAATAAATACCCCCTCAAGCAACTGCTTGCCACAGAGGTCTGACAGGAGCCTGTCAGTTTATATGCCATAGTAGAAGATCTGTGAGGATGACGGGACCTCAGCAGAAAAAAGCGACACTAACGTCCATGCCATATCCGGGGCTCGAACCCAGGTCTCTTAGGTCAGTAGCCAAGCGCACTAACCACTCGGCCACGGGACGGTTATAAATGGAAAACTTACCCTGCGTTAGAAAATAATGATAAATACCCCCTCAAGCAGCTGCTTGCGACAGAGGTCTGATAGGAGTTGTCAGTTTATATGCCATAGTAGAAAGTCTGTGAGGATGGGGGAACCTCAGCAGAAAAACACCATGAACATCCATGCCTTATCCGGGGCTCGAAACCAGATCCCTTAGGTCAGTAGCCTAGCGTGCTAACCACTCGGCCACGGGATGGTTCTGTTAGAAAATGTATGCACACAAAGGGCGTTCTAAAACTGATATCTTTACCGTAAATTGGCAACACAGTTTAGAAGCGGCACGAGTGTATCCATTGGTTAATACTGTCTCGTAACCATGACAACTTTCATTTGGTTTCTCGCGATGTTCCATTACGCATAGAAATCGTTTGAAGTGTGATGTCTTCGCAGCTGCCTGTTAAACGCATTTTTGCGTTTGTTTCTTTCAAGTTTTTTACTTTATGGAAATCAAAAGGGAAAGGCGTTGTGCGATTAAATTTTGTGCGCGACTTGGAAAAAAGTGTTTCGGAAACTGCGCAATTATTGAAATAAGCGTACAGTCGCTCAAAAAAAAATCCGAACGCTATGGTTGATTACAGAATTCAGAAAAAATATCCGGCAACGATTTTTTTTAGAAATTAGTGATCTGGCAACCTTCGTGTCACGTGACACCAGTCAGTGATCGGATATTTTTTGAGCGACTCTACAAGCAAGAATATTTAGCACATTGGCAGTTAGAGATGGTGCCGGGATTTCGAAAATGGTCGAGAATTAGTCGCTTTGATTTCGCATCGAAGCAGACCATCCACGAACACTGATGAAGTATCCCTGAACACAATTTCTGTCATTATTCACGAGGATAGAAGTTCGTCTGTTAGAACAATAGAAAAATTAACAGGAATACCGAAAACATTGGTTCATCGAGTGCTGGAGGGACACTTGGAAATGAGACTAGTGTGTCCGAAATGAGACTAGCTTGTTCGAAATGAGACTAGTGTATTCTAAACGAAGCTAGTGTATTCGAAATGCGACTAGTGTGTTCAAAATGAGACTAGTGTGTTGAAATGGGATTAGTGCATTCGAAATGAGACTAGCGTGTTCGAAATGAGACTAGTGTGTTCGAAATGGGACTAGTGAGTTTGAAATGAGACTAGTGTGCTCGAAATAAGACTAATGTGTTAGAAATGAGACTAGTGTGTTCAAAATAAGACTAGTGTGTTCGAAATGGGATTAGTGTGTTCGAAATGAGACTAGCGTGTTCGAAACGAAATTAGTGTGTTGGAAATGAGGCTAGCGTGTTAGAAATGAGACTAATGTATTCGAAATCAGACTAGCGTGTTAGAAATGAGACTAGTGTGTTCAAAATAAGACTAGTGTGTTCGAAATGGGATTAGTGTGTTCGAAATGAGACTAGTGTGTTCGAAATGAGATTAGCGTGTTCGAAACGAAATTAGTGTGTTGGAAATGAGGCTAGCGTGTTAGAAATGAGACTAATGTATTCGAAATCAGACTAGCGTGTTAGAAATGAGACTAGTGTGTTCGAAATGACACTAATGTGTTCGAAATGAGACTAGTGTGTTCGAAACGAGTTTTCGACCATTTTCGAAATCCCGGTACCATCTGTAAACTGTTGTAAGAGTAAATAACTGTAATCTGTAAAAATATTTTTTAATTTTCACTTGTCCTTCTTGGGTTACGTTTGAAGACGCCACGCGTTTGGCAAAAAAAAAATCGAAAGAAAATCACACGAAACCAATGTGCAAGTAAAAGTTTTCAACTCTTCTATGTTATTAGAAAACAAAATCGAGTTCTTTATTCAAAAAAAAATATATCTTTTTTATATACCATGTAAATGGGAAGTCTGCAGGTAAAACGAATCATGCACATTACTCTGAAGGTGCTACATTTCGAAACTATCGACAAAACGTGTTATAACCGAAGAGCAGAGAATTTTGTTTCCATGTAATTCCCGACTCGCACGCAAAACCGTCATTTATTTTCCTAGCAGCTGAGTCAATAAACACGAAATCAGTCAATAAGCATGCTTGTAGAATACATCCCATGTTAGACTATGGCTCGACTGGGAGTTTTTTATTTCGCATATGCCGAATCTAAGCGGTAACTTTCAGTTATTCTTCGCTGTATTGGAGAGAGAAACATTGAAATCTGAAGAATGAACATGCACTGCCCTGTCAAAATATTAGAGCTGGGTTGTTTTACCTCTGAGCGGCACTTTTTTTAGCACACAATGGGCTAAATTGCCAGGTCAAAGGACCCCGAGGGCTCAGAGAAGGTTGGAGGGAAGGGACCCACTGGAACAGTTGTTGGGAGACAGATGGTAGCCTCCCGTCAAAGCTATCTAGTGTGTTCTTTAACGTGTACAAAGTATGGCTCTCCCGCACATGGAACTACGGCTTAACGTCCCGTTCGACGGACGGCGGCCTTTCCAAGCCCATCGGTGTCCATCACTCAATGCTGGACCAGGTGAGACTGGAACCTGGGAACTGCAGATAACGAGTCTGGCGCATTACCGACTGAGTCACGTGACACGAAGGTTGTCCGATTACTAATTTCTAAAAAAAATCGTTGCCAGATATTTTTTCTGAATTCTGTAATCAACCATAGTGTTCGGATACTTTTTTGAGCGACTGTAGGTGGTCATATTATTTTGATACTAGATCGTGTAGGCTCACTCACGGAAATATTGAGCGTGTGCAGTTACCGTTCACAGCAAACTGGAGCGTGTGCAGTAACTGCACACGCTCCAGTTTGCTGTGAACGGTAACTGGAGCGTGTACAGCTCCAGATATTTTTCCTGAATTCTGTAATCAACCTTAGTGTTCGGATATTTTTTTGAGCGACTGTACACAGGGGTACGGCTTAACGTCCCATCTGGCGGACGGCAGTCTTAGCCAAAACGTGTCTCCTTTGACGCCGAGTGTAAGGTGAATATATAATATATAAATCAGCGGAGATAAATCTCAATGCAGTCACAGTTGGGACTCGAACTGAAACCTGCAGATTTTCAAGTCTGTTGCTCTACCGAGTGAGCAAACCTCATTCCCCGCACACATTTTGACACCTACTATCTGCATTAGGCACTTCTTCAATAAAAGTCCGCAACCACTTCTTTTCCGTTTTTTTCTTGTAGTCTGCTAAAAGCAATTACAATTTAAGTAGTTCGGAAACCTCAACAACGTGATCAACGTGAATCCACACTACTTACAGCAAATATCATATATTGCACCAAATAACTTCAGCTGTATGACATCAAATGGTCTCTTCAATGAGTACTTTTAAGCTCTGTTTTAGCCACAAGTGAACAGGAGCATCCTCAGCTTACACAGAAGCCATTATGGCATGTGAAAGACGCCATTCTATTCCCTCCATCACTTCCGGATTGTCTCAGCATCAAAGAATCCAAAATGAGTTTTAAAACATAACACGCTAAATATGTCTCCTTTGATGGTTGTGCATTTTAACCCTTCTCTATCCTTTTATTGGTGGCAATTCTTAATTCCCTCGTTTATTTTTTAGCTTTTCTTCATCAAGCACCCATTTTCGTACTACATTCTATCCAAGCTTATGATCCACACCCATTACAACTGCCATACACACACAAACCAAAACCCTTTCCCTATGTTGCACGTTTTGAATTTATGACCTTTAAATTAATGGCTATCAAGAACAGTTGTTTATAAGTCAGCGCTTTCCCATGCCCACCCTTCACTAAACTCACACACAGACAGACAAGCAGCCAACCCACACCACCGTACAAGCCAGCATGTTTATTCATTCCCTTAACTCCCAATGGTCTAATTAGGCTTAATAAAAATCTTCTTTGCACTCTATATGTCCATTCATTTAATGAGTCATTCCCTTGCAAATCAACCCCTTTCGCTGGCCGCTTTTCCTGCTCTAACAACGCACAGCTCCGTCCGCTTCAAATGGGCCCATTTATTTCCGAATTACCATAGGAGGAATGGATGCTGTTCAGAGGATGGCTCAGCCATTGAAACCTGCCGACGTCCGCATCCATTAATAAAGGGGAAAAGGCATGGGGGGATGCAGTTCTCTCTAGTTTTAAACCCTTTGTCCTCTTGTGCTCCAGCGTTCATTCTGTAATTCTGAGAGATCGTTCAATTCGTCACTAATTTTGCTCCTGGCGTTAATCCGTTTAATCCGTTTGTCCCGAAGGTTAGTGTCATTTATCTGGATGAACCTTGCTTGAATCGAATGGAGTGGTGATTTTTCTCTCGCTCTAACAAGCTGTCCTTTGTTGCACGAGGTGATTAAAACATTTGGTAATTGTTTATTTCAGCGGTTGCAATGCTTTCTTTTTTTAAACAGTGAACTAAATGATTTCCTTTTTTTTATGCGAATTTAATTTTTTACTGCAAAAAGGTATTATTTTTTAAAGAATTGTAAATGCAGAAATTAGCAAAGAAAAAGGAATACCAAGTTATTTCAATTCCACATTGAACGATCCTTTTTTTAATTCTTGAGGTTTTTTCTTTTTCTTTTTCTTACAATAGAATTCTTTCTCTCCCCATCATTCCTTTCTTTTTTTCTTTTACTTCATCATAAGTTAATCTCTTTCCTTACTTTTCCGTCTTACCTAATTTTTTCTATTCCATTCTTAAAATCCTATTTCTCTTTCTCCTTCCAACCAACTCTTAACTTTATTTTTTGAATCCGTAGGTTTTCCTTCATTTAGTTATTATTTTTTATCTTTTTTTTTTTTTCATCATTTTCTTCCGATTTTTCCCTTTTTTCATGTTTTTCTTCCGCTTTTCCCTTTTTTTTAACCAATTCAAATTTTAATACTTTTCCTTTCTCCAATCTCATCCTCCTCTTTGCTTTCACGAATTTCAATCTTTATGCATTAACTCTCTCTATTTCTACTCCTTTCCTCGTGTCTCGACCAATTCGCCTCTCTATACTAATAAAATAAATACCCCCTCAAGCAGCTGCTTGCCACAGAGATTTGACAGAAGCCTGTCAGTTTATATGCCATAGTTGGAGGTCTGAGAGGATGGCAGGACCTCAGCAGAAAAACAACACATACATCCATGCCTTACCCGGGGCTCGAACCCAGGTTCCTTAGATCAGTAGCCAAGCGTACTAACCACTCGGCCATGGGACGGCTCGGATTACTAACCTCCTTTGATTTCCCCGCCAATTTTGCTCTTTACCGTTTCGCTCTCACCGATTCACCTCCTTTGTCCATTTGTTCAGTAAGAGGCATCTTTAGGCTTCTTCTCCCTCCGATTGCAATGCTACTTTGATTTTCCTGCCAATTTCAGTCTTTCTTCTCGTATTCCCACCATTTCTCTTCCTTCTCCCATTTGTTGACCAAAGTTTTGCTTCCAATGCAAATCTCTTGCTATTCACAAGCTACCACCAAAATGTCAAATTTTAGCCTAAATAAATGATTTGCAAGAATTGTTCAAATCGTTTGTCTTTTCAAAACATTTCACCAGTTAGAGGGAGCTATAGAAGCTCCCCCCCCACCACGTCTTCATCCAACACCTTCTATAACAGAAATCCGTATAACTAAGTTATGACGTCATCAGACATAGTACTAAATAAAATAGCTACGTATTTGGTGTTGTTGTTTTACCTCTGAGCGGCACTTTTTTGCACACCATGGGCTAAATGGCCAGGTCACATGGACCCCGAAGGCTCAGAGAAGGTTGGGGGAGGGGACCCACTGGAACAGCTGTTGGGAGACAGATGGTAGCCTCCCGTCAAGGCCATCCAGCGTGTTCTTTAACGTGCACAGGGTATGGCTCTCCCGCACACGGGGCCACGGCTTAACGTCCCATCCGATGGACGGCGCCCTTTCCAAGCCCATCGGTGTCCCCTACTGACCGTGGGCAGGGCGGGGAATTTTGCGGAGATAAATCTCAACGCTGACCCAGCTGGGACTCGAACCTGGGAACTACAGATTACGAGCTTGGCGCGCTACCTACTGAGCCACCCCCGCCCCACGTATTTAATATATATATATATTTCTATTATTATCACTGGTGTATTTTAAATTGATTTTTATATTAATATTTGTTTTCAAATATGCATTTTCTAAAAGGAAAATTACACCTATTTATTATCGTTAACATATAATTAATACATACAAATAATTTTCCTTCTAAATAATGTAAATAAACATTATGGGATATATGAGAGTTAAACTAAATGACATTTTATCCAAGTCAATGAAGCTTCAGAGATATTTGTCTTAAAGCGGATTGTTTAATTTTTTTTTATATATGATCTTTCAAATGCCTTTCCTTCTACTCACAAGTTTTTTGTTTTTGCGGATGATATTGCAATATGGATATCTGAAAGAAATTTACAATCATTGGAGGAACAGGTTTAAAACATACTTTTGAAGTTAGAAAATTACTTCGATAAATGGGGACTACAGGTGTCAGCACAAAAAATTGCTGTGCTCCACCATTTCTCTCCTAAAATTACCTTCCCTGCAGTTAAGATGAATAATACAGTACTAAAAGCAATTAAATTTCACAAATTTCTGAGAATTGTAATAGATTCAGAATTAAAATGGCCAAAATATGCTGATTTCATGGAAAAACTAGAAGACCCTTAATAAATAAGCCTTAACTGGCATAGTGGTTAGGCAGCTAGCGACTGTTCCAGCAAGGCAAACTTTGTGTTGTGTTAGCTCTAACTAAGGCAGTGGTCAGCAGTGACTTCGGTCTTAGTAGGGCATGACCTTGTATGAGAAGGCCTGTATTAAGCTAGGAGTAGTTTCTAGGATTCTTCTCTTCCTATATGTCGCAAATCAAAAAAAAAATATCCTGCGATGTCTCTCTCTGAGGAAACGGGGAACCTCCATCCAACAAATGATAAACATATATAAAGTCTTAATGAGATCCAGACTGGAGTGTGGAGGTTTTCTTTTGGAAGATGCTAATTCCATCTTATATAAAATAAAAAATAGAAAAGATCCAAAACAGAGCTTTAAGGATCTGTCAGGCCCAACTCCTCCCTGGCCCTTCTCTATTGCTTCTTGCTGAAACCAACCTGGAACGTCTTTCTCTTAGGACAGGGGTGGGCAATTGTTTTCGTATCTACACTGCGCATGCGTATTGACGTGGCCATCCTAGTGGAAAATACGAGACGAATCTTCGGTCGCGCACGGGAAGGAAATCTCGGTTCAAGGCGGATTTTTCTGATTGTCTTGGCGGGCCACAAAAACTCTTAGCGGGCCGAATGTGGCCCGCGGGCCGCTATTTGCCCACCCCTGTCTTAGGAGATCCATTCTCCTCTTTCAACACTTTCTAAGAATGATCTAGAAGCAAAGAACTAACCCAGTGGTTGAGAAGATATTCAGTAATTCACTGAGAAAAACATATTCTATTTATGAAGTAATCGGAAGGTTTCCTCTGTTCGAAGACGTTCGGGGCCTCCAGCGACCAGTGGACCAATGGAATGATATATATGTCCCCCTGGACTTTTGAAAACATTCCTTGTTTTCCTAAGATACAGGGTATTTCTACTAAGAAAAATCAAGATATCTATGTACTCATGAATTTACATGAAACTTTAATTGAGGCAAAGTATTCTTCCTTTACAAAAATATTTACGGATAGCTCTGTGAACAAGGATGAGGGAAGAGCGGCTGCAGCACTTTGGATCCCAGATCATAATTTGCATTTAGCAGTTATACTACACTGAGCAACAAATTTTCATAAAAGTCATGCCTCTGAGATAAAAGTAACCATTTCTTACAGATTTCAAGGTGCAAAATTGGTTACGATTTCTCAGAAATCCGCAATAATTTCTTATATAATAAAGAAATACGTACATATAACATGTATCGGTAAAACTCCGCTTCTACTTCCGACGTCGCTTTGCCCGTCACTTGTACAGCTGCTCAGGATCATCTCTGGCGAGCGTCCAACAGTAGTCAGCCAACATTAAAGTGTACCAGTTTCCCTGCAATTGTTTCTCCATCTGCAATGTCCTGGTGAAAACGTTCACCGTGCTCATCTCTAACGATGCCGCAGTTGTCGGGGAAGAAATCTAAATTGGAATGAAGAAAGCAGATCTTTAAGGATATATTCCAGCCAAGTTGGAGATATAGAGACATGTCCTTAACCAGTTTCTTGTAGTTGTCTGCCCTGACATTCCCGAGGAATTTAGTTTACACCAGGCTAAACACGACCCAAGCCTTTTTCTCGTCACCCTGAAACAGGTTGTCGAACATCTGGTCTCTGAACACCTCGTGGATCTGAGGACCCACAAAAATTCCCTCTTTAATTTTCGCTTTGCTGAGTCGAGGTAATTTGTCAGCCAAGTTTGAAAGCTGATGCAGTCTGGTCCATGACTTTTACGAAGTTTTTCATCACACCGAGTTTGATGTGTAGGGACGGTAGCAGGATTTTTTGCGTTTCTGCCAGTGCTGGGTGTTCCACATTCTTCTCTCCGACCTTCACAGATTTTCTCTGAGGCCCGTTTGTCTTCACGTAGTGCAAAGTCTTTGCTCGGCTATCCCATTCACATAAGAAACAGCAGTACTTCGTATGTCCTAGCTGCAGAACCATCAACAGAGCCATTACCTTCAAGTCACAACAGAGATGCCAGCTATACTTGCTGTATTGAAGACAGTTCAACAACTGTTTTAGGTTGTCGTAAGTTCCTTTCATGTAGACAGCGTGTCCGACCGGAATGGATGGAAGTCGATTTCCATTATGCAGCAACACCACCTTGAGACTCAATTTCGAGGAGTCTATAAATAGTCGCCGTTCTTGAGGTTATTTTTAATTCGGAGGTCATTCATCAGGCCATTTACATCGGAGCAGAACATAAGGTCATCTTCCTTTCTGAAGGTGCAAACTGTTCATGACGAGTTCGAAACGAAGTCACTAGGATATTTTCCTTGAGAAGATTCCATTGTTTAAGTCTTGATCCAAGTAACTCTGCTTTGGCCTTGGACAGCTCCAGATCGCGAACAAGATCGTTCATTTCTTCCTCGGTGAGAATACATGTCGCAGATGACGCACCATGGCTGACATATGAATCATTATTACACATCGAAGTTTGTAGAGAACCCTGCATCGGTTCGCCTCCCTCCTTATCGTCTGAATCGATGGAAAATTATTTTGGAAGTTCGGGAATGGGAAGGCCTTCGCCGTGTGGAACTGGTCGGAGAGCAGATTGTATATTCGGGTACACTATTGTTCCCTTCTTTTTCCTTGTGATGCTTCCAGAAACAGGTGGAACCATACAGAAGTAGCAGTCATTTGTGTGAATGCTTGGCTCTCTCCAAACCATAGGAACAGCAAATGCCATAGCCACTTTTTCGCCTTTCAGCCACTTCGGAAGATTGCTTGCACTCGTACTGCAATATATATGAGGGATCCAAGCCTTGTCCTGGTCCCCGATCTTGCATCCAAAATAAAACTCATACACTGCTTCCACTATTGGAGTGGTGGCCCTTTTCTGGCTTGCAAATGTCACTTCCCCGCAAATCAAACAAAATGTATCTGCACTATTAACACAGTTACAAGGCATCACTAATGCTGGATTAAAACTGCAAGGATCACTTGTGTTGTACTTATGATTCAGGGGTAAATGGGAGTCACTTAAAAGACTTGCTCACCTACGAGACCTCGCTTACAACTAACGATTGCATCATCTTTTGTCTGCGATCGTAAAGCCGCGATGTCATGACTCAACTACATTGCATCAGACAATGATGCAATACCTCCGGGGGTTGTGTGTATGGCGGACTGATGCAATACAACGCAATATGTTGCAATCTGAAGTTTAAAATTCAGCGTTGCGAAATGGTTACCTCTATCCTCAATGCGGA
Organism: Ryuthela nishihirai; assembly: GCA_038380435.1. Lineage (NCBI taxonomy): Eukaryota > Metazoa > Arthropoda > Arachnida > Araneae > Heptathelidae > Ryuthela > Ryuthela nishihirai. The sequence goes on from JAWZYU010000029.1 coordinate 36,614,751, forward strand.
TTGAGTCGGTTATACATAACCATCTCTGTCTCTCCTGAACAAGAGCCAATCGACAAATTTTATTGTCATTTTCGTGTTCAGCACCTCGAAATTAGTAAAGATTGGTTATTTTCATTTCAAAGCCTTTTTGTGTATAGCCCAATCTACCGGATCAAACAGTTTTCACAACTGAATAGCCATAGAAATGGCCCTTAAGTGGGGTACTAATCTAAACTGTAACAAAGTTGTTATTCTATCTGATTGTCGATCAGTTGTTCAGTTTTTACAAGGAGACCAGGGAAAATCTAGCAACAATAAGCTTTTTTGCAACATTTTGCAGTTGGCGAATCGAATGATGGAAAACGGCATTGAATTAAATATTCAGTGGATTCCCAGCCACGCCGGCGTTAGAGGAAATGAAATTATTGACAAAATTGCCAAGGAAGTGTTATTAGATTAAAACTGGCTCAATATTCGTAGAGGTAATGTCTATTTTAAAAGCAAAAATAAGCAAATTTTAAAAATAAATTATTTGCATTATTTTAAAGTTAATTCTACTTCAAATCTGAATCCTAGAAGTTTGGTTAGTCAGACCATTGACACGGTTCATGATTTCGGACTGGCTAAAAAAGGATAAAATATAACCATTACCCGGCTCAGAACAGGGTCCACAAGATTGAGTGATCAAATGTGTAAGATGACTACAGTTGAGTCTACTATGATGCATGTAGAAAAAAAAGAAACAGGGGTAGCTCAGTCGGTAGCGCGCCAGGCTCGTAATCTATAGTTCCCAGGTTCGAGTCCCAGCTGGGTCAACGTTGAGATTTATCTCCGCAAAATTTCCCGCCCTACCCACGGTCAGTAGGAGCCACTGATGGGCTTGGAAAGGCCGCCATCTGTCGGATGGGACGTTAATCCTTGGCCCGTGTACGGGGGAGGCATACCCTGTGCACGTTAAAGAACACTCTGGATGGCCTTGATGGGAGGCTACCATCTGTCTCCCAACAGCCGTTCCAGTTGGTCCCCTCCCCCAACCTTCTCTGAGTCTTCGGGGTCCATGTGATCTGGCCATTTAGCCCATGGTGTGCAAAAAAGTACCGCTCAGAGGTAAAACAACCCAAACCTAGAATGTTAATGACCTATGCTTGCATAGTGATGGTATCTATAATACATCTTTTTATAGAAGATTATGGCATTCATTAAAATTATAAATTAATCACCAAGTACAGGGTGGTATGGAAATTTACAACTAAGGGACTATCTAGAAAACACATAATGACCTGCCCATTTAGCCCATGGTATGCAAAAAAGTACCGGTAAAACAACCAACCAACAAATTGCATAAAATTTGATACTGATAGAGAGCAAATGTTTCACTCACTAGAAGAAATTGGAATAAAAAGAAAATATGCTTAGAAATTTATTTCAGTTTTAAGAAGATAAAGACTATTGACAGAATTTGATTTACTGACCAAATTTTACCGTGATGATTTTGCATTAGGCGAATTTGCTTCTGGAAAATCTAAAATGTCTTTTGACAAAACAATCCAAGATGACTTGTAATTTTAACGGTTTTGTTTTTTAAATTTCTCTTTTCCAGATTCAATTGAGAGAAATATTCCACATAATTCACTGGCCATTCTGGATAGAATTTCTGGACGAGAGCGGCGAAAGGCACCGAGTGATTTCCGGAACAAAAGTTTCCTTTGAAGACACAAAAACAGAACTACCAATACCGACGTCACAACTTGGCATTGGCTTAACATTCGTCTTTTATTATCACATAAAACTAGTAGTTAAAAGATAATTATTAATTTTACTTAAAATTTATATAATTTTTGTGGAAACAAAATTCTTGCTAGAACTTCATGTCAAGGAAAGCTCTTTTAATGCAAGAGCTAAAAGTAACAAAGAATAAAACAAACCACTGCTAACTAATGAGTGCGTCGCTGCGCATTTGTGTGTCGTGTCTCAGGTGTGCAGCGAAACATTCATGTTTGCACAAAATTTACATTACCCTATTCTATATTATTTAATTATCCAAATACATCTTAGCTGATAGGCCATCTTAAGTGGCTATCAAACACAAAAATATAGGTAATCCCCGTTTAAAGCGTACTCACTTAACGCGGATTCACTAAAACGCGGTTTCCTTCTCCCCCCCCCCCTTTTTTTAGCCCTTTTACTGCACAATAAATGCATCGATTTGTTGGAGGAGCACGATAATGATTTTTTATGAATGGATGTCGTAAGGCAACGTTGTGACCAGAAAATGAAATATTACAAACAAATATTGTCAGAATTTGGCAGTCGAGTTGTGTTGGGTTGTTTTACCCCTAAGCGGCACTTATTTGCACATAATGGGCTAAATGCCCAGGTCACGAGGACTCCAAGGACTCAGAGAAGATTGCGGGGAGGGGACCCATTGGACAGCTGCTGGGAGATAGAGAATAACCTTCCCTCAAGGCCATCCAGCGTGTTCTTTAACGTGCACAGGGTTTGGCTCTCTAGTAAATGGGCCACGGCTTAACATTCCATGTTACGGACGACGGCTTTTCCAAGCCCATCGGTGTCCCCTGACCATGGGTAAAGTGATCATCGTTATCCCCTGACCATGCCCTGACCATCGGTGTCCACTGACCATGGGGAGATTTATCTCCACAAAACTCCCCGCCTTACCCATGACCATAGGTAAAGCGGGAAGTTTTGCGGAGAGAAATCTTAACGCTCGCCCAGCTGGGACTCGAACTTGGGAACTGCAGATTACGATCCTGGCGCGCTACGAACTAAGCCGCCAACGATCCACTGGCAACCGAACCTCTACTTCAATTACTTCAATTTGGTAATCAACAACAGGTTGTTGGGTTGGGTTGTTTTACCTCTGAGCGGTACTTTTTTGCACACCATGGGCTAAATGGGCAGGTCACATGGACCCCGAAGGCTCAGAGAAGGTTGGGGGAGGGGACCCACTGGAACAGCTGTTGGGAGACAGATGGTAGCCTGCCGTCAAGGCCATCAAGCGTGTTCTTTAACGTGCACAGGGTATCTCTCCCGCACACGGGCCCACGGCTTAACGTCCCATCCGACGGACGGCGGCCTTTCCAAGCCCATCGGTGTCCCCTACTGACCTGGGCAGGGCGGGGAATTTTGCGGGCCCAGCTGGGACTCCAACTTGGGAACTGCAGATTACGATCCTGGCGCGCTACGAACTAAGCCGCCCACGATCCACTGGCAACCGAACCTCTACTTCAATTACTTCAATTTGGTAATCAACAACAGGTAAAATAGATGTTATAAATCTGTCTGTGTGGTACATGCAATGGCCCACAAGCGCTAGAAAAGGCCAGGCCCTGCGCCGAGGTAAAGTTTTATTTATGTGACACACTTCACACAGACTTTCCTTACCTATAACGGTTGGCGATAGGATCCAGTGGGCAGGGCGAATTGACCTTGTGTGGGTGACGGTGCTGATTGTCACCTGACCGATGGGTAAGTTATTACCTTGAGTTCGAAGTAACTTCTGGAGTTCTGGAGTAGAGAGATATATGTCTTGGGAGAGTAAATGATGTGAAATATTACTTCTTATTCAAATTATAATTAACTTCCGAGTTCTAACGTCAGACATTGTTGTTGTGAAATATTCAAACTTCCATAACTCTTTAAATACTAAGGGAATATTATTGAAAATCGAGATTTAAATAAATTTGATTGAGATCTTTAATTTATCTTCAGTTACATTTTCTCATAAAACGCTTAGTTTTGAAGTTATAGAGCTTCGTAGATCGTATAATGATATTCGGTGTACCGGGTAATAATTTTACCCCTAACCATCTCCATCATAAAGATATGCCTATTTGGCATTAGTAAGAACAAAATATATAAGTAAACCACCCTTAGGTGGGTCCCTAAGGGCAAACATAAGAAAAGCTAAAAAATAACAGTAAAATTGTATAGGAAACCTAAAACGGGTAGGTCTCCTCAGAGAACGCTACCGTTTTAGGCCTCTTGTACTTGTTCAAAACAGTATGTATCGTAAAGAATCAGAGAATAAATAATCTCATTGGAATTATTGCTTGCAGCCTCAAAAAATCTCTTTGAGGTGTATATATGTGTATATATATATGGTCGATGCCCAGGTCTTTATGGAGTTGTCTGTTAGTGACAAACCAGGGGGCGTCGACCGCAGTTCTCAAAAATCTTGTTCTGTAAGACCTGAATCTTACGAATATTGGTGGGTGTAGTATTCGCCCATATGGGTGAAGCATAGAGAATCACCGGTCTGATGATTTATAGAGCTTCGAAGTTTGCTTCCACTTATATAACCTGGAGGGAAGTGGTCATAATTCAGTGAACACTCAGTGTAACTTCACAGTGCTTAGATGAGATATCAGTGCCGAGTCAGGGCCCAGGTCAAGATAAGGATTGTTATTCTTGCATTTATTGATTATCCATACTCCCGTAAAACTTTAATTCCATAAAAGCATCAAAATCGTAAATTTTTACTCTGCGACGCAAGGCACAATGACTATAAATCCCACCATTCCAATTATGAATACCCCATTCACGTTAAAGAACATGTTAAATGGCCTTGGAAGGAGGCCTCCGGGAGTTCAATGTCCAGTAGATCCTTTTCCAATCTCCTTTCTCAACTCTGAGCTCTTGGAGGTCCTTATGACCTGGCCATTTAGCATATTGTGTGCACATAAGGACCCCTCAGAGGTTAACCCAAACCAATCGAAATATGAAAACCATTTTGAAGGCACTAAAGATTTGTAAACTGATTTTTATCAAGTTCCAGTCCCCATTGTGCTAAGGGGTCCAAATTTTTCTTTTTAACGCCACCCTCTGCTCTTGGTGATAAACTGGGACATAGATTGATTTGGGAAACAGCCATTTATCAAATGGAACATTAAACCCTTACCTTGTGTATAAATTAAAAAAAATAAATATCCCCTCAAGCAGCTGCTTGCCACAGGGGTCTGACAGGAGGCTGTAAGTTTATATGCCATAGTAGAAGGTCTGAGAGGATGGCAGAACCTCAACAGAAAAGCGACACACACATCATACCTTATCCGGGGCTCGAACCCAGGTCCTTTAGATCAGTAGGACACTCATTAAGTAACGCCATGGATTTTGTTAACGGAATACTTTGTTTGCTTCCTAACAGATGTTCAGTAGATCCCCTTTCCCTTATGTTCGAATTACAACTGTGCCTGCGTTGAGAACTGCTTTCGGTTGAAAAGGGGACGCCGAGGGGCTTGGAAAGGCCTTCTCCATCCAATGGAACGATAAGTTGCGATCTGTGGGCAGGACAACCACATTATGTGCAGGTTGAAGAACACGCTGGATGGCCTTGACCGAAGCTTCTGTCTGTTTTCTAACAACTATCCAGTGAATCTCTCATTCTCCCAACTTTCTCTCAGCCTTTGGGGTTCTTGTGACCTGGCCGTTTAGCCCTTTGTACGCATAAAAGTTCCACTCAGAGATAAAACAACCCAATCAAACCTTCCGCTATCTAGTTATGAACTCTGCAGTCATTATGGCCACACCATTTAACCCATTGGGCGCAAAAAAAGTGCAGCTCAAAGGTAAAACAACTCAATCCCATTACAAAAAAAATGAGCAAGTCATTTTCTGCAAAAAAACATCCCACAACTCACGCCCTCTCCCCACACGGCCATCACCTGTTAGCTAGCTGCAAAAGCCTTGCAATGTAACACATAATCTCCACCATCACCCCCCCCCCGGATTCCCAACCCTCCACTCCTTGCCCTCTCCAATCCCAAGGGTATCTGCGAACAGGAACCATGACGGAACAATTACATTGCAACTGTAAGATAAATGGAACGGACTGCATTCTATTCTCTGAATGTGTGAGAGACATAATATAGTTACTGCCTAGCAGTGTCACGGACATCCCAAGAGATCGGGAGAGCTGTGTCCCTCGTAGGGACCAAAAAGGGGAAAAATAGAGGGAAAACGGAGCAGAAAAATAACCTACAGGTTGACTAGCAGTAACACAAAGTGTTTTCATTATGTTTTCCCCCTTTTCCCTTATGTGAAAGAGAGCACAGAAATAGATCATTCGTCTGGATTGCATGATGGGGAGGGAGGAAAGAAGTGGGGGGGGGGGCGGTTGGACCAACGTCATCTCGCATTTGTGTTCGCGTGTCATTTCAGTGACGCCATTTGCGTTTACGGTTACGGCCAGAACAATATTTCTGCTGTGTCATTGAAACTCTTCCCCCAAAAGAAGAGAGGGCGCTGCTAATTTATTTATTGATGCTACTGAGTTCTCCTCTCTCTGCGGAATATTAAAATGAAGTTCATGTAATGAAGATCGTGATAATGATTCGTGTCTGGCTTATGTACAACTCATTTAGTGATAACAATACAAGGAGCTGGCATGTTATATGAATGGAATAATACGGTTCGATTTCATCAGCGATAGTGTGGAAAAGAACTTCCCGATACAGTCAAGTGTAGAACTCGTTCGCTGCAAACCATGTATTTTTAAATTGCCTCTCAAGCACTCAGCCACCTGGACCGCCAAATAGTAATCTTTTACTGTAACTAAGTTAATAAAGGCCATGAACACATGACCAGATATAGGTTGGGTTGCGTTGTTTTACCTCTGAGCGGCACTTTTTTGCACACCATGGGCTAAATGGCCAGGTCACATGGACCCCGAAGGTTCAGAGAAGGTTGGGGGAGGGGATCCATTGGAACAGCCTTTAGGAGACAGATGGTAGCCTCCTGTCATGGCCATCCAGCGTGTTCTTTAACGTGCAAAGCGTATGTCTTAACGCCCCATCCGACGGACGGCGGCCTTTCCAAGCACATCGATGTCTCCTACTGACCGTGGGCAGGGCGGGGAATTTTGCGGAGATAAATCTCAACGCTAACCCAGCTGGGACTCGAACCTGGGAACTACAGATTACGAGCCTGGCGCGCTACCGACTGAGCCACCCCCGCCCCACCAGATATACCAAGGTCACATTGATACAACATACCTGGACACTGCAGTAACATAACATAGATTTATAGTAACAGAAGACCTAATTTTCAAAAATACAGCAGTTTTAATAATACATATATTTCTAAGAATTCGACTGGTAGTTATTTATTTTTAAAAATTTAGTAATTATTAAATATGCAATTGATTTAATTGGTTTAAATTTTAAGTTAAAGCCATTTATTTTCAAATGAGTTAAGATAAAATAATTTATTCATTAAAAAATATAATAAAATAAATATTCCCATCAAGCAGCTGCTTGCCAGAGATGTCTGATAGGAGCCTGTCAGTTTATATGCCATAGTAGAAGGTCTGAGAGGATGGCAGGACCTCAGCAGAAAAACAACACGAACATCCATGCCTTACCCGGGGCTCGAACCCAGGTCCCTTAGATCAATAGCCAAGTTTTTAATATATACCCCTTAGTTTTTAATGTTTTATGTACCCCCACCATGGGACTGGGGTGGCTCAGTCGGTAGCGCGCCAAGCTCTTAATCTGCAGTTCCCAGGTTCGAGTCCCAGTTGGGCTAGCGTTGAGATTTATTTCCACATAACTTCCCACTCTGCCCACTTCCACTAGGGAAACCAGTCGGCTTTCAAAGACCGCCGTCCGTCGGATTGGACGTTAAGCCGTGGCTCCATGTGTGGTAGAGCCATACCCTATGCACGTTAAAGAACACGCTGGATGACCTTGACGAGACGCTACCATCTGTCTTCTAACAGCTGTTCCAGTGGGTCCCTCCACCAACCTTCTCTGAGCCTTTGGGGTCCGTGTGACCTATCCATTTAGCCCATTGTTTGCAAAAAAGTGCTGCTCAGAGATAAAACAACCGCATGACCCCACGACAACATAAAACATCATACTCGACGAATACCACAGAACACCTGATATATTATCAAGAAGGTGTTGGTTCGTCTTTTACCTGGATCAAGAAAATTTATCCTCCATACCCATGTCTATAGGATACATATACAGTCGGCCCTCGACTTTCGCGGGTTTAACTTTCGCGGATTTGATCATTCGCGAGTTTGCCATTAATAGTTAAATGGGAATTTGTTTTTTGACTTTTGCAGCCTACTGCGGAAAATCGCAGATGACGCGCGTAGACTAGAAAATGTAAAGGTAACTAAAGAAAGTTCAGTTAAACATAAATGCATATCATATATATACATTATTAATCTATTTTATCATTTACTACCAATACACAAATTTATTATGAGAAGTTAAATATTTTGAAAAAAGTTTCAGTACTCTAAAAGAACTGCCGACTACTCCACCCTGACGATCCACTTCCACTGTTCGAATAAATGACAATAATGCAGCACAGTTACAATAAATATTGTTTGAATGTGTGTGTGTTTGTGTGTACTGTAAGTCTCATAATGTACAGCAAGAACTGTGTGTCAGAAGTGTTCGTATTTCATCATCATCTGTACATAGTCATCGTGTGAAAGACGAAGAAAATTTAAAAGCATAAAATTATTAAAGTTTATAAAACACAATACTGTATCGTACTGTATATAACTGTGCTTTATAAACTTTAATAATTTTACTGCTATCTAAATACTGTATATGTATTGCATCACATACTGTTCATGTACTGTATTACCTCTCTCTCACTCTGTGTGTGTGTTAGCCTACATTGCTCATACTGTAATTTTAAATTTATAAAACATACTGTTGCAGTACAGTGCATTGCTTTACTTTTTTGTGTGTTGGGTTGGATTGGGTTGTTTTACGTCTGAGCGGCACTTTTTTGCACACCATGGGCTAAATGGCCAGGTCACAAGGACCCCGAAGGCTAAGAGAAGGTTGGGGAGGTGACCCACTGGAACAGCTGTTGGGAGACAGATGGTAGCCTCCCGGCAAGGCCATCCAGCGTGTTCTTTAACGTGCACAGGGTATGGCTCTCCCGCACACGGGGCCACGGCTTAACGTCCCATCCGACGGACGGCGGCCTTTCCAAGCCCATCGGTGTCCCCTACTAACCGTGGGCAGGGCGGGGAATTTTTGCGGAGATAAATCTCAACGCTGACCCAGCTGGGACTCGAACCTGGGAACTACAGATTACGAGCCTGGCGCGCTACCCTTTTTTGTGTGTTAAATATGGTTAACAGTATTAGGAGTTAAGGTTTGGTGGGCCCAGAGATATTCGCTGCTTTTCCACATTCGCGGCGGTCCTGCGCCCCTAACCCCCGCGAATATTGAGAGCCGACTGTATAGAGTAATAGTGGTTTAAACTTACTAATTACACTTTTTTACAAGGACCTGGTGTAGGGGGGAAAAGTGCATTCTAAGGGGGGGGAAAGGGGCATCCTCCCTTGAGAATGCTAGTAAATGGAGGCAAAAATTATTAAACTTAGGTAATTTCAAGAATTTTTCAAGAAATTTTTTAAGGCCTCCAGAACGGAGTGAGAAATGTTATATGCAATGGAAAGTTAGTCTCCTGACTACCCCCCCCCCCTCTTTATATGTTTTTCCGGCTTGACTGCGTTTCTTGCCACCCTCCACTACCCACTCCCAACCCGTTTATTTTTCCTAGATCTGGACCTGGATCAAATAATGACTTTCAGTCATATTTATTCACTAAATGCATATTTTAGAAATTATATCCTCACAACCACAATATCCGAAAAAGATCTGTAGGATATTTAGGATGACAAATGGATATCCATTTGCCATCTTAGATATCTTTCGGACGTTCTCTGGATATTGTGGTTGTATGAGTTAAGCTTTGGAGATAGATTCACATTGACATAGCATAGAAATTCTCTAATGTTTTGGCGGAGCAATATAATGCATTGCATTGAATGCGGCACATCAGTCCCAATAGCTAGAGGCGTCCAACGATAATCTTCCCACAGCTGATTAAGGAACAACCCCCATGTCAAGTCCTTGTCTGTCAACCTCTACTAATCAGTAATAAAAACAGTTTTATTTCCTACGGGGAATAGTTTACGATCTTCTGCTATGCCGTCACGCGTTGTGCTCAGATCTCGGACAAGCAAGATGATCTGTCAACAAAGGGACATAAAGCCACACCAGTGGGCAAATGCAAGCGCATTGTGGGACCCCCTTAGTGCTCCTAACAGCAGCACTTACCCATTAAATCAATTGCTATCCTGTCCATTTCATTCACGTTTACGAGTGGCGAGCACTAAAACAACGCTCCCGTCAATTGGTTGGATTTGTGCGTGATCCTCCAGAATGCGGGACTTTTCCACTTTCATTCCATCCTTTCTATTTTTCTTTTTCCCTTAAACATTCATTCATTGCGAGATAGCCCGCGAAATGATAGTAACAACCAGCACGACAATCAGCAATCATCACTTCTCTTCGTGTGGTTTTGGTTTCATTCCAATTATCATTCACAGTTGTATATAATTCACCAGCAACGTGTTTATGTTTGTTGTCCGCAGTATTTGCAGAAAATGCACATGGATCACCTGTTTCCATGTGATCTGAATGGAATCCAGCCGAAATGCTCTATTGCTCGTCAGTTAACAATCGTCATGACGACTGTCAATTGTCATCAAATTGCAGGTTTGGAGATATGTCAGCTGCGTAAAAGCAGTTGATTCATGACGTCACGTCACGCAAAAAGAAACTGCGTGTAGCTCAAAAGCACGAGATCAATTAATTTCGAACAGTAATTGTCTCGATGTCTCTTCACAGTACATGAAAGCTTTACGAGATCGTTATCGAGAGACACGTTTCTGATTATCTTAACGATTATTTCACCGCAAAATAAAACATGTTCGAATATACTGAAACAAAAAAATCCCGACTTCTTCTGGAGAATATTGAAATCTAGTTTTTACAGAGTTGAGTTGTTTTACCTCTGAGCGGCACTTTTTTGCACACCATGGGCTAAATGGCCAGGTCACAAGGACCCCGAAGGCTCAGAGAAGGTTGGGGGAGGGGACCCACTGGAACAGCTTTTGGGAGACAGATGGTAGCCTCCCGTCAAGGCCATCCAGCATGTTCTTTAACGTGCACAGGGTATGGCTCTCTCCCGCACACGGGCCACGGCTTAACGTCCACCCGACGGACGTCACGTGACACGAAGGTTGCCAGATCACTAATTTCTAAAAAAAATCGTTTTTTCTGAATTCTGTAATCAATCATAGTGTTCGGTATTTTTTTGAGCGACTGTACATCTCCTTCCCTAACCCTTGAGCCCTCGGGGTCTTTGTAACCTGATCATTTAACCCATTGTGCGCAAAAAACGAAGGCTCAATGTTAGATTGGAGAAGGGGATTCAAAGGCAGCTGTTAAGAGATGGGTGGAGCTCTCGTGAAAGACATAAATGTTCTTTACGTGGATAGAATATAGATCTCCTTCACACAGGGCAATGGTTTAATTTCCCATCTGACGGACGACAATCTTTTCAAATCCGCAGGTGTTCCCATTGTCAGTGTCAATACTCAGAAAGTTTTAATGGGGCAGGGGATCTTGTTTGAGTCTAATGGTGGAACACGGCATGCTTAAGTCTGATTTTCGGACTTTGCCTTGGAAACTATATATCCCTTTCAACAGAAGGGGTATATAGCACAAATTGTTGGGTTGTTTTACCTCTGAGCGGCACTTTTTTTTTATCATAATGGGCTAAATTGTCAGGTCACAAAGGCTCAGGGAAGGTTGGGAGAGGGGACCCGCCTGTACAGCTGTTGCAAAGAACGTCTAGAGAGAACTTCCGCTTCCATTGAGACTAATATAAAATCGAGTATCGTGAATTTGCATAAGGGTGAATTTGCCTCGATATATCTTCAGGATAGGACTCCTCTTTACCCTTCCTTTGCTCTTCAAGTTCAATAAGATCTTCTTAGTTAGGAACTGGGAATGAGAATCAAACAGGTCAGTAAGGTCTTCAAACTCCACTTCTTGTTCTAACTGCTTTGCCATGTCTACAATATTTGCATTAACTTCTTCAATACGATTTTAAATTACTTCAAAATCACCAATAAATTGGGGACACAACTGTTTCCAGACACTTTCAGTGTAGACCAATGTTTCCCAAAGTGGGCGATACCACCCCCTGGGGGTAACATAGAGTTAAAGTCGAATGTTACTATGATTGGTTTTAATAAATATTTTTATAATTTCAAGCTTTAAGGTGTCTTATTTACAACAACATCTTTCTTTACTATGTTGTAGGACGTAGGTAGAAATATAGATACATAAAAGAGCTCAAATTTGGCACTGCAACTTTCTGTTTGTTCCCTTAAAGAAGGTAGATTTCCAGGGGGGCGCTGAGTAATTTTTTTTTAATGAAAAGGGGGCGGTAGGACAAATAAGTTTGGGAACCTCTGGTGTAGACTCTTTTACTTCATTCCATGCATCTCTCATAGTCTTGATGCCATCCAAGATTGTGAAACCTTTCCAGAATTCATTGGGGCGGGGGTGGCTTAGTCGGTAGCGCGCCAGGCTCGTAATCTGTAGTTCCCAGGTTCGAGTCCCAGCTGGGTCAGCGTTGAGATTTTTCTCCGCAAAATTCCCCGCCCTGCCCACGGTCAGTAGGGGACACCGATGGGCTTGGAAAGGCTGCCGTCCGTCGGATGGGACGTTAAGCCGTGGCCCCGTGTGCGTGAGAGCCATACACTGTGCATTAAAGAACACGCTGAATGGCCTTGATGGGAGGCTACCACCTGTCTCCCAACAGCCGTTCCAGTGGGTCCCCTCCCTCATCCTTCTCTGAGCCTTCGGGATCCGTGTGACCTGGCCATTTAGCCCATGGTGTGCAAAAAAGTGCCGTTCAGAGGAAAACAACCCAACCCAACCCAGAATTCATTAATTCTATCTGGTCCACTTCCCGAAGCTTTGATTGATTCACGGCAACGTCAGGTCGCTAAAACCGTCATATGAACGAATGCGACGTCGTATAAATGTGCATTGGCCATAATTGAAAATACGTCATTTGAGCGCATCGTCGTAAAACCGGGTATTACTGTATACTATGTCAAAACTATTGATTAATTGAAAGTCTTGAAAGCGTTTTAATTGTAATAATTTATTTCTATAAATTGACTTCAAACTACTTTGAATGCTTTTCTACGCGTTCGTTCTACTTAGAACTGTTGGTTCAACAAAATTAATTCCAATGGAGAAAATGAACGTTTATTAAAATCATGATATAATTTTTTTTAATCCAAAGTATGGTTTCTTTTTTTTTCTTTTCACGAAATATAAATATTTTGATGAATAATTCCTTTACCCCTTATTCTTTGTTTCCTAGTTATATCCAATGCACAATACAACACCGCTTGAGACCGCCATTTACGCTTTGTCCCTCCTCACTCCTTTCTGACTTGATTGTGTCTCTTCCCCCCCTACTCCTTTACTTCTTTCTGACTTGATTGTGTCTCTTGCCCCCACTCCTTTACTTCTTTCTGACTTGATTGTGTCTCTTCCCCCCACTCCTTTACTTCTTTCTGACTTGATTGTGTCTCTTGCCCCCACTCATTACTTCTTTCTGACTTGATTGTGTCTCTTCCCCCCACTCCTTTACTTCTTTCTGACTTGATTGTGTCTCTTGCCCCCACATCTTTACTTCCTTCTGACTTGATTGTGTCTCTTGCCCCCCACTCCTTTACTTCTTTCTGACTTGATTGCGTCTCTTCCCCCCACTCCTTTACTTCTTTCTGACTTGATTGTGTCTCTTCCCCCACTCCTTTACTTCTTTCTGACTTGATTGTGTCTCTTGCCCCCACTCCTTTACTTCTTTCTGACTTGATTGTGTCTCTTCCCCACACTCCTTTACTTCTTTCTGACTTGATTGTGTCTCTTGCCCCCATCTTTACTTCTTTCTGACTTGATTGTGTCTCTTGCCCCCCCCCCCACTCCTTTACTTCTTTCTGACTTGATTGTGTCTCTTGCCCCCCACTCCTTTACTTCTTTCTGACTTGATTGTGTCTCTTGCCCCCACATCTTTACTTCTTTCTGACTTGATTGTGTCTCTTGCCCCCCACTCCTTTACTTCTTTCTGACTTGATTGTGTCTCTTCCCCCACTCCTTTACTTCTTTCTGACTTGATTGTGTCTCTTGTCCCCACTCCTTTACTTCTTTCTGACTTGATTGTGTCTCTTCCCCCCACTCCTTTACTTCTTTCTGACTTGATTGTGTCTCTTGCCCCCACTCCTTTACTTCTTTCTGACTTGATTGTGTCTCTTCCCCCCACTCCTTTACTTCTTTCTGACTTGATTGTGTCTCTTGCCCCCACTCATTACTACTTTCTGACTTGATTGTGTCTCTTCCCCCCACTCCTTTACTTCTTTCTGACTTGATTGTGTCTCTTGCCCCCACATCTTTACTTCTTTCTGACTTGATTGTGTCTCTTGCCCCCCACTCCTTTACTTCTTTCTGACTTGATTGTGTCTCTTCCCCCACTCCTTTACTTCTTTCTGACTTGATTGTGTCTCTTGCCCCCACTCCTTTACTTCTTTCTGACTTGATTGTGTCTCTTCCCCCACTCCTTTACTTCTTTTTGACTTGATTGTGTCTCTTCCCCCCACTCCTTTACTTCTTTCTGACTTGATTGTGTCTCTTCCCCCCACTCCTTTACTTCTTTCTGACTTGATTGTGTCTCTTGCCCCCACATCTTTACTTCTTTCTGACTTGATTGTGTCTCTTGCCCCCACATCTTTACTTCTTTCTGACTTGATTGTGTCTCTTGCCCCCCCCCCACTCCTTTACTTCTTTCTGACTTGATTGTGTCTCTTCCCCCCCACTCCTTTACTTCTTTCTGACTTGATTGTGTCTCTTGCCCCCACTCCTTTACTTCTTTCTGACTTGATTGTGTCTCTTCCCCCACTCCTTTACTTCTTTCTGACTTGATTGTGTCTCTTGCCCCCACTCCTTTACTTCTTTCTGACTTGATTGTGTCTCTTCCCCACACTCCTTTACTTCTTTCTGACTTGATTGTGTCTCTTGCCCCCACATCTTTACTTCTTTCTGACTTGATTGTGTCTCTTGCCCCCCCCCCACTCCTTTACTTCTTTCTGACTTGATTGTGTCTCTTGCCCCCACTCCTTTACTTCTTTCAGACTTGATTGTGTCTCTTGCCCCCCCACTCCTTTACTTCTTTCTGACTTGATTGTGTCTCTTGCCCCCCACTCCTTTACTTCTTTCTGACTTGATTGTGTCTCTTCCCCCTATTCCTTTACTTCTTTCTGACTTGATTGTGTCTCTTCCCCCCACTCCTTTACTTCTTTCTGACTTGATTGTGTCTCTTGCCCCCACTCTTTTACTTCTTTCTGACTTGACTGTGTCTCTTGCCCCCACTCCTTTACTTCTTTCTGACTTGATTGTGTCTCTTGCCCCCAGTCCTTTACTTCTTCTGACTTGATTGTGTCTCTTCTCCCCCACTCCTTTACTTCTTTCTGACTTAATTGTGTCTCTTGCCCCCACTCCTTTACTTCTTTCTGACTTGATTGTGTCTCTTGCCCCCACTCCTTTACTTCTTTCTGACTTGATTGTGTCTCTTCCCCCACTCCTTTACTTCTTTCTGACTTGATTGTGTCTCTTCCCCCACTCCTTTACTTCTTTCTGACTTGATTGTGTCTCTTCCCCCCACTCCTTTACTTCTTTCTGACTTGATTGTGTCTCTTGCCCCCACTCCTTTACTTCTTTCAGACTTGATTGTGTCTCTTGCCCCCCCCCCACTCCTTTACTTCTTTCTGACTTGATTGTGTCTCTTGCCCCCACTCCTTTACTTCTTTCTGACTTGATTGTGTCTCTTCCCCCCCTACTCCTTTACTTCTTTCTGACTTGATTGTGTCTCTTCCCCCCACTCCTTTACTTCTTTCTGACTTGACTGTGTCTCTTGCCCCCACTCCTTTACTTCTTTCTGACTTGATTGTGTCTCTTGCCCCCAGTCCTTTACTTCTTTCTGACTTGATTGTGTCTCTTCTCCCCCACTCCTTTACTTCTTTCTGACTTAATTGTGTCTCTTGCCCCCACTCCTTTACTTCTTTCTG
The DNA here is from genome assembly GCA_038380435.1 of Ryuthela nishihirai. Lineage (NCBI taxonomy): Eukaryota > Metazoa > Arthropoda > Arachnida > Araneae > Heptathelidae > Ryuthela > Ryuthela nishihirai. The sequence continues at coordinate 36,630,721 of JAWZYU010000029.1, forward strand.
ACTTGATTGTGGCTCTTCCCCCCACTCCTTTACTTCTTTCTTCTGACTTGATTGTGTCTCTTGCCCCCCCCCCCACTCCTTTACTTCTTTCTGACTTGATTGTGTCTCTTGCCCCCCACTCCTTTACTTCTTTCTGACTTGATTGTGTCTCTTCCCCCCACTCCTTTACTTCTTTCTGACTTGATTGTGTCTCTTGCCCCCACTCCTTTACTTCTTTCTGACTTGATTGTGTCTCTTCCCCCACTCCTTTACTTCTTTCTGACTTGATTGTGTCTCTTGCCCCCACTCCTTTACTTCTTTCTGACTTGATTGTGTCTCTTCCCCCTACTCCTTTACTTCTTTCTGACTTGATTGTGTCTCTTGCCCCCACTCATTACTTCTTTCTGACTTGATTGTGTCTCTTGCCCCCACTCCTTTACTTCTTTCTGACTTGATTGTGTCTCTTGCCCCCAGTCCTTTACTTCTTTCTGACTTTATTGTGTCTCTTCTCCCCCACTCCTTTACTTCTTTCTGACTTAATTGTGTCTCTTGCCCCCACTCCTTTACTTCTTTCTGACTTGATTGTGGCTCTTCCCCCCACTCCTTTACTTCTTTCTGACTTGATTGTGTCTCTTCCCCCACTCCTTTACTTCTTTCTGACTTGATTGTGTCTCTTCCCCCACTCCTTTACTTCTTTCTGACTTGATTGTGTCTCTTCCCCCCACTCCTTTACTTCTTTCTGACTTGATTGTGTCTCTTGCCCCCACTCCTTTACTTCTTTCAGACTTGATTGTGTCTCTTGCCCCCCCCCCACTCCTTTACTTCTTTCTGACTTGATTGTGTCTCTTGCCCCCCACTCCTTTACTTCTTTCTGACTTGATTGTGTCTCTTCCCCCCCCTACTCCTTTACTTCTTTCTGACTTGATTGTGTCTCTTCCCCCCACTCCTTTACTTCTTTCTGACTTGACTGTGTCTCTTGCCCCCACTCCTTTACTTCTTTCTGACTTGATTGTGTCTCTTGCCCCCAGTCCTTTACTTCTTTCTGACTTGATTGTGTCTCTTCTCCCCCACTCCTTTACTTCTTTCTGACTTAATTGTGTCTCTTGCCCCCACTCCTTTACTTCTTTCTGACTTGATTGTGGCTCTTCCCCCCACTCCTTTACTTCTTTCTGACTTGATTGTGTCTCTTGCCCCCCCACTCCTTTACTTCTTTCTGACTTGATTGTGTCTCTTGCCTCCCCCACTCCTTTGCTTCTTTCTGACTTGATTGTGTCTCTTGCCTCCCCCACTCCTTTACTTCTTTCTGACTTGATTTTGTCTCTTGCCCCCCCCCCACTTCTTTCTGACTTGATTGTGTCTCATGTCTCCCCCCATTCTTTAACTTTTTTCTGGATTGAATATTTCTCTTGCCTTCCTCCCCCCACTCCTTTACTTCTTTCTGGATTGATTGTGTCTCTTGCCTTCCTCCCCTACTCCTTTATTTCTTTCTGGCTTGATTGTGTTTCTTGCCTCCCCCTCCCCACTCCTTTACTTCTTTCTGACTTGATTGTGTCTCTTGTCTCCCCCCATTCTTTTACTTCTTTCTGGATTGAATATGTCTCTTGCCTTCCTCCCCCCACTCCTTTACTTCTTTCTGAACTGATTGTGTCTCTTGCCTCCCCCCACTCCTTTATTTCTTTCTCTCTTGATTATGTCTCTTGCCTCCCCCCTCCTTTACTTCTTTCTGACTTGATTTTGTCTCTTGTCTCCACCCCCCACTCCTTTACTTCGTTCTGGATTGACTGTGTCTCTTGCCTTCCTCCCTCCACTCCTTTACTTCTTTCTGGATTGATTGTATCTCTTGCCTCCCCCCCCCCCATCCTTTATTTCTTTCTGGCTTGATTATGTCTCTTGCCTCCCCCCTCCTTAACTTCTTTCTGACTTGATTGTGTCTCTTGTCTCCCCCCCCCCAACTCCTTTACTTCGTTCTGGATTGACTGTGTCTCTTGCCTTCCTCCCTCCACTCCTTTACTTCGTTCTGGATTAATTGTGTCTCTTGCCTTCCTCCCCCCACTCCTTTACTTCTTTCTGGATTGATTGTGTCTCTTGCCTCCCCCCCATCCTTTATTTCTTTCTGGCTTGATTATGTCTCTTGCCTCCCCCCACTCCTTAACTTCTTTCTGACTTGATTGTATCTCTTGTCTCCCCCCCCCCTCCACTCCTTTACTTCGTTCTGGATTGACTGTGTCTCTTGCCTTCCTCCCTCCACTCCTTTACTTCGTTCTGGATTGATTGTGTCTCTTGCCTTCCTCCCCCCACTCCTTTACTTCTTTCTGGTTTGATTATGTCCCTTATCTTGTGGTTCGACTGTTTTTCTTGCTCTCCCCCCCACGTTCAATCCAAAGCTTAATTTTTTCTTAGATACTGACTGTACCTAATGAAATGGTCACTAAGTGTTATTTCTTCAAGAAAAACTTGGGGGGTGGATTAGCATTTTCTAGTCAAATGTAACAAAAAAGAAATTTAAAATCTTTTAACAAACTTTTCCTTAAACTCTGGTAGCCTATGTGACGGCCAAGGTGTGACAAAGCTACTAATCGAATTGTAAAAAAAATACAATTCTTTTCTTTTAAACGTTTTATTCCACACCTCATAAAGCCCAGTAACGTGTAATTTAATAAACTCATTTTGTCCGAAAATTAGAGTATCCATTTAAGTATCCTTTGGCAGAAACAGCAGGTTAAGTCGACCTCGGCCCTTCCGTTTTCCCGCCATTTGAAAGTCACGCTATCGCTCGTGGAGTCCCCCGACGCAATTTGCAATGAGCTAACATGTCCTTCCATCCCACAATGGTGTAAAACACAAAACCCTTTCGCAAGATAACAGAAGATGTCGAACTCGAATACTCTACAGATTTTCCTAATTACACGCTGCTATTCTGATTAAGTTTTCATGAAGGTTCGGGCAATTTAATCAGTCCAAATTGCAGTTCACAGTCGAGTAATATTTCTATTACGGTCCATTTAACTCTCTACCTGCCGTCCTTGTAATTGTTGCTCGTCCCCTCAGGACTTCCCGCCCGCGCCAATGGCAAAGCAGACAGTCTCGTGAAGTTGTTGCTTCGGTGACTTGCTGCCGATGATCAACAGCCCTTAACAATCCTAATGTCCCAATGGGTTTTACAAGCAAGGTCGGATGAGTATTGCTGTGAAGAATTGGGGAAAGATTTAAAACAAAATTTAACCGGTTATAAAAACTGTTTCAAAATAATACATATAATATGATTTTTATTAAAATATCTATTTTAGATTTTTTTTATTAGTATGGAAATTTATTATCTACCGATAGTTTAATAAATTTAATTAATACATATATATATGTATATTCTGTTCTTAAAAAACTTATGGTGCTGAAAGGAAAGCAAATTGGGTTCAAGAGTACCGGATCACAGCAAAGAACATATAAGGAAAAGAAGTTCAGCTTTGACAAAGCGTAAGTGGCGACCTCAAGTGGTGTTTCGATTCGTATCGTGCATTTGTTTAAGCTGGGAAGCAAACAATAAGGGGCAACGGAATTATGCATCAAAAAATTTATATTTTAAAAAAGGAAAAAAGTAACTGCACTTTGCATTTGAAAAACAATCATGATTTTAAAGGCTTATTTTCTACATTGAAATTATTTTTCGTTGAATCAACAATTATAAATTGAACGGATAGAGAAAATTTCAAATTAGCCTGAAGTTAATTTATAGAATAAATTATTACAATTAGAAGCTTTGTTGGTTGCATAAAAACAGAGAAGAGAATTGATATTAAATATATTCTGTAAGGATATCAATGGGAAATTATTACATAGGAAAAGCGAAGAGAATGGAAGTTGACAGTAACATGTAATTACAAAAGCGTTCGTCTCCTGTAATGTTCGTTTCACCTCTACGCCAAATGCACGATACTCGATTTTACATTAATCTCTATGGAAGCTTAACTTCTTCTCCCTCTACATCGTTTGATCACAGAAAGGTTTTTTACTGTGCTCAAGGCTGTAACTTTTAAAAATTCGAAATAAACCTTAATCTTATTTTTCCCTACATTGTGATTTATATGCCCTATTCTTTGAGTGGAATAGTAGGAAGCCCAAAGTTAAGGGTCTTCTAATCTTCCCACCGCATTTTAATATATCAATATATCTAACATTTCGCATTACTTAAATAACCTATCTTTGTATATATCAACTTTTCTGCAAAATGCTCCATTTCATAATAAACATTTTAACAAGTGTTCTACTTTTGCTCTCATAAGAGTTAAAAATTTTAATTTTCATAATTATTTTATTTTATCGTGCAAGTGTTTGTACATTGTCTGAGAAAACTTGACAAGATGCAAAACGCTTCTACCTTATTTCTGCCGCTCCTCCATCTTTTTAGTTATAGCCCAACAATAAATTGGGCTTCGAACAGAAGCAGTTTATCTCTTCATTGTAAATAAAAATAATAAATACCCCCTCAAGCAGCTGCTTGCCACAGAGGTCTGACAGGAGCCTGTCAGTTTATATGCCACAGTAGGAGATCTGAAAGGATGGCAGGACCTCAGCAGAAAAACGACACACACATCCATGCCTAATCCGGGGCTCGAACCCAGGTCCCTTAGATCAGTAGCCAAGCGTGCTAACCATTCGGCCACGGGACGGCTATTCACTGTAAAAAAAAATAAAAAAAAAATAAAAAATAAATAAATAAATACTCCCTCAAGCAGCTGCTTGCCACAGAGATCTGACAGGAGCCTGTCAGTTTATATGCCATAGTAGAAGGTCTGAGAGGATGGCAGGCCCTCAGCAGAAAAATGACACAAACAGCCATGCCTTATCCGGGACTCGAACCCAAATAGGCAGCTTCATTATTAAAATCAATTATATTGTTTGCTTTCAAACTCAATGTCTGATAACATTTGTATTCGAATTTTTGTGATTCTAACATATAAATAATATAATAAATTACCCTTCAATAGCTGCTTGCCACAGAGGTCTGACAGGAGCCTATCAGTTTAATATATCATAGAGAAAGATGTGTGAGGAAGGCAAGACAGCAGAAAGACAACAGAAACATCCATGCATTACCCAGTGCTTGAACTCTGGTAGGGCGTTCAAAAAGTTCTTGACACGTGTCTGTATATTTGCGCTCGTTCCTCCGAAGTTAACGAGCTACGACTTGTTTCAAAGCTTGTCTAAACTTGTCGTTATGTGTTAAAAACAAAGGCCGTATCATTATTCCCATCTTCGCTGGCTGCGCGTAAATTTCGGTCTGCAAAATCTGTGCGTTGTTGCTATGGAGCCTACTAAAGACCGGGAAAGATTTTACATTTTCACGAAGATGCAGCTTGGGAATGACGCGAAAAAAATTCGTGCCAATTTATCATAAGTATATGGGGATTGTTCCTGTTCATATCAGATATCGCTGTTACGGGAAAGATGCGTAAATTCAGAGAAGAACGTCAGAACTTGGAAGACCTCCCTCGTGCATGAAGACCGAAGGAGGCTGTGAACGAGAGAACCATCGCAGCTGTTTGTGAACTCATTAAGGTAAAACCCACACATTACCGTTCAGGTAATAAGTATGGATGTCAGTGTATCGATTGGCAGTGTGGAAACAATTATTCATCAACATTTAAAGTTCCGAAAGATCTGTGCCAAATGGGAACCCTACAAACTAACAGAATAGCAAAAAAGACCATCTTTTGTCATAGACAAAGTAGGCAAATGCTGGGAGCCCGCGGTTTTTCGGGCCCATTTTCATTCCAGATATCGTCACGAGAGGGAAAATTCCTGCGTAAATTTAAAGGAGGTTTCTTATTTTACTTTTGCTTAGGGACCCAAATCAGGCTGAGGATCGCCCTGGTTGCCTCGTGCCAGGAGATGCTGGCAATGTTTGAACCTAGTGACCCCAAACGGTTAACAGATGTTGTCACAGGTAATGTGACAACATCGTGGTTTTATTACTATACAACTCCCAGAAATATCGACAACTATGTTTGGGTTGCGATAGATGAACCGCGTTCCCAAATCCTCTGACAAAACTGTCGCTCAAGGAAGAGAATGTTCACAATTTTTTTCAATTCCCAAGGAGTGGTAGCCACAGATATCTTTGCTGAAAAAAATGACTATAAATGGTCAATTATAATAATTTTCTATTAATTACATATTCTAACATATAAATTATTAATTTCGTATTATTTAAAATTATGATTTTTTTTTGTGGGCGGGGGTGGGATCCAAGAATTTGGTTTCGGTAGGGTTCAAGAATTTAGTTTGTTTCTGGAAGCAAAGAATCCGTAAATGCATTTTTTTTATGGGGGGAGGGAGGCTGAGAACATGATTTGAGTAGAGTTTCCCGCTTACTAAAATATTCCAGGAACAGGGAAGGTGAAAATGATATTCTTCATGGAATAAAATTTGATAAACATTTCTTTAAATCTATTCTAAGTGTCGGATTGATTATTTACTCTGGGGCTAAAACATAATTCCACAAAGATGACTGTTTTGAATTTCAAAGCAGGTAGACAAGTCCCGTGGCCGGGTGGTTAGCGCGTTTGGCTACTGATCTACGGGACCTGGGTTCGAGCCCCGGGTAAGGCATGGATGTTCGTGTTGTTTTCTGCTGAGGTCCTGCCATCCTCTCAGACCTTCTACTATGGCATATAAACTGACAGGCTCCTGTCAGACCTCTGTGGCAAGCAGCTGCTTGAGGGGGTATTTATTTATTTATTTAGACAAGTTTAAGATTTTGTATAAAAGACAACCGGATTTTCAAGAACAGTTCTTCATACTCCGGCAACGCTTTATAAGAAAGCAGAATTTGCTTTTTTTTTCTGGCTTAAATTTCTCCTCTGTGTGACTCAACAATGATCAACTGCAAAGTTCGTAATTCAAATATCGACAGAGACTTGACAAGATTCGATTGCTACTACTACTGCTACTCACTGTTTCAGGTGTTGAGACTCCACTGTGTCTGCTTTGAGACATTTTCTCCATTAACCTATACTCTGGCCATGGAGGGGAAAGTGGACACCAATGGGCTGGGAAAGTACATCGGATGGAACGAAATATTTAAAATAAATAAATACGACCTCAAGCAGCTGCTTGCCACAGAGGTCTGACAGGAGCCTGTCAGCTTATATGCCATAGTAGAAGGTTTGTGAGAATGGCAGGCCCTCAGCAGAAAAACGACACAAACAGCCATGCCTTACCCGGGGCTCGAACCCAGATCCCTTAGATCAGTAGCCAAGCGTGCTAACCACTCGGCCATGGGACGGCTACGTTTACGTAAAATTTTTGTCACCTTTATTCTCTTCATTGTATATTATTTTTTAAATTATATTTTACCAAGTAATTTAGAATGTTTTTTTAATCCTGTGATAAAGAAAATTTGTTAGAAAAATTTCATTCCTTTCCAACTTTGATTAAAATTGAAATAAAAAAGGCATAAATTAAGAAAATTTTTCATTTTTATATTATTGAATGATCTGTATATGTTTTAGTTAATCGGCCTACTCAGGTGAATATAAAATACATAAAAAGTGATCACTGATTATAAAATACTAGCCGATTATATTAACTAATAAAATAATTTATTAATTTCAAGAAATAGTTATACATTTTTTCTCCCAATGTGGCGCGATCATTTAGGATTCTCCAAAGTGTGTCGTGGACTGAAAAGGGTTGGAAACGCAGCACAATTAAGGCCGAATATTGAGGGAAAATTCCTGCGTAAATTTAAAGGAGGTTTCATATTTTACTTTTGCTTAGGGACCCAAATTAGGCTGAGGATCGCCCTGGTTGCCTCGTGCAAGGAGATGCTGGCAATGTTTGAACCACAACAATGTTTGAGAGGAATGCTCCCCCCCCCCCTTCTCTCTTTGAGGAGAATAATTACAGACAAGGGGGCAAAAAAAATATTATAATATGTTGCAGGTATTTTTAAAACCATTAAAATAGAGAGGGAAATGGTCTCCGGCTTATTTTTCTTCATTTTCTCATTCTTACTTTATACTGGAAAGGGTCTCCGACTTACTTTTTTCATTCAAATCACTGTCCCCACTCATCCCACCCTCTATCCCCTTTATGGTCTATTATATAACTATTAGGTGGCAGACTGAAAGTTCTAAGAGTAAAGGCGATCCACAGTGTGCTTTAACATGCACAGAATATGGCTCTCTTGTACATGGGTCCGATCCTAAAGACTTTGCCAGCCCGGCGGTATCCACTGAGTAAGGAAACAGAATCCGCTATAAAACTATTACGGGGGTTTTATAGCGGAAATGACTGAAATCACCAGTGAAAACCATCCACAACGTTCTTCAACGTACGCAGGATATAGCTCCCTTGCACACGAGTCCCAGCCTTCGGGGTCCACTAAGTAGGGAAAGATTTGGGTTGTTTTTACCTCTGAACGGCACTTTTTTGTACGCAGTGGGCCAAATGGACAGGTCACAAGAACCCCGAAGGCTCAGAGATGGTTGGAGGAGTAGACCCACTGTCTTTCCAAGCCCATCGGTGTCCCCTACTGACCGTGGTCAGGATGGGAAGTTTTGCGGAGATAAATATCTACGCTGGTCCAATTGGGACTCGAACCTGGGAACTGCAGATCATGAGCCAAGCGCCCTACCTACTGATCCCCCCCCCCCGGAGGGAAAGGGGATCCTCTATACAACTAATACAGGGTAGATTGAATACTTGGCAGACAATGAAGGCCATACGCAGAATATTACTCTCTTGTACACGGATCCCATCCGATGGACTTTCCCCTCCATGGCCAGAGTTGGGGTTAATGGAGAAAATGTCTCAAAGCAGACACAGTGGAGTCTCAAACCTGGGAACAACAAATTACAAGACTGACGCGTTATCATTTATTTGTTATCGGTAAGATCTCCGGCATCTTGACAAATGTGACGAATACTACTTAACAGAAAAGAAAAACACCTTGATCAAAACGTTAAATAACAAGTCTTAGTAGTAAGAAAGTTTCCATAACTGGTGGTTCTTTAATGCTAAAATGCACTAGCTTGTTTCCTACTTAGCCCACTAGTATAATAACTAAAGCAATCAGTAACCGTATCCAATTTGTTTTCCACATTCAAAAGGATTTAAGTATCGTATCAGAACATAAATCACTCATTTCCCAACAAAGTCATTATCCCTCGAAATAGGAACATCCAAAACGATATAAAGCACCAGTTCAGTTTGGCTTATCCAAATAGCAACATACAACCTCTCCCCCCCCACCCTCCCAACCTCATTTCATCCAACTTCAATACTATCTCCGTAAATCATTCCTCTCTTCCTCATCCATTCGGAATGCTCAGTTATCTCATCCAGCTTCCCCATCTTCCTTTTCAGACGCGCGTCAAAACCAATTGAAAGATGGAAGTCTCGTAGCGCGAGGGCAAATTCAGAAATCCGACTGCCTCACATCTTAATAATGGCTCCTTTCACTCATACGCGCGCGTGTGGGCGTGAGAACCAATGTTGATTTGTTTATATATTCGCATTTAGCCTGGGGGGAAGTGTTTCACAGTTTCCCGCTCATTTCCAGAATTGTTTGCGGTGCCAGGCATAACCTAAAACAATTCGAACATCAGCTGCAGAATGAAAGGGGTGCCGGAGTGATTACGTAATAAATCAGGAGCGGCACCTGCGTCAAACTAGTGGCTGATATAACTGCAGAACGGTTTGCGAAATGAATTGACGATATGGGAGTATTTAGAGATAGCCTAGATCTATGTGGGAACGGAGAACCGTCGAATGGACCAATGGCGGCGAATCAGTTCTGGAAAAGAGTGCTTTACCACGTAGTTTGGATTATGTATAAAGGTGATGTTGACTCCAATTCAAGCCGAGTCAATAGCTGCTTTTCGATCCCTTGGAACATTTCCCGTGTTTGCTTCAGTGGACACTTATTCCGCAAATCGTTGTGTATGCAAATGTTTAACATGAGAATAAAGATCGGTGATTTAGAATTATATTTACGTTTTTACTTAAGGATACGATTAACTCTTTAATACTGCGCTTAAATGCAAAGAGTTGTATATGATCAAAGAAGAATTAAAATCCGTCGATTATATACACAGTCGTATCAGAATAATATGACCGCCTACCATACATATACTATGGTAGATGGTCATATTATTCTGATACGACTGCGTATATATATTATTTAGGCAGGGGTTTTCGTACCTTTTAATAATGCGATCTTCTAGAAGAGTAGAAAAATTTCTGCTGCCCCTTCACACTTCCCTATAATGTAAGGTTGGGTTGTTTTACCTCTGAGCGGGAGAGGGGTGAGGCTTAGTCTGTATCGCGCCAAAATTTGCAGTTCCCAGGTTCGAGTCCTACCTTGACCGCATTTAATTTATCTCCTCAAAACTCCCTGCCCTCAGTCAGTAGGGGACACCGATGGGTTTGGAAAGGCCTCTATCCGTCGGATAGGACGTTAAGCCGTGGCCCCGTTGCGAGAGAGCCATACCCTGTGCACGTTAAAGAACCACTCAATAGTCTTGATGGAGGCTACCATCTGTCTCCTAACAACTGAACAGTGAGTGTCTTCCCTCCTTCTCTGAGCTCTCGAGGTCCTTATGACCTTAATCATTTAGCCCATTGTGTACAAAAAGGTGCCGCTCAGAGGTAATACTACCCAACCCAACCTCTGACAGCATTTTTTTTTTGCTCATAATGGTTAGGTCACAAGAGAAGGTTACGAAAGGGGATAAACTGGACAACTAGTAAGGAGAGACAGCTGCCTCCCATCAAGACCATCGAGCGCAATTAATTAATATAACACATTATTTTAATTAATTAATAATTAATTAATTAAAATAATGTTAATTAATTAATACATAATTATTGCTATGAAATGAATATTTTGATTATTTGATCAAGTCTCAAGGATCCAACATTCAAATCATTAAATTTTTCGATACAATTTTATTCATTTTATTAATGAGTCCTCCTCATCAAAGCCATCCAGCCCGTTCCTTAACATGAGCAGGATATGGTCCTCCTGCACACAGGCAAGATTTTTCGTCCCATTCGGTGGACGGTACAGAATGGGGGTTTAGCGGAAATAAATCCCAAAGCACACACAGTTGGAATTCGAACGTGGGAACTTCAGAGTAAGAGTCTGTTATGCCACCGATTGCCAACCCTAGCTGCAAGTCAGTCAGAGACACTAGAAATAATTAATAGATGATGATTGATGGACTGTGGCAAGTCCACTTAGGTATTACCAGGCTCGACAGTACACTAATAGTAGTTATTATAAAGAGATATATAGAGAGAGAGGTGTTTTAATTAAAATTTAATCCACCAAAATTCTTCTGGTAGCTATTTATTTTAAAAAATAAACAATGAATTTTAAAACAATCGCAAATATTTTAATAAATTTGTATGTAATTATATCTGATATCTGATATCTTTAATTAATTTTATGAGCTCCAAGCCTAGGGCTTATATCTCGAATCTAACATAATACCTGATTGGCAATAAGAAAAGTTAAAATACATAAACCCCAAAGGGGCCACAAGAGCAAAGAAAATTTGCTAAAAAATCAAAACTAAAAGTAAAACAAGCGATCAGACACCAATATCTTTGGACGCTTGAACTGGTAAAAAACAAAAAATCAAGGGATCGTAATAGATCAAGAATCTTTAGTCCGGTCACTTATCCATCCAAGAGAGATGCAACAAAATCAAAGGCCTGGATGCCTACCGAGATCCTCTCAGTCCAATCCTTAGCCATCTTAAATTTAAGACAAAATGTTTTAACTTTGAGCAATATATTACCCAAATTGAATTTCCTGAAGAATTCCAGGATATCTTTAACTTCCTTAGCAAAGTCAAACGATTCATTCTCATTTGCTTTGCTCTTTTTAGTTGGTGCGTTAACTGTGGCCTTCCCTTTTTCTGAAGGCGAGGGACCTGGGTTCGAACCCCGGATAAGGCATGGATGTTCGTATTGTTTTTCTGTTGAGGTCCTGCCATCCTCTCAGATCTTCTACTGTGGCATATAAACTGACAGGCTCCTGTCAGACCTCTGTGGCAAGCAGCTGCTTGAGGGGGTATTTATTTATTTTATTTAGCAATTGGTGGAACAGTGTTAGATTTTCCTGGAGTCTCTTCCGGAGATCTGGTAGCTTGTGCATAGGTCTTATTGGGTTGTACAGTCGCTCAAAAAAGTATCCGAACACTATGGTTGATTACATAATTCAGAAAAAATATCTGGCAACGATTTTTTTTTAGAAATTAGTGATCTGGCAACCTTCGTGTCACGTGACACGAAGGTTGCCAGATCACTAGTTCCTAAAAAAATCGTTGCCAGGTATTTTATTCTGAATTCTGTAATCAACCATAGTGTTCGGATATTTTTTTGAGCGACTGTAGGTGGTCATATTATTTTGATACTAGATCGTGTGGGCTCACTCACGGAAATATTGAGCGTGTGCAGTTACCGTTCACAGCACACTGGAGCGTGTGCAGTAACTGCACACGCTCCAGTTTGCTGTGAACAGTAACTGGAGCGTGTACAGTTACTGTACACGCTCCAGATATTTTTCCTGAATTCTGTAATCACGTGACACGAAGGTTGCCAGATCACTAATTTTTTTTAAAAAATCGTTGCCAGATATTTTATCTGAATTATGTAATCAACCATAGTGTTCGGATACTTTTTTGAGCGACTGTAGGTGGTCATATTATTTTGATACTAGATCGTGTGGGCTCACTCACGGAAATATTGAACTTGTGCAGTTACCGTTCACAGCAAACTGGAGCGTGTGCAGTAACTGCACACGCTCCAGTTTGCTGTGAACAGTAACTGGAGCGTGTACAGTTGCTGTACACGCTCCAGATATTTTTCCTGAATTCTGTAATCACGTGACACGAAGGTTGCCAGATCACTAATTTTAAAAAAAAATCGTTGCCAGATATTTTATCTGAATTATGTAATCAACCATAGTGTTCGGATACTTTTTTGAGCGACTGTGCATACTGGGATACCTTATTTTTACCCTTCATGGGTTTTTCCAAAGGTATTCCTCTATTGGGAAGTTTGGTAAAGAGCTCACAGCCTCTGTAATTGGCCGTGTGATCTTTCCCGCAGTTAGCACAAGTCGGTGGATTATCCTTATGTGTCCTGGCACACGTGGTAGTAAGATGGTTGCCAGCGCATTTGACACATCTCGGGGTGTTGAAGCAGTTACCCTGAGTGTGCCCATAACGCTGGCATTTGTGACATTGTGTTGATCCTTTCCTCCTTTGAAAGGATTCAACCGTAATCTTTAGGTGGAAAAGATCAGTCAGATTGAAGATCTGTTTGTTGGCATCTGTTTTTGCCAACTCAATGAGAAATATAGGTATAAATATTATTTTCTCCTATGCTATTCTATATTAAATAGATTATAATTAATTATAATCTATATTTAATTATAATCTATTTAATATAGAATAACATAGGACTGCAGTTCCAGGTTCGAGACCCAGCTGTTCCAAATAGCTGCAGTTCCCAGGTTCGAGACCCAGCTGGGACTCGAACCTGGGAACTGTAGATTACGAGCCTGGCGCGCTACCGACTGAGCCACCCCCGCCCCCAAATTTCAGGGTAATTTAAATCAATTAAAACCTTATGCATATATAATTTTCCTCCTTTGACCAATGACTGTCTAGGCTCGTGGTCTGATATTAAAATTATCAGCTACCATTGTTTGGATGCTGTTCCCAAGCGGCCAACTCAGGTTATGTGGGTGGGGATGCAACAATGGGAGATATTACCTATAAATATAAATGTTTGCAATCCTGATTTGCAATGCATGTCTAAGTTCAGTGGCAGCTTGTGACTAAAAGTTTGTTGAGGGGGGCACTTTGACTACCACAGGCAGGACCCGGATGTAGGGAAAAAAATTGAGGAGATGCCTAATATTAAATTGCGCCGAATAGAACTAAAAAAGTTTCGTAATACGCATATATTCTTTTTTATCAGCTATTCTAAAACGCATTATTTAACAAAACATTTCGGGGAAAAAAAACTGGAAAATATATTCTTGTTTTTTTTTTAACTTCGAGGGGCTTTGTTGGGTTGTTTTACCTCTGAGCGGCACTTTTTTGCACACCATGGGCTAAATGGGCAGGTCACATGGACCACGAAGGCTCAGAGAAGGCTTGGGGAGGGACCCACTGGACTAGTTGTTGGGAGACAGATGGTAGCCTCCCGTCAAGGCCATCCAGCGTGTTCTTTAACGTGCACAGGGTATGGCTCTCCCGCACACGGGGCCACGGCTTAGCGTCCCATCCGACGGACGGCGGCCTTTCCAGCCCATCGGTGTTCCCCTACTTTCCGTAGGCAGGGCGGGGAATTTTGCGGAGATAAATCTCAACGCTGACCCAGCTGGGACTGGAACCTGGGAACTACAGATTACGAGCCTGACGCGCTACCGGTTGAGCCACCCCCGTCCCTTCGAGGGGCAGGGATGGCTCAATCGGTAGAGTGCCATGCTCGTTATCCGCAGTTCCCAGGTTCGCGTCACACCTGGGCTCGCGTTGAGATTTATATCTGCAAAAGCTCTGTGCTCTCGGTCAGAAGGGGACACCAATGGACTTGGAAAGGCCGCCGTCCGATGGATGGGACGTTAAGTCGTGGCCCAGTGTGGGGGAGAACCATATCCTGTGTATGTTAAAGAACAAGCTAGATGGCTTTTACTGGAGGCTACCATCTGTCTCCCAACAGCAGAAAATCCTGTCATTTTATACAAAATCACAAATTTATCTACCTGCTCCCCACCCCGCCACCCTTCTCTAACCCCTAAGGATCCTTGTAGCCTGGCTATTTATCCCATTGTGTGCAAAAAAAGTGCCACTCAGAGGCAAAACAACCCAACCCCGCATTATCTCAAATGGTAGAGCAATTGGCGTACACATAGAAGATCCTGGGTTCGAATCCGGGAGACTGATGGGTAGACATTTTCACACTTGCCTAATTATTACAATCTTTTTAACATTTCTAACTACTGAACTAAGTTACCCCTCGCACTCAGCCCTTTTTAAAGTTCTTCACTCAAAAAAATAAATGTTTTCACCTGATCACAAACAATCAACGATTCATAGAAAACCACCCACTGAAGAATTCTGAAGTTAACTCGAATATTAGTAACAAGTTAAATATTTCGAATCGCAAAAGCTGCCAATCTGTTTGCACGCCTTCGCCTAACACATCATTTCAATCCTCCAAAGCTGAAACCATGACAACGGGGAACGCTCTTCCGTGCTTTGCGTAACAACACAACTAACGCGAGAAGCTGGGCGCTCGCTTCCCATTGGCTGAGTACGGCGCATGATCGGTGGGCGTCTTCCTTTTTCGCTCCAGCTTGGAAAGCGAGGCACACGTGGAGAAAACAATGACAAAGCCACGTGCTTAGGGTGGTATATAGTATTGCGGTTTTGCATCTATGCCGACATAGCAATGGCAGATCACCAATGTGTGTCAATGATGGGGAACAGTCTTGGTGACCAGTTGGATGACCCTGTTAGGTCACTGCGTATTGGACCGAACTGTGAAGAGTCTTCAGGTAATTAGTTATTGTTTAATTTTGATCTTGAAGGAAAAGAAGAATAGTAATTGAGATCAATTCTTTTATAATAGTGACAGTGACTCAGATCGTATTTATTTCTGATTAGATTCCTGTAATTCTGATTGATTTCTAGTAGTGACTTTAGATATTTCTCAACGAAAAGCTAAACTTTTTAAGGAAATTGTAAGAAAATTAAAGTTTGGTAGGAATATAAACGCTTAATATTAAATAAAGTTATATATTAAATATATATTAGCATTAAAATATATAATAAAACATAAATATATGTTTTATACATAGCTGAGTTAAAAATTAGAAATTTGTAATAAAAAAAATTTGAATTAATTACCAATAATTTTATAATCTAATATTAAAATGCAGAAAAATACCGAATTTCGTGAATTCCTTTTACCTATTTTAACACAAAATTTAAAAATAAAAAAAAATTGAAATGATGGGATCTTCAACAAGTGTTACAGTGACATAGCAGAAAATTGCAAGCTATCTCGATAGCCATTTTGTGAAAATCCATGAGCTCTCAATTATTAAACTTTTACAGTTAGATTTCACATTAAGACATTTGCTTTGCGATTTTCTGTAGTTTTGAATAATTTAAATTTTTTAGAATTCACAGATATTTTACGTAAAATCAAAATTATTAAATTTTTGCTTCATATAATGCAAATGTTTGCCTTTTGTTTCAAAAGATACTCTTTTTGTTTTATACCTACATTAAAACCTTATAAAACACTTTAGAAAAATAAATTATCCAATATCATATCGGGTAAATATATAATTATCATATCCTGTAATTTTATTCTTTAGAAGATTAATAAAAGATTTCGAGAAAATGAGTTCTGACCCACAGGCAGCAAAAGAGAAATTTCTCCTCGTAGTGGAAATGAAGCTGATTGTTGGTAATCAGTTATTATTGTTTTAAAGCTATATAAAAAAAAATCCGGATTATTTTTTAAATAATTATGCATCAAGTTTCAAATAAATTTCGTAGAAAATTTTTGCAGAAGCCCTCTTTCATCTCTTCCCCCCTCCTTTGAGTGTTTTGCAGGGCTTGTCAGTTTTTGTGAGTGCAGTCGCTCAAAAAAGTATCCGAACACTATGGTCGATTACAGAATTTAGGAAAAATATCTGGCAACGATTTTTTTAGAAATTAGTGATCTGGCAACCTTCGTGTCACGTGACACGAAGGTTGTCAAATTCAATGCTCAGTTCAGTTGCTTAATTCAACCATAGTGTTAGGACACTTTTTTGAGCGACTGTACTCCACTGACGCTTTGCATTCAGTGAAATATAACAAAATATGTAGGTATTATATTTTAACTGGTCATTTTGTATTTTATATGTATAAATGCAAAATGGAATCAATACAACAAAATTTAATAATATAACAAAATGCACGATTTCTTTCCATTTTTTTTTTCTGATTTTATATTTACTCTATGCAATGAAACTTTTTTTATCTAGGTAAAAATTGTCAATAAATTTGAATTTTGTATGCTAATAAATTTACCAAGGATGTTTAATGAAGTTTTGCATTGTTCGTTAGGATTCATTCTACAAGGCACGTTCCCCCTGCTTAGAGTTATCAAATGTTCCGTATCTCACCGAACTTTCTGGTAGACATAGAAAAAAAATTCTACTATTCAACCGATTTTTAATATTTCGTTTATTTTCATTGATGTTTATATAAAATCAGCGTCCTGGTAAAAAAAAATTCGTAAAAATTTATTGCAAAACAATCAGTTGCAAAAGATAAAAAGTCGCAAAAATATCATTAAACTATCAAGTCAAGTTAATAATTTCTTCTTTTTAAATTATCTACGTTGCGAACACGAAAAGCCATATAGGAGTGTTTTTTCTTCCTTGCTCATTATTTATTTATTTATTTTGCTACTTGTTTTTTCTCTGATTTATCCTTTTTCTTGCTTTTTTTATTTTATTTTTCTTTGCTCCTTTTTTGCTTGCTTTATTATTTTATGAAGGAGCAGATGCTCTTGTTAACTTCGATTTTAAGTAATCTTACACCTGTTGGAGCCATTTTCCATGCCTTTGAAAAGATATTCAATAAAATGGGAACAATTATTTCGTTGAAAAAAATTTTTGCTCAGTGGCTTTTAGTAACCTTTGTTAGTAGGCAATTGATTATGCATCAATTGAATATATTCCAATTTAAATGTAGTCTTTTATCATAGTCTGTTGTACTATTTTATTAATTTTATTGGAAAAGGCTACTGCATCAAGAGCACCAGCTAGATAAGAACGGCCCTCTCAGCTTACTAACAGATAATGCAATATCTAATATTATAGTTGTTTCAATTAAAAGATATGTCTATTAAAATTCAGTTGAAAGCTTCATTTTTAAACATTTAGCGGTTAATTTTCAAATATTCGGTAATATTTTAATGAAATAGAAATTAATTATTTTTATTTTATATATTTTAAAATTAAAAGTTTAGACTAAATTTTAGACAATTAATTTCTATGTTATTAAAATATTGCGGAGTATTTCTGAATTAATCATTAAATTAAAACAAAAATTGCTTTCAGTTGAATTTTAAGAGTTAGAAATTTAATTAAATCACTTACGAGTTTTATTAACATTTATTTTTCCTCCTCTTTTTTTCTTTCCTTTTTTTCCGTTCCTTTTGTTCGACAGCTGTCCGGGCCCGGTACTTTCTAGATAGCTCTAGCCAGAGACAAAAATATTTTCATCATCTAAATATGCTAATAGTGTTGTGTTTGTTTCAGCTTCTTACCAAACCTTACTCGAAAAACCTATATGCAGCCTAAATTCTTTATCTGACAAAATATAAACTTATTAAACTTATAAAAAACAACATTTTTTATTTTTGTAATGAGTTCCGTCAAACCCTACAAACCATTGAAACAATAGAATTTATAACAATATAATTTAAACAATAGAAATTCAGATTGTTTTTAAAAGATTAGGTGAATGAGACTAAATGTGCAGTCGCTCAAAAAGGCATCCGAACACTATGGTTGATTACAGAATTCAGAAAAAATATCTGGCAACGTTTTTTTTTTTCTATTTTCTGGCAACCTTCGTGTCACGTGACACGAAGGTTGCCAGATCACTAATTTCTGAAAAAAAACGTTGCCAGATATTTTTTCTGAATTCTGTAATCAACCATTGTGTTCGGATATTTTTTTGAGCGATTGCACATTTAAGACTAAATGATGTTTATTTAAATTTTAATTTCAGCAATATTACTGTTGGCTTGAAAGAAATAGACAGCTAGAATATTCAACAACAGCGTATTCCTTCTTAAAAAGTTCCATCAAAATTGGTAACCAGGACCGGATCTGGGAGAGGGGGGAGGATTGAACCAGCGCCCCCCCCCTGAGAATACTAAGTGTAATAAACGCAATAAACCGAATAAAATAGTTAAACTTATGGTATATTTCATGCATTTTTCAAGAATACTTTAAAGACCTTTAAAACGAGGGGATTGGGTTGGGTTGTTTTACCTCTGAGCGGCACTTTTTTGCACACCATGGGCTAAATGGCCAGGTCACATGGACCCCGAAGGCTCAGAGAAGGTTGGGGGAGGGGACCCACTGGAACAGCTGTTGGGAGACAGATGGTAGCCCCCTGTCAAGGCCATCCAGCGTGTTCTTTAACGTGCACAGGATATGTATGTCTCTCCCGCACACGGGGCCACGGCCTAACGTCCCATCCGACGGACGGCGGCCTTTCCAAGCCCATCGGTGCCCCCTACTGACCGTGGGCAGGGCGGGGAATTTTGCGGAGATAAATCTCAACGCTGACCCAACTGGGACTCGAACCTGGGAACTACAGATTACGAGCCTGGCGCGCTACCGACTGAGCCACCCCCGCCCCAAAACGGGGGGATGTCCATACGTTGCCTCCCCACCATTTTTTTTTTATTTATTTTTGGCTGGCTTGAGTTTCTTACCTCCTCCTTCCCTCTTTTTTTAAGATCCGACCAGGTGGTAACACAGAATTATTTAACGCACTTTTAAATATACAATTGTTTCAAGTACTGATTTGATACAAAAAATCATTATTTGTGCTTTGAATAGCTCTCGATATAAATTGTTATGACTAACAACTTTTGTTATTAATTGTTCAAGTTTGCATAACTCTAATACTAAGCTTTTAACTCTGAAATTCAACATTTATATCGACTTGAATCAAATTTTTATTTGTAATCTCATTCTCAGTAAAGGTTTATTTTTCAAGATAAACTAACAGCTGTTCAGTGAGTCCCTTTCTCCAATCTTCTCAGACCTTGTCTTCCTTGTGGCCTGGCCATTTAATGCCGCCCAGTGGTAAAACAACCTCACAGAGTAATTAGTTAGCACATTTAGATGACTTCCATATTTGTAGCACAAAATTCCATGTTTGTCCACTATTGTAGCACAAAATTCCATATTTGTCCACTTTTGTAGCACAAAATTCCATATTTGTCCACTTTTGTAGCACAAAATTCCATATTGTCCACTTTTGTAGCACAAAATTCCATATTTGTCCACTTTTGTAGCACAAAATTCCATATTTGTCCACTTTTGTAGCACAAAATTCCATATTTGTCCACTTTTGTAGCACAAAATTCCATATTTGTCCATTGTTGTAGCACAAAATTCCATATTTGTCCACTAATGTAGCACAACTTTCCATATTTGTCTACTATTGTAGCACAAAAGCAATGCTAGCTCTCCTACCGAGACTTTACTAATGGAGAGAGAGATAGACGAAAATGTGATGGGAAGGTTAGAAACTCCTCAACTTTGGGCTTCCTGCTATCCCAAGCAAAGAATACATCACATAAATCGCAATGCAGGAGAAGTTTTTCTGAAGTTTTAAAAGTTCCACCTTAAAGATAGTAAAAATTTCTCTGTTCTAGTACTCTTGGATCCCAGTTTGCTTTCCTTTCTGCACCAAAATAGACTTCAAAACAGAAATCAACAAGATAAAACAAGATAAAACGAATAACAGAATCAGTTTTTCTTCGGTTCCACAACTGAAAATAACAATGCTTGTCTCTTGAGAAAGTCTGTAAAATACATTCTTCTTGAAAAATCGATATGGAACATTGTAGGTTTATTTTCTTCCCCCTTTCCCCCCCAAAAATGAAATCCATAGCAAAGGATAAGTTTAGATTCTGTTAATTATAGAACTTTCCACCAGGAAGATGAGAATCAAAGTTTGAATTTTATATCTAGTAGATTTACTCTAGCTTCTGCTTGAAGAGAGATTTTGTGGAAAATTCGCCATCAGTAATCTTCTTCATCTCTTCCTTAAGAATTTGTCGTTGAAACTGATAGAGAGGACAATGTAGAAATATATGAGAAATATTTTCTGTAGATGGCATCTTTCATATGTCAGAAAGTGAAGAGGGTTTTTCTTTAATTTTGAAGAGTTTTTAATTTAAAGTACAGTGATCAAGGTTAAATCTAAAAAGACCTATTTCTTGCCTTCTATTCAGATTATACGCTTGAAGTTGAGGTAGAGGGCTACCAAAGATGCTACGATGAAACGTTCCCACGTTTATACGATTATTTTAATAATGTTTAGTCCATTCATTCATATTTGTAAAGTACTCTATTTTCTCTACGGCAGAAATCTTTTCATGATATGATGTTATTAATGCTTGGAGTTTTCTGTAAGCTCTCTCTAACAGTTTTGTCTGTCTCTTTGTTTCCATGGACTCCTATATAGCTAGGAATCCATTGAACACAACACGATTTTTATATTCTTTAATGTGTTTATTGCATTGCCATAATATTTCTGTAATTAAAGAACATTTGGAGATAGGAAACGGGTCAATTAGACGAGCTTCGAATGAAGATTTGTTGTCTGAAAGAATCAATTTTTTTATGAATGAAAATTGAATGCCCACTCAAGTGCCTTGAGAATAGCCCAAAATTCTCCGTTCAGAAAAGATGTTGGATTTGACAACAAAAATACTTCTGCAATATTGAGATCAGGGATGTCAAAAGCACAGAGCACTTTTCCAGTTTCATCATTAGAAGAACCACGAGTAAAGATTTAACGAAAAAAAGATTTAACGATAATTATCGCCAAAATATTTGGTAAGAGCCCATAGTTCTTCAGTTGGGTATTGATATTTAGAAATCACGTCAGGGATGTAAGGTAAAATTACCTTTCTAGAGATATTCTAATTCAAAAATGGTCTGCTGCGTTCTAGGTACAATTTTGTTCCAAATATTAAGAGAGGTTATACTTTAAAATTTTACCTGTAGGTATTTTTATGAGAAAACCAGCTGTTAATTTTAAATGATTCTCTAATAATCATATATGATTTTAATAAATAAATTTTGCTGTTTCATTTTCTTCAAAGGGTATTAAAAAAAAGCAAATAATAGTCAGATGCAGAACTGCAAATCAAGACGTCCACACACTTTGAAAATTGCTGCCGGCTGCTAAAGGTGACTGCTGCAAGCAGTGGTATTGAGTCGACCATTTGTATCACATAATTATTCTATGAAATAACCCAACTCATAACATACAAACATCAATTGAGACAAGCGTAATAAACATCAAAATTAAAGAAATCAATGTAACAAACTGGCTAATAATGAGCTGTGTTTAAGACACCGAAAGAAATCACTCGACACTTCCAACGACAGCAACTGTAGTCGAATTAAGGAGGCAAATTTCAGATTCATCGAATGAATTTTCAAATTGACAAATTTTAAGTTTCCTCAAGAATTGATGATCCCAAAAAGGTGGGGGGGGGGGGCTCAGCCGGTAGCGCGCCAGGCTCGTAATCTGCAGTTCCCAGGTTCGAGTCCCAGCTGGGTCAGCGTTGAGAAATATCTCCGCAAAGTTCCCCGCCATACCCACGGTCAGTAGGGAACACTGATGGGCTTGGAAAGGCCGCCGTCCATCGGATGGGACGTTAAGCCGTGGCCCCGTGTGCGGGAGAGCCATACACTGTGCACGTTAAAGAACAGCTGAATGGCCTTGATGGGAGGTTACCATCTGTCTCCCAACAGCTGTTCCAGTGGGTCTCCTCCCCCAACCTTCTCTGAGCTTTCGGGGTCCATGTGACCTGGCCATTTAGCCCATGGTGTGCAAAAAAGTGCCGCTCAGAGGTAAAACAACCCAACTCAAATCCCAAAAACGCCAGATCACATCTCTTGGAACAGCATTGAAATATATCTTAGCTACGCTCTCGGTTAATGTTCTAGAAGACACAATATTGCGTAGCAACAATTGATTTGAGATCCTTGCATTAATTGAAAATTTCCTGATTTCTTGTTGACCACAAGTTTTTTTTTAATGTGTTTTATCACTTGAAAAGCAAACGCCCATCCGTCAATTGACACGGTAGACAAGTTCCGAGAAATGACCGTGCAAATCGAGACCAATAACTTATGGGTAAAAAGCTTGGATAGATTCCGAAAAAATCCTTGCTTTGAATAAAACGTACATTGAAGGTGTTTTATTTATGTAAATGTTTCTGAAATTTCAGTTCAGCAATAAAAATAAACATCAATGTAACATTATTTTGGACTTCATTTGTACTAATTCAGATCAGTTTGGATTAATTTCTCATACATTTCTTTTTTGGATAAAAAAAATTACTCATCTTTAATGTAGACGTACGCTATCGGATTTGAAGACGAAATTGAAAGAAGGGCATTTATGAACTGAATGCAAATTAGACGTTAAGCATTTGTGTTGTTTTTTGTAAAATTAATATTTATGGGATATTTTATGAAACAGTGTACTTACGAATCAGCTGTATTTATTAGCCTATGGAATAATCTACAAATTTAAACTTGTTTCTAAATATGAGATAAAACTGGGTTTTTACTAGTCTAAAAATCTCCTACTGTGGCATATAAACTGACAGGCTCCTGTCAAGACCACTGTGGCAAGCAGCTGCTTGAGGGGGTATTTATTATTATTTTTTTTTTTTATTTCAGCCTAGGAAAGTCAGATCTGGCTGCCGATTCAAAACAGACTTTATTTCATTAAGATGTCGCGAGGAAGATTGCAATTGCAAGAATATGGTTTCAGCGAAATCCGATTTTTTTTTTTTTTTTGCGGGGGGGTTCCAAGATCCGGGAATTCAGTTTTAGTGAGGATCCAAGAATTTAGATTCGGGGGGAGGGGGTGCTGGCCTGAGAATAAG
Organism: Ryuthela nishihirai; assembly: GCA_038380435.1. NCBI lineage: Eukaryota > Metazoa > Arthropoda > Arachnida > Araneae > Heptathelidae > Ryuthela > Ryuthela nishihirai. Next base: position 36,654,451 of record JAWZYU010000029.1, read on the forward strand.
ACTTGAGTAGAGTTTCCCAATTATTAAAATATTCCACCGAACAGGAAAAGTTAAAATGATATTCTATATGGAATGAGTTTTATAGTGTTTTTTTTATCTATTTTTCTTGTCGGACATATACTATGAAGCTAAAAAAATTTCACAAGACAACTGTTTCGGATTTCTAAGCAGATAGACAAGTTTGAGATTTAGTGTAAAAAAAAAGTGAGATTCAAATTTGAGATTTAGTATAAAAAAAGTGAGATTCAAATTTGAGATTTAGTATTAAAAAAATGAGATTGAAATTTGATATTTAGTAGCCGTCCCATTGCCGAGTGGTTTGCGCGCTTGAGTACTGACCTAAGGGACCTGGGTTCGAGTCTCCGGTAAGGCATGGATGTATGTGTCGTTTTTCTGCTGAGACCCTGCCATCCTCTCATCATCTCATCTGCTGAGCCCTGCCATTCAGATCCTTCTACTATGGCATGTAAACTGACAGGCTCCTGTCAGACCTCTGTGGCAAGCAGCTGCTTGAGGGGGTATTTATTTATTTATTATTATAAAAAAGTGATTTTCAAATTTGAGATTTAGTATAAAAAAAGGGATTTGAATTTGAGATTTAGTATAATTGTGTATAATGTGTTTTAGTATAATGTGTCGTTTTTCTGCTGAGACTCTGCCATCCTCTCATTCTGCTGAGCCCTACAAGTAAAATACCAACAAAAAATTTATTTAAACGATTGGTACTCCTTCGAAAAAATCCTTAACAATACTCCTCCCTCTAACAATCTAAAATATAATGAATTCTTTGAATCAATTAAGGAACAAACTAAATCAGTATTTAAAACAATTATAAACAAAATTCCAAAATTAAAAAAAAATATATGGTATATGAATAGATTAACAGCTATCAGAAAAAAAGCAGAACAAAAAGCTAAAAGGACCAGAACCTTCCAAGACATTAACAATTTTAAAAAAATTAAAGCAGAAGTAAGAAGAAAATTAAAAACTGCCTCTCGTGATAATTGGAAAGAATTTACATCAGAATTAACAACCTCTACTCCAGGAAAAAACATCTGGAGGATTTTTAAAAGTATTGTCCAAGAAAAGCAACAAACTTTTCCAATAGCCCAATATGCCTTACAACATAACATTACCATTAGTCAAACAGCTGAAAGATTTGCCCAAAACTTAAAAATAGTTCAAACTGCACCTAGCTTAGATTCTAGACAAAAATCCTTTTATAACACACAGTTAAACAAATTAAAATCAATCGACACTACAGTTAACTTACCATTTTCCTTATTGGAACTAAATAGAGCAATAAAAAGACTTAATCTTAAATCTGCCCCTGGTGCAGACTTGATCTCTAACAAACTTTTCAAAAATCTTCCAGAAGCATGGAAAGAAAAATTATTATCTATCTTTAATCATATATGGAACACACTAGACATACCACCAGAGTGGGAAGAAATTTTAATAATTTTTATCCAAAAACCCAATAAAATCCCTACAGAAATAACCTCTTATAGACCAATCTCTCTATTATCCAACTCCTTAAAATTATTTGAAAAAATGCTTCTTATTAGACTGAATTGGCAAATTGAAGAGAAAAAATTATTACCAAAAAACTTCTTTGGCTTCAGAAAAAACAGATCTTCTAAAGAATGCATCTCACTACTCTTAAATGATATTTACTCTGCCAATAAAAAGAAAAAAACAGTACTAGCTGTGTCAATAGACCTATCACAGGCTTTTGATACAGTTTCCATAGAACATTTACTACTCAAACTGTGTAAAGCTAAATTAGACTATAAATTAATAGAATTCCTAGCAAAATTTTTGAGAAACAGAAAATTAAAGGTTAAATTAAACTCAACCTACTCTAAGTCTTATAACATTACACAAGGATTATCACAAGGATCTACCTTATCCCCTGTTCTTTTTAATTTATACTTACATGACATCAAAAAGATTTTTGATAAAAAATTTAACTTTACAAGCTATGCTGATGACCTTACCTTCTGGGTATCAGACAAAAATGAATATACTCTACAAGAAAAAACACAACAACAATTAGACAAACTAATAGATTATTGTAACAAATGGAATTTAACAATTAACACAGATAAAACTTTTTGTATTTACTTCTATAGACGTAGAAATTATAATCCAAAATTTCTCTTAAAAATTAACTCGCAACCTATTAATCAAGTCAACAAATGTAAATTATTGGGATTTAACTTAGACTCAAAATTAATATGGAACTCTCATCTGGAGAAAGCTTACAATTCTGGTTCAAAACTCCTAAACATTTTGAAATACTTTGCATTCAAAAAAGAAGGTACTGATCAAAAAACCTTAATTACACTCTACTTAAATTTAATCAGATCAAAAATGGAATATGGCTTAGACCTTATAGACAAACCTAATTTAACTAACCTAAAGAAATTAAATGTTATTCAAAACAAATGTTTAAAAATTGCTTTAGGCTTACCAAAATTTTGTCCAACATTAGCTCTTCTGGCTGAAACAGCCATTCCTCCATTTGAAATTAGGCATTCAATTTTAATCTTAAAATATTACACAAGACTCCACTATAAACTACCAGACCACCCATTTTATCTAAACTTTAAAAGACTCATATTCTATAAAAAAATCGAAGAAAATGAATTATTAAAAGAATTCTTTAATAAACTAACTAAAGATGAACTGCGAGGAGACATTACTGAATCTGTAGCAGTATGGTGTTACAAACTCCCAGTAGTTTATACAGAGATTCCACATTTAAATTCAAAAAATGAAATTTCTAATGAAGCTCTATATCAATTATTCATTAATTTTAAATCTGAAAAATTTAACAATTGTTTGGAAATCTACACAGATGGGTCCTACATAAAAGATTCTGGGTCATCCAGTGCTGCTGTATATATTCCATCACACAACATATCATTAGCATACAAATTGCCTGATTTTACTCAGATATTGCATGCTGAAATTTATGCAATATTTGCCGCACTTAACTGGACATTAGACAATTTAACAAATCAATCAATAGTTATATTCATTGATTCTAAAAGTGCTATACACACATTAATACAAGACAACACATACACCACATATCCATACTACACACATACACTCCTAAAACTTTATAATGAAAACCTAAATGAAAAAAATAACCATATTCAACTTTGTTGGATACCAGGACACTCTGGATTTAAAGAAAATGAATATGTAGATAACATAGCAAAATCAGCACATGATTATGATAACATCTCGCCAACACACAATTTTTATATACATGTTAAAAAAGAAATAAAACAATTAGAATTCAAAATTTTAGAAAAACATGTTCAATTTCACTCTATCTTCAAACCAAATTTCAGATTTGAACTTTCCAACAAAATTAATACCTTCCTACAATTACCATTTTCCAGACATGAATCCAAAATCATATTTCGGCTAAGAACAGATACAATTCTTTTAAATAAATCAAAATTCTTACTCAAATTAAGTACCTCACCCAAATGTACAAAATGCAATATTACTGAAAATTCCTCACACCTTATATTAAATTGTGAAAAATATGACTCACAACGAGAAAAATTCTTTGAAAAACTTAGAAACATAAATATTAACGAATTTACTCTGAACTTAATTTTAAATCACCCTACAATCTCAATTCAAACAAAAATATTTGCCTTCCTATTGGAATTCATCAAAGAAACAGAGATATGGAATAAATTGTAACACAGAACAACAACAAAAAAAAACGTAATATAAAAAAAAGAAAGAAAAAAAGAAAAAAAATTTTTTTTTTCATTAATAAAAATAAGAAAAAAAAATAATTAAAAAAAAATCTTAAATAAAAAAAAAATAAAAAAATAAAAAAAAAATTAAAAATAAAAAAAAAAAATTCTAAAAAACAAAAAAAAAAGAAAGAAAAAAAAATTAACAAAATAACAAAAAAAATATAATAAAAAAAGGGTTATAAAAAAAAATTAAAGAAAGCCAAAAAAAAATAATAATAAAAAAATATATATATTTATACCAAAAAAAAAAAAGACATAAATCAAAATTAAATAAACAAAAACAAAATAAACAAAAGAATTAAATCCTAAAGTTTAGGAGGAAGACGAAACAAAAAAAAAAATCTCTTAAAATCTAAGAGGAAAAAAAAATACTGAACATCAAGAATTTTCAAAAAAAAAAAAGGAAAACATAAATTCTATGGGAAAGTCTGTGCAAGGAACTCCCAATTTTTGTGAAGTGTAAACTAAACTAAAACTAAACTAAACCTGCCATTCAGATCCTTTATACTATGGCGTGTAAACTGACAGGCTCCTGTCAGACCTCTGTGGCAAGCAGCTGCTTGAAGGGGTATTTATTTATTTATTATCATAAAAAAGTGATTTTCAAATTTGAGATTTAGTATAAAAAAAGGGATTTGAATTTGAGATTTAGTATAAAAAAGGGAGATTCGAATTTGAGATTTAGTATAAAAAGGAGATTCAAATTTGAGATTTAGTATAAAAAAGAGATTCGAATTTGAGATTTAGTATAAAAAAGGGGAGATTCAAATTTGAGATTTAGTATAACAAAAGTGAGATTCAAATTTGAGATTTAGTATAAAAAAGTGAGATTCAAATTTGAGATTTAGTATTAAAAAGTGAGATTCAAATTTGAGATTTAGTATATGACTTTCAAATGAAAAAAAGATTAAGATGGAAGGAAAATTTTTTATTTTATTTTTTTGATTAAGAAGAAATAAAAAATTAAGATGGAAGGGGGGGGGGGTCTCAAGACACCCCCTTCCATCCCTCCCTCCCTCTATATCTCTCTAAGTACGTTCCTGGTGTTTTAATTTCTTAGTGTGTACAAAATTTCTTACTGACGTTAGTATTCTACGTCACTACGAAGTCCTGTAACAACCGTAAAGGCATGGTGGAAAGCAGAGTCGAGTAAGACAAGGGTAAAAAAAATGCTGCTCTGACTGACTTCGAAAGAGGACTCATCATTGGAGCTAGATGGGCAGGAGCATCCGTAACGAAGGTGATGGAACTGAGCAGAAAATCACGAAGCACAACATCCCAAGTGTATAGAGAATGGGCAACAGTCTCAAAAAACACCCGGCATTCGTGGCAAATGTTGGAGGAAAAAGGCTCTGACTGATAGGGACAAAGCGTTTGTTGACAAAACAGAGCTGCTACAGTTCGCAACTGAGAGAGATGGCATATAACAGTACTTCAAAACCTATTTCAGCGAAAAATGGGAGCAGGGAAATTTTGGTACTAGACTGTGATATATTGATGACGTGTTAGGTAGGTGTTTATAATAATTTGACTAGGCAGTGTGTAAAAATTTGTTGTAAGCATGCACTTTCAAAGGGGAAACTCAATTTTTGCTACTACTTAAAATGCGCATTGACGATTTTAGTATTCTTATGGGCCTCGCCAAGGTCACCGTGATACATCAGGCCTGGACAGTCTTGAGTAAAAGGAGGAAAGAAAGGAGGGATATTAATTATGCATAAAAATTCAAATGATATAATTTTTTTCTTTTAAGTTAAAGCTATTTATTTTAAAATCAGTTAAAATAAAGTTATTTATTCATAAGGATTTTATTAAAATAATGAGAATATTTTGAAATTAATTGCCATATTTTTTAAAATAGACAACTACCAGTTGAATTTTTAGAAATTAAACTTAAATAAAAACTACTGTATTTTTTTTTTTTCAAAAATAGGTCTGTTATTGCAGTGTCCAGGCTTTTTGTATCGAGGAGGTCTTGGCCTGTCTGGGTTGGGTTGTTTTACCTTTGAGTGGCACTTTTGTACGCATAATGGGCTAAATGGACAGGTCCACAAGAACCCCAAGAGCTCAGAGAAGGTTGGGGGAAGGAACCCATTGGACAACTGTTATGAGACACATTGTAGCCTCCCGTCAAGGCCATCCAGCGTGTTTTTTAAAGTGCACAAGGTATGACTCTCCTGAACCGTGGCTTTACGTGCCATCCGACTGACGGCGGTGGCCTTTGCGAGTCCACTGGTGCGATCCTTTTCTCAACGAGAGCAAGGTGGAGGTTTAGCGGAGATAAATCTCACCGCTGGCTGAGTTGGGACTCATCCTCGGAATGCATGTGGTAACTACACATTTCTTATGAGAAGAAAATCAATTGAACTTGAGAAACACACTTTAAGATAGATCGTAGATCGTGTCTGGATATGCGATGTTCCAGGTAAAACATTACCCATTACCATCTCCATCTGATAATATGCCCAGTTGGCATAAGTAAAAACATATATCATGCACAAGAGATCTAAAACGAGTAGCTTTACTCAGAGAAACCCATCATTTTAGGCCTCTTGTACTTATTTAAGAACTTTATGATCATAATTAAGCAAAGGAGAAATAATCTCTTTAGGATTATTTTTAAAAGCCTCCAAAAACCTTTTTCAGATGCATTTAATATGAGTATATATATATATGTGGTCGATGTCCAAGTCTTTATGAAGTTGTCTGTTAGTAACAAACCAAGGGGCATCGACCGCAGATCTCAATATTTATGTTTTGCAAGACCTGAATCTTGCGTATATTCGTGGAGGTGGTGTTCGCCCATATAGGGGAAGCATAAGTTATTATCGGACGAATACTATGTTGTACAATAATAATTTATGGTCAATCATCAAGACAGTATTTCTCCGAAGGAGAGGTCCTAGTTGACATTTCACTACATTGACTTTAGTGTTAATATCATGAATATGAGGGTCCCATTTGAGCTTTTGATGTAGGATTATACCCAAATATTTGATGGTCTTTCCCATTCAATTGGTTTAATTAAAAAAAATTAAACGTTTTGGTTTTTAATAAGTTTTCCACTGAAAAGGATGGCAGTGCTCTTCTCAGTACTTATCTTGACCTTCCATATATCGTACCACCCCTCCATTTCATCAAGGCATCTCAACAGCCTGTCTGTAGAAATCGCTGGACCCAATGGAGAAGGAAAGGAGGACTTTAAGGTAGGCATTGTGTTTTAAGTCATGACTTTATTCTAAATCTAATTTAGTTTGCGTTACGTGAGAACAGAACTTCACCAGATAGGATCATTTATTGTTTCATTTATGTATAGTTTTAATAACAGAATAATTTTAATAATCAGGTTTTCTTAAAAAACTTACGGTGATTCTAGAAAATGTAATAAAAAAAAAGATGTGCATATTGCTAAAATGAAAAATACTATATACTTAGGTGAATATTATTTTGCTTTTCGATTGATAAATATTTGAAATTAAAGTTAACAGTTATATAAAATTAAATACAAAATTAAGAAATAGCAAATTGAAGTTCGAATAATGTTTTAAGTTTCAAGAAGTTTTTATAACTAATTTCAACTGATCTAAGGGACCTGGGTTCGAGCGCCGGATAAGGAATGGACGTATGTGTCGTTTTTCTGCTGAGGTCCTGCCATCCTCTCAGACCTTCTACTATGGCATATAAACTGAAAGGCTCCTGTCAGACCTCTGTGGCAAGCAGCTGCTTGAAGGGTTTTTTTATTATTATTATTTATTCAACAGATGTACAGTAAAACCAAGATTACCAGCATTTCAATCTGATTTAACTGACAAAACTTCCGTTGACTACTGATTGATTGTACCATTGAATTTTTGAGTAAAAGGAGGGAAGAAAGAAGGGATATTAATTATGCATAAAAATTCAAATGATGTAATATGCTTAAAATTTAAGTTAAAGCTACTTATTTTAAAACCAATTAAAATGAAATTATTTTTTCATAAGGTCAATTATATGAAGTCAAAACCTTCATATAATTGGAGCTTTGATAACTCAATTAAGCAATGGAGCTCATCCTTACACAGCGCAGAACAAATAATAAATAAATTACGTTATTCCAGTAGAAAATCAAAATCGATGCTGAGGAATTAAACGTAGGTTTCATAGAAAATTGCGACTGATGGTAAATTAAATATCTCAATCAATAAAAATAAATCTCGTTTTTTATTGTCATTTACAGGGCCGGATGTAAAAAAACTTCCCCTCCTTGCCTGGATGAAGTTCCAGCTGGGCCAGCGTTGAGAGGGGCGGGGGTGGCTCAGTCGGTAGCGCGCCAGGCTCGTAATCTGTAGTTCCCAGGTTCGAGTCCCAACTGGGTAAGCGTTGAGATTTATCTCCGCAAAATTCCCCGCCCTGCCCTCGGTCAGTACGGGACACCGATGGACTTAGAAAGGCCACTGTCCATTGGATGGTACGTTAAGCCGTGACCCCGTGTGCAGGAGAGCCATACCCTGTGCACTTTAAAGAACATACTGGATGGCCTTGGTAGGCCACCATCTGTCTCCTAACAGCTATCCAGTGGGTCCCCTTCCCCCAACCTTACCTGAACCCCTGGGGTCCTTGTTGCCTGGTATTTAGCTCATTTTGTGCAAAAAGTGTCTCTCAGTGGTAAAGTAGTTCAGCAACCCCAACCAGCCTTGTGACCTGGCCGTTTAACCCACTGGGTGCAAAAAAAGTGCTCCCCTCCCAAGTTAAAACAATCCAAAACTTACCCAGCTCTGAGCCCTTGGATCTGATTATTGGGAAGAAAAATTGCCTTTGCGCCTAGAGGTAAAACAATCCAACTTTATCCATCTATAAGCTCGTGGATTCTTTGTGACCGGTTATTTATATCACAGTGTAAAAGAAAAGTGCCACTCTGAGATAAAAACCATCATACCTTACCCAGCTCTGAGCCCTTGAAGTCTTTCTGACTTGGTTATTTAACCTACAGTGTAGAAAAAAGGGGCCAGAGGTAAAACAACCAACCCTTGCCTAGCTTTAAGCTCTTTGAGTGCTTGTGACCCTTTTATTTATCCCATAATGTGGAGAAAAAGTGTTACTTAGAGGTAAAAACCACCATACCTACTCAGCTGTGAATCCTTGGAGTCTTTGTGACTGACTGGTTATTTACCCCACAGTGTAGAGGAAAAGTGAAACTCAGAAATAAAATAACCAACCTTTACCCACCTCTGAACCCTTGGAATCCTAGTGACCTGGTTATTTGTCCTAATGTGTGTGTGGGGGGGGGGGGGGGGAGTACCTCTCAGAAATAAAACAACCCAACTGTTTCCCAGCTGGAAGCTTTTGGAGTCCTTATGAACTGCTTATTTATCCCACAAAGGGTAGAAAAGGGCTGCTCCGATATAAGCCTTGAGTTTATCCCCTGTATATAAAAAAAAGGGCCCCTCAATAGCAAAAAGCAACCAATTTTGACTCCTCGGAGTCCTGTGACCTAGTCCTTTTTCCCATTGTGTGCAAAATATAAAGTCCCGCTCACAGATACAAAATTCTAATTTTGTCTCACTACTACGGGTCCCTTGGCCGAGTGGTTAGTGCGGGGTTCGAGCCCCGGGAAGGCATGGATGTATGTGTCATTTTTCTGCTGAGGCCCTGCCATCCTCTCAGACCTTCTACTATGGCATACAAACTGACAGGCTTCTATCAGATCTCTGTGGCAAGCAGTTGCTTGGGGGGGGGGGGGGGGTATTTATTTTTTTATTTACTACGACTGGCTGTGCCTTCTGACAATTAGAATTCCAGCACTCTGAAATTCTAATAAAGCCGAGAGTCGATGTCTGGTTTATAGCGAAACCAGGCCTTAATTTTCCTCCAATGAAGGAACTAAACTCCCTATCATTTGTATGACTACAAGACTGCAGCGATGATTCTCCGTTATTGCCTCTGGTAGATGGTTATTTTTCTTATTAACTACTCATCGGAGTTTTACGACATTTGACCTCGGGGTTAATTGGTACTTATTGGTCATTAGGCGATCAGAATATTATTTCTCTCTAATGATGATTTCCGTTCTACGCTTGTGGGGTGTGATTTATTTTAAAAATGTGTTCGGTTATTAATGTCGAATTTCTATTTTTAATTTCCATCGCTTATTTCCAATAAAGTTTATTCGTATTTAAACCGACATCTAAATTAACTCTCCCTAATAAATCTCAACATCCCGCCGTGGCTGAGCCATTGGTTTAATAAAAGTACCACATAAAATATTTTGCGTATTAAAATAGAATATTTACAAACTAAAAGTTTACTTTTCAAACAGAGTCAAATTTTAAATAATGATGAGAATAATTTTAAATTACAAATTATGGTAGTTTACGTCTGGTGATGTGTGTGTCTGTGAGGGGGGGGGGGTCAAACTGTAACGCGTCAGGCTCGTAATCTGCAATTTCTAGGTTCGAGTCGCACCTGAGCCAGCGTCGAAATTACCTCCACAAAACTCCACGCCCTGACCTCGGTCAGTAGGAGATACCGATGGGCTTCTAAAGGTCGCCGTATTTCGGACTGGACATTAATGCACAGGATATGGCTCCCCCACGGTGTGGGAGGGCCATCTTTGTGCAGTTAAAGAACACACTGGATTTACTTTGACGGGAGGCTACCATCGATCTCTTAACAACAGCTGTACAGTGAGTCCTCTTACCCCCAACCTTCTCTGAGCCCTCGTGGACCCATTGTGTCGTTAGCCCATTGTGTGCAAAAAAAGTGCTGCTCATATTTGGATTGTTTTACCTCTGATTGGTACTTTTTTTTTGCACACAATGGTGTAAATGACCAGGTCACAAGGACCTCGAAGGCTCAGAGAAAGTTGGAGCAGGGGACCCACTGGAACAGCTGTTGGAAGATAGATAGTAGCCTCTGGTCAAGGCCATCCAAGTCTCTCCTACACACGGGGCCACGGCTTAACGTCCCATCCGACGGACGTAGGCCTTTCCAAGTCCATCAGCGTCCCCTACTGACAGAAGGCAGAGCTGGGAGTTTTGCGGAGATAAATCTCAACGCTGGCCCAGCTGGGAACTGCAGATTACGAGCCTGGCGCGCTACTGACTGAGCCAACCCCACCCCAGAGTATAGAAGAGGCTTGGGCAAACCATTTACCCGAAGATCCGCAGAGAACACAGATATGAAATGTTCTATGCGGCCGCCAAAGAAATATATAATCAATATAAAAAAAATCTAAAATGAAACATAAACAATACAATTTTATAAAAATTAATTATAATGAGAATTCGCTTCGCCGAAATTGTATTTATTGTCCTATATGTGTTCTTTTTCTCTTTTGCAAATCTAATTTATGTGTCATCAGTAGCTCGCGAGCTGCCCAAAAAGAGGTGGCGAGCATGACGAGTTCCCCAGGCGAATGGAGAACACTTGTCACAATTGATAATTATCAGAGTATCGCACAATCCAAACCAGACATGCTAAATTTCCATCTGAATGCCAGACTCCAGTGAAATATCCCCTCTACGATAAAACGCTTTGGCGGCAAGGAATTTTATTCAGTTTTCCCTTCACATATGCCGGACTTCTGAAAAACAAAATCTCTAAATATTGATGCCAACTTCGATATTTGGCAGAGATGGATTGTTTTACCTCTGAGCGGCACTTTTTTGCAGACCATGGGCTAAATGGCCAGGTCACATGGACCCCGAAGGCTCAGAGAAGGTTGGGGAGGGGACCCACTGGAACAGCTGTTGGGAGACAGATGGTAGCCTCCCGTCAAGGCCATCCAGCGTGTTCTTTAACGTGCACAGGGTATGGCTCTCCCGCACACGGGGCCACGGCTTAACGTCCCATCCGACGGACGGCGGCCTTTCCGAGCCCATCGGTGTCCCCTACTGACCGTGGGCAGGGCGGGGAATTTTGCGGAGATAAGTCTCAACGCTGACCCAGCTGGGACTCGAACCTGGGAACTACAGATTACGAGCCTGGCGCGCTACCGACTGAGCCACCCCCGCCCCAGAGATGGATTGTAACTGATATCTGATATCTTTAATTTTATTAGCTCCAAGCCTAGGGCCTTATATCTTGAAGACTAAAATAGTGCCTGATTGGCAATAACAAAGGTTAAAATGCATAAACCCCAAAGGGTCCACAAGAGCGAAATGAATTGTAACATCTGACGATAATATTTATATAATAGCTATGAATATATACCGGTAGACATCACATTTTGCGAAACATTTTATAAAATAAAAAAATAAAATAAACACCCCCTCAAGCAGCTGCTTGCCACAGAGGTCTGACAGGAGCCTGTCAGTTTATATGCCATAATAGAACGTCTGAGAGGATGGCAGGACCTCAGCAGAAAATCGACCCATACAGCCATGCCTTACCTAGGGCTCGAACCCAGATCCCTTAGATCAGTAGCCAAGCGCGCTAACCACTCGGCCTCAGGACGGCTAACATTTTATACTCATTGTAAAACGCATCGCAAGATGCAGTTATGCGTAAAAAGAAATTTTCCGATGCAAATTTTTTTTCCCCACAAACATAGTGTTTTTTTTTCGTGTTTTCATTTATATTTTAATTTAATAGATATTCCAATTTTGTAAATTTCTTTCTCCTATTTTAATTTTTTCGATACTTAAATCCTTTTAACGTTTTTTAAAGTGCTTCTAGATAGAGGTATGAAAGTCAATGGACATCGAAGAAAGTTGTTTGTTGTTTTACCTCTGAGCGGCACTTTTTTGCACACCATGGGCTAAATGGTCAGGTCACATGGACCCCGAAGGCTCAGAGAAGGTTGGGGGAGAGGACCCACTGGAACAGCTGTTGGGAGACAGATGGTAGCCTCCCGTCAAGGCCATCCAGCGTGTTCTTTAACGTGCACAGGGTATGGCTCTCCCGCACACGGGGCCACGGCTTAACGTCCCATCCGACGGACGGCGGCCTTTCCGAGCCCATCGGTGTCCCCTACTGACCGTGGGCAGGGCGGGGAATTTTGTGGAGATAAATCTCAACGCTGACCCAGCTGGGACTCGAACCTGGGAACTACAGATTACGAGCCTGGCGCGCTACCGACTGAGCCACCCCCGCCCTTCGAAGAAAGTTAATGTGCAACTTCGGATATGTTGGCGGAAAATGTGTCTAAAAGCTAATATCTGTTGGTACTGATTCAAATACTTTTTCTCACCAGAGCTTACGCCAGTGATATCTTAGGGTATTGTTTCTAAATAATTTCTTTTTAGTTATAACCAGAAATAATGTAAAATTTATTTGAAATATAAAATAAACATGCTACGCAAAAGTAAGAAATTGCTATGGAAAAAAAATTATTGCGTAGCAGATTTGCCACACAAGATTTTCTGAACAAATATCTCCCTGAATTTCACACTACTCACAGTTTTATTTTAAAAACTCTTTCTACATACATCAGGGATTAAAAAAATTTCATTGCTCTATTTTCAACGCATAATTGCTATTAACCCTTTCAGGACCATAAGGTTTCTAAGAGTAAATATTAGTATGTAACTGTTTATTTTAGTTTGTTTAGACGTAAAATAAATAAAAATCGTAAGAAAAATACATAACAATGTGTAGTTTTTTTGGAATTTTATGGGAAATATTTTTCCCAATGGACTATAAAGGTAACACCAATTATAGTTAGGCTTATTATGCAATGTCTTTTATTTATTGGTTTATTAGAACAAAATGTTAACTAAAATAATACAAAATTATGAAATAAAATTACTATACAAAATGATGTGCTAATTATGATATTCTGCGAAGCAATTTCTTTTGGTAGTGAGGCAAAGATGGACATTGCACATAGTACATATATTATGCGTCCTGACAGTTCTGTTTTTGTTTTCTAAGCGTTCCCGTTTACGTAATTGCGTTCGGCATACGTTCCATTTTGACATTCTGTATAAAAAATGCAGATAAGGTTATAATTAAATACGACAATCACCAATTTTAAAATGGCAAAAATGTTTCCCTTGGTCGTGAAAAGGTTAACAGTGAAAATGCTATGAAAAAGACAAGTTTGAAAACTTCAAAAAAAGGGTTTGTGCATGACAATGAAAGTTTACAAAAAAGGGTTTGTGCATGACAATGAAAGTTTGCAAAAAAGGGTTTGTGCATGACAATGAAAGTTTACAAAAATGGGTTTGTGCATGACAATGAAAGTTTACACTCGGAGGGTAGATCAAATTTCCCTCAGAAATTGCTATATTGTCTTCCAAATGCTCTCTTAGTTGAAACTAGAGAGTTGGGTTGGGTTGTTTTACCTCTGAACGGCACTGTTTTTTGCATACAATGGACTAAATGGCCAAATCACAAGTACCCCGAAGGCTCAGAGAAGGTTGGGGGAGGGGACCCACTGGTACAGCTGTTGGGAGACAGATGATAGCCTCCCGTCAAGGTCAACCAGAGTGTTATTTAACGTTCACGGGGTATGGCTGTCCCTAACACTTGGAGCGAGGGTGGCTCAGTCGATAGCGCGTCAGGCTCGTAATCTGCAGTTCCCAGGTTCGAGTCCCAGCTGGGTCAGCGTTCAGACTTATCTCCGCAAAACTCCCCACCTTGCCCATGGTCAGTAGGGGACACCGATGAGCTTGGAAAGGCCTCCGTCCGTCGGATGTGACATTAAGCCTTGGTTCCCGCGTGCTGGAGAAACATACCCTTTGCACGTTAAAGAACACACTGGATGGCCTTGACCGGAGGCTACTACCTATCTCCCAACAGCTGTTCCAGTGGGTCCCCTCCCCCAACCTTCTTTGGGCCTTCGGAGTCCTTGTGACCTGACCATTTAGCCCATGGTGTGCAAAAAAGTGCCGCTCAGAAGTAAAACAACCCAACCCAAATCCCTCACACGGGGCCACGACGGAAAGGTTACCGTCCGTCGGAATATTTCATCCGACGGACGGTAACCTTTCCAAGCCCATCGGTGTCCTCCACTGACCGCGGGTAGGGCGGGGAGTTTTTGGGAGTTAAATCTCAACGCTGACCAGCTGGGACTCGAAACTGAAACGACTATCCTCTACTACTATTCCTCTTTTTGCATCTTTCTCATTAATGTGCAATTAAAGATAAATTAATTATACATATATTAGCCGTCCCGTGGCCGAGTGGTTAGCACGCTTGGCTACTGATCTAAGGGACCTGGGTTCGAGCCCCGGATTTGGCATGGATGTGTGTGTCGTTTTACTGCTGAGGTCCTGCCATCCTCTCAGATCTTCTACTGTGGCATATAAACTGACAGGCTCCTGTCAGACCTCTGTGGCAAGCAGCTGCTTGAGGGGGTATTTATTATTATTTATGCATGTATACATACAAACAGAAGTTGAATTCAGCTGAACACAGCTTGATAAAATAAATACAGAATTAATCCAATGCCGATCTTTTTTTTCTTGCAGTATCTCCCGCCCATTCTCAGACACTGCCTGAAGTCCACCGACAACCAGGGCACCAGGTCATACCTGACCCATGTCTACCGGACGTAGTTCTCAGTTGTTCGAAAGGGGTGGAACAGCTCACCGCCCCCACTACCACTAGAATAGGAAGGTCACTAAAAGTCATGGCTGACGAATTCGAAAACAGAAATCGACTAGGAAAGGTAAGAATGTTTTTTTTTTAATTTCTAATCATTTGAATTGTTCATATTGAAATGCTATCGTGTTCACTTGAAAAACAAATTTCTTTTTTTAAGGTATCCAGAATTTCTTTTAGAATTGGTTGGTTGGTTGTTTTACCTCTGAGCGGCACTTTTTCCCACACCCTGGGCTAAATGGCCAGGTCACAAGGACCCCGAAGGCTCAGAGAAGTTTGGTGGAGGGACCCGCTGTAACAGCTGTTGGGATTTATCTCAGCAAAATTGATGAGATTATCTCCGCAAAATTCCGCGCCCTGCTAACGGTCAGTAGAGGACACCGATGGGCTTAGGAAAAACCGCCGTTCCTCGGATGGAACGTTAAGCCGTGGCCCCGTGTGTGGGAGAGAGCCATACCCTGTGCACCTTAGCATAGATGGTAGCCTTCTGTCAAGGCCATTCAGCGTGTTCTTAAATGTGCACAGAGTATGGCTCTCCCGTACACGGGACCACGGCTTTACGTCCCATCCGACGGGCGGCGGCCTTTCCAAGCCCTCGGTGTCCCCTACTGACCGTGGGCAGGGCCGGGGAGTTTTGCGGAAATATTCCTTTAGAGAATGAAGACTGGAGAATAATGAGGGCTTTATTAGTAGCACCTATTCTTCTTTCTCCCCAAAATGGGGAAGAAAATCTCACGGGCTTATTGCAACGAGTTATAAAAAAATGTTTAATTCCTTGGGGAGTGAGGAAAGTAAGTTAATTTGTGGCAGAAAATTTTCAATTTGTTTGAGTCTAAAAAAAGATAAATTTTCTACGTGACAAAAACAAATTGTTTGGGGCATGAAAATAGTGGCAAATTTGTGGCGGCAAAACGTAAGTTTGCTTGATACTAGAAAAGAGTAAATCTTTTGGTGACAAAAACAATTTTCTTTGGTGGGGGGGGGGGTCAAAATGTAAATTTGTTTGTGGCAGCAAAATTTAAATTTTCTTGAAGGTAGAAAAAAGTAAATTCACTTGGTCGCAAAAAAAAATTGCAACCGGTGTCAAATATGAAAATTCATTTGTGACGACTAGTAAAAAGTAAATCACTTGGCGTTAAAAAAAAATTGTATGTGGCATCAACAAAATGAATTCATTTTTAGCGGCAAAATATAAATTTGCGTTAGGTAAAAAAAAAAAGCAAATTAATCCAAGTTGACCAAGAAAAAAAATCTGTAATTGCATAAATCAAATTTGATTCAGGTAAAGAAAAAAATAAGCCAATTTAACCAAGTTGCCAAAGAAATAAATCTGAAGGAAAAATTCTAATTATCTTGGGCCGAGAAGCAGAAAATTCTTCTAGGATGGCAAAAAAGTAAAATGATTCGTTTGGCATTGTTTACAGCTTGGCTGGTTATCATTGCTATACGAAATGCCAAAAACCAGGGGGTGAATGTAACTCAGTCGACAGCACACCACGCTCGTATTCTGCAGCTCCCAGGTTCGAGGGGCGGGGGTGGCTCAGTCGGTAGCGCGCCAGGCTCGTAATCTGTAGTTCCCAGGTTCGAGTCCCAGCTGGGTCAGCGTTGAGATTTATCTCCGCAAAATTTCCCCACCCTGCCCACGGTCAGTAGGGGACACCGATGGACTTGAAAATGCCGCCGTCCGTCGGATGGGACGTTAAGCCGTGGGCCCGTGTGCGGGAGAGCTATACCGTGTGCACGTTGGGTTGGGTTGTTTTACCTCTGAGCGGCACTTTTTTGCAGACCATGGGCTAAATGGCCAGGTCACAGGGACCCCGAAGGCTCAGAGAAGGTTGGGGGAGGGGACCCACTGGAACAGCTGTTGGGAGACAGATGGTAGCCTCCCGTCAAGGCCATCCAGCGTGTTCTTTACGTGCACAGGGTATGGCTCTCCCGCACACGGGGCCACGGCTTAACGTCCCATCCGACGGACGGCGCCCTTTCCAAGCCCATCGGTGTCCCCTACTGACCGTGGGCAGGGCGGGGAATTTTTGCGGAGATAAATCTCAACGCTGACCCAGCTGGGACTCGAACCTGGGAACTACAGATTACGAGCCTGGCGCGCTGCCGACTGAGCCACCCCCGCCCCCCTGTGCACGTTAAAGAACACGCTGGATGGCCTAGACGGGAGGCTACCATCTGTCTCCCAACAGCTGTTCCAGTGGGTCCCCTCCCCCAACCTTCTCTGAGCCTTCGGGGTCCTTGTGGCCTGGCCATTTAGTCCATTGTGTGCAAAAAAGTGCCGCTCAGAGGTAAACAATCCAATCCAAACCCAGGTTCGAGTCCCCCCTGAGCAGTCGTTGAGGTTTATCTCCGCAAAATTACCTGCCCTCGGTCGGTAGGGGACAACGATGACCTTGGAAATGGCCGCCGTCCGTTGGATGGGACGTTAAGCAATGGTCATGTGTGCCGGAGAGAGCCATACCCTCTGCACGTTAAAGTATACACTGGATGGTCTTGATGGGAGTCTACCATCTGTCTCCTAACATCTGTCCAATGGGTCTCCTCCGCCAACCTTCTCTGAGCCCTCAGGGTCTTTGTGACCTGGCCATTTAGCCCACTGTGCTAAATGGTCATTTACCTAAAATAAATTAGTAAATTTATTTTAGAAATGATGTGACTAAATCCAAAACAAAATGAAAAAAAAATTCCATTCGAGAATTTAAAACAATAGATTGAATTATAAAAAAAGAAATCACAGAAAAAATATTAGAGGAGATAAAAAAAAAAAGTTCTAAAAAACACCATTCAGTGGTGTGGGAACCACATCAACCAGATTGTTCCCCAACAGATTTCATTCTTTGGTTAAGAATGAAAGGTCCCCTGCCTTCGCATTCAGGGACAGCAAGAGGCGCGTGCCGTTAATTTGTTTTAAACGTCCTCCAACCGTGTAAAAATCAAGCAGCTCCTTTCAACTCTGCAGAGGCGTTAATGGAAGTAGGAATGGTTCGAGGGACAGTATTAATGAGGTGGCAAAGCGTGGCTAAGAGAGGAAAAGAAGCGAGGGAAGAGATCACAGAAAAAAAAGAATTCGGTGACAGAAATTCGACTCGCTGTGTAATGATCAAAAGAGGACATTCTTGCTTTTGTAGCAGACAAAACGATTAGCTTGTTAGCTGCAGAATCACGCACCCGTCGAGTCCCGCCATTGTCCACTGGTGACGTCACTAGCAGACGGAGATAGACAAACCGCGGCGCTTAACGCTTCGAAAACCGCTAACCGCGGTGGGAAGAGGAGTTGGTCCAGCACTTATTCGTCGTCTGCCTCCTGCTGAGGAGACAGAATTTCCACATTTCCTGTTCTTCCCTTTTCTGCAGTTGAGGATGAGTTTCCCGCTTGCCTTTAGGCACTTAGCTAAGTCATGTGTATCGGGCGCCAAAATGGGAAAAAAGTGTCCGGTTTTGGGTGGTTAAGAGTGCGTCAGAGTGTGAAACTGGCGGGCGACAAGTCATCGTCATCGATCAACTTAACGAGGGATTGTGGGAAGGGACTTTCAGATTTAGAGAAGTTCGTGATCTGGTAATGATGACTTTTTGTTGTTAAAAGATATTGGTTTCATTCAATAGATAGATGATGGAGAGATATTGTTTAAATTGAATTATTGTTTTTATATTTTTTGTGACGAGATATAAGAAGCAAAATTGTATATTTTTTTTATACAGTCGCTCAAAAAAGTATCCGAACACTATGGTTGATTACAGAATTCAGAAAAAAATATCTGGCAACGATTTTTTTTAGAAATCAGTGATCTGGCAACCTTCGTGTCACGTGCGTGACACGAATCGGTAGCGCGCCAGGCTCGTAAAATGTAGTTCCCAGGTTCGAGTCCCAGCTGGGTCAGCGTTGAGATTTATCTCCGCAAAATTCCCCGCCCTGCCCACGGTCAGTAGGGAACACTGATGGGCTTGGAAAGGCCGCCATACGTCGGATGGGACGTTAAGCCGTGGCCCCGTGTACGGGAGAGCCATACCCTGTGCACGTTAAAGAACACACTGGATGGCCTTGACGGGAGGCTACCATCTGTCTCCCAACAGCTGTTCCAGTGGGTCCCCTCCCCCAAACTTCTCTGAGCCTTCGGGGTCCATGTGACCTGGCCATTTAGCCCATGGTGTGCAAAAAAGTGCCGCTCAGAGGTAAAACAACCCAACAACCCAACTCAAATAGAATCTTCATTGGTATTCTTCAACTAGAGAAGAATAGTTGCCAGAAGTGGCGATGGAGCGAGACCAGGTCGAGAATCAATCGAATAATGATGAAGATCGTTGGCCGATGCCTCGTGTTGGGATTAGAGGAAGGGATCCACTGTTGGTCTGACAGCAGTGAACCAACAGGGTCTAATGGACGAGACGGGGAGGGACAAGCAGAGAGGGAAAATCAACGGGGCATGTCCAGTGGGGTCCGTAAATGCTATTCCATTACTGATTAACCAAATTTCCCCCTTCAACAGCTGTCCAATATCCAGTGATTACATATGCATTAACACCACTGACAGAATGGTTGGTCTTCATCAATTGGCTCATCTACTGATCCATTACAAATACATTGCTTCGACAGAAGTAATGGAGCATTAATAGCTGAATTGGGATGAAGACTGAGACCTATTGATTGATTAAGGATACTTATAGGGTAAGGGTTCTCAACGTGGGGTACGCGGTAAAATTTTTTGAGGTACAGCGTGAGAGCTGTTTCACTAATTACCCAGTAAAATGTTTATAATTTTATAAGATTTGTAAAATTCTTTGTCGTTTTTTGTGTTTATCGATATGTGTAATTTATGAATACAAAATTTAATGGGTATATTTTTATATATTTTATTTTATTCCCATTGCTACACTATAACTATAGCTTTATCTATTTATACAAGGGGTACGCCAGTTACATACACATTTCCAGAGGGCACGTGAAACATAAAAGGTTGAGAACCACTGATATATATGTTTTATTTTATTCAAATTGTTATACTATAACTATAGCTTTATCTATCTATACAAGGGGTACGCCAGTTACATACACATTTCCAGGGGGTACGTGAAGCATAAAAGGTTGAGAACCACTGATATATATGTTTTATTTTATTCCCATTGTTATACTATAACTATAGTTTTATCTATCTATACAAGGGGTACGCCAGTTACATACACATTTCCAGGGGGTACGTGAAGCATAAAAGGTTGAGAACCACTGATATATATGTTTTATTTTATTCCCATTGTTATCCTATAACTATAGCTTTATCTATCTATACAAGGGGTACGCCAGTTACATACACATTTCCAGGGGGTAGGTGAAGCATAAAAGGTTGAGAACCACTGATATATATATTTTATTTTATTCCCATTGTTACACAATAACTATAGCTTTATCTATCTATACAAGAGGTATGCCAGTTACATACACATTTCCAGAGGGTACGTGAAACATAAAAGGTTGAGAACCACTGATATATATGTTATATTTTATTCCCATTGTTATCCTATAACTATAGCTTTATCTATCTATACAAGGGGTACGCCAGTTACATACACATTTCCAGGGGGTACGTGAAGCATAAAAGGTTGAGAACCACTGATATATATGTTTTATTTTATTCCCATTGTTATAATATAACTATAGTTTTATCTATCTATACAAGAGGTACGCCAGTTACATACACATTTCCAAGGGGTACGTGAAGCATAAAAGGTTGAGAACCACTGATATATATGTTTTATTTTATTCCCATTGTTATACTATAACTATAGTTTTATCTATCTATACAAGATGTAGGCCAGTTACATACACATTTCCAGGGGGTACGTGAAGCATAAAAGGTTGAGAACCACTGATATATATGTTTTATTTTATTCCCATTGTTATACTATAACTATAGTTTTATCTATCTATACAAGGGGTACGCCAGGTACATACACATTTCCAGGGGGTACGTGAAGCATAAAAGGTTGAGAACCACTGATATATATGTTTTATTTCATTCCCATTGTTATTCTATAACTATAGCTTTATCTATCTATACAAGGGGTACGCCAGTTACAAATACATTTCCAGGGGGTACGTGAAGCATAAAAGGTTGAGAACCACTGATATATAGGTTTTATTTTATTCCCATTGTTATACTATAACTGTAGTTTTATCCATCTATATAAGGGGTACGCCAGTTACATACACATTTCCAGGGGGTACGTGAAGCATAACAGGTTGAGAACCACTGATACATATATTTTATTCCCATTGTTATACTATATCTATAGATTTATCTATCTATACAAGGGGCACGCCAGTTACATACACATTTCCAGAGGGTACTTGAAGTTTAAATGGTTGAGAACCACTGATATATATGTTTCATTTTATTTCCATTGTTATACTATATCTATAGATTTATCTATCTATACAAGGGGTACGCCAGTTACATACACATTTCCAGGGGGTACGTGAAGCACAAAAGTTTGAGAACCACTGATATATATATATATTATTCCCATTGTTATACTATAACTATAGTTTTATCTATCTATACAAGAGGTACGCCAGTTACATACACATTTCCAGGGGTACGTGAAGCATAAAAGGTTGAGAATCACTGATATATATGTTTTATTTTATTCCCATTGTTATACTACAACTATAGTTTTATCTATCTATACAAGGGGTATCTATCTATGCAAGGGGTACGCCAGTTACATACACATTTCCAGGGGGTACGTGAAGCATAACAGGTTGAGAACCACTGATATATATGTTTTATTTTATTCCCATTGTTATACTATATCTAAGATTTATCTATCTATACAAGGGGTACGCCAGTTACATACCAGCATTCCAGAGATATACGCATTTCCAGAGGGTACTTGAAGCTTAAATGGTTGAGAACCACTGATATATATATGTTTCATTTTATTTCCATTGTTATACTATAACTATAGATTTATCTATCTATACAAGATGTACGCCAGTTACATACACATTTCCAGGGGGTACGTGAAGCATAAAAGGTTGAGAACCACTGATATATATATTTTATTCCCATTGTTATACTATAACTGTAGTTTTATCCATCTATATAAGGGGTACGCCAGTTACATACACATTTCCAGGGGGTACGTGAAGCATAAATGGTTGAGAACCACTGATATATATGTTTTATTTTATTCCCATTGTTATACTATATCTATAGATTTATCTATCTATACAAGGGGTACGCCAGTTACATACACATTTCCAGAGGGTACGTGAAGCACAAAAGGTTGAGAACCACTGATATATATATATTTTATTCCCATTGTTATACTATAACTATAGTTTTATCTATCTATACAAGAGGTACGCCAGTTACATACACATTTCCAGGGGGTACGTGAAGCATAAAAGGTTGAGAATCACTGATATATATGTTTTATTTTATTCCCATTGTTATACTACAACTATAGTTTTATCTATCTATACAAGGGGTACGCCAGGTACATACACATTTCCAGGGGGTACGTGAAGCATAAAAGGTTGAGAACCACTGATATATATATTTTATTCCCATTGTTATACTATAACTGTAGTTTTATCCATCTATATAAGGGGTACGCCAGTTACATACACATTTCCAGGGAGTACGTGAAACATAAAAGGTTGAGAATCACTGATATATATGTTTTATTTTATTCCCATTGTTATACTATAACTATAGTTTTATCTATCTATACAAGGGGTACGCCAGTTACATACACATTTCCAGTGGGTACGTGAAGCATAAAAGGTTGAGAACCACTGATATATATGTTTTATTTCATTCCCATTGTTAATATATAACTTATAGCTCTATCTATCTATACAAGGGGTACGCCAGTTACATGCACATTTCCAGGGGCTACGTGAAGCACAAAAGGTTGAGAACCACTGATATATATGTTTTATTTTATTCCCATTGTTATACTATAACTACAGTTTCATCTATCTATACAAGGGGTACGCCAGTTACATACACATTTCCAGGGGGTACGTGTAGCATAAAAGGTTGAGAACCACTGATATATATGTTTTATTTTATTCCCATTGTTATACTATAACTGTAGTTTTATCCATCTATAAAAGGGGTACGCCAGTTACATACACATTTCCAAGGGGTACGTGAAGCATAAAAGGTTGAGAACCACTGATATATATGTTTTATTTTATTCCCATTGTTATACTATAACTGTAGTTTTATCCATCTATAAAAGGGGTACGCCAGTTACATACACATTTCCAAGGGGTACGTGAAGCATAAAAGGTTGAGAACCACTGATATATATGTTTTATTTTATTCCCATTGTTATACTATAACTGTAGTTTTATCCATCTATAAAAGGGGTACGCCAGTTACATACACATTTCCAGGGGATACGTGAAGCATAAAAGGTTGAGAACCACTGATATATATGTTTTATTTTATTCCCATTGTTATACTACAACTATAGTTTTATGTATCTATACAAAGGGTACGCCCGTTACATACACATTTCCAGGGGGTACGTGAAGCATAACAGGTTGAGAACCACTAATATATATCTTTTATTTTATTCCCATTGTTATACTATAACTATAGTTTTATCTATCTATACAAGGGGTACGCCAGCTACATACACATTTCCAGGGGGTACGTGAAGCATAACAGGTTGAGAACCACTGATATATATGTTTTATTTTATTCCCATTGTTATACTATAACTATAGTTTTATCTATCTATACAAGGGGTACGCCAGTTACATACACATTTCCAGGGGATACGTGAAGCATAAAAGGTTGAGAACCACTGATATATATGTTTTATTTTATTCCCATTGTTATACTACAACTATAGTTTTATATATCTATACAAAGGGTACGCCAGTTACATACACATTTCCAAGGGGTACGTGAAGCATAAAAGGTTGAGAACCACTGATATATATGTTTTATTTTATTCCCATTGTTATACTATAACTGTAGTTTTATCCATCTATAAAAGGGGTACGCCAGTTACATACACATTTCCAGGGGATACGTGAAGCATAAAAGGTTGAGAACCACTGATATATATGTTTTATTTTATTCCCATTGTTATACTACAACTATAGTTTTATGTATCTATACAAAGGGTACGCCCGTTACATACACATTTCCAGGGGGTACGTGAAGCATAACAGGTTGAGAACCACTAATATATATCTTTTATTTTATTCCCATTGTTATACTATAACTATAGTTTTATCTATCTATACAAGGGGTACGCCAGCTACATACACATTTCCAGGGGGTACGTGAAGCATAACAGGTTGAGAACCACTGATATATATGTTTTATTTTATTCCCATTGTTATACTATAACTATAGTTTTATCTATCTATACAAGGGGTACGCCAGTTACATACACATTTCCAGGGGGTACGTGAAGCATAACAGGTTGAGAACCACTAATATATATCTTTTATTTTATTCCCATTGTTATACTATAACTATAGTTTTATCTATCTATACAAGGGGTACGCCAGTTACATACACATTTCCAGGGGGTACGTGAAGCATAACAGGTTGAGAACCACTAATATATATCTTTTATTTTATTCCCATTGTTATACTATAACTATAGTTTTATCTATCTATACAAGGGGTACGCCAGTTACATACACATTTCCAGGGGGTAGGTGAAGCATAACAGGTTGAGAACCACTAATATATATCTTTTATTTTATTCCCATTGTTATACTATAACTATAGTTTTATCTATCTATACAAGGGGTACGCCAGTTACATACACATTTCCAGGGGGTACGTGAAGCATAACAGGTTGAGAACCACTAATATATATCTTTTATTTTATTCCCATTGTTATACTATAACTATAGTTTTATCTATCTATACAAGGGGTACGCCAGTTACATACACATTTCCAGGGGGTACGTGAAGCATAACAGGTTGAGAACCATTAATATATATCTTTTATTTTATTCCCATTGTTATACTATAACTATAGTTTTATCTATCTATACAAGGGGTACGCCAGTTACATACACATTTCCAGGGGGTACGTGAAGCATAACAGGTTGAGAACCATTAATATATATCTTTTATTTTATTCCCATTGTTATACTATAACTATAGTTTTATCTATCTTTACAAGGGGTACGCCAGTTACATACACATTTCCAGGGGGTACGTGAAGCATAACAGGTTGAGAACCACTAATATATATCTTTTATTTTATTCCCATTGTTATACTATAACTATAGTTTTATCTATCTATACAAGGGGTACGCCAGTTACATACACATTTCCAGGGGGTACGTGAAGCATAACAGGTTGAGAACCACTGATCTAGGGAGTGGATGATTTTTTTTTTTTCAGCGCTACAGCATTTTGTATTGACGTGTTTAAAAAGCGGTCTGTTTTGTAGCGAAATTTGGGCTTCTAGTTAGTAAGTTTAAAGTTCATTTCGTGATGCTGTATAATACCTCTTTGCATTTTTCAGAGATTAGAGATCATTACTGACATGCCATAGTACCGGGGTGGTGCCCTTACCTATTTCATCTGATATATATTGCCTATGGCATTAACAAAATATTTAAAATAAACCAAGAAGGTTGAGTTGGTTGTTTTACCTCTGAGCGGCACTTTTTTGCACACCATGGTCTAAATGGCCAGATGGCAAGGACACCGGAAGCTCAGAGAAGGTTAGGTGACCCACTGGAACAGCTGTTGGGAGACAGATGGTAGCCTCCCGTCAAGGCCATCCAGCGTGTTCTTTAACGTGAGCACGATATGGCTCTCTCGTACACGGGGCCATGGCTTAACGTCCCATCCGACGGATGGCGGCCTTTCCAAGCCCATCGGTGTCTCCTACTGACCGTGGGTAGGGCGGGGAATTTTGCGTAGATAAATCTCAACGTTGACCCAGCTGGGGCTCGAACCTGGGAACTATAGATTACGAGCCTGGCGCGCTACCGACTGAGCTACCCCTGTTTCTTTTTTTTCTACATGCATCATAGTAGACTCAACTGTAGCCATCTTACACATTTGATCACTCAATCTTGTGGACCCTGTTCTGAGCCGGGTAATGGTTATATTTTATCCTTTTTAGCCAGTCCGAAATCATGAACTGTGTCAATGGTCTGACTAACCAAACTTCTAGGATTCAGATTTGAAGTAGAATTAACTTTAAAATAATGCAAATAATTTATTTTTAAAATTTGCTTTTTTTTATATATTATATTTATTTTTAAAATTGCACACGGGACCCGGCTTAACGTCCTATCCCACGGATGACGGCCTTTCCCCTACTGACCGTGGCAGGGCGGGGAATTTTGCGGAGATAAGTCTCAACGCTGACCCAGCTGGGACTCGAACCTGGGAAAACCAAGGAGTCAAACGCTTTTACAATGACAATCAGATAAAGTAATGAACTAGTTTAGGACAGTGCTGCATCTCTAATACTTTTGTTGAACAGAGGCGTCATAGTTGATGGCAAGAGAGAGATGTTGATTTCGGTGATTTTGATTCTTGAAAGAACTTGATTGCCTGGGCTTTGATGTATTTATGTTCGCATTTTTCGCAGTGAATGCTTGAATAAGTAACAAAAAAAATTTATTTCACGGAAAGTTTTGATAACTGGATATATAGAGTAAATGGAATCTAGGGGAGCAGAAAAAGTAAGTAAGAAATTTAAAAATTGAGAAAACGTGAAATGAAATTCAGCTCTCATTCCTCTTATTAATTACCTCGATCTTATTTCCATAGCTGTCCCGTGGCCGAGTGGTTAGCGCGCTTGGCTACTGATCTACGGGACCTGGGTTCGAGTCCCGGGTAAGGCATGGATGTTCGTGTTGTTTTCTGCTGAGGTTCTGCCGTCCTCTCATATCTTCTACTGTGGCATATAAACTGACAGGCTCCTGTCAGACCTCTGTGGCAAGCAGCTGCTTGAGGGGGTATTTATTTTTTTTATTTCCATAGTTAATTTTGGCCTAAAATGAAAAGAGACCGAATTTAGAGAGGATTGCTGTTTATGAATAATAGTATTAAAACCTCCAATTTATATAAGTTGGGTTGTTTTACCTCTGAGCGGCACTTTTTTGCACACCATGGGCTAAATGGCCAGGCTAGGTCACACGGACCCCGAAGGCTCAAAGAAGGTTGGGGGAGGGGACCCATTGGAACAGCTGTTGGGAGACAGATGGTAGCCTCCTGTCAAGACCATCCAGAGTGTTCTTTAACGTGCACAGAGTATGGCTATTCCGCACACGGGGCCACGGCTTAAAGTCTCATCCGACGGACGGCGGCCTTTCCAAGCCCATCGGTGTCCCCTACTGACCGTGGGTACGGCGGGGAATTTTGCGGAGATAAATCTCAACGCTGACCCAGCTGGGACTCGAACCTTGGAACTACAGATTACGAGCAAGGCGCGCTACCGACTGAGCCACCCCCGCCCCATATATATATATATATAAATTAGGGTAATATCTCCCAAGGCATTTTTTTCTTCTCTCCAGCAGGATAGATGGAAAAGGACAGGTAATAAATAAATAGGTAAATTTAAGAGTAGTTTTACCTCCAAACAGCACTTTTTTACACAATGTGCACTAAGTGTCCAGGACACAAGGACCTCGAGGGATCAGAGAAGTTGGAGGAGGGGACCCACTGGACAGCTGTTAGGAGACAGATGGTAGCCTCCCGTCAAAGTCAGCCAGTATCTTCTTTAACGTGCACAGGATATGGCTCTCCTGCATGCAGGACCACAGCTGAACCTCCCATGCGATGGGATGGCCGCCCTTTCCAAGCCCATTGGTGTCTCCTTCTTGACCGAGGGTAAGAAGTGGGTTAGCGGAGATAAATCTCAAAGCTGGTACAGTTGGGACTCGAACCTGGGCACTGTAGATTACAAGCCTGACGCGCTACCGACTGAGCCAACTCTTGCTCCTAGAGTAGGGGAAAGGCTGTTGGATGGATGGATGGATGGGTGGATGGAATAAAGGATTGATAGATGGCTGGATGAATAGACAGACAGATTTACTAATGAAATACTAATTAATGACAGACATATTTCTTAACTGATGTGCAGATTGATGGATTGACGGATTAACAGAAGAACTGATGAATCAGGGGCGGGGGTGGCTCAGTCGGTAGCGCGTCAGGCTCGTAATCTGTAGTTCCCAGGTTCGAGTCCCAGCTGGGTCAGCGTTGAGATTTATCTCCGCAAAATTCCCCGCCCTGTGCACGGTCAGTAGGGGACACCGATGGGCTTGGAAAAGCAGCCGTCCGTCGGATGGGACGTTAAGCCGTGGCCCCGTGTGCGGGAGAGCCATAATCTGTGCACGTTAAAGAACACACTGGATGGCCTTGACGGGAGGCTACCATCCATCTCCCAACAGCTATTCCAGTGGATCCCCTTCCCCAACCTTCTCTGAGCCTTCGGGGTCCATGTGACCTGGCCATTTAGCCCATGGTGTGCAAAAAAGTGCCGCTCAGAGGTAAAACAACCCAACTGATGAATCAGTGAAGAGTGAAACTGATTTATTTAAAGAAAATACAAGAGATTTTTGGGTTAGTGAGTGATTCAATGGATGAATTGACTAACACTGCGGAAACTGGATAAAATGAAGGAAGTTGATGTTTCGGTTGAAAGAAGACAATGGATGAATTGATGAAGGAAAGTCAAGGGAATAATGATTGAATGGAACAATATCCAATGGGTGAATCGACTAAGATGCGAAAACATTGAATGATTGAAGAAGAGTCAATGTTTTTGGATTAACGTATATCAGAAAAAAAGTTTTAACTTATTATGGCTGGTTAAATTTATTGAGAACTAGTTCACAACATACACACAAAAATATGTTTGGTGCAGGATTGTATATGCGGACGGTTTAAATTAATCTTGGAGTCATCGTCGGGGCTGCACAAAGTTCCCTGGGGATGAAGTTCGTTTCACGATGAAATGGTAAATCGGAATCCGGAGCACACATGCAGTTTTTTGCTGAAAAAAAAAAGTCCTGTAGCAGTAGTAGGTTGCAGCATCTGGGTTTTGGAATCAAAGTACATTAACTTTAGAAGCAGAAAGTACATTTACGACTGAAAGACATTATGCGTTGGGTTGGGTTGTTTTACCTCTGAGCGGCACTTTTTTGCACACCATGGGCTAAATGGCCAGGTCACATGGACCCCGAAGGCTCAGAGAAGGTTGGGGGAGGGGATCCACTGGAACAGCTGTTAGGAGACAGATGGTAGCCTCCCGTCAAGGCCATCCAGTGTGTTCTTTAACGTGCACAGGGTATGGCTCTCCCGCACACGGGGCCACGGCTTAACGTCCCATCCGACAGACGGCGGCCTTTCCAAGCCCATCGGTGTCCCCTACTGACCGTGGGCAGGGCGGGGAATTTTGCGGAGATAAATCTCAACGCTGACCCAGCTGGGACTCGAACCTGGGAACTAGAGATTACGAGCCTGGCGCGCTACCGACTGAGCCATCCCCTCCCGACATTATGCGTAGTGACCGTCAGTCGTAAATACACTTTCTGTCAAAGGAAGGTTTGATGATATCTGCAGTTCAGGGGCTTTGATTCCAACACAAGATGCTGCAACCCACCGCAGGGGCGGGGGTGGCTCAGTAGCTAGACGCCAGGCTCATTATCTGCAGTTCTCAAGTTCAAGTCCCACCTGGATCAACTTTGAATTTATCTCTGTAAAATTCCCCGCCCTCCCTCGGTCGTTGGAACACCGATGGTCTTGGAAAGGTCACCGTCCGTCGGATGGGACGTTAAGCCGTGGCCCGGTGTGCGGGAGAGCCGTGCCCTGTGCACATTAAAGAACACACTAGATGGTGTTAATGGGAGGCTACCATCTGTCTAGTCGGTTCCCTCCTCCAACCTTCTCTCAGTCCTCGGGGTCCTTGTGACCTGGGCATTTAGTCCATTGTGTGCAAATGAATTGTATCTGATGAATGAATTGACTCAGAATTTGAAAAAACAATGAATTAACTACTAATCTAGAAAATAGATGAATTAACTAACAATATGGAAAAAAAATGGATGAATTAATTAACAATCTGGAAAATGCATGAATTAACTAACAATCTGAAAAATAGATGAATTAACTAAAAATTTTAAAACAACAGATAAATTAACTAACAATCCGAAAAAAATGAATGAATTAATTAAATAATTTGGAAGCAAATGGATGAATTAACTAGCAATCTGTTAATTAATTCATCCATTTTTCAATTTGGAAAATAGATGAATTTATTAAGAACCTGGAAAATGAATCAGCGGATAAATTGATTATCTGGAAAAGGGATGGATTAAATGTCTAGCCAAAGAACGAATTGACTAAGAAGTCGATTAAAAGTATGATTAACGAGTGTTCCGATGGAATGATAAAAAGATAAATGGACACAAATAGGAGCAGTTCAGTGTACACTTAAAATCAAGCACCCAAGAAACCCACGGTTGATGCAACCGTTGTTTCTTGTTTTGAGTTTTAAAGTAAATGGGCAAAGATCCAACGCCGAAGAAACAGAATGAAATGAGAACTAACTAATTAAACGAATGGCCGTAAAGGAAAATTAAATGAGCTGCATAATCAAACAAAATGAGAGAAGATAAACCGAGAGCAAAGAGAGGTTAAAACAGAGTCTGCGAAGATAAAACACGGGAGGAGGGAGATCAACCTTTGTGTCCAAGTCCACATCATTCACTGTTGGCCACGGAGCATCTTCACCACCAGAGAGTTCTCTATCCACAGTCAGATGACCGAGAGGATGGATAGCCGCATCTCTGGGAGCACGACACACTTTACCCCATCATTTATCACCCGCGGCTCGAGCGCTCGTTAGACCCGAGGCATTAGAACGCGCTGTCAATTCCCGCCAAGTGATCCCGTCGTCTGAGCTCCGCCCAGCAACAGTCGCAGGGGATCTCGACATTTGGCGCCATGCGCTCTGCAGGCGGCGCGTAAACACAAACTCCACTACGCGCGAGACGGCAAGAGAGGATGGAGAGACACATAACGCACGCGAGAAGATGCGGAGAAGCAGGGCGAAGAATAAGATTAATTGTCTCGACATCGCCGTGAAGGATTGGTGTGCCTGTGTGAACCCCTTTCCACCCCAAAGTAGCCCCCCCCACACGCGCCGAGTCCAACTAGTTGCTCAGCCAGATAGGTTCTCTCTAATTCCTGCTAACCGGTCTGTGAAATGAGATTGTGCTGGATCAGGCAAGATGGCTGAGTTAGGCGGTGTTAGGAGTTTTACTGCACGTCAGTTGGGGAGTTTCCTGACAGTGGATAACTGTTGCTTATTAACTTTTCGGGTTCAACAGGTCGATCTTTCACTTTTTATGCTTCAAATTAAAACCTCATTGCTTTATCAATCGTTTTGTTTATAGTGTTTCTACGTTTTTGTTTCATCTACGAGACACAGAAGTTTAGTATAAATTTAATTTAGAACGTATTTTATTCATTAATATTTTGATAAATCATTTACTTCTAAGGAATTTAAAATTCAGCTTTTAATAGATTTAGAAAGGACTGTTTGCAAGTTTTAATTTTTTGGGGGAAGGGAGTGTTTTACTTCTGAGCGGTACTTTTTTTTTTGCACATAATACAGTAATTGGTCAGGTCACAAGGACCCCGAGGGCTCAGATAAGGTTGGTGGAGGGGAACAACTGGGTAGCTGTTAGGTTGGATTGGGTTGGGTTGTTTTACCTCTGAGAGGCACTTTTTTTGCACACCATAGGCTAATTGGCTAAGTCACATGGACCCCGAAGGCTCAGAGAAGGTTGAGGGAGGGGACCCACTGGAACAGATGTTGGGAGACAAATGGTAGCCTCCCGTCAAGGCCATCCAGCGTGTTCTTTAACGTGCACAGGGTATGGCTCTCCCGCACACGGGGCCACGGCTTAACGTCCCATCCGACGGAGGGTGGCCTTTCCAAGCCCATCGGTGTCCCCTACTGACCGTGGGTAGGGCGGGGAATCTTGCGGAGAAATAATCTCAACGCTGACCCAGTTGGGACTCGAACCTCGGAACTACAGATTAAGAGCCTGGCGCGCTACCGACTGAGCCACCCCGCCCCTTGAGGGAGGGGAACAACTGGGTAGCTGTTAGGAGACAGATGGTAGCCTCCAAGGGCGAGGAGTTTTGCGGAGATACATATCAACGATGGCCCAGCTGGGACTCGAACCTGGGAATTGAAGATTACGATTCTGGCGTGCTACCGACTGTGCTCGAACCCAGGTCCCTTAGATCAGTTGCCAAGTGCGCTAACCACTCGACCATAGGACGGCTGAAAAAAAGCAAAAGATAAATAAAAAATACACTGCTCTGGACAAGAAAAAAAAAACAGAACTTTTATATTACGCCAGCTGAAAGACAGATTCGAAACTATGTAACTATTTTTTTTTTATTTTGTCGGTTTTTTTAGTTTGAAGAATAATTAGAGTTTCAAATCAAACTTGCCTCAAATTAATATTCAAAAATTTTGTTCAATCTATAAAGAGTTAGAGAAGCTGGAGTGTTTAATCTTAACAGCTTAAGGGGCGGGGGTGGCTCAGTAGGTAGCGCGCCAGGCTCGTAATCTGTAGTTCCCAGGTTCGAGTCCCAGCTGGGTCAGCGTTGAGATTTATCTCCGCAAAATTCCCCGCCCTACCCACGGTCAGTAGGGGACACCGATGGGCTTGGAAAGGCCGCCGTCCGTCGGATGGGACGTTAAGCCGTGGCCCCGTATGCGGGAGAGCCATACCCTGTGCACGTTAAAGAACACGCTGGATGGCCTTGACGGGAGGCTACCATCTGTCTCCCAACAGCTGTTCCAGTGGGTCCCCTCCCCCAACCTTCTCTGAGCCTTCGGGGTCCATGTGACCTGGCCATTTAGCCCTTGGTGTGCAAAAAAGTGCCGCTCAGAGGTAAAACAACCCAACCCAACTTAACAGCCTAAGAATTTATTTCACAAGCTCCTCAAAGTCTAAAACACAGCTTTCAGTTTTAATGATACCTATTGGTCTCGTTCGCTGTTGATTCGAGGTCCTCATTTGACTTCAGTGTAAGTTCTCGTTTGAATCTGACTGTACTTTTTTTCCCCATTTGGCATTGGAATTGAAGTTCTCATTCCACCTTAATTCTATGATATTTAGAATTCGTTTCGTCTTGAATACAGGTTCTCGTTTGGCTTGGTTGTAGGCTTTCATTTCGCCTTCGTTGTTTTATTTCACTTATTTTATTATTTTATTAATTTCATTTTATGTATTTTTATATTATAATAATTTTATTTGTCTGAAATTGCCAGATTCGATACCCGCCTGGGCTAGTGTTGAGATTTATCTCCGTTAATTGCCCACCCTGCCCTCGGTCAGTAGGATGCACTGATGGGCTTAGAAAGGCCGCCGTCCGTCTGATGGGACGTTAAGCCGTTGCTCCGTGTGCGTGGTTAATTTGGGTTGTTTTACCTCTGAACGGCACTTTTTTGCACACCATGGGCTAAATGGCCAGTTCACACGAAGGCTCAGAGAAGGTTGGGGGAGGGGACCCACTGGAATAGCTGTTGGGAGACAGATGGTAGCCTCCCGTCAAGACCATCCAGCGTGTTCTTTAACGTGCACAGAGTATGACTCCACCACTTAACGTCCCATTCGACGGACGGCGGCCTTTCCAAGCCCATCGGTGTCCCCTACTGACCGTGGGCAGGGCGGGGAATTTTGCGGAGATAAATCTCAACGCTGATGCAGCTGCGACTCGAACCTGGGAACTACAGATTACGAGCCTGGCGTGCTACTGACTGAGTCACCCCCGCCTCCCGTGTGCGGGGAAAGCCATGCTCTGTGGACGTTAAAGAACACGCTGGACGGTCTTGACGGGAGACTACCAACTGTCTCCCAACAGCTGTCCAATGGATTCCTTCCCCCCAATCTTCTCTGAGCTCTCGGGTCCTTGTGACCTGGCCATTTAGCCCATTGTGGGCGCAAAAATGCCCTCAGAGGTAAATCAACCCAACCCAACTTTGAAAAGTGAAAAGATCGGACTTAAAGGATAAGCACGCCAAAATTACTTACACCTAAAATAACCGAAACTTGTGGAACTATTTTTTTTGTGTGTGAATATAGCAGACAAAAAAAAAGTTCGGGCCGATGTTAAATCCTACGTGTCAACACAAACTCACTGCAACGCGTCACTCGTCGAAGTTGCAGCGCAGAATCCTCAACGCTAGTACGAATAGCAAGACCGAATCTGCTCGCACCACTGCCAATTATCACTCTCCACTAAGTTAAGGGGAGCCACCCATTAAGACACTTGTGTCCCCTCATCCAAAACCCGAGGACGGAGTTTCGCAAATTGCTGGAATTAATCAAAACCGGGTCGGTCGCCTGGTGGTTGGATGCCGAGAATGCTTCACGCTGACACAAAGCTAAACACAGCCAATATCACAAGAGGATGTCTTTCCTCCTCTCTCTCTCTCCTCCTCATCCTCATCCCTTTCTCCACTCTTCCTGCATCCCTCCCGCAATCCTCATCCTCTCCTCGTCTCATCTCTTTCTTCTTGCTACCACCACCACTCGAACTTCCGGTACGGACGCGTACTTCCTGTTGTAAAGCGAGCGAGGACCACACTGCAATATTTGCGAACGGGAGCCCACAAAACATGATGAATGCGACCACTCCGACAAGTGGGGAAGAAGAGGGAGAGAAGACTTAGCCTTGTCCTCTGCCACCGCCACCCTCCTAGCCCCCGATGGTGCCATTAATTACCACTGATTGATTGCTGGAGAGATTGGGCTTAAAGGGTTAGCACGCCAGGAAATGGAATATATTACGTCGACGGTGTTCTCTAGTCTGTTGATTTCGGTAGTCCCAAGTGAAAGAGGGATTTAATTACTCTCCCCACAATAAAGTTTGTTTGAGCACTTGAGCTATGCATTAGGGAGAAATGGAGATAAATAGGGACTTTAAAGAGTTCGGAATGAAGCGAAGCTCCTTGAGCATAAATTGAATCATTTGGTTTTCCGCCGTTCTTTTTGTTCTTCATCTGGAGATTCGTTTCGCAAACGGACACAGGCATTGTCCCGAGATCGCTCTTCTTAATGCCAGTGCTTTCTGCTTCAGAGGGTTCGCTTGGCTTTGGAGCAGAAGCCTAAGACCGCAATTAGTCCAAGAAAGCAGCCCTAGATTGCAAGAGTCATCGGTTTTGTTTTTCAAGGATTATCAGAAAAGCTCAAAGTTTTGGAGAGAGCAAAGCACTTATTTCCTTGTCTGTAGAAAGAAACGTGTGTTGAAGATCAGTGGATTCACCTGGAGGGGGAGGGGGGGGTTAGATTCCTACAGTAATGAACTACAGTCGCTCAAAAAAGTATCCGAACACTATGGTTGATTACAGAATTCAGAAAAAATATCTGGCAACGATTTTTCTTTAGAAATTAGTGATCTGGCAACCTTCGTGTCACGTGATTACAGAATTCAGGAAAACTATCTGGAGCGTGTACAGCAACTGTACACGCTCCAGTTTACCGTTCACAGCAAACTGGAGCGTGTGCAGTTACTGCACACGCTCCAGTTTGCATTCAATTATTTGTTTTCAATTTTTTTTTTAAGAAAATGAACGAAAAATTTCCTTTTTCTTAAATAAATGCTACTATTTCACACGCTCCAGTTTGCTGTGAACGGTAACTGCACACGCTCAATATTTCCGTGAGTGAGCCCACACGATCTAGTATCAAAATAATATGACCACCTACAGTCGCTCCAAAAAATATCCGAACACTATGGTTGATTACAGAATTCAGAATAAAATATCTGGCAACGATTTTTTTAGAAATTAGTGATCTGGCAACCTTCGTGTTACGTGACACGAATGTTGCCAGATCACTAATTTCTAAAAAAATCGTTGCCAGATATTTTATTCTGAATTCTGTAATCAACCATAGTGTTCGGATATTTTTTTGAGCGACTGTAGTTCATTACTGTAGGAATCTAAAACCATCTGGATAATCATCATTATCATTAGAACCTTGCGCGGATAGCAAAAGTTTTGAATATAAGGTCTTATCCGCAAAACGTCATCAGCGTATATTGGCTGCTTGACCTTCTACTATGACATATAAACTGACAGCCTCCTGTCAGACTTCTGTGGCAAGCAGCTGCTTGAGGGGGTGATTATCGTTTTAATTTTTTTTTAAATCCCACGCAGTTTTGGATATACAGTCGCTCAAAAAAATATCCGAACACTATGGTTGATTACAGAATTATCTGGCAACGATTTTTTTAGAAATTAGTGATCTGGCAACTTTTGTGTACAGTACACGAAGGTGGCCAGAAATCTTCACAATACACATCTTCACAATACACCCATTTTTGTTTAAGAGTTTAGGTCTGCAGGAAATTTTTCTTGGAGTCACATGTGGCTTCACACATGGGTTGGGCATCATTCAAAGCCCTTAGTCATTTATATGCGTATTATAGCAATGGGATAATTTTCACTCTCACCGATGTGATTAAATAAAGTTATTGGGAAAAAACTGATCCCTACAACTAAAGTATTTCATTTTCTAATTTCCCTTTTCCTGTTAAAAAAAATTTCTGGAGAAAAGAAAATGTTTTCACTTTGTCTTTTTTTAAGCATTCAATTATTTGCTTTCAATTTTTTTTTTTTAAGAAAATGAAGGAAAAATTTCCTTTTTCGTAAATAAATGCTACTATTTCCATTTTTCAAATCAAACGTCTGAAATTTTCACCATTGAAAGGCGCTGATTATGGAAAATGACAAAGCCACTATTGTTTAATTTGAAGCTATAATCACTCTGTTAATAAAAAAGTTCAATTGACTTTGAAGAACGATGCTATGGTTATTTTTAAAAAGAAAAATCTTGCCCTCCACTCTTTTCCTGGGCGGGGGTGGCTCAGTCGGTAGCACGCCAGGCTCGTAATCTGTAGTTCCCAGGTTCGAGTCCCAGCTGGGTCAGAGTTGAGATTTATCCCCATAAAATCCCCCCCTACCCACGCTCAGTACGGGACACCGATGGGCTTAGAAAGGCCGCCATCCGTCGGATGGGACGTTAAGCCGTGGCACCTTATGTAAGAGAGTCATACCCTGTGCACGTTAAAGAACACGCTGGATGGCCTTGACGGGAGACTACCATCTATCTCCCAACAGCTGTTCCAGTGGGTCCCCTCCCCCAACCATCTCTGAGCCTTCGGGTTCCTTGTGACCTGGCAAATCAGCCCATGGTGCATGGCCATTTAGCACATCATGGGCAACATGGCCATTTAGCACATCATGGGCAACATGGCCATTTA
This sequence comes from Ryuthela nishihirai, assembly GCA_038380435.1. NCBI lineage: Eukaryota > Metazoa > Arthropoda > Arachnida > Araneae > Heptathelidae > Ryuthela > Ryuthela nishihirai. The sequence continues at coordinate 36,692,090 of JAWZYU010000029.1, forward strand.
GCCCATGGTGTGCAAAAAAGTGCCGCTCAGAGGTAAAACAACCCAACCCTCCACTCTAGAAGGCAGAGATTTTTCTCTGCCAACTCCCCGCCCTGCCCACAGTGAATAGGGGTCACTGTTGGGCTTGAAAAGGCCGCAGTCCGTCGGATGGGACGCTAAGCCTTGGTCCTTGTGTGGGAGAGCCCCCCGCCCCACCCCCACCCCACGCACGTTAAAGAACACGCTGGATGGCCTTGACGGGAGGCCGACACCCTTCTCCCAACAGCTGGTACCAACAGCTCGTGGGTACAAGTATGGTTGGGAGAGGGGATCCAGTGGGTCCCCTCTCCCAACCATACTTGTACCCACGAGAGCTCGGAACTCGGACATTAATCCCAACTAATTGATTTCATGGTAGCGATAATCTTTTTTTTATATAATAAAAAACAAAGCTCGGAACTCCCCCTTGAAAACGATCGACTCTGGGCATAATTCAATTACAGAGTTACAGTATATACAGGGTGAATCGGAAAAAGTGGGCAAAACTTTACGGGGTGGTAGAACGCAGCTATACGAGCAATATTCGTCATAGAATGGATGGTCGGAACGCAAACGGCGAGCCGCTAGGTGGCGTTGGAAATGGTATAAAAGGGTCGGTCCTCGCACCCAACGGCATTTCTACCGTGGATTGCCGAGAGGATGGCTGGTTATACTAACCACGAAATGGCGGATATGCACTTTGTGTACGGTGCGGCGGACGGGAATGCAAGTGAGGACCGACCCTTTTATACCATTTCCAACGCCACCAAGCGGCTCGCCGTTTGCGTTCCGACCATGCATTCTATGACGAATATTGCTCGTATAGCTGCGTTCTACCACCCCGTAAAGTTTTGCCCACTTTTTCAGATTCACCCTGTATATTCCGAATTTATCGCTACCAATCGCTTGGCTACTGATCTAAGGGACCTGGGTTCGAGCCCCGGGTAAGGCATGGATGTACGTGTCGTTTTTCTGCTGAGGTCCTGCCATCCTCTCAGACCTTCTACTATGGCATATAAACTGACAGGCTCCTGTTAGACCTCTGTGGCAAGCAGCTGCTTGAGGGGGTATTTATTTATTTTTATTATTTATTAATCCCTATTGGCATTAATTCCTTGGCACAGCTCAAAATTCAAAAAGTTTCCATTTTCCCGAATTGAATGTACAGACAGAATTAGACAATTATTCTGTAAAACAGATCTTTTCGAAAGGTTCCTTCTCTGCTGCTTTGCAGCTTTAATGTGAGTTTTCCTTTCATGTCGATCAGCACACGAGTGTGACAAGTGGTGCCTTCCATTAGATGTAGTACTATCCTGTATAGTGAGCATCGGAATGCATCACCTAACCATATTTACACTCTAGAAGTAGGAGGAAGTCAAGACTGCTATTTTAAACCCTTGATCATAATATTCTACCACCTAAGTATCAGTGTGGGGCGGGGGTGGCTCAGTCGGTAGCGCGCCAGGCTCTTAATATGCAGTTCCCAGGTTCGAGTCCCAGCTGGGTCAGCGTTGAGATTTATCTCCGCAATATTCCCCGCCCTGTCCACGGTCAGTAGGGGACAGCGATGGGCTTGGAAAGGCCACCGTCCGTCGGATGGGACGTTAAGCCGTGGCCCCGTGTGCTTGAGAGCCATACCCTGTGCACGTTAAAGAACACGCTGGATGGCCTTGACGGGAGGCTACCATCTGTCTCCCAACAGCTGTTCCAGTGGGTCCCCTCCCCCAACCTTCTCTGAGCCTTCGGTGTCCTTGTGACCTGGCCATTTAGGCCATGGTGTGCAAAAAAGTGCCACTCAGAGGTAAAACAACCAACCCAACCTTCTTGGTTTATTTTAAATATTTTGTTAATGCCATAGGCAATATATATCAGATGAAATAGGAATATTTACTATGCAATGTTCACCAAACAACAAAATAAAACATTTTTTATCAGTAAGACAGAGGAGCTGTTTCCAGATATGAAGTTTGAATAAGCAAAACATTTTTAAAAAAATACAATAATCGAATTTCCTACAAGTGCTCTAAGTACAAGAAATAAAATTGGAAGCTATAAAATTCCACGTTTGATTAATATTAGATACTCTGAATGGAAAAGAACGACATCATTACATTTTTGATGGGCGACTGAACACGTTAGTCGTTCTAGTTTTCTTTAAAATAACTACGAGTTAATCTTTAACTATCGTAGTTATTTTAAAAACCGTAAAACGCAGTTATTTAAAACGTAGTTATTTTAAAGAAAATTGACCTTTTGTAATAAAAGGATTTGGGTTCCAGGCAAGGACAAGACATGGATGTTTTTTTTTCATGCTTTGTGTATCTGTTGACAGAAAAGGAATCGAGAAGTCCTTCGACAGAAAAGGAAGACTATAATGTATGGAAGATATGGTGTATTCAGCTGTTAGGCTCCTGTCAGACCTCTGTGGCAAAAAGCTGCTTCAAAGGCAACATATTTTACCTATTTACTGTTGGGGCTTGACTCTCGTCATTTTTCGTTTTTACTTTTCCTGTTGTTGGTTGTGTATTTGTCAAGACAGTTTTTCCACCATATCGTTGGAACAAGAGAGACGAGCATAACGAGTTACAAACGAAAGCTTTTGATGCGGGAATTATCATAGACTAAAAAATAGTTATTTCCCCCGCACCACCACCACCACCACACACTCAGCTTCCTTTTACTCTTAAAGAGGGAAAATGTGAGAATGATCTTTTCACTATATCACTGAATCGTAGCACTTTGGGGGCGGGGGTGGCTCAGTCGGTAGCGCGCCAGGCTCGTAATCTGCAGTTCCCAGGTTTCGAGTCCCAGCTGGATCAGCGTTGAGATTTATCTCTGCATAACTCCCCGTCCTGCCCACGGTCAGTAAGGGGACACCGATGGGCTTGGAAAGCCCGCCGTCCGTCGGATGGGACGTTAAGCCGTGGCTCCGTGTGCGGGAGAGCCATACCCTGTGCACATTAAAGAACACGCTGGATGGCCTTGACGGAGGCTACCATCTGTCTCCCAACAGCTGTTCCAGTGGGTCCCCTCCCTCAACCTTTTCTGAGCCTTCGGGGTCCATGTGACCTGGCCATTTAGCCCATGGTGTGCAAAAAAGTGCCGCTCAGAGGTAAAACAACCCAACCTAAGTATCAGTTTTCTAGTTTTGATTGATAGCATTATCCTTCAAAGTCAATAGAACTTTTTAATTAACACGGTGACTACAACTTCAAGTTGAACAACGGTGGATTCGTCATTTTCCATAATTAGCGCCTTTTAATGGTGAAATATTCAGACCAGTGTTTGATTTGAAAAATGGAACTAGTAACATTTTATTAGTATCCGTCTAATGAAAAAAAGAATTTTTCATTTATTTCTTAAAAAAGGTATTGAAAACAAATGGTTGAACGATGAAAAAAAAAAGATAAAGTGGGAAAAAAAAGTCAGTTGAACTTTCTAGCTAACACGGTGATTACAACTTCAAATTGAACAACAAACGACAAACGATTTTTGTCAACAAACGATTTTTGCTTTTGTCAACAAACGACACTTGTTTTTTTTTTTTTTTTGTCAACAAACGACACTTGTTTTTTTTTTGTCAACAAACGATTTTTGAGCGACTTACAGTCGCTCAAAAAAATCCGAACGTGATCTGGCAACCTTCGTGTCACGTGACACGGAGGTTGCCAGATCACTAATTTCTAAAATAATCGTTGCCAGATATTTTTTCTGAATTCTGTAATCAACCATAGTGTTCGGATACTTTTTAAGCGACTGTACCAATTAAAATCATTTTCAATAATTGCTACAAATAAGTGCAAAATTCACTCTAGAGTGAAAATTTTGTAACATCATCATCCAACAAGGCATTAATGCCCTAGAGATTCAACACATTGAATACATCACTTAGAATCATCCGCCACCAATCGACTGATGAATAATGGTTCATCCTCCCTGATCATCCTCGAGATGCTCATCCGACTGATAACTCGCTAAGCCTCCCGAAAGCATCTGCCAACCGCACTAAGTGCAGGCTTTAGGTTACACTTTTTGAACAAGATTTATGGGAAAAGGAAGAAGTAAAGTCGAGTGTTTTATCAATAAATCAATGCCATCGGCGCTTCCCATCACTGCTTCCCCATCTTCCCCCTCCCTTCCCGTCATCTCTTCGCCATCCCTGTTCCCAAACTCCTATACCCTCATGCTGGAGGGGAAGAACAATCCGCCCTGCCTCCAAAAAGATGGGACAAAGGGTCATAAATACATCCCCCTCTACCGCCACCACGCCCTGCCGCAGCTCCACCCACGCGTGCATTGACGGGTGGTTGGGGTAAAGAGTAGTGGGGGGGGAGGGTGACGTTGCCCACTGGAGCGTCGGGATGCGTAGGAGCAGCAGAAGAGACCAAAGGGGGGGGGAGAAAGATAGAATGGACGGAGTGTTGAAGCTAGAGAAGAGAGAAGATGGGGAGCACGCAGAGAACGTGCACGTGGTCAGTCATCACAGGGACGAGAGATGAAGAAGAGGTAGGCAAATTAGATAACTTAATTCCTCGTCATGAACCGCTGCTCGCTGCTGGCACTCCGTGACACTTGTTCAGAAGGGTCGCAGGGGATTATGGGAAGATTACTGATGTGGAGTCACGGTGCGTTGATGCGTTCACTGCAACTATGGTTACGGATGGTGGGGCTCTTGTTCAACATTCATTATCGCTGATCGGTGGGGAGTCGAGATTCTTTTTTTTCCTCTTACCCTTCAAGTGATGTTTTTTGGATGTAGTTAAACTTTAAGTTTGTAAGAGAAAAAAAATGTTACTTTTTGACACCTCTGCAAAAACATAATTATATTTTAATGTTATTTGAAGCAAAGCTACGTGCCAATAAATCTCAGCTAATCCCATTCCCCAATCAGTAAGAAAAGAGACCATCCCTAGGATAGGATGTTTTACTTCTGAGCGGTACTTTTTGGCACACGATGGGCTTAATGACCAGGTCACAAGGATCCCAAGAACTCAGAGAAAGTTGGTGGATAGGAGTCCCCTGGAAAGCTGTTAACAGACAGATGAGGTTTCCCGTCAAAGCCATCCAGCATGTTCTTTTACATGTACAGGATATAGTTCTCTTGCATACCGGGTCACGGCTTAACGTCCCATCCGACGGACGGTAGCTTTTCAGAGCCCATATTTATCTCCTTTCTCACCGAGAGCAGAACTGGATTTGGCACAGATAAATATCAGTGGGACTCGAACCTGAACTGGAACTCTGGTACAATTCAGACTCGAACCTGGGAGCTGCACGTTAGGTACCCAACGCTTTACTGACTGAGCCAATCCCGCCCCTGTATAATTTTAGTAAAGCAACAAGTATAAGCCCGCTAACCTCCAAGAGACTAACAGTCTCTGGTGACCTAGCAGCTATGACGCCTAACGTGCTTCTGGGAGACATGGGTTCGAATCCCACTCAGGGTAATCAATTTTTTTAGTTAATTATTTCTTGTCTAAAGGATATTTTCTTGTGATGCTTTATTATTCGTAAAAGTATTAATTTATCATCCATATTTTTATTTCTCCAGTGTACAGTCGCTCAAAAAAGTATCCAAACGCTATGCTTGATTACAGAATTCAGAAAAAATATCTGGCAACGATTTTTTTAGAAATTAGTGATCTGGCAACCTTCGTGTCACGTGATTACAGAATTCAGGAAAAATATCTGGAGAGTGTACAGCAACTGTACACGCTCCAGTTACCGTTCACAGCAAACTGGAGCGTGTGCAGTTACTGCACACGCTCCAGTTTGCTGTGAACGGTAACTGCACACGCTCAATATTTCCGTGAGTGAGCCCACACGATTTAGTATCAAAATAATATGACCACCTACAGTCGCTCAAAAAAGTATCCGAACACTATGGTTGATTGCAGAATTCAGAAAAAATATCTGGCAACGATTTTTTTAGAAATTAACGATCTGGCAACCTTCGTGTCACGTGACACGAAGGTTGCCAGATCACTAATTTCTAAAAAATATCGTTGCCAGGACACGAATGTTGCCAGATCGCTAATTTCTAAAAAAAATCGTTGCCAGATATTTTTTCCGAATTCTGTAATCAAGCATAGCGTTCGGATACTTTTTTGAGCGACTGTATTAAACCACGGAGAGAATGGGATGGAGGGATAGATTAGTCTGTCCCCCTCTGGATGGCTTTGGCCGCGGGCTTGCATAAATCTCCTAACAAATATCCAGTGGATCGCCTTTCCCTCTCCAGCTCTGAGTCTTTGGAATCCTTGTGACCTAACTATTTAGATTATTATGCGGGGGGAAAGCGACACCTATTGATAAAACACTTCACTCCGATCTGTTCTTATATGGGAGATTTGTAGAGACATCACTATGCGACTGAAGAACTCATTATAAATTGGAGAGTTCATTTCATTTCCTGTTAGATAGAGATGAGTTCGAGCTCAAAAATAGCACACACGACTTCAGGCTCAGAATGATTTAAATTTCAAATGTTTTTTGTAATTGCGAGAAAATGATAGATATCGTTCAATTAAAAATAAACACCATGGGGTATTTATTTTTAGTTATTCTATATCTTTAATAAGAGGGTTGGGTTGTTTTGCCTCTGAGTGGCACTTTTTTGCACACAATGGGCTAAATGGACAGGTTACATCGACCCCGAAGGCTCAGAGAAGGTTGGGGAGGACCCACTGAAATAGCTGTTGGGAGACAGATGGTATCCTCCCGTCAAGGCCATCCAGCGTGTTCTTTAACGTGCACAGAGTATGACTCTCCCGAACACGGGGCCACCACTTAACGTCCCATCCGACGGACGAAGGCCTTTCCAAGTCCATCGGCGTCCCCTACTGACCGTGGGCAGGGTGGGGAATTTTGCGGAGATAAATCTCAACGCTGACCCAGCTGGGACTCGAACCTGGGAACTACAGATTACGAGCCTGGCGCGTTACCGACTGAGCCACCCCCCTTTAATAAGTGAATGGGTCTTTGTTTATCTAATGATGTTACCCACGAACTTTCCGTTTCTACCAGTATTTATAATCCTTTTCTTTCCAAATACTATCGGTATTTTCATTTTCTCATAAAACGATTACAATTAACTACATAAGAATAAAGTAACTGATTAGCAATGCGCATTTCTGTTTGTCATAAGATGCGTTAGTGGTTTTTTTTGCTTCTTTCTCTCCAAAATCTGTGTCGGGTGGGGTCGGGTGGGGTCGGGTGGGGTCGGGCTCAACAATTGTCGAAATGGTTCGGGCTCTGGCTTAATAATTGTTTACATGCTTCAGACCCGGGTCAAAATGGTTAGGAATCTGGCTGAACAATTGTTCAGATTTTTCTAGATCGGGCTCAACAATGGTCAAAATGGTTAGGAATCTGGCTCAACAATTGTCCAAATTTTTCTAGATCGGGCTCAACAATAGTCCAAATACTTTGGTCTCAGCAATGTCCAAATGGTTCAGAATCGGATTCAACAATTGTCTACATTGTTCAGGATCGGACTCTACAATTGTACGAATGGTTCGGAATCGTGTTCAACAATTGTACAAATGGTTCAGGATCGTGTTCAACAATTGTACAAATAGTTCGGAATAGTGTTCAACAATAGTCAAAATGGTTCTGCATCGGGCTCATCAATTGTCCAAATGATCGGGTTCGAGCGGACTCGGGATCAGTAACTTAGGTCTCGGGCTCGCAAAACTGAACCCGAACTTATCTCTGTTACATATTAATTGACAAGCAATAAATCTGTAGATCCTTTAAAAGTGTTCAAACAAGATATGAAAGGAGTTGATATCCTAAAGAACGTTGTATGTATATAAGTTTACTTCATCCATTACCTTTGACGGAGAACATTATTAGACGACCATTAGTTGAGCTCCGTTGTTTGCTTATGGATACTCTCCGGAAACAATCATCAATGGATTTCATGTTGTGTGAACTTTAAGTCACTTGGCCCTTAGGAGCTTATGTAGAGAGCAACTCTTAATGCGAACTATCTCACAGCTTGTGTTAGCATTAAGTAACGGAAGGAAATCTCTTGGAAAAGGGAAGTCAACATCACTCACTAAAACAGCTCGGAAAGTGCTTGTTCCTGTAGTGGCATTAAAAAGAAAAAAATTATCGCCGTGAAAATTTTGCAGATCTCAAACGAAGTTTCGATTGAATCTAACTTATCTTAAATTTGATAATGCTTAAAATGATGTGATGTGATGTGATAAAATGTGATGGGAAGGTTAGAAACCCTTCAACAATGGGCTTCCTGCTATCCCAAACAAAGAATCGGACGTGTAAATCACAATGTAGAAAATAAAAATAATAGTTTTTCTGAATTTTTTAAAAGTTCCTACTTATGCAGAGTAGACTTTCTGTTATCCAATACTCTTGGATCTTAATTTCTTTTCTTTTCTGAGCCAAAAGAGATTTCAAAAACAAAATTAACACTTCAAACAAGGTATAAAAAATAACAGTCACAGTTCTTTCTTCAGTTCCACCACAAAAATAACCATGAGGTTATCACTTGAGATACTGGCCACTAGAGAAAGTTTGTAAGCAAAAATACATTTTTCTTGAACAGTCAATAATTCATATTTGTATATTAAATTCCTCTTTTTATTTTCGAAAAACGAAAACCCAGCAAAGGATGAATTCAGATTCTGTAAAATAAAGATCTTTTCTCCAAGAAACTGAGAATCAGGGTCTGAATTTTAACTTAAAATGTTTCTGGGTTAAAAATTTAAATAATATTTATAAATAAAATTACTGGTAGTTTCATAAATTTTTAGTTGTTTACTTAAAATTTTGTGTGTGTGTTTAATATATATTTCATATGTTATTATGAAATATCTCTGTGCAATTATTATCCAGATTTATGTATTCATAATACTTAATTCAATTGAATTTAAATATTTCTATTAATAAAATAAATGCAAAGTATTATACCTACTTGCAGTTTACTTAGGTAGTAATATATGATAATCCTAAATGTCAACCCTTACGCCATTCTTATACTTTCCACAGCATTTAATGATTTGGTGTTTGGTTTAAAATTATTTTCTCTTACAGAACCATCACTAATTCTAAGTTTTAGTAAAGAGATTAATAATGTAACTGATAGAGTCAATACTGCTGGTAGAATTTTTAAATGTCGCAAAGGGTTCATTCAGAATATACCAGAAGTCGCTAATGGTTTAAAAAAGTCGCCAAACAACCCACTGACTTTTATCTACATAAAAAGAATATAACCCAAAGGCTCAGAGTTAAATGCATTAATAAAAACACTCGTGGGAAATTTATACAGTAGATATTTCTATATTATCACCAAAGGAGTTCAACAACTAAACTTTTATAAGAATATTTTTAATAATAATTGATGAATGCGCCATCAGAAATACCTGATACCAAAAATAAAGCACCTAATTAATTACACTGAATTATAATAATACAACACTTATTAAATACGATCAGAAGCAGCTGCCTGCTAAAAAAGGTTTATTAGAAAACTTCTACACAATGCAGAATTTGGGTTGGATTGTTTGAGCGACACTTTTTTGTACACAGTGGGCTAAATGGCCAGGTCACAAGGACACTGAGGGCTCAGAGATGTGACTGAAGGTGAATACGAATTCAGTGACTGATTGCATCAGGGATATGCTTTAGTTTCATTTTTCTACTTTTTAGGATGCATAAAAGAATATAGTTATATTTTAATTTTTTTAATTTATTTATATTTTTTTTCTTTGTTACTAAACACACCTACAATCGCTCAAAAAATATCCGAACACTATGGTTGATTACAGAATTAAGAAAAATATCTGGCAACGAATTTTTTAGAAATTAGTGATGTGGCAACCTTCGTGTACAGTCGCTCAAAAAAAGTATCCGAACACTATGGTTGATTACATAATTCAGAAAAAATATCTGGCAACGAATTTTTTATAAATTAGTGATCTAGCAACCTTCGTACACGAAGGTTGCCAGATCACTAATTAATTTGCTTATAAATAATTTTTTTATCCATACTTTTGTAATAAATTGCATTGCCAGATACTTTTTCTGAATTACCTAATCAACCATAGTGTTCGGATACTTTTTTGAGCGACTGTACGTACACGGTTGTCAGATCACTAATTTTTAAAAAAATCGTTGCCAGATATTTTTTCTGAATTCTGTAATCAACCATAGTGTTCGGATATTTTTTTGAGCGACTGTACCTTCAGAAACTTTCATTTGATATATATAGCTCATAAACATCGACCACATTTTTTTCTTCCCTCTTTTTTGGAGTCGTGTTTTTGAGATAACCCATGCCATTGGAGACGTCGCAAGCTGTTATTTGAGATAGAACTATCATCGCCTGAAAAGAATTGGTTCTGGGTTGGGTTGTTTTACCTCTGAGCGGCACTTTTTTGCACACCATGGGCTAAATGGCCAGGTCACATGGACCCCGTAGGCTCAGAGAAGGTTGGGGGAGGGGACCCACTGGAACAGCTGTTGGGAGACAAATGGTAGCCTCCCGTCAAGGCCATTCAGCGTGTTCTTTAACGCGCACAGGGTATGGCTCTCCCGCACACGGGGCCATGGCTTAACGTCCCATCCGACGGACTTTCCAAGCCCATCGGTGTCCCCTACTGACCGTGGGCAGGGCGGGGAATTTTGCGGAAATAAATCTCAACGCTGACCCAGCTGGGACTCGAACCTGGGAACTACAGATTAAGAGCCTGGCACGCTACCGACTGAGCCACCCCGCCCCAGTTTTGAAGTACTTGAGGACTAAAACCTAAGAAGGAAATCATTTTGTGTATAGTTGTTTAGTTATTTAGGAATTGGTAAGGTTATTCTCGAGATATTGCAAGTATTCACATATATGATTCTAGTTAGATTGAATATTTATTTATGAACATGATTTTATTGTTCATGAATGATTTTAGTCTTGTTTAGTGAATTAGATGTGAATAGAATTCAGATAACGAATTCTTCTGAAAGTTGATCTTTGTATTATTATAGAGTTTCGTGCCGGTTGACTTTGTTTATAAATAATTTTTTCATCCATGCTTTTGTAATGAATTGCGTTGTATTGTAATTTTCATTGACTAATTTTTACTTGAACTCACGCTCAGTGCTCATCCATTTTAAATTGCAACGTTACATACGGCCTTTATTCCCATAGCTAATAAGTGCCATACAATTTAGGTCGGGGGTGGCCCAGTCGATAGTGCCCCAGGCTCATAATCTGAAGTTCCCAGGTTCGAGTCTCAGCTGGGTCAGAATTGAGATTTATCTCCACAAAGCTCTCGTCAGTAAGGGACACTGATGGGCTTGGAAAGGCCGCCGTCTTTTGGATGGGACGTTAAGCAGTGCTGGAAAACCATACCCTGTACACGTTAAAGAAGACACTGGATGGCCTGACGGGAGACTACCATCTGTCTCCTAACAGCTGTCCAGTGGGTCACTTCCCTCCAATTTTCTCTGTGCCTTCAGGGTTCTTGTGACCTGGTTTTTAGCCTGTTGTGTACAAAAAAAATTGCCGCTCAGAGGTTAAGCATGCCATACAATTTAATGTTTCACAGACAAGTATTGTAAGATATATCATGTGCTTTTTAGCATCAACGATTAATCTTTCTGACGGTAGTTTTAAGAAATGTTATAAATCGGCATTAATTTCAACTTCGATGGGAATATGATGAAATATTGTGACGTCATATAAACACACACAGTACATTAGAAACAACACATACACGCAGTACATACAACGTCCTACACATTACGCGAAAAGCGAGACGTCACACACCACATTGCTACTTACGCACACACACTACATTGCATACGTACGCACACATATTACATTGCATACGATCCGAGCACACATATTCCTAAAGTAGCCATGGGATAAAGAATTATCCCAAATGAAATATCAAATTTCCATCAGGATCCTCTGCTTATAATATGCAGCAAAAAAAATCACATTTTAATTTCGCTCCTTCAAGACACAATAAAACTTCTCTCATGCATAATTCGTTGAGCAAATTTTTCCTTAAACTACCGCTATTAATTTAATATTGTTATAACAGCTTAATCTCCTTCGAGGTTAGCTTAATCATCTTTTCCAACCCATTGAAAAGAAAGCTCCTGTCTGCAGTGATCAAGAATCACAATCCCACTTCCATGTTTGTACAAAACCGAACATTCATTCAAACTCATCCAACAAACAACACGAAAAGGCTTTGGACATACACAACCGGAAAGAGCTTTTCCTTGTATAACTTCAGGACTCGCTTCCCTCTTCAAATATTCATCCTTTAAGTACATAATTGCATCACGCCTAATTTGGTCCGCCACTGGACCCGATTATGAACAGTAAACAGATTAATCATGCAGGAAAGACATTAAAATTCCAGCTTCTCCCCCCCCCCTCCCAATCTTCTGTCAGACTCCAACCCTCCTCCCTTGTCTCTACTTATTGAGATAAGCCTATTATCTAACTTCCAACACTCCCTATGAGTGACAATTAATTTCTCTGTGATATATATCCGCTTGCTGACTCTTAATTCACCGCATCGGCCTTTCGTACTATCTCTGAATCTTTCAGTCACTTTCTCACCATTTTCATTCCTAGTTTAGCCTTTCGTCATATTCTGATTTGCTAATGAGAGAGTAGTAGAGAAAGATGAGAAGCACTCTTCTACTCCTCTGCATCATTCAAGCTGGACATTCTCTACTTCATATACATCTATTCCCTCCTCCGCTCCTTTTCGTCCATCACCACACCCTCCCTTCCACACCATCCCCCCTTCGTCTCTATCTATAGAAACAATCCGTTCCCCTCCCTCCCTTTCCAGTCCCCCCAATCTTCCATCTCTGCAGGAAAGATATAATCACGAACCCCTAATGAAATAAACGCTACGAAAACAGGGTCTACGAGCAACACGCCCGCACATCAGACAATAGCAGTCGACCAGCACACGACCTGTCACATGACTGTGACGCCGTGCCAGTTCCACCCCCCCCCCCTATTGGTCTCTTTTACACCAACCTCTCCCTCCCCCAACCACCACCATCACCACCTCCCCATCTCGCGCTCGCGCGTGCCCGCTCTCTCTTAATCTCTGGGGAGTTCCAACCAAGAGCGTGTGTTAAGCCCGGGTATTCGTTCTCTCTGTTCACTACTCTCTCATTCACTCTCTAGCCTTAGCTATGACGTCCTCTCCTCTCTGCTATTTCACTTCTGCCAAATGAAATTCGGTCAATAATTGCCCGGGGCTTTTAATAGATAACAAAGGCGTAATTGTTGCCCATTCGCTCGTGCGGCTAAGATGTCTTCTCTCTCTCTTCTCCCCCCCCCCAACCCGGTTTCTCCCTCCCACCTCACCAGTTCATCCCAGAATCGCGCCCACATTAGCGCTAATGCCTTTCTCTATCTCTTCTGTCTTTTAAGAGAAATCTTTCTCTAGCCAAAGCAACACAGCTCTTGTGTATGGAAGGGGAGGAACAAATTATTGTTATGTCATGGGGAATTGTTGTTGTTCGCCGCGTTGCGTCGCTGTGAACGCTGCTTACCCGTGATGCCACTCAGCATGTTCTGATCTGTTTTGGAATAATTATCTTTGGCGGCTGCCAGTCCTTTCTCCTCATCCCCATCCGAATCACCTCGTGGTTTTCGCCCAGACTCTCGATGTTGCGCAGAGCCTTGGCGTCAGTCAATACTGGTTCGTGTTCCTGCGGCAATCCACTCAGCTGCTTTAACTCGGTCAATTTGATTATGAGGAATTTGCAGAACATGATGGAACTTAGCCAGCGCTCTGCTTTCGAGACGCTAATTAGAGTGAGATGATAGCGGTTGGGAAGTTTTTAGATGCAAAGTCCAATTAGAGCAATAGGGAAGAAGAGAACACACGAATTCGTCTTTTTTTTTATTATTCTGCTGCTAAAAGGGATCAACTGATTGCTTGCGTTTCTCCTTAGAGTTAACAACTCCTTAGAGACAGTTTTTACCGCACTGTAAGGTCACCAGACCAATATAGAGTCCATTAGAACGAACGAAATCTTTACACTTCACTAACAAAAGGAATATTTAATTTTATATGTATACACAGACTAACTATTTGCCACAGATGGACGACTCAATACCACTGCTTGCAGCGCCACCTTTACCAGCCTGTCATAATTCTCATTTTCTCACTAATTTTCAGTGTGTGGATATCTTGTTTTGCAGTTCTCTATTTGACTATTATTGTTTTTTTGTTGCCTTTTACAAAAAATATACAATCAAAAATAAATTTTTCTAAGATTATATGAGAATACACCAAATTCTGTTTTTACACGGATTTTTTTTTACACGATTTTGATTTAATACGGTTTAGAAAAAAAAATCCAACTTTCTTTATACACGATTTATTTTGATCTAACACGATTCAAACAGCGCCTTTTTAAAAATCTCCATTTGAATTTAATTCTGAAAAAATATTCCTATTCAAGAAAAAATTCCTAGAATTTACATTTATAACAAAGATGCCACTTTTATGGTCACATTTTTCGAAGTAGTTTTAACTTTGAAAATGTAATATAGATACACAATTGTAGTATGAACAACACGAGAGCATTTCACCATTGGAGTATGAACACGACGGCCAAAATGTTTCAAGCGGTGAAAGTGATTTAATTCCAGTCTTAGGCAAATAAATGCATCTATTATCAGAAAGTGACAACGAATAAAATCTAGTTAATAAGCATATGTAAGTCATATTTTTTTGCACTTTTGTATTCTTGAATTAGTGACATATTATTATCTTTATAAGTTTATAAAATAAAAAAAGTGTTTAAATTGATAAAAATCAAATAAAGATTTAATTAAAGATTTTGATATGATTTGTTTGAAAACAACTTATTATTTGTACTGGGTTTTCACGTCTGGAACCAATCTTCTATTTTTTCATATGCACTGTAATTTTTTTTACACGGTTTTTTTTTTTTGCACTGTTTTTTCCGGAACCCATTTACCGTGTAAAAACAGAATTGGGTGAATTGTGAAAAATCTGAAATTAACTGCTTTTGTTTAAAAAAAATCACTTACCTGTATAATTTTAAAATATTATTTTATGTGAAATCAATGCCTTTGGTAAAAAAAGAAGATTAAGGAAGCTAGACGAGTTGAGTGGGAACGGTTTTGTGAGAATTTAGACAATTTTTCGAGTTCCGGGAAGATTTGGAAGATTATTAAATCTATTGGTCAGCCTGTGAAACCAGTTTCTCCTTAGAAATTCTTAGTCCTTGAAATGGATCTCTCCACACAAAAATAAAATAAATACCCCCTCAAGCAGCTGCTTGCCACAGAGGTCTGACAGGAGCCTGTCAGTTTATATGCCATAATAGAAGGTCTGTGAGGATGGCAGGACCTCAGCAGAAAAACAACACACACACATCCATGCCTTACCCGGGGCTCGAACCCAAGTCCCTCAGATCAGTAGCCAAGCGCGCTAACCATTCGGCCATGGGACGGCCATTTCCCCACAAGAGTTAGCTAATAAGTTCGCAGAATTCTTCTCTTCTTCTGAAGACACTTCGACTCTCCCATGCTTTATACAAACTGAAACGGAAGTGTTAGAAGAACTTGAAAAATTTAATTTTCTTACCCAAAAGAGAAGGGATGTTTTAAATTTAAATTTTAGCATCTCTGAACTTAAGATAGCTCTCAAATTCTGTAAGAACTCCACAGCCCCAGGACCTGACGAACTTTCGTATAAAGTTTTCAAAAAACTATCTGACTCCGCTTTAAATAAATTACTAAATTTTATCAACACCATGTGGACTATGGGGAATTACCCAGAGAGCTGGAGTACTTCATATGTGGTCCCGATTCCAAAACCTGGGAAAAACTTATCAGAATTAAGATCATTTAGACCAATTTCACTAAGCTCATGCATGGGAAAAGTTGTGGAAAGAATGGTCAATAAAAGATTGAGTTGGTTTATTGAATCCCAGAATATTCTATCTCCTCGTTTTTCAGGTTTCCGCTTTGGGAGAAGTGCTCAGGATAGTATACTGGACCTTGTCACAGATGTTCAAGTCAACATTGAAATAAAAAATACTTATACAATTGCAGTCTTCTTGAATCTAAAAAAGACATATGATAATGTATGGACAGAAGGATTGATTTATAAGTGTCTAAAGCTTAGCCATCCCGTGGCCGAGTGGTTAGCACGCTTGGCTACTGATCTAAGGGACCTGGGTTCGAACCCCGGATTAGGCATGGATGTGTGTGTTGTTTTTCTGCTGAGGTCCTGCCATCCTCTCAGATCTCCTACTATGGCATATAAACTGACAGGCTACTGTCAGACCTCTGTGGCAAGCAGCTGCTTGAGGGGGTATTTATTTTAAAGCTTAACATTAAAGGTAAAATACTGAAATATTACAAAATTTGTTAATCAACAGAAATATTAGAGTTAAACTAAATGACATCCTCTCAAGGCCAGTCAAACTTCAGAGAGGCTTGCCTCAGGGCGGATCCTTGAGTCCCTTATTGTTTAATTTATTTTTACATGATCTTCCAAATGCTTTTCCTACTACAGTCAAGTTCTCTGTTTTTGCGGATGATATCGCAATATAGATATCTGGAAGAAATTTACAATCATTGGAGGAACAGCTTCAGAAAACACTTTTGAAGTTAGAAATTTACTTCGATAAATGGGGACTGCAGGTGTCACCAGAAAAAACTGTTGTGCTCCCCTTTTGCTCCCTCCGCAAATTTCCTTCCTTACAGTTAAGGATGAACAATACAATACTAAAGGTTGTTAAATTCCACAAATTTCTCGGAGTTGTACTAGATTCAGAACTGAAATGGTCAAAATACATCGAATTCATGGAAGAAACTACAAGACCCTTCGTAAATATTCTGCGATGTCTGGCTCCGAGGAAACGAGGAACCTCCATTCTACAAATGTTAAACATTTATAAAGACTTAATAAGATCCAGACTGGAATATGGAGGATTTCTTTTGGAAAATGCTAGCTACACCTCAGTTAGAAAAATGGAAAAATTTCAAAATAGAGCCGTAAGGATCTGTCTGGCCCAACCCCCTCCTTGTCCTACTGTCTCGCTTCTTGTTGAAGCCAATCTGGAACCTCTTTCTCTAAGGAGACCGAATATCTTCTTCCAACACTTTCTAAGAATTATCTATAAACAAAGGACTAACCCACTGGTTGAGAAGATTTTCAGTCATTCTCTGAGGAAAACATGTCCTATTTATGAAGTAATCAGGGTGTTTCCTCTGTTCCAAGACGTTCGGGGCCTCCAGCGACCAGTGGACCAATGGGATGATTTGCCCCCATGGATTTTTGAAAAAATTCCTTGTTTTCATAAGATACAGGGTATTACTACTAAGAAAAATCAAGATATCTATGTACTCAAGAATTTAGCTGAAACTTTAATTGAGGCAAAGTATGCTTCCTTTACAAAACTATTTACGGATGGCTCTGTAAACAAGGATGAGGGAAGAGCGGCTGCTGCAGTTTGGATCCCAGATCAGAATATTCATTTAGAAGTTAGACTACCGGACCAAACAGAAGTTTTCGCAACTGAATTAGTAGCCATAGAAATGGCCCTTAAGTGGGCTACTACTCTGTCCTTTGACAAAGTTGTTATTCTGTCTGATTGCCGATCAGTTATTCAATTTTTACAAGGAGATCCGAGAAGATCTAGCAACAATGAGCTTTTTTGCAACATTTTGAAGATGGCGAATAAAATGATGAAAAGTGGTATTGAGCTAAACGTGCAGTGGATTCCCAGCCACGTCGGCGTTATAGGAAATGAAATTGTTGAGAAAATTGCTAAGGAAGCGTTATTAAGTGAAAACTGGCTCAATATTCCAAGAGGTCTCAATTATTATAAAAGCAAAAAGAAGCAAATTTTAAAACGAAATTTTCTGCAGTATTTTAAAGTTCATTCTTCCTCAAATCTGAATCATAGGAGTTTGATTAGTCAAACCATTCATCCATTTCAAGATTTCGGACTGACTAAAAACGACACAGTGACCATTACCAGGCTCAGAACAGGGACCACAAGACTGAATGATCAAATGCATAAGATGTACAGAGCTGAGTCATCTTCCTGTGATACATGTAGAACAAAAGAAACTGTCTCTCATGTGTTACTTAATTGCAGCAAATTTGATACTCATAGAGATCAAATGTTTCACTCACTGGAAGAAATTGAAATTAAGGAATTTACTCCAATTCAAAAACTAATTCAAAAATCTACTCGGACACAATTTGATAAAAAGAAAATATACTTTTAAATTAATTTTACAATTTTTAAAGGATACTATTTTGATTGACAGAATTTGATTTAGTGCCCAAATAGTGCCACGATGTTTCTGCATTAGGAGATTGAACGCTCTTAAAATTTTAATAATGTTAATCAAGAACTTTCAGTTTCTACTGAACTACCTCCTTCCTTCAGAGAAATCTGGAATGTTATGGAATGTTTATTTGACCGCCAATCTAAGACTATTGGCAATTTCATGGTTTTGCTTTTAAAATTTCGGTTTTCCAGACTCAGTTGGGAGAACTCTCCGACATAGTACACGGACATTTCTTAAAAGAATTTCCGGACGAGAAGGCGAAAGGCCCCGAGTGATTTCCGGAATAATAGTTTATGTTGAAGAAGAAGAAGACTATAACGCATATATATATATATATGTCATCTATCTGTCATCATCATCATCATCATCATCCTCAAGCAGCCATGGGCTACGGAGGTCCAACCAGACCACGCAGTTTAATTCTCCAAGCATATCTGTCCTGAGCTACATCTGCTGCATCCGGCCACTGCACACCAATTCTAACAAGGTCCTGTTTGACATTGTCTGCCCACCGCATCCTAGGTCTCCCCCTCCTTCTGAAGCCTCTAGGCACACTGTTCATAACCCTATTCGCCAATCTATAATTATCCATACGGGCAACATGGCCAAACCAGCAGAGTCTCTCTCTGCACAATATGCTGCTTAAAGGAGGTTGCAGACTCCTTTGCCTAACCTCATCATTAGTTACAAAGTTAAACCACCTGATACCCAAGATACTGCGTAAGCATCTAGAATCAAAAGCATCTAGTTTCCTGTTATCTTGTTTACACAGCGTCCAAGTTTCACTACCATAACTAACCCTAGAAAGAACCAAACTATTATACAGTCTAATTTTAGTCTTTAGGTGTATACGCCTATTTCTCCACAATCTCCATAGATTCTTAAAAGTCCCGGCAGCAATACCTATTCGTCTGTTAATCTCATGCCGCACATCACCAGTATCAGTTACATAGCTCCCAAGATAATTAAACTGTGACACCTGCTCAAGACTGCAACCATTCAGATTAACTGAATCACAACCTGCCTGACCAATTTTCATCACTTTAGCTTTCTCTCTGTTTATAACCAAACCTACTCTACTACCAGTCTCATCAACAGCTCGAATGAAAGAGTTCATCTCATCAACATCATTTGCCAAAAGGGCTAAATCATCAGCATAATCTAAATCAGAAATTTTCGTATCTCCAGCCCATTTAAGGCCAAAATCTTTCCCTCGAAGTGAATTTCGCATAACATAATCAACAACCAAACTGAAGAGAAAAGGAGACAAAATGCACCCTTGTCGAACACCAGAAGCAATGCTAAACCAATTGCTACAAGACTTGCCAACTCTCACACATGACTTAGTGTTATTATAGAGAGCTTTCATTATGTTAGCTAACTTGTCTGGTATACCATATGATCTCACAATCATCCACAAATTATGACGATCAACAGAGTCGAAAGCCTTTTTGAAATCAACAAAGCTAACAACCAAAGGTTTCTGAAACTCTAAACATTTCTCAAGAATCGGCCTAAGTGAAAATATCTGATCCACACATCCCCTACCACTTCTGAATCCAGATTGCTCATCACGCAATTGACGGTCAACCAGATTCTTAATTCTATTAAGCACAATCATGGAAAGAACTTTACCTGGAACAGAGAGTAGGCTGATACCCCTATAGTTATCACAAGAACTGCGATCACCTTTTTTGAAAATAGGGATAATAATAGCTCTGGTAAAATCTTTAGGAACCATGCCTTTATCATAAAAGTTATTCAAAATTTCAGTCATCCAAGTGATAACCAAAACATTCCCAGCTCTGAGCATTTCTGTAGTAATTTCATCTACCCCTGGGGATTTATGAAGTTTCAGTTTAGAGATAGCCAAACTAACTTCAGATTGTGTTATAGGGCCAACATTAAAGCTGCCAATGCATCTAGCATCATTACAAACAATGGGAGTAGAACTAACCACATTGTTTAGAACATCACTGAAATGCTCAGCCCACCTAGCCATGAGAGAATCCTCACCTTCTATAACCTTACCTTGTTTATCCTTCAATCCCTGTATGCCTGTCCGTTTTCTACCACATAAAACATTAACTATCTGGTACAGCTCTCTGCTGTTGTGCTGCCTAACTGCTTCCTCAGCTTTGTCAGCCAAGCTATCAAGCCAAAGATTTTTATCAGTAGCTAACTGATCCTTTACACGTTTATTAAGCTCTCTGTAATCTTTTCTATTAGGACTAGTAGGGTACTGATTAAGGACATTCCTGCAGTTCCTTCTTTCTGAAATAAGCTCAATTGCCTTGTCACTTAAATAATTCTGCCTCCTCTGCTCCTTTTTTCTTAAAAGAGTACTGTTAGTTTATAAAAAAGCCTGTTTAAAATGGCCCCATTTATGTAGTCGCGGTGTTTGTAATATGTGTTAGTTATTCTGAAACCATTGAGTTTACTTACCTGTAGGAGACGTTGCCCATTGCCATTGCAGCTACCAATACCAAAAGGACCTATTACTCCTCCCCAAAGGTCAGAGTCGGTACCAACTTTGGCATTGAAGTCACCAAGAACAAGGGTAATATCTCCTTTCTTGACAGAATTCAAAATGTCCTGAAGTTGTCCGTAAAACCTATCCTTCTCATCCTCATCAGCATCCTCAGTGGGGGCATAACAGCAGATAACATTCAAGTTTTTAATGCTTGTCTGAAATTTTGCTGTAAGAAACCTTTCATTAATGCACTCATATCCTAGAAGAGCATCACTAGCATGTCTGCTGAGCAGCAGACCCACGCCTTGGTGATGCTTTCCATCCTCCCTCCTGTAAAGAGAAATTTAAAGTTATTTTTAAGTATCTCACCTTTACCTGTCCATCTGGTCTCTTGCAAGCCTAGAATATCTAGGTTATAGCGCTGGAATTCCTGCATGAGGACATCAAGAGAATAATCTCTATGTAATGTCCTCACGTTCCACGTTCCTGCAGAAAGAAAATGATTAGTAGGATTTTTAAAGAAATTAGGTTTATTGAGATTGGTAGGGCCAACAATATCAAACAGCCCCCTGATCGCAGGCATGGGGCAAAGACCCGTTCCTCCTCCGCTAAAGGCTGAAGTCACCGATGCTGGTAGGAACTTCAGGCACCACCTTTTCAAGTGGACTTTTTCAAGAGCCACATGGCCTGCCTGAGACGCATTACTCCAGTTTAGGCTTGACGATGCCCAACTAGCTAAGTAAGGTTCAGGTACCTGCGATGGCCTCTGATTAAGATTATCCACCAGCTGATATAAGGTATCCCATGCCTCTGTTCACTTAGAGCTGGCAACCCAGAAGCAAACAGAAAACACAGCGGCAGACTCTCCCTCAACAGAGGCCCACCAGTGCAGCAAGTCCAGGATCCATAATCAAGCTCAAATCCATAAACAAGTCCAGTCTAGTAGGTATAAATGGTCAGCACCAGGACCCTGTGAAGTTGACCACTCCTCAGTAGGGTTGAAAAAAAAAGAAAAAAGTGGCCGTAGATGACCAGATCAGCAGGCCATACTGAACTGGCAGCCCTCCCCTTCCGTTCCCTTCCAAAAGAGAATATCTCTTTTGAAAGGTACTAACGGCCTGCACCACGAGAAGGCGGGGTCGGACATTAGGTGCTAGACCTGGCCGGTTCTGTGCATCATCACTAGGGATTGGTACACAGCTCTCCTTCCAGTGCTATTTAAATGCAAAGTAAGGTCTAACGGAGCGATTCTAGCAGCCCCCTGCTATGAATCGCGATGTATTTGATTCTTTCTTATGGAAATATTGAAAATATTACTGCCTTATTATAGACAGTGAGTTTTCAGATTTTAAATTTCGAAACATATTAATTTCTAATCGTAGATCGTAGATCGTATAATCATATTCGATGTATCGGGTAATAATTTTACCCCTAACCATCTCCATCATAAAGATATGCCTATTTGGCATGAGTGAGAACAAAATATATAAGTAAACCATCCTTAGGTGGGCCCCTAAGGACAAACATAAGAAAGCTAAAAATAGCAGTAAAATTGTATAAGAAACCTAAAACGGATAGCGGTAGCTAAAACGGTTGTTCAAAATAATATGATCATAAAGAATCAGAGAAGAAATAATCTCATTGGGATTATTGCTTACAGCCTCAAAAAAACTTTTTGAGGTGCATTTTATATGTGTATATAAATATGGTCGATGCCCAGGTCTTTATAGAGTTGTCTGTTAGTGACAAACCAGGGGGCATCGACCGCAGTTCTCAAAATCTTGTTCTGTAAGACCTGAATCTTACGAATATTGGTGGGTGTAGTATTCGCCCATATGGGTGAAGCATAGAGAATCACCGGTCTGATAATCATTAATTTCTAATATGAGTGTATTTAATTAAAATTTATACCTTAAAATTCAACTGGTTACTATTTATTTTTATAAAATTAGTGATTAATTTTAAAATATTCATAACATTTTAATGTATTCATAATAGTCATTTTAGGTTATTTTAAACGCTGTAGTTTGTAACTAAATTTTAAAAAAATTAAATCACTTAAAACTCTACGCATATTTATTTTTCTCCTTTTTCTCGACGGCTATACGGACCCGTTGTATTCACGTGACACTCACCAGAGAACGGCCACCTAGATACACATTAACATTCACTAACAGAAGAAGTAATATTATATGTAAGCGTTTTAATTAAAGTTATATCTCTTAAAATTAGTCTGGCTGTAGCTTATAGTTAAATTTTACACAAATTTCAACATTTAAAAGTTTACGAATATTTAATTCCTTTTCTTTTTTCCCTCCTTTGTTCGACGGCTGTCCGGGCCTGCTGTATCTAGGAGGTCCTCACCAGAGAACACCTAAATTAAATCGGGCCTGAACAGCTCACTAACAAAGAAAACAAAACTTTATTTTATAAGTGATTTAATTAATTTTAAAACAAAAAACACCCCCTCAAGCAGCTGCTTGCCACAGAGGTCTGACATGAGCCTGTCAGTTTATATGCCACAGTAGAAGGTCTGAGAGGATGGCAGGACCTCAGCAGAAAAACGACACAAACAGTCATGCCTTACCCGGGGCTCGAACCCAGGTCCCTTAGATCAGTAGCCAAGCGCGCTAACCACTCGGCCAAGGGACGGCTATATTAACATTATCATAACGATAATACATAAAAATATTTTTTCTCAATAATGTATATTCAGAAATAGTATAAATATTAGTATTAAAATTCAGTAATAAAAACAGAAAAAATATATAAGAAATATCTAGAATGTTTAGGTCCATCTATACTGACGTCATAAGTTAGTGGTACGGCCTTCTGTTCTAGGAGGTGTTGCCTAGACAGCCGTTGAGCAAAAGGGGAAAGAAAGTAGGGAAATCGTATACGCATAAAAATTTAAGCTATTTAATTTGTTTAATTTTTTCTATTTATTTTTAATCTATTTATTTTTGAACTACATAAAATAATATATTCCTTATGACAATATTAAATATTTATGAAATATTTTAAATTGATAATCAGATATTTAAAAATTAAAAGCTATCAGTTGAATTTAAAAAAATTCTTAATATATTTTTATATATATATGTGTGTTTGCGTCTGCATACATATATATACAGTAGACCCCCGATATAACGCGCATGTCGGGCGGGAAACAACACCCGCGTTATAAGGTGAACCGCGTTATACCGAGCGGCGCGTTGGCGAACAATAAATTTCACACTGTAAGCTTTTCTTTTACTCATCATGCATACAATAATTAAACACTATTCAAAATACATGCAGGAACTCGATACATACACAATTACTCAATACGCAGTAACAATAAAATGCGATACTCACTAACGCCGCACGGACCTGTATAAACATGTTTGAACTTATCGCGAACATCGCCCGCGCTATAACCGAGTGCGCGGTATAGCGAGCAGCGCTATAACGAAGGTCCACTGTATTTATAAATCAGTTCTTTTGTTTCTGCACTGTCCAGGCCTTATTTGCCTGGTATTATAAATGCTACGATTATAATTCTGTGCTTAGAATAGAGTTCAAATGACTTAAAGAATTAAAGCAAATGTTAAATAAATAAAATTTCTGCAGGTAGCTAAAGCTTTTCAAAACAGGTTTCATTTCTTGTTTAATTTCCTTGGTATAATTTCATATGTGTATTTAGAAAATAATATTTGCAAAGATGTAAAAGCATTACAAAAGTTTAAATTCGTACAAGTGTAAACGCTCTCAAAAATTAAAGTGTTCGTAAATAGTGAAACGTGTAACAAATTTATAATGAATTCTTAACTATTCAGTCATCTAGTAACAGTGTTTTCTGCAACAGAAATATCTCCACCTAGTGGCCGATTGGTTAGCACGCTTGGCTACTGATCTAAGGGACCTGGGTTCGAGCCCCGGATTGAGGCTATGGATGTGTGTGTCGTTTTTCTGCTGAGGTCCTGCCATCCTCTCAGATCTCCTACTGTGGCATATAAACTGACAGGCTCCTGTCAGACCTCTGTGGCAAGCAGCTGCTTGAGGGGGTATTTATTTATTTATTTTTATTTATTAGTAATTTTTGGAACAGAGCGTGATGCCTACTAGAGTATGCAATAGGTAACTGGAGAATCTTTCACATTTCTAAGCAATCGACACTTTATTTTTCAAAAGTTAACCACCGGTAGTTTTATAATCGCTATTACATAAAGAATTATTTAAAATAGATATCAATTAGTTTTTCGCATTTCAGCAACAAAATTTTAAAACTTCCCAAAAAACAAAAATCAATTCCTATTTCAGAAAATAATAACCGGTAGTTTTAAAATCTATATTAAAGGGAATAACTAAAATTTTTAAAAATTTGTTTAATCTGAAGGAACTAGACAACTTTGAAATCTTTCTAGAAAGAATCAATGTTTTGTTCGGAATACAACAGATAACTTCAGAACTTTTCTGAAACGGAAAAAAAATTACCACTACAAAAATAGTTTAAAAAAATTAAAACATTTTTTCTCAAAAAGAAAAAAAACTAGGAATAAAAACAAAGATGGCAATAAAAGCAAACGAAGAACAGCCACAAATATTCAACATTCAAACTAAGAAAAAAAACAATGAAATCAAAATAGATGAGCTGGGGACGTATAGATACATAAATCACTTTTAAATGTTTCTCTTCCGATGAGAGATTAGATCCTCTTTGATTGAATTCGGATCATTTGCAATTCCGTTGTTTTATTTGTTTCGAGAAGCAAAGGAAGATACTGGACCTTCGCATCCTCATAAAGCTTCCTCCGCATCTGATACCTACTTTAGCATCTTGATGGACTGGCCACATTGCTTTGTCAAGTACGGCACACAACCCCCATCATTTGCATACGAGTCACCGGGCGCAATCTCGGGCGTTTTACCAATTTTATGTCGTCAATAAAACGCGCCTTTCCGTTTCTTCGTGATCCTTCCGTTCATCAAGAGCGCTTATGAGAGTTGCGTTCACTCCCTCCTATCAGGCGAGCCGCAAGACGCCCAACCATCAAGGTCATTTGCTGGTTTTACAACAATCAAGATGAGAATAGGAGGAGGGTTGGTAAATAGGGAGGAAGAGCTGAGGGATGGAGAATGTTGGAAGAGGATAACGGGGTAGATGAAATAGAGAGAAGGAAGAAAAAAAGATGGAAGAACTTCACTCAAAAGCTGAGCCTCGAGAAAAGGATTTACCGGAACGCATAAAACCGAAACCCACGTTCATTACCGACGCGCGTAAAAACTGTCTCCGACAAAATGCAAATGAAGTTTGGGCGTTTAACCGAGTTAGGAGTCGGCAATAACGGAGGTTATCTTAGTCAATCTGTCTTATCTGCTGAAAAGCGACAGCTAGCCGGGCTGAGCGCATGGAGACCGAAAGAGAAAATGGTTTGATTGAAAAGTGGGTGGGAAAAAAAGGAAGGCAAAGAGAAAGATCGAGGCAGAAAATTGGAGAATATATTCTAGATATCCAGAACAAATAAAGAGTGACGAAATGACGCTAGAGGAAAAGAGAAAGGAAGGGAAGCCAGCTAAAGGGAATGCATAGGAGATTGGCGAGTTAGTTTGTACGTGTGGAGCGATGATAACACCGGAATAATAATGAGCATTGAAATAGGAGATCAGATGATCAGTCGGGCAATGCCGCCAATCCCACTAACCCTTTAACCCATTAATCTAGAAGACGTGTCATTTACGACTTGCGCAAATGAAGAGCGTAAGTACGAAACCCCTCAACACTTCCCCTCTCGTCACGTGACAGACTCCCCCTTCCCTCCCAAAAATGTCCCCACTACTCCGGACACACGCTCCCAAGTAAAAATTGCCTTTCTCTAATTAACGCCCATTTTCATGATAAAGCGTCCAAATGGATTCAGGATTTCCAAGCTCCCCAGTCGATTAATTACAAACTCAGGGCTCCTAGCACCACCATCCATCGCACTCCCCTTTTCCCCCTTTCCTCTATCTCGACTACTCCTTTCCGCACACCCTTCACCTCCACATGGGTTCCTGACAAATTGTCATGACAGCGAATGAAGGGGGGAGATAAAAACATCATCCCCCATATATGCTTTACTCACCGTAGTAATGTTCACGTGCTCACCCGTAACGCGTCGCCACTGCTCTTGACCTGCTATAAATCAGTGGAAAATTGTTCCCTGCTATGCTGAGGTTATTGAGTAGTTTTTATTCTCGTCTCTCCTCATCTTCTCCCCAGCCCCCACTCCTACTCTTTTTCATCTAACTCTTCTTTCCTCTCGCTTCTTCTTTTTGTTGGTTGGGTTATTTGGGTTACTAGGTAACCAAACTAGTAACCCAAACAACCCAACCAACAAAAAGACCTCTTCCTCTTCCCTTCTTCTTCTACCTCCACTCCTCGTCTCTTTTTCTGCTTCATCCCCTTCTTCTCCCTCCTCCTCTCTTCTCCTCCTCCTCTTCTTTTTTCCTCTTCCTCTTCCCTCCTTCCTCTTCTTTTTCCTCCTCCTCCTCCTCCTCCTCCTTCTTCTTCTTCGTCACCATCTACTGATTTGTATTTCTCCTTAGAAAAACTGGGAAACAAAATTGAATTGCAGTAACAAAAAGCATCTTTGGAAAGTTCATCAATTTCTCCCTATGAAGAGCTTGCTTATTTTTTCAATATGCTTATGTGCATATCGTACAGAAACCTAGTAGGACTGGACGTAGACAACTCTCACAAAAAATAATAGGAAAATATACTAATTGAAGATGAATTTTCAATTTTTAAAATTTGATAAATCTTTATTCAAATTAATATTTTTAAGGGAAAGAGGCACTCCTCTACACAAAAAGATAGAGATAATTTAGATGCTCTATGAGTCCGAAATTTAATTAAAGTTCCAATATATTTAAATATTAATTGCTCTGTTAGTACACTGTCCAATACCGGTATGATATAGGCGGTTCCGGGTAGAGACACCTATATTGTACCGGGCCTGGACAGTGCATTAACAGAACAGTTAATTTTTAAATTATAAGTGTTTTAATTAAAGTTCTTTATCTTAAAATTCAACTGATAAACTCTTTCTGTTTAAAAATTTGGCAAGTTTAAAAATGTTGAATAAACAAATAGCCAAATATCTAAAATGTTTATATAATAGATAACATTTTAGTTCATGTTAATATCACTTTAAAAGTATTTTAAATAAAAATATTACCAATAGTGAAAATTTCAATGTAATCTATTATTAGATTAATGTTCTTTTACCTCTTTATTTTAATCATTTTTAGTTACCAGCAAAAAGATTGTATATATTATTTTAAATATTTTCGTTTTAGTCTATTAGTAATTAGTGAAAAGTGTTGGAATTTTCTTTGTGGGGAAACTAATGCTAGCTGTGAATAAGTTAGAAACATCAGCTTCAGCCGTCTGTCGTGTGGGACGGTAAATCGTGTTACCGTGTGCTAGATAACACTCTGCGAACGTTAAAGTATGCTGCTGATTGTCTTGACAGGAGGAGTCCACTAACAGATGTTCATCAGGTCCTTTTTCCTATTTAATTCTGAATCCCTTGTGTAGCAATAGTTATTAGTCCAATCTGTGCAAGAAAAGTGCCACTCAGGGGTTGGGTTGTTTTATCTCTGAGCGGCACTTTTCTGCACACAATGGGCTAAATGGCCAGGTCCCAAACATCACAAACAACGAGGCCCAGAAAAGGTTTGAGAAGGGGACACACTGGGCAGCTGTTGGGAGATAGATCGTAGCTTCCCATCAAGGCCATCCAGCGTATTCTTTAACGTTCACAGGGTATGGCGCTCCCACACAGGGAGCCGCTGCTTAAAGTCCCATTCGGCGGATGGTGGCCTTTACTAACCCATCAGTGTCCCCTATTGACCGATGGCAAGGTGGGGATTTTTCAGAGAGAAATCTGAGCACTGGCCCAGGTGGGACCTCGAATCTGGGAACTGCAGATTACGACTCTGGTCCACTATCGACTGAGCCACCCACCCTCCACCCCACTTCTCAGAAATAAAACAAACTAAAAGGTAAGGACATTTGGAGGTTGAATCTGGCGCTGCTTGAGATCAAGGTGATCGCTCTCTTTATTCCCTACGAAAAAAAAAAGCTGCTCCAAAGTAAAACAACTCAATTTTTATCTCTTACTTCAAATTCATTTTGTTGGATTTACTCCCTTTCCAGCAGCTGGAAGATAATATAGAATTCTTTTTATCTTTCAGAAAACACACCACTATTTAATTTAGAATAAAGGAAACACCGTGACAGGTTTCATCTCACATCACCAAATTGTCTTTAATTCCGAAAACTTCCTTACAAGCCAGAAGAGGAACAGCTTCTTCAATTCTCACAATCCCTCACTATAATCCCTCCAACATCCTTCAAGCATCCCACTCTTTCTCTTTGCCATCATTAGACATAGAAAAGTGATAAGACGACCCGATATCGATGATCCCATTCTCTACATCCTCCGACAAGGGGATTTAAAACGACAAAACGAAGAAAAATAGCTTTCCTCCCACCGCAGCGTCTAGTATCCACTGCTCATAAACTTCTCCCGACTATGCCTCGCGCTGCAGGTGGTTCTGTCATTGACATATTCGGCTTGCACTGGGTGCCATGTTCGGGATTAATGGCTTGGAAAATCAGAGTTCGTTGATAATAAACCCTCCACAAAATATCGTTGACGAATAGCCACCGCATACGTCTGTTTGGCTGGCTTTGTATGTGTGCTGGATTCTGACCCATTATGATGCGCAGACACCAGCGACACGTGCATCTTCCTGGACTCACTCACATCTTCTCATCCTCATCCGCTACGCTTCCACGTCATTTATTACTGATGCTTATAATTTATAGGTTTCTCGATGTGCGTTGTGTACGTGCAAGTGTTGAGTGTCTAGATAGATGGCTTTTAACGACCTTAAGGGTCTCTTTGTGCTGTAGGTTTCGAACGACGCACTGTGCCCTTCCGCGGGCTGGCCGTGAGGACGCAACAGCCGTAGAACAGCAATAAAGCCCGTTAATATCATCTCCATAACACAACGAAACCGGCCGTTACGTTGGCTCTATTGCATTATCCAAGTCATTTGCTTCTGTCGCCATACAGCCTGGGCCTTTCTTTCATGCAGGCCTGCCTAGCTGTAGCGATACTCGGAAATGAACGAAACTTATGGGATTTTCGCACATAGCCGTATATAGATAGATAGACACTCACTCAAGGGCTCTACGTTCCTTCAAATTCCCTCTTATAATTAGATATTATATACATAGATCAGTTTTTTTTTACAGTAATCTCTTTTACAGCAAAGCATCTATTACTCTCAGCGTTATGTATGCCCCTAGTAGAAAATAAGAGGGTGTCACAGTTCAGTGTAATGGTAACTCAAGAGAGGAAACAAGGTTAATGCTTTGCTACATCATCAGAGATTAGTGGTGGGCCTAAAGAAGCATTTCAGAAAGTGCTGAGAATGATCATGATGGCTATGACGCTTATATTGTGGCCCCAGGGGTGAGTTTGTGGTTAAAGTTTGGGTTGTTTTATATCCGAGCGGTACTCTTTTTTTGCCCTCAATGGTTTGAATGCCCAGGTCACAGAGACTTCAAAGACTGAGTTAGTTAGAAGCAGGACCAGATCAAGGGAGAATATTTTTTTAGATCCGAGTTTGTTAAACATACTTACACGTATATATAACATATGTTTTTTGACAAATTTTTGTTAAAAACCACTAAACAAAGAGAAAAATGTATACCGGAACGACATTCCAGTTAATTCTGTCTTGATATGTTACCCACGTGCCCCACCCTTACTTAATTTTTTTTTTTTGTGGATCTCAACCTGGTTAGGAACTCCATCATTGGACAACTGTTATGAGACACTCCGAAGCCTCCGTTAGGCCATCTTTCAGTGTGTTTTTTGACATGTACAGTGTATAGCTCTTCTACACGGTTTAACGTCTCATCCGACGGACGGTAGACTTTCCAAGCCCATCGATGTCACCTTTCTCCTAGACGGCAGGGTAGAGGTTAACAGGAATAAATCTCAACGCTGGCACAGTTCGGACTCAAACCTGGAAGCTGCAGTTTATGGGCCTGTAGCACTATCGGCAGACCCACCGCTTCAGACTCATCCGCATCTTATTACTGTCATTCTATATTCTAACTAGGGAGGCATAGTGAAGTGTCCAGCGAAATTCGCTCAAGAGGAAGAGAGAAGCCGTGTTTTCCCTTTGGAGATGAGTCCGGGTTCAAATTTTCAAGCCCAAGCTCGAAATTATTGAATCCGTGCACGAATCATTTCGATAATTAAAAAAAATACCCCCTCATGCAGCTGCTTGCCACAGAGGTCTGACAGGAGCCTGTCAATTTATATGCCAGAGTCTGTGAGGATGGCAGGACATCAGCAGAAAAACGACACACACATCCATGCCTTACCCGGGGCTCGAACCCAAGTCCTTAGACCTGGACGGCTCTCAATGCCGTTCATCTAGCTCAGGGGTTCTCAACGTGGAGTACGAGGTAAAATTTTTTGGAGTACGCCGTGAGAGCTCAAAAGTCGCTAGATCTCGTAACAAAGTCGATAAGTTGGTATTATTATACTCTAACTATAGTTTTATCTATCTATATAAGGGATACGCCAGTTACATACACATTTCCAGATGGTACGTGAAGCATAGAAGGTTGAGAACCACTGATCTAGATTATAATAATAAAAGATGTCTGTGTCTGTCTGTATGTCTGTCTGTCCTTGTCTGTCCGTGAAAACCATAGATTCGTGGTAGATGCCTCCAAATTTAACAGACTGTTTCTGGTTGTCATCCGAGCTGCAGTGCCGAATTCCAATACGAAATTCTGAAAGGACTCGTTACAAAGAAAAACGTTTGCAATGATATTTCTACTGAAAACGGTAATCTCTGTCAAATCCATTGTTGCCATTTTCTGGGTTAGAACGCTTCGCTACTGGTCAAAGGGACCCGGGTTCGATCTCCGGTATGATTGTTTGTGTTGTTTCTCTGCTGAGGTCTCCCCTTCTTCACAGATCTTCCATATAGCGTATTAAACTGGCAGATTCCTCTCAGACCTATGTAGCAAACAGCTGCTTGAATGGGTATTTATTTATTTTTAACTGTGAACATAAGATTCATAATAATAATAATAATTACCCCCTCAAGCAGCTGCTTGCCACAGAGGTCTGGCAGGACCTCAGCAGAAAACAACACGAACATCCATGCCTTACCCGGGGCTCGAACCCAGGTCCCTTAGATCAGAAGCCAAGCGTGCTAACCACTCGGCCATACAATATTTAAATCTGCTCTTGTTGCCAGATTACCCACATTCCCAAAGGCATAATATTAATGTGCCCCATTGCAAGTAGAAACCTAATTTTTAAACCCAGTGAGGTTTTTTTTTTCCAACCTTCCCTGAACCCTTAGGGGTCCTTGTGATCTGGTCATTTAGCCTATTTGGTGCATAATAAAAGCCCTAAATATACTTTTTCTTAAATTCTCCCTTAGTATTCCTAGATAATAAAAAAAGAAAAAAATCTCCCGAACATTAATTTCATTGCGGATCATGAATTGGTCAATTAATTTCGATTGGCGGTGTCCAAGCCGAAATTTGCTCTCCCAACAACCCCACTTCGATAAACAGCAAGCGATAAAACCACCGCTTTTCTGGTTCATAGTTGTCATGCTAACAGTAGCACAATCAACACCCCAATCCCCCTTCTATTCCCCCTCCCCCAGCCTTTAGAAGAACCAATTAGAATAACTATTTTCTCCCCCCCACCCCCACCCGACACACATCACAATCGCCTAAAGGAATAGTTCCCCCGGCCTAGAAACTCCATATTGTTGCCGATAGCTCCTCCATAGAGTACACGTGTGTATTATCCAACATTAATCTATCTACTTATCATCCAAAATTGACACCACAATCTGCCGCCCCGAGCTGTGGGATTAGTTCGAGCCAGCCTGTTGTGCCCGGGGCTCGTATGACTTCCGATCAACCACAACGGAAACAACTTCTATTTCTGAATACACCCTCGCGCCGTAATGTGGACTCCAGTTCCGAACAATACGACCCCAGTTCTACTACCCGCCTTTTCTGCACCGCCCCCGTTAGGGTCAGGTGAGGAGGAGTCATCCATCGCTGAGCTCACTCGCTCACCCACCCATCGAAGCAACCCTCCCCATCTGCTAGACCCAGGGGGTGGATGAGGGGGATGTTGTTCTTCTCCCCTCCCTACTTCTGACGTCTCTGTTGGTGTGCTTTCGTGACGAGCCGTCCTTCCCCGTGCCAGATACTATGATTAAAGGCAACGGAGCGAGTCCGAACGGTGGTCGGTGGGATGAGTCGGACAGGTGGTCCCCTGATGGCGAGGAAGAAGAGGAGGAGGATGGAGTGTCAGATTCCGGTCACCCCTTTGTATCTCTTTCTGCGCCGTTGCAAAGAAGGAATACATTGCTGAATATTGCCTGTTGACAAGGGAATCCATCTTATCAATGAGAGAGAGCAGACTCTCTCTGATGATGAGGATGATAAATCAACGGAAGAAGGATGCTGTCACCAATTGATGCCCAGAAGAGCATCAAGATCGGAAGAGTTGCTTGGAGTTCTTTGCGATATCGCCGTTGCTAGGCAACCATTTATCAAATGAAACTTGGTTTTACTTACATTCTTATATACTCATTACAAAGAAATATTTAGGGCTTAATTTTTTAAGTTCTAATTTCTGCTGTGGTCCTGCCATCCTCTCAGACCTCTGCAAATAAATCCCCCCTCAAGTAGCTGCTTGAGGGGGGATTTATTTTTTATTATTTATCAAAAGTTTACCATTTTATTACTTTTACTTGAATACTGAAATATTTCGTACTCGTGAAGTCAGCAGAAGTAGTTTAGTTATAATCTCGTATTTATTCAAAACTAATAAACATTGCAGCTAACATTTTCTTTTTTCAGGGGGACGGGGTTTGGCTCAGTCAGTAGCGCTCCAGGCTCGAAATCTTTAGTTTACATGTTCGAGTCCCACCTGGGTGAGGTGGGAGTGCTCAGTCGGAGCGCGTCAGGCTCGTAATCTGCAGTTCCCAGGTTCGAGTCCCAGCTGGATCAGCGTTGAGATTTATCTCGACAAAACTCCCCGCCCTGCCCATGGTCAGTAAGGGACACCGATGGGCTTTGAAAGGACGCCGTTCGTCTGATGGGACGTTAAGCCGTTGGCCCGTGTGCGGGAGAGCCATACCCTGTGCACATTAAAGAACACGCTGGATGGCCTTGACGGGAGGATACCATCTGCCTCCCAACAGCTGTTCCAGTGGCTCCCCTCCCCCAACCTTCTCTGAGCCTTCGGGGTCCATGTGACCTGGAATTTAGCCCATGGTGTGCAAAAAAAGTGCCGCTCAGAGGTAAAACAACTCAACCCAACCCACCTGGGCCAGCGTTGAGATCTCCGCCCTGATCTCGGGAAGAAAGAGAACGCTGATGGGTTTGAAAAGGCCGCCGTTCATCAGATGAAACGTTAAGCATGGTCTCATAGACGGTAGAGCCATACCTTGTATACGTTAAAGAACATGCTGGATGGTCTTGAGGCCACCGTCATCGAGAGGCTATCATTATCCTAGCAGCTGTCGAGTGGGTCCCCTTCCTCCAACCTTCTTTGAGCTCTGGGGGTCTTGTGACCTGGCTATTTTGCTCATTGTGTGCAGAAAAGTGCTGCTCAGAGGTAAAATAACCCAACTTGTCAAGTCCGTCTTTTGATATAAGAGGCTGTAGGACCTTGCGTAAATAGCAAATGCTCCCATTTGAACATAAAGCTCAGTAACTCTTAAGTCCTATCACCCCAATTAGGAAAGCGATACTGATGAGCTAGTCCCTATCATCGAATACGATGTTAAGCTATTGCTCGTTTGCAGGAAAGCCATACCATGTGCACTTAAAAAAACACGCTAAATGACCTTGACGGGTTGAGTTGTTTTATATCTGTGCAACACCTTTTTGCACGCAATGGTCTGAATAGCCAAATCACAAGGACCTCGGGGCTCAGAAAAGATTTGGGGGAGAGGGCTGGGAATTTTACTGGACAGCTGTTAGAAGACAGATGGAAGCCAAGGCCATCCAGAATGATCTATAACGTTCACAGGGTATGGTTCTCCCTCACACGGGGCCACGAGTTAACGTCTCTTTCGCAGGACGACCCATAGGTGACTACTGACTGAGGGCAGGGCTGGGAGTTGTGCAACGCTGGCCCAGGCATGACTCGAACCTGAGAATTGCAGATTACCCCACCCGACCTTAACGGCAAACTCCCATCTGTCTAGTGGATGTCCTCTACCCAACCCTTATCCCTTGGGGTGATCCCTGGGGTCCTTTGACTTGGCCACTTAGTCCATTAAAAGACACATGCACAAAACAGTCACTTAATGGTAAAACACCGATCCAATTGCGAAAAAAACATTCATAGAATTGTTTATTCATAAATTATTTACCCCAGATTAATAAGAGCATCATTCATAGAATTGCTACTCTCATTAATCTCGGGCGGTGGGGAGATAGCGCGTCAGTCGGTAGCGCGCTCGGCTCGTAATCTGCAGTTCCCAGGTTCGAGTTCCAGCTAGGCGAACGTTGAAATTTATCTCCGCAAAATTCCCACCCTACCCATGGTCAGTAGGAGACACCGATGGGCTTGGAAAGGCCGCCATCAGTCGGATGGGATGTGCAGGAGAGCCATACCCTGTGCACGTTAAAGAATCCGCTGGATGGCTTTGACGGGAGGCTACCATCTGTCTCCCAACAGCTGTTCCAGTGGGTCCCCTCCCTCAGCCTTCGGGGTCCTTGTGACTTGCTCATTGCGTGCAAAAAAAGTGCCGTTCAAAGGTAAAACAACCCAACTCATTAGCCTATAAAATAGCGTATTCGGTAGCTAAAGCCACCTAAACTCATTTCCAGTCAAAATCCATTTCGTTTTTATCTTTCAAAATGCAGTGATGTTTTGCGCTATTTCACTCGATGTTAACGACACATGTGGTCACTTAATACCTGTTGTTAGCGGTGCACATTCACCAAGAGAGCAGATTACAATTGAAAAAAGCTTTTTAGCACTTGCCAGACACGTGCAACTAAAACAGATGGCGCGTACCCCCCCCCCCCCCCCCCCCCCCCCCCCACTGCTGGCTGAATGCTGCTACAGAGAAATGATTTCTGTTCCCACTGCTGGCTGAATGCTGCTACAGAGAAATGATTTCTGTTCCCTTGAGTACAAACTTTTTTCCATCTCCAAATAAACAAATCGCAAGTCATAGCGTGAGAAATAAAAAAGACGATTTTGCTGTTAAATATGTGTTTATTAATTAAATATGTATATTTAATTAAATATGTATATTTAATTAATAAAACAGGAAATTCCAGAATCTTCAACACGAAATTCTCATCGTCATTGGGTTTTATTTATCAGCGGCACTTTTTCGCACATAATGTGCTAAATGGCCAGGTCACAAGGACACCAAAGATCGGGGAAGCAGGCTGTTAGGAGACAGAGGAAAACTTCCCGTCAAAGCCATGCAGTATGCAGGGGCAAACACAGGATTTAGTACCGCTGGGAGGGGGGGACGGTGGCAAGAATTTAAATTTAGTTTTGGAGGAATCAGAGATTTTTTTGGTGGGGTGGGGCAAAGCCACTCAGGTCTGGACAGCTTGATAAAAGGAGGAAAAAAAGGAGAGATATTAGTTATGCATAAAAATTCAAGCTATGCAATTTGTTTAAAATTTAAATTAAATCTATTTATTTTTAAAATTAATTAAAATAAAATTATTTATTCATAAGGATTTTATTAAAAAATTGCGAATATTTTAAAATTAATTACCATATTTTTACAAACAAGTGACTACCAGTTGAATTTTTAGTATTTTAAATATAATAAAAACTGATTTTTTTTCTAAATTTGGACTTATGTTAATGTAGTATCCAGGCTTGTTCTGTCGAGGTGGCCTTAGGTGAGGGGGGGGGGTTTAATTTAAAGTTCTAAATTCAGTTTTGAAGGGATCCGATAATTCAGTTTCGAGGATGGTTCGAGAATTCAGCTTCGTGGGTGGGTATCTGAGAATAAGACGTGAGTAGAATTTCCCAACTTCTAAAATATTTCACCGAACAAAAAAGATTAAAACAATATTTTATATGGAATAAGATTTTATAGCTTTTATTTTTAATCTATTTTTAGTGTCGGGGGGGTAAAATATGGAGCTAAAATAAAATTACGGGGTTACTTCTTAAGAGAAAGTTTTGGGTTTCAAAGCAGGTAGACAAACTTGAGACTTCATATAAAACGACCGAATTTTCGCCTCCCTCTCCCCTCTGGCAGCCCCCGTCAAGGCCCTGCCAAGCGTGCACAGCGTGTGGACGGCTAACATGATATACAAAGTCTGGACAGCCGTTGAGAAAATGAGAGAAGTAAGGATTGGAATTAAATACGAAGCAAAATATTGAGTTATTTAATTTGTCTAAAATTTAACTGCTATTTATTGTTAAACCACATAAAATAATTTAGTCATTACACCTATATTGAAACAGTTATGAATATTTTGGAATTGGTTACATTTTTAAAAAATAAAACTACCAGTAGAATTTTAAGAATCAGATGTAGAATTTAAATGTCTGTGGGTTTTATACATATAACTGCTCTTCGGGGCTCACTTTTTTGGTGATTATTTTCGTCTTTTGACTCATACCATTTATTGGACAGTTCCAGATGGAGAAGGTTATGGGTTCTTAGATCCTGGTACTTTGAAAAATCCTAATTATGCTACATATTTATATTTGCATTAATATTCCATTTTTCAAACTTTTTCGAGTACAGAGTGGCACGGATTAACATCTTATCAGACGGACGATGCCTTTTTTGTTTTTCAAAACCCATCAGTGTCCCCTTTCTCACGGAGAACAGAACGGAGATAAACCTCAGCGCAGGCACAGTTGGGAGTCCAGACTACGAGCTTGATGCGCTATTAACTGAGCTATCCCCACAGGCATATTTAGAAAATGTAATTTAAAATTTTTTATTTATGATATTAATAATTTTATAAAATTATAATTATATTTAACTACCAACTGAAAGTTCATAATTTATTATAAAATTAAATCAGCTATCAATAGTAGAAAAAATTAGTTTACTGGAACTTCTTTAAATATTTACCTTACTTTTTAAATACTTCTTAAAATAGTAAAACTTCTTAAAATAGTTAAAATAGTTCATAAAGCATTCTGTAATAAAAATGATGAATTAAAGCAATTATTTCCTGGATGGACCCTAAACATTAAATGAAAGCTATTCTTTATTAAGATCCAAAAATCTATTTTTCATTAAATACCCCCTCAAGCAGCTGCTTGCCACAGAGGTCTGACAGGAGACTGTCAGTTTATATGCCATAGTAGAAGGTCTGAGAGGATGGCAGGACCTCAGCAGAAAAACGACAAAACAGCCATGCCTTAACCCGGGGCTCGAACCCAGGTCCCTTAGATCAGTAGCCAAGCGCGCTAACCACTCGGCCTAACAGTTACATAACAAGTCCTTATCCTGATCCTGAAAACACATGCGGCGTCTTCATTTAACTTAAAATGTTCCGAAAAATTGCTCCTTAAAAATTGAACAACTCCTGCTTTATGAAGTGAAGGCAATGGTGACGGTTCCATCTGCAAATAACACTTCAAATTAATATTCCTACTTCCATCAATTATAAAATTGATGGACGTAGAAATATCAATTTGTATATAACATTTTTGTGTTTACAAAATAAAATACTACTAGTTCAAGTAAATTTTTTATATTATATTTTGATATGAAAATAAATATATTTTACACTAGTGAATATAAAATGAGAATAGAAGAAAAAACGCTTTATCATGCGTAAGGATGCTATTTTAAATAATAGGCAATCATAGATGAAAATTTGGTATTAGCTGGGTGAGATTCGAACACAAACACTGACATGTCCTTGAAGGTTGTAGGTTCGGATCCCATCCGGCTAATAACAATTTTTCATCTATATTTATTCAATGTATATCACCAACAGGTGATATACATTGGTAACCTATGATTACCTATTATTCAACATACTGAATATTTCTTTAATTTTGGCTCAGTACTTTTTTTAATTAAATTATTTTATGTTTAATCCAATTATGTCCAATATAAGCAAACATTCGAAAAAAAATGCAAACATCCACATTAAAAAAAATCAGCATTATTACTATAGCCTCGAGTTCTGGATGCTTTTACAACGGCTCTTTATAACCTCATCGAACTGTGAACCAATGTCCACTCTCTCTGAATAATCGTTCCGTGCTAAAGTGTCAACTCGTGAAATTCAAATCGACACACTTTAACTCCCATCGTCGTCAATATCTCCTCCCTAAACTCGTCCATCTGTCTTCCGATCCTTCCTCTCAGGGATCATCGGATGCAGCAGTGATTGACAGAGCAGCGTGCGTGTGCATCGGACACGTGGCCAGTCGCCCGCGTCCGTCCGAGCGTGACCACGCAAACCCAGGTGTACTCCAAGCCACGCTACGGCGAACACCACCACACTCAGCGGTAGAGATGGAGGTCTAATAAACAGCGTCATGCAT
Organism: Ryuthela nishihirai; assembly: GCA_038380435.1. Taxonomy (NCBI): domain Eukaryota; kingdom Metazoa; phylum Arthropoda; class Arachnida; order Araneae; family Heptathelidae; genus Ryuthela; species Ryuthela nishihirai. Next base: position 36,731,544 of record JAWZYU010000029.1, read on the forward strand.
GGCTCCACTCTCTCGGCAATTAGTAATACTGCAGGAGGAATTGGGAGAGAACATGTTCTACTGGGCTAATACTTCCTGGAAAGACAAACATTATGCGTTGTCCAAGCTTTCAATAAGCCCACAATCCAACTAATACTTAGCTTCAAGTACGTTGTGCGGTTGTTGATACTCGTCGTGTCTTTGTACAGTTTGCGTATCGTCTCTGATCCTTTGCATTTAGGGTATGGGGGACTCGGAGTATAACTGCTCGCCCGTGTGGATTATCTGATGAAGAGAACTATGCAATTACGCTTCCTGACCGTCTAATGAGATGGTTAGGACTCTGATTCGAATAAAATTGGAAAGATAATGGAATCCTTGGCTGTGAGAGTTGAGGATTCAAATAATTGGTTATCTGAAGACAATATTGCTTTCGAATGGATGTCCTTTTAGAGAAAACTAAAGCTTTTAAGCTCGGATTGATTCGGACTGTTGATTTGAGAGGATCGCAGTTATGACGTCATCTTTTGGTGAATCGAGAAGGTTCCGGCAGTTTCATACTCTTGTTACTGGATGTTTTGGATTAACAAGTTTCATAATTAAAATTCAGATTTCGCTCCCCACCCCCCTCTGCGCTAAATGACCAGGTCATGAGGACCCCCCAAAGGCTCAGAGAAGATTGGTTGAATAGTTTTGACTGAATAGCTGTTAGGAGAAGGAAACCACCCATCAAGGCCATCCAGTTTGTTCTCTAATGGGCAAGAGAATGGTTCTTTTGCACACGAAACCACAGCTTAACCTTCCATCTGACGGACTGCGGTCTTTACAAGTACATCGGCGTCCAAGTAAAGGGATCTGGGTTCGAATCCTGGATAAGGTGTGGCTATTTCATATCTAAAGAATGTAATCTTTCTGCAGAGGTCTTGCCTTTCTAACAAAACTTTTCTCTGGCTATTGTTTTACCTCTAAATGGCTTTTTTTGCAGACTATGTTCAGTCCAATCAACTCTTGTAGAAGGGGGAGGGGAGTTGTCAACTTCGCCATTTCCTTATCCCTATCTACCTTTGTATAGGTATATATGTATTTTTATATTTCGATGTGTGTTCGTGCAATGTCAATGTAAATGAGTTCCCCACAATTCCTTGATTAGACACCCAGACGCCCAGCGTGGAGGTGCAGATAATTGGCTTCCGATCAACTACAAGCTTCAATGCCGCTAAAGATCAAGGTGGAGGAGGGTAAGCATGATGAATGTCTGATCTGTTTGAGGCAATCAGAGAGGATTAAACCGCAGGTCGATGCAATGTGTAATGGGTTGGGTTGAAAATTTTACCTCTGAGCGGCACTTTTTTTGCACACCATGGGCTAAATGGCCAGGTCACATGGACCCCGAAGGCTCAGAGAAGGTTGGGGGAGGGGACCCACTGGAACAGCTGTTGGGATACAGATGGTAGCCTCCCGTCAAGACCATCCAGCGTGTTCTTTAACGTGCACAGGGTATGGCTCTCCCGCACACGGGGCCACGGCTTAACGTCCCATCCGACGGATGGCGGCCTTTCCAAGCCCATCGGTGTCCCCTACTGACCGTGGGCAGGGCGGGGAATTTTGCGGAGATAAATCTCAACGCTGACCCAGCTGGGACTCGAACCTGGGAACTACAGATTACGAGCCTGGCGCACTACCGACTGAGCCACCCCCGCCCCTGCAATGTGTAAGCTAATGTGTTTGAGCTCAGGGGTCTTGTGAGATGCTGGGAGAGAAGAGTAAAAAGGAGACAAGGAGAAGGATGAGAGCTCCTAAACAGTGAAATCGTTCTGAAGTCGTCTGTATTCGAATGCGGCGAATAGTGTTATTAATCGTCTAGATTACCAGACAGCTTTGTATTCATAATTGTATTGTTATTCAATTAATTTTTTAAGTTTTTATTCCGCTCTGCTAGAGTTACTGATAGCTCCAAGTATGAAATAATACAACAGTCTATAAAACAGGATAAGAACCAATAGGAAATTTACAACTGTAATGAGTAGGCAACGTTAAAACCAACCTACGGTCATAGACATTTTTACAACTATTGCAGTCAGACAGAATATATTCAGCCTCACCTGTCCATGAAGTCATTACAGTAAGTCTCCAGTGAATGCCATCAAGCGTGTCATTTAAAAATCTGTACAGGGTGTGGATCTCCTGCACACGGAACCATGGGTTAACGTCTCATCCGACGGACGACGGCCTTTCCAAGTTCAACGGTACGGTGTCCCCTTTCTCACCGAAGACAGGATGAGGGCTAGCGGAGATAAATCTCAAGGTTGGCCAAGGGGGAAATCGAACCTGGGGAGTGCAGATGAAAGATGACAGTGCTATTGAGCCAACCTCGGCCCCCAACTTCAGTATTCTTACAAGGTAAAAATAGTAATAAACCTTTTATTTGAAAGCAAATTTGCGTATCGTAAGTATTAGAATTTACAACGCACAAACTTTTATAATATTAATACACATTCTCATGATTATTATCGTTTTTATCCTATAAATTTAATTTGGCCATAAGACTCTTTCGTCGCCTTCGAAATATTTTGGATTATTATCTTGTTTTTATCCTATAAATTTAATTCAGCCATGACTCTTTCGTCGTCTTTGAAATGTTTTTGTGGAACCCTTAATAAAATCCTCATATAAGAAGCTAAAAAAACTAGATCACAGACAAAAAGAAAAGGATAACGATAAATAAATGTTAAACGAAGATATGTGATCAACATATTATATTTTTGCACATAGTATTTAGAAACAGAAATTCCATCCTTGTGTAAATGGAAAAATTACAAAAAAAAAAAATTTAATGTTCTAATGGAATTTGCTTGCGGAACCTTTATTTTCATTTCATGGAATCCCTTGGTTCTGCTGAACACGTTGGGAAAATACTGCTGTAGGGATTTAACAGAAAATATATACTGCAAATCACATTCAACTTTTTGCGTCGTATTTAAAACCTAACATATTCGCAATTCTCATTAATATGCTCTCTTTATTTTTTACAGCAACCAACGTCCAGCCGAAGGACCAACAACTGCAATGGGATTGTGTTCAACATCGCCGTCCTTGGGATCCAGGTATCCCTTAAAGTGAAGAAGCTGCGAGCCAGACAATGATCAGCAGGAGAGCACGGTACACTGCTCACAAAGCTAGGAGTAAGATTTGCATCAAAGCAACAACGACAACATTGTGTAGTGGTGATTTTCTTCCCATTTGTAGTAAAGAAATGGAATAAACTACTGATATGATCGTTCAGATGATCTTCAGCATCTCAAAGGATAGATTTCAAAAATAACTGGACTAACTAGTGGAGAAGTCAATGCTAAATATTTCTCCGGAAATCAGGGTACGAATGCAGTGACTGCTTTAACAGATTTTGAGATGAAGTTGAATAGGAAAATAATTTGCATATTAAGATACTGGTAATTTTAAAAATTTGAACATCAATAGATATGTTGATATTAGCAGCATAATATTATTTAATATATTGTAAGTAAATATTATCATTTAAACTGAGAAGTTTTGAAACATAACTACCAGTATTTTAGTAGTTAATAATAATTGGCTCTTTCCCGGTTTAGCGTCATCTGAGAAACTGGTTAAACTATATTATGCGAATGTATAGGATGCGTATGTAATTATGTATTGATCTATACTGAATATACATATTATGTGGTACTTACGCGATTTCAATCATGGAGAAATAATAGGAGAAAACGTATGCAAGTGCACAGCATCATTCCTAATTTCAATAATCTCTTTAAATATTACTCCCATAATGCATTTTTATTATTTATTTCACAAAGTGTTGATATGTGAAATCAAAAGCAGCACTATCATATTTTTTTAAATATGTCTTTCGTATTCCACACTAAAAGCCAAAGAAGAATATCTGTAGCAGATTTCGCTAGGAAAAACAAATTTGTATGTAAACAATTATTTGTTGTAAAAAATAAAATAATAAATACCCCTCCCCCCTCAAGCAGCTGCTTGCCACAGAGATCTGACAGGAGCCTGTCAATTTAGACAGGATGAAGAAAAGATGTTAAACAGTATTCAACGGCAGAATGCTACAGGCTCTGTATGCAATTTCAAAAATTAAAATACAGCTAACCCCTTTACTTTCGCAATTTTCAGGTTAACGTGATTTCACATAAACGTTGATGTAAACAAACACCCATAAGCAAGGGTCACCCTCACAACTTTGCCTCGTTGCTTTTGTTTTAATAAAAACTAAAAATATTTAATATATTTTAAACATTTAAAGTAAACAGCTCAAGTATTCAGTTACTTTAGCTGGGTATATTTCACTATAATTTTGTATTGATACATATCTAGGTTGAATAAAAATGTAATTAAATTATTAAAATAAAATTAAAAATTAATGATTAAAATAAAATTTAAATTAATTATTAAAATGCAATTATTATTAAATTTAAATTAAAAATATTAAATTGAAATTTTATTAACAAAATAAAATTATTATTAAATTAAAATTTAATTATTAAAATTATATAATAATAATATTTAAATATAATGCGCTGTACAGTAACCGAAGTTCCCGATATCAGCTGTTATAAAATTTATACGCTGAAATTGTACGCAGAATTTCAAACGTAACTAAATTTTATGTCCTTTTTTATCTTTAGAATGGAATTCAATCGTTTTGCTTTTGCACAATTTTCTTCTTCGATTTCTCTTTTCTGCTAGTTAGTCCTTGTTTAGATTTTTTCCATCTTGCTGTTTAGTATTGATTTGATTGATAAACTTCTTTTCGAAACAGAACTAATATCCAGCCAACACTGTTTGCATGTATATGGCCAGCTGTACAATATATAAACCTAGTCAGTAATGTGAATATGTGATGTACTTTGCGAACAAAATGTACATAGGTGAAAATTTTTTCTACGCATATTTACATTAACATATTCTTAAAGTGTGATGTCTGTAAACGTAAGAATTCTGTCCAATTAAAAGAAGTATAATCGGTTGTAGCAATGGCGTAATAAGGTTTATAAAGGCCCCTGGCGTCCACTTAGACTAACTGTGGCAACTGACAGCCAAAGAAATTGCTTCTTGAGAAGGTTGTATAAAAACCCACACACTGTACACTTCTGTTGATTCACGCATACTTACACTACTTTCGGAGTCTATTATTGGGCCTATTCAGAGACATCTAGATAGGATGGAGTTGGGTTACATCGTTTTACCTCTGAGTGGCACTTTTTTTTGCACACAAAGTGGGATGGGTCTCAGTCGGTAGCGCGCCAGGCTCGTAATCTGTAGTTTCCAGGTTCGAGTCCCAGCTTGGTCAGCGTTGAGATTTATCTCCGCAAAATTCCCCGCCCTGCCCACAGTCAGTAGGGGACACCGATGGGCTTGGAAAGGCCACCCTCCGTCGGATGGGAGGTTAAGCCGTGTGAGCGGGAGAGCCATACCCTGTGCACGTTAAAGAACATGTGGATGGCCTTGACGGGAGGCTATCATCTGTCTCCCAACAGCTGTTCCAGTGAGTCCCCTCCCCCAACCTTCTCTGAGCCTTCGGGGTCCTTGTGACCTGGCCATTTAGCCCATGGTGTGCAAAAAAAGTGCCGCTTAGAGATAAAACAACCCCACCCACACAAAGGGCTAAATGGTCACAAATAACCCAAAGACTCGTAGGATTAGGAAGCGGAAGCACTGGACAGCTATTAAGATACAGATAAAAGTCAAGGCCATCCGGTATGTTTTTAACATGCACAGGATATGGCTCTTCTGTGCACGGTGCCACGTTTCCCATCCGACGGATGGAGGAGGCCTTTTCAAGCACATCGGTGTCTCCAACTGACCGAGGGAAGGACGAGGAGTCTGCGGAGATAAATAAGATGGGCATTGCCAACTCTGAAACAAAAGGAGGAAAATAGCTAAGTAAATAATGTGTGACGTCAGCATCTAATAATCATTCTAAATAAAAAAAGATATTTCAAGCTTTTCTAAGTACCCGTATCAATATTTCAAAATTTCACTTCCAAACTGAACACGTTACTAAATTCTCTTCTTTTCGTCTAAGCTCAGGCCAGGCCTATTGCATCTTTTGTTAGATAAAAATTATTTTTAATTGGACTGGACAATGCAGTAACGAAAGAATTAATTTTCAAGTATATAAATGTGTTTTATAGTTTTATCCATAAAGAATAAATTGGTAGCTGTTTATTTTCATAAAAGTGGTGACTAATTTTATATATTAATAAATATTTTAATAAAGTCATAGTAAAAAAATTATTCTAATTTATACTGTTGAAAAATAAGTGTTTTTTTAAAATTTTAGACAAATTGAACAATTTAAACTTTTATATATATATATATTTAACTTCCCTCCTTTTGAGTTCCTGAATGAAACTTTGGGGTTAGGGTGGCTCAGTCGGTAGGGTGCCAAGCTCGTAACTGCAGTTCCCAAGTTTGAGTCCCTCTTGGACCACCGTTGAGATTTATCTCCACAAAACTCCCCGCCCTTGGTCAGTAGGAGACACCAATGGGTTGGAAAGGCAGCTGTCCGTAGGATGGGACGTTAAGCCGTGGGCCGATGTGCACGTTATAGAATATGCAGAATGGCCTTGACGGGAGGCTATCATCTGTCTTCTAACAGCTGTCCAGTGGGCCATCTTCCCCCCAAACTTCTCTGAGCCCTTGGGGTCCTTGTGATCTGCCCATTTAGTCCATTGCGTGTAAAGAAAAGTGCCGCTTAGAGGTATAACAACCCATTCTAAATCCCTCCTTTCGTTCAACGTCTGTCCAGACCCTGTGAATCTAGATGATTCTGCTCAGACCAACCTAGGTGGCCTCTGGCCCTCTCGACTACGCACAATGCAATCTCTTAATATTTTAGCCAAAAATCCAAGTTACTTTTCAATAAAATCCCATTGGCGTTTTTAGCTCCACGCTAGTGAGAGGTTAAAGAAATAACGAAAAAAGTCCAGAACACTTATTTGCTAAAATGACCCAGTAATTAAAATACTTTTAGAATAAATATTAATATATAATTGAGTATTTGTAGTATAAATAACATTTGCCTATTTTAATTACATTTTGATATTTTAGTAATATGCATGTTTTTACTAAACTGAAAATTTAGTGATTAAATGCACTTGACTATTTGTGAAATTAGCCTCACTTCGAATACCTACAGAGCCGCGATATTTTGAACTTCTTTAAAAATAAGGTTTTTTTTTACTTCGGATTACAGAAGAGACAACTTTTGAGATTTGTATGTTTTATATATATACTTATATATGGTACACTGTCAATCTGAAAACAGTTTTTCGAAATGATCTGTCATTTGTGTATCAAATTTATTTATGAATGTTTTTTAATAAAAAATTGTATTACGTCTACTCTTATACTTTTACACGAAATAAAGTATCTTGTTTAAAAAAAAGCTATATTTTAGCCTCTTTTCGTTTATTTAGTTTAATTATTGATACACAGAGAACCAACGAGGTAAATCACCTTTAATAGCTTATAAAAATATTGTATTTAATAAAAAAATAAAAAATATCAGTTAAAAGATCGCGTTATTTCCAGACTTTTTTGAAAATATTTTGTTTGATACTACAATTTAATGAAAATAGAAACTCCTTTGTTTATTAAGGCATATAAACACAATACTAAGAAAAGGCGCTTGCTACATGATTGCCTATACTTTACATGCTGGCGGCCATGTAAAGGGTGGGCATTAACGAGCTTACTTTAGCCTCAGACTGGGGGCGCTGTAACACAACGGTTGCTCACTCTATGTATTCTATCTCATTGCAAAGAACCTTGTTTATAACTGACACCTGCCGATTTCCAGAAAAAGTTTCCTTTTTAGCAAGTGGCATCAGTGTCTATATTCGGCATGGATAATGGTGGATTAAGAAGAAAGGGATATTCAAAATCAACTAGCCGGCATAGATGGACGACTCAATACTACTTCTTGCAGCGCCATCTTTAGCAGCCCGCCGTAATTCTCATTTCCCCTTAACTTTTAAAATGTGTGGTCATCTTGCTTTGAAAGTTCTGTATCTGACTATTATTTGCTTTTCTTTTTGACCCTTTTACAAAAAAAAAATGTGAAATAGAAAAATTTATTCATTAAGATCCAAAAATTAATCTGTTTTATTTTTGTTCACTTCTTATATTGGGCTTTCGGTGTTGAAGAATAGACTCCTTAAGAGTGACGACGAACTCAAAATTAAAACAATAACAATGGTTTAATGAAGATGTTTACAGATGTCTCTGTGAGAACTGACGCTGGCTAATGGCTTACGACTGATTTACAAACAATCGTGCAAAGGTTGTTTAACATGCTGCATCTTATACACGCACCTGAGGAAAACTTCTAGGCTCGTGAAATACATATTCACCGAGCAGTACCAGTTCAGGTCTGCTTACCAAGTCATTACTTCAAAACTGCTTGATCTTGGCGACGGGACATCCAACACTCGTGCAAGTGCCGTCCTCCTAGTCCCCATAAGGCAGTTATTTTACCTGCGCTCCAAGACGAAAAGAGCCATGGCGGAAAGAGACCGACCACCAACGATCAGGGACAATAAATCTGTCTTTCAAATTGCAGCAAGACACATCAGCCATAAACAGCCTTCGCCAGGTGTGTGAGAAAGGAGACAATTTAACATAAAGAGTTACATTGCTGTACAGAGCAAGGACAAAATATACAATATACATAAAAATATATATCACAATAACATCAAAACCCGATACACTTACATTTCGAAATCAGGAAGACAAGCCCCTGGTTTCAGATCAGAATAATCTGCAAAACTGTGAATTAAAAAAAATTTTTTCGACATAAAACGCAAAATTCTCAGGATAACAAAATGATTAAAAATTTTACAGTAGGAAATGATCGGATTATTGACCCGTAACTGCCATATAATATATATATTATACAAATGATTTAATAGTTAAGTCACAGAGTTTCCAAAGATGGAAGAATGAATAAAAGATATTAAGTAGTAGTCAACGGCAGCATGTTACAGGCTCTTAATTTTTCTAATTTAAATACAGATAGCCAACGCCTTTCTGATTTCGAAGCAAATAATAGTTATATATGGGACCATATGACTGGAGGACGGGGATGGCTCAGTCGCTAGCGTATACCAGGCTTTTAATCTGCAGTTCCCAGGTTTAAGTCCCACCTGGGCTCGATATCGGTAGAGTTGAGCATTTACATTATAGCAAATTTTGCAAATAAAATTTTATGTTATACTAAATGTGGCAAATAATTTTTTATTATAGTAAATATTGCAATGATAAATTTCGAAATAGGCCTATAATTTTATATTGTAGCATCATCATCCTCCTCCTCATCCTCAAGCAGCCATGGGCTACGGAGGTCCAACCACATTATGCAATTTAGTTCTTCAAGCATGTCCTAAGCTACATCTGGCCACTGCACACCAATTATAACAAGGTCTTGTTTGACATTAACATCTCGTCTTTCTGAGACCTTTAGACACACCATTCATAATCCAATTCGCTATCTATAATTATGTATACAGGCAACATGGCCAAACCAACAGTCTCTCTGCACAATATGCTGCTTGAAGGAGGTTGCCGACTCCTTTGCCTAACCTCATCATTAGTTACAAAGTTGAACCACCTAATGCCCAAGATACTGCGTAAGCATCGAATCAAAAGCATCTAGTTTCCTGTTATCTTGTTTACAAAGTGTCCAAGTTTCACTGCCATAACTAACCCTAGAAAGAACCAAACTATTATACAGTCTAATTTTAGTCTTTGGTTGTATACGCCTATTTCTCCACACTCTCTATAGATTCTTAAAAGTCCCTGTTAATCTCATGCCGCACACCAATATCTGTAAGATAATTAAACTGTGACACCTGTTCAAGACTGCAACCATTCAGATTAACTGAATCACAGCCTGCCTGACAAATTTTCATCACTTTAATTTTCTCTCTGTTTATAACCAAACCTACTCTACTACCAGTCTCATCAACAGCTCAAATGAAAGAGTTCATCTCATCAACATCATTTGCCAAAAGGGCTAAATCGTCAGTATAATATAAATCAGAAATTTTCGTATCTGCAGACCATTTAAAGCCAAAATCTTTCTCTTGCAGTGAATTTCGCATAACATAATAACCAAACTAAAAAGAAAAGGAGACAAAATGCACCTAGGTCGAACACCAGAAGTAATGCTAAACCAATTGCTACATGCCTTACCAACTCACACACGAATCAGTGTTATTATAGAGAGCTTTCATTATGTTAACTAACTTGTCTGGTATGCCATACGATCTCACAATCAACCACAAATTATGACGATCAACAGAGTCAAAAGCCTTTTTGACATCAACAAAGCTAGTAACCAAAGGTTTCTCAAGAATCTCCCTGAGTTAAAATATCTAATCTACACATCCCCTACCACTTCTGAATCCACATTGATAGCTTGTAGCAAACTTTGCAAATAATTTAATATTAAAGCAAATATTTCTAATTTTATATTACAGCAAATATTGCAAACAATTTTATACTACAGCAAATATGACACACAATATTTTACTACAGCAAACATGGCAAATAATTTTATACTGTAGCAAATATCGCAAATAATTTTATATCACAGTAAATATTGCTATGATAAATCTCGAAATAGCCTATAACTTTACCCTAATTCTGTTCTTGAAATAACATACGACGAAATAATCAACTATTGTATCAATCGCAATTACAGCTCATTTTCGATACGTCTAACCCTTTCTACACGAAATGCAACAGGTGGCTTCCTGCAGTCTTTCAAGCTTACCATTGTGGTATTCCTTTAATTATGCACATATATTTCACGCAAGGTTAATGGATATATTATTTCTTTGGCTCCGGTTAATGGTTGACATACGTTTTATGTTCAACAACGCTTAAATCAAAACAACAACGATGACACACCAGTCTATAATTGCCGCTGTCAGTGAGTCCTTCGATTTTTACATCTGTTATTGGCACCATAAGCGTTGGAGTGTATGTACGAAGATAATTAGAGATATTACTTCCGGTTTCAGTAACAACTGTTAGAGATGATGCCACCGATATTTTCGAAACAGGTGAACAACAGATTTCTCTCAGCGTTCGTCATAACAACGTTTTCTCGTTAGCTGTAATTGGCACGTGCATAGCAGTTTTGACGCAGGCCACCTGCTCAGTGTTAAGATGTTTCCATCAAATGCTTGATTGAAAGGCTTAAATAAACCAAAATGAGATCTTCTGTAAAGAAAATTAATCATTCTCATAATTAGAACAGAAAGCTTCATAAATTAAAAACACATAGAGCAACACTATATATTTTTCTAGGTAAAAAAAACTCTGATTTATTATTAATGTTTTTATAGAACGTACTTAGAGCACCTGATTTTCGGGATTAGTATCAAGAAAATTTTGTCTTCATTCTTTAAACTTGAATTGCATCCCACATTCACATCGTGAAATGCCACAAACTTCAACTACTAAAGAAAATATTCAGATTATTTTTTCACACATTTAATGACTCTCAACTTATATATAGTATTCCGTTTGGGGGTTTAATTTGCTAAGAATCACCTATATTTTGACGCTATCAATCGATATTCACTCAAAAGTCTTAAACCAACAATTAGAATACCATGGAAGAGTAAGTCAAGCCTAAGCCATTCAGAAAAAATGGAGTACCATCCATATGATCAACTTTCATCACTTGTTTTCTCTCCATTCATCATTAAACCTATTCTGTTTTCAGTATCCTCAATAGATGTATATCAAAATTTTTTCAATATTCTGGGAATTTATTTCATTATACTGAATTAATGGTATAACTTTATTGCTAAATTATTTCCCAAAATATAAGCAAATATCTACGTTTTAAAATATGAGCATATTATGGAATAATTAAAGTATTATTATGTATCCAGGGGCGGTCAGTCTCGAAACTGTAGGAAGACATTTAGAGAAGTAGGAAGGATTTTGTAGTCCAATTATGACACTCTATACTAATGAATTATTTAGTAAGCGAGATCCTAATAAAAATAAGATAAAAAATATGGCGACTAAACCCCACACCACTAATTGCTTCAGGCCTATCGAATGAAAGAAAGAAAAACGCTCGCAAATCTCTTGCAGGAGGTCGTGACCCTCTCCTTATGACCATCACTGTCAAAATCAGTACGATGACTTCAGTTCGGAAATTTATTACCCTTTAAAAGCAGACGGGTAGGCGAGTATATTTGCTATTTCGCCATCCAATTTTTCGTATCACGATAGCTAATGTGTTACAAATATCTAAAAATAACAGACTACCTGAATATTTGAGATAGAGAGTAGTCGAAAAGCTTGAGGCAGGACAGCTCAAAAAGTTGCAGAATGTTCGTTGTCCATATGCTTTTAACAAGGTTCAACCAAAAGACATGGTGGAAGTAGACCTAGGGCCACAACTTCAAGTGAAAAGAAATATTTTCAACTTTCAGCAGTAAGATATAGAGTGACAACAAAATCGACTGCATTCTGAACCCTATAGCAGCCCAAGAAAAAAACTATATATATACCATTACCACATGCAACAGTTCGCACGACAATGGCTTGTCCACATAACACCGATAACAGTGTTAGACGGACAAAATGTAAGTTACAACCATAAAAGTTGATATATCAATGCAACGACTGGCGAGAATTAAATGAAATTCGGTAGAGAGGTACATCAGACCATAACAAAGAACATATGCAAAAAGGAATGCAATATGAACTAATTACGCAGGCACATGCAAAATGCTATGCACATAAGGCATGCTATAAAAGAGAGCGCAGATACGGTTATACAAAATAGAGGGGTCAATCGCCCCAAAGTTTGTTTGCTTCTCTTCGTCAGTAATAAGGGCGCTCGTCATATTGTATCTCACACGCTCCAAAGCCTGTTGGCTTGCAAGAGAGTGCGCAACCGGTTCCAAAAGTTGAAGCATTTTGAACGACGTTTTACCCACTTTTTACATGGCCGCCATAATGTGAAGTATGGGCATTAACGCACTAAGTCTAAATAGTTAAACGTTTTTTTTTTTTTGAAAATTACGTTAAGTTTTCGTTCTTAGGATAAAATCCAATCAGTCATGTTAGTTGAACCTGTATAGCCTATAAAAATATTTCATTTAATAAAAAAAAGAAAAACTATCAGTTAAAATATCGCGTTATTTCCAGACTTTTTTGGAAGTAAATATTCAGTTTGATACAGTTTAATGAAAATTGAAATTCCTTTGTATATTGAGACATGTAAACACATGTAGGCACTAAGCAAAGGCGCTTGCTACATGACGGCCTATACTTTATGTGCTGGCGGCCATGTAAAGGGTGGGCATTAATGAGCGTACTTTAGCTTGACTGGGGGCTCTTAACACAGCAGTTGCTCATTCTATGTATTCTATCTCATTGAGAGTAGCCCATTATGTACACAAAAGTGCTACTCAGAGGAAATACAACCCAATTTAACTATAGAGCATGGATGTGTACTATAGTCCAATTGCCTCACAATCTCTTCAGGAGCATAGAAATTCTCTAATGAATAAATGGGCATTATTTCCCCCTGATCTTCATAAAGAGCCCGCATGATCACTTAAGTCCTATATTGCAGCCAGAGGGACCAAACCCTCTAATGTTCATTATCCGACTTTTTCTTCCCACTAAAGATTTCACTCGATACTCATTTGTCATTTGCTTAGTATTCCCATTAATCTTCTGATAACAATCGATAGTATTCTTAAATAACATTTACAAACGATTTACTATTTTTATTTTGAAATGGGCTGAAATAAGTGGCATTAAGCCACTTATTTGAGTCCATTTCCAAAATATTCATATTTTTTTAAAAGTAGCTCAACCTCTAGAAACAGTGTACATTAAAATATTTTTCTTCCAATTCTTTCAGAAAACAATTATTTGTACCTATCCTTTCTTTTAAATGTTACAATTTTCATATTGTATACTGTAGTAACAGTTGCAACTATTGATACATAAAGACTGGCTTTGAACAAGCGCAATTAAACAATTAGGAAAATTACCAGATGAACAACAGGTTATAAACCCAATAACCATTGGTTCTGCAGTAATCCCTCCCCTAGCAGACTTGGGGACAGTGGCGGTCTAAAGCCACAACCCCCACCCCCAAGGTTAAGAGTTAGAACCAGTATGCAATTCCAATGAGAACCGTTTTTAAGAGTTAATAAATTGCCCCCCCCCCCCCCCAAAAAAAAAATAAATAAATAAAAATCACGGATTTGATTATTCGCAGAAAATTTTTTCTGGCACGATCTCAATCTTTCGCAGTCATAAAACAAGGTTTGTGCAGCAAACCCACGTTATAAAAAATAGCTGAATGGCTGGGGTAATGAGGCACGTGATCAGCAGTAGTTACTTGCACATCACAGCTGCAAAGTTCCTGAAAGCAACATGTGGTAAATGTGTTACGCACACGTTGTTGGAAAATTTAGCAATAAATATCCTGACACAGTGCATTAACGAAACGTTTTTCATTGAAACGTGCAACGATTTTCGTACATCTTTTAACAGATATGAACTCCCCCTCCCCATAATTCATTAAATGTTGACTGCCCAGTTCGTAATTTCTCCTAGAATTTGCTCTCTGGGCACCCCATATTGAAATTAAAAAAAAAACTTTTATTTGTGGTCTTCAAATACCCATTGACATGAAAGTAGAAATTCCTGTTGAATATAACGATATACTTCGGTGAATCAATTCGTAGAGTTTTGTCGCCAACAATTAGCAGCTTTTCGACAACACAGTAATTCTTCAAGGGTACAGAGCAGTGCATGCAAGTTGAAATTTGTTGCGATACGGTCGCAAATAAGAGCAGAACAGTACGGAGTTTCAGTAATTTTTTTGCTTTGGTAAGGTGTTCGTTTTTGTGATTTTTTTAGACTGTGGTTGATTGGAACCTGAGCAGTGGTATATATTATGTGAGCTTAAGTAGTGCACACTCACACTACTTAAGTCGCAGAAATAATTCAAGTGTATGGAGAATAGTGTTTGAAATGAAATGTTATTTTCAAGTGGCACAAACGCTTCACAGACCATGGGTATCTGCAGAAGAGGCACTTGCCTTCACCTGGAAATGATTTTTTTTAAGTTATAAGAAAACTGAATAATTTACCGTTGACTACAGAGTGACAATGATGCTTTGTTTCTTGTTTCCCGCCCCATGGAGAAATTTCTGCTGATGCCACTGTCACAGACGGGAGTATTCCATGGAGGACGACCCAAGATCAAGATTTCAAAGTGAAAATTTATTGTTATTTTCCAATTCTAGCACCCTCCAATGATGGAGATTAAACTAATAGAAGATCTGAAAAATGTGTATATGAAGAATTTTATATTTCTCTCTTAAAATGTTTCATTTACTTATTAAAACAGAAAAGTTGAATGTCTACAGACTGATAGACATAACAAAGTGAACGAGCAGAAAATGATCAATGTAGTATCATTTAGTTGAAGAACATGAAATGCCAAAAGACACAGTGAAATCAGGGTACTGAACTTTTTCAACAATAATGCACAAATTAGTAGACTCACTTTTTTTTCCATTTCTTAGCTCCGAGAAATTTTGCCCTACCTATCCTATAGCCATGCAACTGTTATATCATTAAACAGGTTGCAGAAACAGCAAATTCAAAATGAAAATAACGTTCCAATTAATTGTGGTTTGTTGTGCACAAACAGAAAAAGTTTGGCCACAAACAGATTGGGAGTTGCAAAGCTCTGAAGATCTGTATTTAAACATTATTACGAGAGTTAAATATCTGTCCATCTAGTAGCTGGTATTTGCCTGCCTGCACCATGTGGACCATTCAGATAGTGTGTTACCACCCTTTCCTTAGTTTATCAGAACTTTCCAGGGCAGCTCTCACAGTGTATCCCTACTCTAGAGACGTTGCTGCCCTCAACCCGTCACCTGAAACATAGGAGGAATTTAATACTGCTTTAAAGGTACAATGATGATCACTCCCTACTCAGCTGACTGACATCATCATAAACAGCATGGAACATCGCTGTCGTGCCTGAATTGCTGTAAGAGGTGACACACTCCTTTTAATAAGGAACTTTGCCCATTGCATTCTGACACCTCATTTTTGGTCAAGTTCCCGTTATTTTTTGACGAAAAATGTTTCTAGTGTAAAATATTTTATGCCATTCTGAAACTAGCATTGTAATTCATGTTTTCATCAAATTTCATTAAAATCATTCATATAGTTTTTTGTTTATCATAATTTTTCAGGGTTTTCCTTAATTTATGGAAACCAGTATATTTGACATCACTTTTAACATTTTAACAGTAATAAAATATTTAATAACTGTATTATACGTTGTCACATATTACGCATGGATCAATAATATGCATATTTTGAATATACCCTAAAAAACAAAGCAAGTGAAAAAGTGGTGGTTGAATACAAAATGTATAGTCAATACGATATGTGGTCCCTCTAGGGCTACATATCGTACATTCTGACATTGATTCATGCCTTCAAAAGTCTCGAGGTCATGGCAGGTTTGGGGAGGAGTTGAAGGGCAACAATGTCTCCTGAGGGCATTCCAACAACTTGGAAACGAAAACGTACATTTCTATTAAATAATAAATTGGACGAAAATACTTTTAAAAAAATCAAATGCTCGATTTAAAAAGAAACATTTTAATGAGTATTATGAATTGGCAAAATCAGTTAGTTATGCACCTGAAAATGTTTGGTCAAAAAACTTGGAATGAGCGGATTCTGAAAAACTGGAATGAGCCAGAATGACTTGTTTCATGATCCACAAGTTCTTCTGCAATGAGCTGGGGGTTACATTTTTGATGAATTGGGGATGCTAACATAAACTTTCCCTGCACTTGTCATTGATGCTTGTTGCTTAATCAGAACAATGCATCAATTTGAATATTACTCCAGCACCATTATCTACATTTCTGGGACCCCCTTTGCCATCATCTCACATTGTAACTTGCAGTTAATGTTCGCTATTGCTATGTATTTATAATACTCATTAAAACGTTTGGTTTAAAACAAGCATTTTTCTTGATCAGGTTCCAGTCATAACAAGACCCTCTGGTATTCAACCTGGGCTCTATAACCCAGTATTGGTGGTGGGTGATAGCAATGATGAAATAGCAGTTAATGACCTTCAATCTTCATCATCCACCATATAATTCTCCCCAACTCTTTCTTCAATCAAGCCAAATAATCTCAAGTCATTTTCTCCTTCACCCTTTTACTACCATACCAGCCCAAACTGCAGGTATGAGGTAGTGAAGAGGAAGAAATACCAATGCTTGGATGAGTCCATTTAAAATTTTAGTTGTTTTGGGCCTGTATGGTGGTGAAAGGGTTAAAGTAAGATAAGGATATTACAGTTAAATCCTTTAAAAATTGCTTAGTTCTACGTATTGTTACATTAAATATGTTTTATAAGCAAGTCGTTGATAACAAACATAAATAAAACAGTTCCTTCCTAATGTATGTACAGTATAAAAATGAAAACAATGACTGTTCCTATACCATTTTACATATATAACAGTGAAAAATACCTCCCTCCAAGTTATCTCAACAACATTAATTTTCTTTTGGTCCCTATCCCTCTGTATTTACATCTTTTTGGGAAAAGTACGTCTTTTCCCTTTACAATCTCTAACCATGATGTATAAGAGGGGCCCCCGGTATATAAAAGCATCTCTCTGTTTATTAATTTTAAGTGTCAAATGATTATTTGCTCAAATTTCAATAGCATTTAATGTTTGGCCACTTGTGGTGTTACAATGTGGACCACATTGGTATGAGTCCCTACATTCTTACACTGCTGTTCTTAACTAATAGTTATTTTCAGAGCTGGAAGTTTTATGTTATACAACTGTTATTTCGAAAAACGTCCTAGCTATTAATTGGTTTTTGCACACAAAACAGCCTAAATCTATTCATTAACCTTGAAGAATAAAAAACATTTTAAATTATCAATGGGTCCAGTCAAGGCCACAAGTCAACACAATCCAAATCAGGAGTGACCCTTTTTTTGTATGATAGAACAAACAGTTGTATAATACATCATAGATCTGTGAGGAAGATCTCATCAGGAAATTGTTTAGCAGAGGTGGAAATGGCACTGGTTTAGCAGAGGTGGAAATGGCACTGAAATAAAATTTTTTAATAACTTTAATACACCTCTTTTATTTTTCTTATTAACTTATTCATACTTAGTGTAGCACACACCCTTTGGGAAATGATTATCATAAATAATTTTTGACAGAATCAGTTTCCACTCCAGAAGCAACCTCTTGTAAGGAGGAGACAAGACAGTATAATCAGCGTTTGTTCAATTAACAATCCATTCTCATGCTCAGATATAAGCTTTGTAAGCACGAATTTTTTTCTGCAAATTTACACTAGATTATTTGAATTGGATATATTAAGCCATGTGTAATAAGAAAATTATAACTAAATGAACTTGACAAGTAGCATCCACTGCCTTTATATCATCTTTCCCAACATTGGTTCAAGTATTAATGTCCTTGTGATCTATTCATTTAATTGCTGAAAGAAGAATTCACTGCAAAGAAAAATGTCTCAAAGGTAAAACACCCCAACTTCATGTATTTTTGTTTTTTGACATATATATGCTGCATTTACTTACTGCTAAAAGCAGAATAATTTTCGAGTTTTTTTACTGCATTTTGAGTTTATTACAAAAGATGAATGTGAGAAAGACATACAAATAACATGATGGGTACATATTTGTATACTGTTCTTGAAATTCTCATTGAGATTTTTCAAAAATAAGACGCTACTCAGAGAAAACTGACCAAATGGTTTATACATGATATTGCTACCAGTCACTTATAAAACTATCTTCCAATGTTTTCAACCGTTCCACAGCTTTCTTCTCCATCAAAGAGGAAAAAATTCTGAATAGGAGCATCTTTAGCTGACACAGTCTGAAAAATTATATAGCAATTAATCACTATAATCAAATTAAAATGAAAAAATAGTTAATTTTATTAATTGAATGCTATTTAGTCATTTATGCTATAACATACAAGAATCGAAGTTTTCATGACCTGCTTGGCTGTCACAGGCAATGAAGCATAGATAATCTGCTAATTACTGCTAATCAATAATTGCTTGTGGTTTCAATTCTAGCTACTACTTTATTTTTATAATAAAATAAAAATACCCCCCCCCCCTCTAGCACTTATGAATATGAGTAATTAAAGCTTACTTTTTTGCCTCATGGCCATTATTAATATTTTCCCTTTGCAGTGATTTTCTTAAACTTAATACAGAGTAACTATATTATTATAAATAAAATAAAAATAAATAAATACCCCCTCAAGCAGCTGCTTGCCACAGAGGTCTGACAGGAGCCTGCCAGTTTATATGCCACAGTAGAAGATCTGAGAGGATGGCAGGACCTCAGGGTATTATTATATCAAGAAATATATTCATTTGAAATATTCATCCAGCAGTTTTCAAGTTTTGAAAAGTTCACCTCCCAGTTGTGTTAAATATCCTACTGGTTGAACTAAGTCGGTAGAAATTCCACTCTAGCTTAGATAAGGCTATATGTTGCAAATTCTTATGACATGTCACTTCCCCTATTACACTATTTATTCCAACAAAAGAACATATTCATAATAACCAAGTTGAGTTATTGCATACTATCACAGATATTTATGCATTGTGTTAATTACAAGCTTAATTCGCTTTTCAACATGCCATGAATCATAAAAGGGCAGGAACTCAATGGAAATGACTAAGTTAATCTGAAAGCTGCAAAAAAAATCGTTCCTGGATTCAAATATCAAATTCTTCTGGTATTAAATAAAGATAGTCTGTTTCAAATCTAGAAGATGGCAGTGAAAGCTTCACACCTGCTTATTTCCTTACTGCTAATCACAGTACTTTTAAGTGAGTTTCTGACTTTTTATGATTCACAGATGTTGAGGTTCTGATTATCATTAAAGAACCTTGTTGCATGAGCAGCACAGCAAAAACCAAAACTGCCAATAGAGGAGACCTTTATTTAAAGCGCCATAATATCAGGAGATATAGTGCCAGATGAAGTCCCGCTGGTGTAGGGATTAAACATGTTGCCACGTGTAGAGGTTGAGCCCCTTCAGATTTTAATGTTAATGTCTGTAACTTTTAACATTCTTTGAGTTGAAATTTAAGTCCATTGAGCCTTTTAAGATGTTTAAGTGTAAGAGAAGGTCATTTTGAGCAACTTATTTTTTGCAGTATGAGTTTTAAAGACTATATAACATAACCAGCAGTGGTTGGTGGAAAATAACATCTGAAATTGTGTCTAGAGTGCAAAAAACTTGGAATGGTATCTGGAACTTAATCATCAAGTGAAAAACATCAGTGCTATATATTAGCAATGGCTGCCATAAGAGAACAGTGGCAACCAAGATAAAATCCTTGACGCAAGGCCCTTGCAAGAACAATGTAAAGATAACAGCAGGACCAGCTGAATCAGCAAGAAGTTTTTGAAGACACCTGAAAATGGTAATAATTTCCATCTCTTGGGAACTTTATGTAAAGATAAAAGTGTCTTTAAGTGACAGTATACATGGTGAAAAATACTCATGGCTTGACTATGTGAATAGTACTAAGCTTAATGTAAAATAATGTTACTCAAGAGCTTTTAATATTGCAGCATAATCATGAATTAAATATTTTTAAACAAATTGCTGTGTAGTTAAATTTAACCAAGAAAAAAATTGCAAGTAATATTTTTAACAAATAGCTAAAAATTGAATCAAGAGCAAGTAAGTGTTAAAAACACGATACCATGTACCTCCCAGGCTCAAACTCAGGGCCTCCTAGCTACAAACGAATTGCTCTAGAGTTAATTATTATTAAACTCAGCACATTAAGTATCCAATAATAATTTCCACTTTGTAAATTGATTCAAATATTTAGAGGAAAAATTGTCTTGAGCCGGGTGGGATACGAACCCACAACCTCCTGTAACATGTCAGGTGCTCTTGGACAACTGAGCTACCGGCTGCCGATCAAGATCTCCTCTAATTGGTGTTATGAACATTCTCAACCTACTTTCCTAATATGTAGGGAGTGTTCAGGCAATCTGCCTCAAGCGGCTTTTTTAATGCCTTTTCTTAGATGGAATGCATGTCTTACAAGTATGCAATCTACAAATAATAATTATTAAACTCAACACATTAAGTATCCACTAAAAATTTCCACTCAGTACATTGATTCAAATATTTAGAGGAAAAATTGTCTTGAGCTGGGTGGGATACGAACCCACAACCTCCTGTAACATGTCAGGTGCTCTAGGTTTAATAATAATTATTTGTAGTTTGCATACTCGTAAGACATGCATTCCATCTAAGAAAAGGCATTAAAAAACCCGCTTGAGGTGGGATTGCCTGAACACTTCCTACATATTAGGAAAGTAGGTTGAGAATGTTCACAACACTAATTAGAGGAGATCTTGATCAGCGGCCGGTAGCTCAGTGGTCCAGAGCACCTGTCATGTTATCAGGAGGTCGTAAGTTCGTATCCCACCCAGCTCAAGACAATTTTTCCTTTAAATATTTGAATCAATTTCCAGAGTGGAAATTATTAGTGGATTGCTCTACAGTTTAAACTAAATGGTTCACACTTGTCTAGGTATGGTTATGAATGGA
This sequence comes from Ryuthela nishihirai, assembly GCA_038380435.1. Classification (NCBI taxonomy): domain Eukaryota; kingdom Metazoa; phylum Arthropoda; class Arachnida; order Araneae; family Heptathelidae; genus Ryuthela; species Ryuthela nishihirai. The sequence goes on from JAWZYU010000029.1 coordinate 36,753,272, forward strand.
GATAATAGGTGTTAAATGTCATTTCCTTGCTTCAAATGGTCAGGTAGTTTTTTCACATGCCTATTCTTGAATAACATAACTGCTTCATTACTAAGAGTTTGTAAGTTTCTTACCTTTTAAATAACAATTTTTAAAGATTATTTGCATTATGCCACAAATAAATAAATATTAAAATTCCAAATAGTCACTCATACACCATTATAAAGTTTAAAGTAAACATATCTTGAAGCTCATGGAATAAAAATCCACAAACTCCTTATGACATGTCAGACACTTTATCACTGAGTTACCAACCAATCACAAGGAAGATAATCATTCATATTCTCATCCAGTTGCAGACTTTTTATCTTGTAACTTAATAAAATATATATGAGTAACTACTTGAAAATACATTGTAAAATTAATTCCAGATCTAACAAAAAGACGTTATCTGATGACTTTTGATACACTTGCCTTGATGATTTCTTGTGCTAAGACACCTCCAACTATTGCACAGACTGGACTAAGTTCTCCAAATAAACTACTGTAAATAAAAATAAAAGAATTAAATATATTTAAACAAAAACAGTTAATTTATTTTCAGTAAATTTCAGATCGTGGCAATCACACGAATCAATTTTATACGAATAAATTTTATAGATACAATGTAAAATATCAAATCTTACAAAGCATGATATATTAATGTTGGCAAAAAATGTTAACCATGAGCTACTATTTATATTACATCAGTTGTGCTTAATCCTTTTGCTACTGGATCAAATTTCTACAAATTTTTACTACTGAAATTCAAAAGGCTAATTCATGCTGCAGACTTTGATAAAATATGAAAATGAGGTACTAAAATTTTGATAGAGTCAAGTTGAATGCAGCAGCCAAGAACAAAATTCTACTATGATAAAAAAATGCCATCAAAAAAGTTAAGATGATAATTTTAGTCTTTCAAATTAAATAGTTTTTAAAAATGTTATACAAAAACTTATTTACAACACTATTTTTTTTTTATTTACACACATTGGCCTTAATATAAAGCCATGCCTTCCCCCCCCCCCCCCACCACCACCAACCAATCTCCAGTTCTTGTATGAGAATATCCATAAAATCCATAACACATTTTTTACAATGTTGTCTTTTATAACGGATGTGATGAGCATGATTGTTAAAGTGATTAACTATGAAATTAATTATGTGACAATTTAACTATGTTACATGATTATTTAATAGATTAAGCAATTATGTGCAATTAACTATACGATTAACTATGCAATATTATCAATTAAATATTCTAGAAATGTAATATGTTTAGCATAAAAAGGTTTTTTTTTCTCAGATACCAAATTCTGGAGGTATGGCTTATATTAGTACCAATAAAGTTTTTACTTTTAATATTTTGTGATTAGATGTTGAACTACATTTGATATTAATGAAATATTAAAAGAAAAATTGCCTAATATTTATCACATGTATAATCAAAATCCTAAAATTTTTGGAATTATTCTTTTAATCAGCTTTAACCTTTTCATTACCATACCAGATCAAATACAGCCAAAAAATTGTAAATGGATGTCGAATTAATGCTATTCCATAGCTCTTCTCTACTTCCTGCCTGCAGTTTGGGCCATTTTAGGCCAGTATGGTAGTGAAGTAGTTAAAGAGTTGTTTACATGCTAAATAATATAATATATAAATTCAATGAAGTGAAATAAAAAAAAAACGCAAATCTATATTGCAATAAAAAATATCTGGGATTTTTTATAGAAACATTCAATACTCGATAGCATGAGAAAAATAATAATAGGTAAATAAAACAAATTAAAATATACCTCAAAACAGCATCACCAACTTTCAAACTTTCAAATCCTAGATACTTCATTACATCATCTCTTATTTTCTTTAGCTCATCTATATCCTTACTGCATGAATCAGGAGAAGGAAATCTTCCATGCACCTCACGAAATTTTAAAAGAACTGTAAATATGTATAAAATGTATTTTAGTATATTATTTAATTAACTGTGCAAAACCTTAACTATTTGATAAAATTAAAGTACCTATAAACAAAAGTGAAGCTAATTTCTTAGTAAAGGCATAGTAAATATGTTTATCATGTAGCAGTGGCAATCAGTTTCTCTCTATGCTAGCAAGAAGTCGGTAACTTGATCACACACACCTGCTAAGGATGTGGCAACTAAAAAGGGAGAATAATAGGTATTGTTACTTTGGAATTTAAAGTAGCAACCTATAATAAACTACATCATTTAATCTGACACCTACACTATATTACCAAAAGTATTCAGATACATCCTTGTTATGTGAACAGAAAGCAACATTCGAAGCTTGCTGACTTTCAGAATAAATCTTTTACAGGAAGAAGTCATTAGAGAAAATTTTTAAATTTCATTGAAATCTTCCTAAATCTCAATTTCCAATGACAATCATTTACTATTTAAAGAGCATAAATGAAAAAGAATCTGGAAAAGTAAACAGTAGACTGTTAACAGCTGTCCTGAACACTAAATAAAAGGAAAACCGAAATAAATACTGCTTAGAACAAACATTTGTTTAATCACTAGTTCTGTTCTGAAATCCACAATAGCGATCCTAGCAGGATGTTGGTGAATATCAATTATGGTGTGTCTAAAATCAATAATAAATTTATATAGATATTGCACAGAACTACTGAGTCCTTTATGCTAACATGTTGCTTGATGAAATCTATATATCAAAGGTAAATAAATTAAAAAAATTTAAAATACCTTTCTTCCCATATGTGCAATAAAAAGTAAAAAAATAAAAATATACTGATCATGAAATCATTTACTGAATTCCTATTAACTTCAAAGGAAGATAAGGTGTGGCAATCTTTTTCAGTCATTAAGAGGAAACCGTTTTGACACCTTATATTCCTTTAAGTTAATAAGAATTCAGTCAGTGGTTTCGTGATCAATATAGCTTCAGTTTTTACTTTTTAAGGATTGATTTTTTTTTCTCTAATCCACATATAGGATAATATTTATATCTAAAATTTTTTAATTTATATATTTTACTTTGCCACTAAACGAAAAACCTATCTTCAGAAGAGAAAATTGCTACATTGCAACCATGTACATCCTAAGCTTTCATTTGATAATCATAAATATCGACTCCCCATTAACACTCATAAATATCAACCTCCATTAAATTTCCCTTCTCCCCTTTCTGGGAAGTAGAAAGGGGAGCATAATTTGAGGAAGTTCATGGCATTCTTAATATCACAAGCTTTTATTTGAGATATAACTCATTTCTTTTGACCCTCATGAAATTTATATCCCCATTTTAGGAAGAAGTGGAGTGAGGGGGTGAAAACTCAAAGTAGCCTTTGACAGTCCCATCACTTGACATCAAACTCATCATTCTCAACCTTCATATTTGGAAGATAAAGTGAACAACATTGATTTCATCAAGAAAGCACTCTCTGCTGCTACATTAAGGGAAGAGGGGATGGCATAATCTTATTTAAAAAAAAATAACTGTTTAAAGGTTTAAGATTTAATCCCCTCCCCCTTTCAGAAAATGTTTGGTATAACATTCTGAAAATATTAGAAATTTTATAATCTTGGTGAACCTAATTTGTAAATACTTTGTTAGGATGATCCCCAAATGCAACAACCAAACAGAAAATGTATGATGGGCATTGCAAAATAAAAACACCAGCCAAGATGCAATTGTGGAGTTGTCTCATGCAATACTGGCTATTATTTTAACTGCTGAGAGAAAAATTACAAAAGACAATAACCTTCCTGTTTTTTTAGCTCATTTTCAGAAAAAACGAGCAAATATTTTCACTTTGTCATCTGTTTGCCTGTCTGTAGACAATTCAAATTCTTTGTTTTTAGAGATAAATATTCTTTTTTTGGTTGGGTAAGTATAGATGAAATATAATTCACAATTTCAAAATCTCTCTCTATAATTGCACCCTCTAATGGTGGAAAAGTTTTAAAAAGGGAAAATTGTAAATGAACATTGCATGTGATGTAATTATATTAGAAATTTGAAAATGTGGTGGTGAAATGTGAAGGTTATGAAGTTTGCATTGGCAACAATGATTTTCACTCTTACCCCCAGGGGAGTGGAAAAACTTTTTTTAATGATAACTGTTTGCTTTTAGAGATTAATCATTCTTTTTGGGTGGGATAGGTATCGGTAAAACATTACAATTCACACTTTTTGAACCTCCCAAAAGTGGAAAAAGTTTAAATTCCAAAATTTTAAATGAATATTGCAAATTACCCACTTGGGAAAAATATTTTATATTTTAGTGACAGAGTGTGATGATCAAAGGGTTTACACTGGAAGCAACAATTTATACCTTTACCCCCAAGGGGTGGGAAAATGCAACTTTTGGTTTTAAGAGATTAATGAAAAATTATTTTTGAGCTGAAGAGGTTGTTGTTGTGTTGTTGTGTTGTTTTACCTCTGAGCGGCACTTTTTTGCACACCATGGGCTAAATGGCCAGGTCACAAGGACCCCGAAGGCTCAGAGAAGGTTGGGGGAGGGGACCCACTGGAACAGCTGTTGGGAGACAGATGGTAGCCTCCCGTCAAGGCCATCCAGCGTGTTCTTTAACGTGCACAGGGTATGGCTCTCCCGCACACGGGGCCACGGCTTAACGTCCCATCCGACGGACGGAGCTGAAGAGGTACTAACAAAATATGATAATTCACAAATGGATTGGAGGTAGCTCAATCAGTAGTGTGCCAGGTTTGAGTCCCACCTGGGGCAGCATTGAGATTTCTGCCAATCTGCAGATATTAAATGCATAGTCTTGTTAGACCTCTGTAAACTCTATCTACTTGAGGATCTGTCTATACATATATTGTCTCAATGAATTTCAGACATGTGATTCATCATGTACCTTTTACTTTACACAATAATAAGACTAAAAAATTAATAATGCAAAAAAATATATATACATACTGTGAACAAGAAAGAAAACTGGAGATGTAGTTTTGTCTAAACCTGTTCCAGTTTTTCCTGATTTTACTGTCAATGCTTTCTCTAAAGATACAAAATCACCACTCTATAAAAGAATGGAGAAAGAATATGTTACTTAAGAAATTAGACATATGAGCCTCTCAGAAGCCAAACTGATCAACTCCAGTTGAAAAAATTGATGATTCTCTAAGATTTAATTTTAAAACTTTGCCTGAAATATACAAAAAAATAAATATTATGTAGAGTAATATTATAGATATAGGTTCTATATATATTTGGTCATACAGTTGTTGAAATTTTCAGCACTAATCATGTGCTTGGGTACTAAAATTGCGAAATTTACAAAAAATCTGGAGTTGATCAGTTTGGCTTCGGAGAGGCTCATATATCTGTCAAAGTAATTGTCTTACTTACATACATCAATTTTTGAACAATATAATTTAAGTCAAAAGTTTAATCTTCTGGTGATTAAGCTAAAATATTTAACATGGATAAATTATTTAAAACATCCTGATGGCAAAGTGGTTAATGTGCTTGTCCACAGTTTGATGCGACCTAGATTCCAAGTCTCAGATAGGGTATGGATGTTATTTTTATCGTTTTCAAAGAAAACGAGATAAAAGTTTCGCCTTGTCATCTATCTGTCTGTCTGTCCATCTGTGGACACCAAACTTTTTTGTTTACAGAGATAAATTAAAAATTATTTTTGCGTTGGATAGGTATTGATGAAATATTACGATCTGCACATTCTGAATCTTCCTCTAAAGCTATAATTGTGCCCTCTAACTGTTGAAAAAGTTGAAAATTCCAAAATTTCAAACGAATATTGCAAGTAATGTATTTATGCTCAAAATTTTAAATTTTGCTGGTGGAATGTGAAGGTCATGTAATTTCCAGTGTCAACAATGAGTTGACTCCTTAGACCCAGAGGGGGTGGGAAAATACACCTTTTTAGTTTCAGCTGATAATTGTTTTTAGAGATAAATGAAAAAAAATTCCTTTTTGGGTTAGATAGGAATTGATGAAATATTACTATTCACACTTTTTAAATCTTCCAAAAACTATAATTGCACCCTCTAACAGTAGAAAAACTGGCAAATCCAAATTTCAAACGAATATTACAGATGATGTATTTAAGCTAGAAATTTTGCTGGTGGAATGTGAATATAATGAAGTTTCCATTAACAACAATGAATTGACCTCTTAGACAGGGTGGACAGAAAAACACAACTTTTTTTTGTTTTAAAAGATATTTGTTTGTTTATAAAGATAAATTAAAAATTCTTTTTAAGTTGGATAGGTATTGATGAAATATTATGATTTGCACTTTCTGAATATCCCAAAAGCTATGATTGCACCCTCTAATGGTGTAAAAAATTTTAAAAATTCCTAAATTTTAAACAAATATTGCAAACGATGTATTTATGCTAGAAATCCGAAATTTGGGTAGTGGAATGTGAAGGTTACCAAGTTTTTATTGACAACAGTAAAATGATATTTGGAAAACTCATTTACTTGGACTGGTATTAATGAAATATTATAATTTACATTTTTTAAATACTTAGGCAATTTTAATTCATATCGTTACAGATCATTAAATGTAGAAACAGCAAAACTACTAATGACTTTTGCAAATGATTTCTATATAACAGAAATTTGAAATTTCGGTGTTAGCTTTTCAAGAGATATTCTACTGACAATAATAATGTACCTACTTTTCTCAAAGCAGTGTAGTAAATGCAACTTTTTAAATTTAAAAAGAATTTGTTTTTCATTTCTTATGTTGTATAATTACTAATAAAATACTACTTGCATTTTTCCCACCATCTATTAGCACAAATTAAAACTTTCAAAGAGTAAAAAATTAGGTAAAGGAAAAACTTCATTCTCTTCGAAAATGAGATTCCCTTATGTGCCAGAGGCAATATGTGTTCTTCTAGTTTTCTGATGTCTTTTCACTAAGATCTCTCCTTTCTTGTAGATCACATCTATGGCATGTTATATCTACAGGCTCCTTTAAGATATCCTTATAAACACTTTTCCAGGAGATCCCAAAAGTTCAACAACAAACAGACAATATGTGGTGAGCACTGTAAAAAAAAACCAAGAAATTGTTGCTCTACTGCCACAAACAGGACAAAAACTTCCATGAATATTAACAGTACAAAGTCACTTGTGCAATTCTAGCCCATATTTCACTGTGTTCATAATACTTTTCACTGTTCATAATAGTTAAAATACAATAATTAAATAAAAGTTCTGTTTCAAGTGCAATTTTATTATGCTATTCAGAACAAATTTTTCTTCCCATTGATATTATATTTTCCATACAGTTTTCTAGAATTAAGGTAACAGCACAGCTACATCTTTTTTTTTCACTACTAGCTGAACAATACCCACCACTGCCCAGGTCTCACTTGTAAAATGCAATCTGTATATTCTAATTTTCACTGCATTAAACATTAGTTTTGTGAGCACCATCTCCTATCACCATAGCACAGATTCAACACACACAATATATGTTGACATTATAATAAGGAAAAATGATTAAATTCAATGTTGGCAACTGTAAAATATGAAAGCAAACAATAAAAGATGAATCACGAATCTGCAGTCACCATATCCATCACGCTGTTGGGAGACAAACAGTATATCAACAGATTGAGATGGCCCCACAGGAAAATGCCTGAGGGATTTAGGTTTAGGAATTGTCAAGCCATTATGCAGGTCCACCACACCAATCCACTGACCAGAGAAGGCTGTTCTGTTGTTCCATTGTATTAAAACCAAAGCTGACAGCATAATGTGAACTGTGCATCATACAGGATCTCCAACAGTGCTGTGCACAGACTCACCAGCGTAGAAGCAGTCAGGCACTAAAAGTGTCCTTCAGGATGACAACTCATACATTGATCCTCTACCTGGTGTTATTTGGTAACATGTGGACTTGCAATGTGCTCACACAACTGTTGGGAAGATCAAGATTCTCTAATGTGAACTGAGCTTAGTCTGTCCACAGTATCCACTCAGAATAGGTCTGGTCTGTGATGAACTGATTTAGTAACCACTGAGAAAGTGCTCTTGCACGTCCACCCCCTCCAGCAGGTCTTAAATTCCAGTGCAGTGGAAGGGATGTAAGCCCTCATCTCGAATAATCCTGTTGACAGTGATGTGAGTAACCTCCAGCTGACTTGCAATTTGATATGCTTGGTTGTCACATACTATCTCCAGTACACATGCCTCCAGGGTAAGTGTCTGTGTTTGGCATGGGCAGCTTCTGTCAGTGGTACTGATCCTGGGAATATGTTCTACTTCTCCAAGGTATTAGTGCAGCTGTTAACCCTTCCAATGTCCAGCCTGAAAAACAGGTTTCCATCCAGAGGCCAATCTATTCTCTCACTATGCTCAGCCAAAAAAAAAAACTTTAACTTTAGAACTTTTTTGCGAAATAACTAATGAAAGGAATTATGGCATGTTGTATGCCTATTCTTAACAAATAAAAGAGATTTAAAGTTGATTGTCTTTCCCAGTTCTTGAAAATATGTATTAATTGACCTGTATAGTTGAAAATCAATTTGAGATATAAATGAAGAGGATATGTCTGATGCATATCAAGGAGCACAAAAATGATTCAGAAAAACTGGCATATGAAGAAATGCAATGCAGAAGTTTATACAATATTTATGAGGTAATCTGTAAAAATGTGCTAAAAAATACAAACATGTAATATAAAATATAGTTAATAAATTACATCTGGATCTCTACCTTTTTCAATATTTCAACAATCGTTTTGGTCACACGAGCCTTTTTCGGAGAGGGTTCTTCAATTTCATCAGTCAGAGTGGCTTCTGTGTTGTAGTTTGTTTTTTCACTAGAAAGCAAAAATACTTAATTTAAAAAAAAGTTGTACTATTTCTTATTTCATTTTACTCTATTACAAACAAGAACATTTTTTCATATTTCAAACATAATGGCTAAAATATTATTTATCAAATAATAAAGCTACCTGCAATTAGATTCAGGGATTTCTCTGCAGCTAAATATTTACGAGTTTTTAGCTATAAAGATATTAATAACCCTAAAATTTTCAGATCAGAAGTTGACTCAGTTAGTAGAGATCCCCTCAAGCAGCCATGGGCTATGGAAGTCCAATCAGATTGTGTAATTTAGTTCTCCAAACACATCTATCCTGAGCTACATCTGCTGCAGGGGCGGGGGTGGCTCAGTCAGTAGCGCGCCAGGCTCGTAATCTGTAGTTCCCAGGTTCGAGTCCCAGCTGAGTCAGCGTTGAGATTTATCTCCGCAAAAATTCCTGACCAAATTAACCACAACCTGCCTGACCAATTTTAATCAATTTAGTTTTCTCTCTTTTTTTTATCACCAAACCTACTCTACTACCAGTCTCATCAACACCTCAAATGAAAGAGTTAATTTCATCAACAATATTTATCAAAAGGGCTCTCTCACATGATTCATTGTTATCACAGAGAGCTTCCATTAGATTAACTAACTTGTCTGGTATGCCATACGACCTCATGATCAACCACAAATTATGATGGCCAACAGAGTCAAGCTTTTTTAAAATCTACAAAGCTAATAATCACAGGTTTCTGAGTAATCGCAGTTTCATCCCCTATCACTTCTGATTCCACATTACTCATCACGTATTGTCCATCAACTAGATTCTTAATTCATTTAAGCACAATCACAATTAAGCAAAGAACTTCAACTGGAACAGAAAGTAGGCTGATACCTCTATAGTTATCACAAGAACTGCACTCACCATTTTTTAAAATAGGGATAATAATAGCTCTGGTAAAAATCTTTAGAAAATGCCTTTATCATAAAAGACATTCAAAATTTCCATCAGTCATGTGATAACAGAAATATTCCGTATTCAGTAGTTATTTCATCTACCACTAGGAATTTATTTAGTTTAAGTTTAGAAATAGCCAAAATAACTTCAGACTGATATAGGGTCAACATTAAGGTCAATAATGCATCTATCATCATTACAAACAATGGGAGTAGAACTAAGCACATTGTTTAGAACATCACTGAAATGCTCAACCCATCTAGCCACGATAGAATCCTCCTCCTTCAAAAACCTTATTTTTATCCTTCCATCCCTGTATACCTATTCAAAACAGTACCTTTCAAAAGAGATATTCTCTTGTGGAAGGGAATGGGAGAGGAGGCTGCCACATCAGTGTGGCCTACTGATCTGGACTACTATGGCTACATTGTTTTTTCTACACTGCTGAGAAGTGGTCAACCACACAGGGTCCTAGTGCTGACCATATATACCAACCTAAATGGAATAATGTCAATAGAGTGACAGGCTCTTAATCTGCAGTTCTCAGGTTCAAGTCCCAACTATGCCAGCATTGCAATTTATTTCTACCAACCTCTATCCTGCTCTCAATGAAAAAGGGAATACTGACTGGTTTAGAAAGACTGCTGTCCATTGAATGAGACAAACCAGGGCTCCATGTGCAGGAGAACCATACTCTGTACAAGTTAAAGAACCTATTGGATAGTCCTCATGGGAAGATACCATGTCTCTTGATAGCTGTCCAGTGAGTTTGTTCTAAAATTCTCCAAGCCTTAGGATCTTTGTGACATGACCATTTGTTCCATTGTGTGGCAAAAAAAAAACTGTCACTCATAGGTAAAGTTACCCAACCATAAATTTTTATTTTGCATCTAAATTGAAGAGAACAGTTAGCAAAAAACTTCAACTAAAGGGGGAGTGAGGGTGGCTCAGTCAGTAGGGTGCAGGCTCATAATCTGCAGTTCCTAGGTTCGAATCCCTGCTAGGTCAGCATTGAAATTTATCTACGTAAAACTCCCAGTCCTGCCCACAGTCAGTAGGGACACCAATAGTCTTGGAAAGGCTGCCATCCATCATATGGGACATTAAGTAGTGGCCCCATGTGAGAGAGCCACACTCTGCGCATTTTAAAAAACACACTGGATAGTCATGACAGGAGGCTACCCATCTGTCTACCAACAGCTGTTCCAGTGGGTCCCCTCCCCCACTCTTCTCTGAGCCCTCAGGGTCCTTATGACCTGGCCATTTAGCCCATTATGTGCAAAAAATTGCTGCTCAAATGTAAAACAACCCAACCAAACCTTCTACTAAATCAATATGGATCATGGAATGGTGTCCATTATGTTATTTGGGCATGAATACTTTTAGTGAGCAACAGAGTACAGGCAGTAGATAAAGCAATTAACCATACTGCCCCATTTAAAAAGCCTAAAGTTGCATGTTACCACAACACTTGTATCTGTAATTTCTAACTCTCTAATTGCCAACTTTCTACTATTTAATCACTAAAAAACATATTTATATTTTTTTCCTTTTTGTTATTTTACATCTATGAGCTTTAATGTCAGATTAATTAATCTGATAAAGTTTGTGGCACATTACTGTTACTTGAACTCAAATAAACACATTTTGCTGAAAAATAAAATTAATAAAAATGAAAAATATTACATAAAAGAAAAAAAAATAAAGGAATTATTTCAATTTTGTATAATTGTAAACATGCTCTCATATAGAGAGCAATTTTTTAAATTCCTTTACCATAATATATAGATTATGGGTGGTTGTTAAAGCATTTACATTTCCTTTTGCCCATATCTTTCTAACTAATAACAAAATAAAAAAAAATCGTTTTAAGTCAGAAGCTAAAGAATTTCTGCAGTCATATTTTCACAGAATTTTATTCCAAAATACATTGTAATAACACCCCTAGTAATATAAATTGAGGTTATGATTCATCCTATGAAGATAAGAATTTTATTATTCTCTTTATATTATTTGAAATCTTATGGATTCAGGCCAGATTTTGAAAGCAACATATTAAATATTCATATATTTCATTTGCAGAATTTCATAAATAAACTGTTCCAGTGGATGAGTGGTTAGCATATTTGGCTACTAATCAAAGGGACCCAGGTTCGAGGCCTATATAAGATATGGATGTTTTCTTTCTACTGTGTCCATCTGCTGAAGTCTCACCTTCCTCACAGATCTTCTTAGGGCATGTTATAATGAAAAACTCTTGTCAGATTTCTGTGGCAAGCAGTTGCTTCAGGGGTAATTTATTATTTTATTTTTTAGTGGAAAATTCTCACATTAAAGATCGTGAACAGCTATTATTTTCAAAATGTGGGTAGTATTTAAGTTTTGAGTGTTCATGCATTTTCACTATTCTTGATTTTCTTTAGTTTCCAGCAAAATTTTTTCTCTACATTCAAGGTATAAATAAATAAATAAATAAATAAATAAATAAATAAATAAATAAATACCCCCTCAAGCAGCTGCTTGCCACAGAGGTCTGACAGGAGCCTGTCAGTTTATATGTCAAAGTAGAAGGTCTGAGAGGATGGCAGGACATATCAGTTTAAAAATTTAGTGTCAACTAAATTTTTGTGTGTGTGTGTGTCAACACACACACAAGTGTCAACACTGATTCCTGAGATCATATATGTTGTTTGAAATGGAACTATTTCTTACAGAAATTCACCTTTTTCTCTAAAATGCAATTTTTAACTTCAACAGTTAGCAAAATGGCATCCAGAGCAAATCATGTAAATAAATGCCCACAAGCAATAAGAGGGGAATGAAGTTAATGGGATTACCCTGTAAGGAAACCATGGTACTAGGAGTGCTACCTCACCTTTTCCTACCAATTTTAGCAGGAAACGTGCCTTTACAGCATATTGCTCTATGAAATACTTAGCTGCCATCAAAAGCTTCAACCACTGAATAGTTATCATTATTAGTTCTTTATCTTCTCTAGTTTGTTTCCAACATTTAATAATTCAACCTAATACAGAACATATTATTTAATGCAGAACTTTAATCATTATTTGCTAAGTAGAACTTACACTTCATATTCATGATGTCCAAGGTCTGAGAAGCAGTATCCATAGAATCCCCATACATCACCACAGAAGAATTTTACTGAATGCTTACGACAAATGTTATTAATATGTTGAAGTGTATCAAGTGAACAATCAGTTGCACATACCACATCATACTGAGAAAAAAAATCCTCCTCTTTATCTTTCAAATCTTCACAATCACTACTAACATGTACCATTGGATTCAGTTGATTAATACCACTTCGAGAAACTTCTGCCCTCTGCAACAAAATTTTGAATATATAATTAATCATTACTACTACTAATAATAATAAATAATTCTTATCTGCAAGTGATATTATATTATAAGACTATTTTGACTGAAGTACTTCCATCTTTTCTCAAGAAGGTTAACATTGAATTTCTTCTATATCATGAATCAAGTGGGATTATATAAAAAAAATTCATGTTTAAAAACAAACAATTCATACAGGACTAAAACTGTTGTTTCACTAAATATTTCTTAATCTCTATATTATAAAAAACACCTACCAGCCCATAATCTGATGTTCTCAGGTTCAACTCACAACTGTGCCTGAATTGAAAATTTTCTCTACTAACCCGTTCTGCCTTTGGTAAAAGGCACATCAATGGTCTTTAATCATCTTACAAATGAGGCATTAAGCCATGGTCCCATATGCAGAAGAGTCATAACCTGTGCACATTCAAGCACATACTGATGGGCTTGAGGGGAGACTTCCATCCCTTTTCTAACAGATATCTAATGGATACCCTTCACTAAACGTCTCCAAGCCCTTGGTGTCTTTGTGACCTAGTCATTTAGCCCACTGTGTGCATAAAAGTGCTGCCTGAGGTAAAACAATAACACCACAACCTGAAATAATCTTTACTGCTAATTGGAAACAAACTATCTTCATATACTAAAAATGCCACAAGATGTAATGCTTAGGCAGAATATTACTAAACAAAACTAAATAATAAGAAACTGAAGATAAATTATCAATAATTATATGTTATGCAGAGCAAGAAGTAATTACATTTAAGAAAAATTGACTAGTTTATCATTTTGATGAGCAATGATAATTAATAATAACAATAATAAACTACAGTTTAAGGTTTATTCCGTGATTAGGGGACTGTTTGATATTGTTGCATTCCCTCTCTCAATAAACATAGTTTCTTTAAACATCCTACTAACCATTTTCTCTTCATAGGTAGTTGAAATGTAGACTCTGCACAGAGTAATCTCTGAAAACTAATTACCCTCACACAAGAATTCCACCATTATAATTTAGATATTCTTGGCTTGCAAGAGACCAGATGGACAGATAAAGGTCAGATTCTTAAAAATAAACTTAAATTTCTCTTTTTAGGGAGGGAAGATAATAAGCATCACCAAGGCGTGGGTCTGCTTCTCAGCAGACATGCTAGCGATGCTCTTCTACAATTTGAGTGCATTAATGAAAGGTTTCTTACAGCAAACTTTCAGACAAGCATTAAAGACTTGAATGCTATCTGCTGTTATGCCCCCACTGATGATGCCAATGAGGATGAGAAGGATAGGTTTTATGAACAACTTCAGGATATTTTGAATTCTGTCAAGAAAGGAGATATTACCCCTGTTCTTGGTGACTTCAATGCCAAAGTTGGTACTGACTCTGACCTTTGGGAAGGGGTGATAGGACCTTTTTGTATTGGTAGCTGCAAACATCTCCTACAGGTAAGTAAACTTAATGGTTTGAGAATAACTAACAGCTATTACAAACACTGTAACATACATAAGTGCATATGGGTTTCACCAGATAGGCTGCATAAGAATATGATTCATTATATATTAATCAACAGCAAATGGGCTAGTTCTGTTAGGAACAGCATGTCATATAGGGGAACTGAAATTGGATCTGACCATTACCTAGTTAAAACTGTCTTGCAACTTAAATGTAAGAAGTGTTGTGCTAAGGTTAAAAATTTTACCTTTAATTCTGAAGCTCTGAAAGACCAAGTTATAGCTAAAGCTTACCATGATAGGTTACTTAGTCATTATGACAGTCATGACTTGCTTACTACTGAAGTTGAGGAAGAATGGGACTGTTGATACTTTTCAAACAGCAGCAGTTTCAAGAAAGCCTGTTTTAAACAAGGGTTGTTGAAACTACCAGTACTCTTTTAGGAAAAAAGGAACAGAGGAGGCAAAATTATTTCAGTGATGAGGCACTTGAGCTTATTTCAGAAAGAAAGAACTGCAGGAATGCCCTTAATTATAACCCTATTAGTCCTAATAAAAAGCATTACAGAGAGCTTAATAAATGTGTAAAGGATCAGTTGGCTGCTGATTAGAATCTTTGGCTTAATGGCTTGGCTGACAAAGCCAAGGAAGCAGTTAGACAGCACAACAGCAGAGAGATGTACCAGATAGTTAATGTTTTGTGTGGTAGGAAACAGACAGTTATACAGAGATTGAAGGATAAACAAGGTAAGGTTATAGAAGGTGAGGATTCTGTCATTACTAGGTGGGCTGAGCATTTCTGTGATGTTCTAAACAATGTGATTAGTTCTACTCTCATTGTTTATAATAATAATAGATGCATTACTAGCTTTAATGTTGGCCCTATAACACAGTCGGAAGTTATTTTGGGTAGATGAAATTACTACGGAAATGCTTAGAGCTGGGAATGTTTTGGTTACAACCTGGATGACTGGAATTTTGAATATCTTTTATGATAAAGGCATGGTCCCTAAAGATTTTACCAGAGCTATTATTATCCCTATTTTCAAAAAAGGTGATTGCAGTTCTTATGATAACTATAGGAGCATCAGCCTACTCTCTGTTCCAGGGAAAGTTCTTTCCATGATTGTGCTTAATAGAATTAAGAATCTGGTTGACAGTCAATTGCGTGATGAGCAATGTGGATTCAGAAGTGGTAGGGGATGTGTGGATCAGATATTTTCACTTAGGCAGATTCTTGAGAAATGTTTAGAGTTTCAGAAACCTTTGTTTGCTAGCTTTGTTGATTTCAAAAAGGCTTTCGACTCTGTTGATCATCATAATTTGTGGTTGTTTGTGATATCATATGGTATACCAGACAAGTTAGTTAACATAATGAAAGCTCTCTATAATAACACTGAGTCGTGTGTGAGAGTTGGTAAGTCTTGTGTAGCAATTGGTTTAGCATTACTTCTGGTGTTCGACAAAGGTGCATTTTGTCTCTTTTTCTCTTTAGTTTGGTTATTGATTATGTTATGCGAAATTCACTTCATGGGAAAGATTTTGGCCTTAAATGGGCTGGAGATACGAAAATTTCTGATTTAGATTATGCTGATGATTTAGCCCTTTTGGCAAATGATGTTGATGAGATGAACTCTTTCATTCGAGCTGTTGATGAGACTGGTAGTAGAGTAGGTTTGGTTATAAACATAGAGAAAACTAAAGTGATGAAAATTGGTCAGGCAGGCTGTGATTCA
Organism: Ryuthela nishihirai; assembly: GCA_038380435.1. Taxonomy (NCBI): domain Eukaryota; kingdom Metazoa; phylum Arthropoda; class Arachnida; order Araneae; family Heptathelidae; genus Ryuthela; species Ryuthela nishihirai. The sequence goes on from JAWZYU010000029.1 coordinate 36,769,604, forward strand.
ATTAATCTGAGTGGTTGCAGTCTTGAGCAGTTGTCACAGTTTAATTACCTTGGGAGCTATGTAACAGATACTGGTGATGTGCGGCATGAGATTAACAGATGAATAGGGATTGCTGCCAGGACTTTTAAGAATCTATGGAGAGTGTGGAGAAATAGGCGTATACACCTAAAGACTGAAATTAGACTGTATAATAGTTTGATTCATTCTAAGGTTAGCTATGGTAGTGAAACTTGGACACTTTGTAAACAAGATAACAGGAAACGATGCTTTTGATTCCAGATGTTTACACAGTATCTTGGGCCTTAGGTGGTTTAACTTTGTAAGTAATGATGAGGTTAGGCAGAGTCAGCAACCTCCTTTGAGCAAAATATTGTGCAGAGAGATTCTGTCGGTTTGGCCATGTTGCATGTATGCATAATTATAGATTGGTGAATAGGGTTATGAACAGTGTGCCTAAAGGCCTCAGAAAGAGGGGGAGACCTAAGATGAGGTGGATTGACAATGTCAAACAGGACCTTGTTAGAATTGGTGTGCAGTGGCCAGATGCAAGCAATGTAGCTCAGGAGAGACATGCTTGGAGAATTAAAATGCATGGTCTTGCCCATGGCTGATTGATGATGATGACGATGACTATACCCTATATTTAATAAAACTTTATATTATGCGATATAAAATTTAAAAAAAATATATGAAGTCTCTTAACTAATATTTAACAATATAGAATAGTTCACCACAGTAATTTACAAACTGTAGCTTCTTATTCAGTAATATTAACCCTTAAATTGCTGGAACTCAAAATGTCACTGGGACAAAAAACACTACCATTACTGGTAGATGTATGTTCATTGCACAGTATTCTGCTAACTTTTTTTTAGAATGAAATCATCTTTTTGATTTTTTTTTTAATTGAACCTGAAAGATAAATTATTTAACTCCAAAATAAAAAATTATCTATCCATTTATTTGATGAAATACACTGCTTTGCATAGAAAATGCCACACCAGGAAGTATTTGTCGGAGCACCATGCAAATAGTTGAATATGTGTCAACAGATGGGTTATGGAAATGAGTGCAGTTGCAAATCAATCATGACAGGTGAGGGAGATAGCTTTGCCAAGCTGTTTTCCCTGTTAAGTTTGGTCGTCCTCACCTTGGCATGTGGACCACTGCATCGGAGTGATCTCAGTGGCCAAAGCACATGTAAGGCATGAGAATGCCCGGGAAACGTCATCAGGAACCCTATTATTACATAGATGCCATTATCAGAGGCTTCATCATAGGGCTACACATGGCTAATTAGTCCCTGCATTGCATCACGGCAGAAACAGTCAGGATGCAACAACTGTTAGCTGAATTTGATAACAGTGGTTGGAGGAAGGTAACATTCATCACCATAGTTCGACTGGTGCATGTAGGCAGATGTCTGAATACCTCAACTGCTGCATTCGATGGCAAGCCGTAGCAGCCCCACAATCCTCAGTGGATGACATTTTATGTGGTGTAGAGGCAGCTACAGACATCCTCATGTCAACATGGACTGTGAATCTGTCATTTTTGATTGGCTGAGGCAAGTTTATGCTCTCACCAGCCATTGTGATGGCTGCCACTTACCGCAGCACATTATCATGCAAGGTTACGGTGGTGCTGTACCACACATGCATAGCGGGATGAATGGAACCATGTCGTATTCAGCGATGAGTCTCGCTTCTGTCTCAGTACCGATGATCACTGATTGAGAGTCTGGAGATGATGTAGTCACAGGTTGATCTCCTTCCTGTCCACAAGCATCATATATCTCCTCAGCCTGGTGTCATGGTTTGGGGCACTATCAGTTTCAACAGCCATTCACTGCTTGTATGCATAATGGGTACAATGATAGCATGACGATATGTTGATGAGGTTCTGCAGCCTGTTTTGTTGCCTTACCTGCATAGTATCCCTGATGCCCAGTTTGAACATGGTAATGCCAGCCTGCACACTGTCAACATCAGCAGACAATACCTACAAAGTGCCAGGTGTTGCTTTGGCCAGTGTGTTCCCCATACTTATCCCCAATAGAGAATGTGTAGGACATCAGTGGCAGATGACTTCATGCCTCTGCACAACCCCCTTGCAATGTTGATGAATTAAGGACACAGGCGAACAACACATGGTCAGCAATACGTCAGCACACCATCCAGGGACTTTTCCACTCGATGCCCCGTGTTGCCAAATGTATAGCCCAGCATTTTTGTATAGCGGTCATATGACTGCTATACAAAAATGCATAGTGGTCATACAACCTATTGACTTAGGCACATTATAGTGTCTCTTCGCACATCACATTCATGTAATCCCTCAGAAATTAAATCACTTAGTTCTACTTATCTACATGTGTGGTTTCTTCTCATTTCATGCATTCCTTCAAGGTATGGCATTTTCTATTTTAATAATCTTACAATAAAGTTGGTGATGCCATTTCAGTGAGCTGATGAATAAAGCTGATAATGCTGTTTTTTTTTTAATAAGGCTGAATAATTTACCAATTTGGTGAGCTTTTATTATGTTATTTGCATGCTTTATTTGTCATATTTTTTTACTAGTTTAAAGTAGGGTCTTATTTTCTGCACCACCCCCCAACACACATCCTGTCAATGAAGTTGCCTTTAACTATTCCATAAATATATGTAATAACCAATTTTTGCTTTTAGTTCAATATGTATACTTACATTTTTTCCTGCTTCAGAAGCAGTAGTAAAGAACTGAGATGTGCATTCCCAAGTTCCAACCTAGGAAAAACAATAATATGAATTACCTAAACAAAAATATTGGTTAACATTTCAATTTTTATTAGACAAGCTACAAAACTGAGTTTAGTAGCACTTCACTAATCATGCACAACAAAATGCATTAAAATTTGATATGCGAGATCTGAGAGTGTCTAATACATTGAAACAAGGGTTTCTATGACAACCCATGAAACAGATTCGACAGAAGAATAAAAATTTGTGGAATAGATATATAAAATGCAAAAACAGGATGAAAATAAAAAATGTATTTGTTTTTACAAAGGAATCTGAAAAAATAATGAATGATGGAATATGAAACTTAACATAAAAAGGCAATCATGTGCATTTATTTATTTTTTCCCTTCACCTCTGGCCTAAGTTTTTTGCTTTTAGCACTGGTCAAAAAAAAATGCTATATGACTGGAAAATGGAAAAGAAAATTAAAAATCTGGTCGACTCCAAAATACAATTAAGTAGCCATGCATTAAAAAACCATCTTCATAACATTTTACACTAAATTGTCCTAAATTTTGCATGTTGCTTAGTTAATAAGTATAGTACAGTATAAAAATCATAACATAGTTAAGACTAAAATATTTCTGCTAAAAAAAGTTATTCCATCAATAAGCAGATTGCTATGAATTACACTTCTCAAAATAGTCTGTATATATATATTAACATATTCTATGAAAAAAAGAAAAAAGAAGCAAATTCTGAAAAATCATACTATTTGACATTTCAAAACACAGTTTACATAATTTACAAAAGTTTGGCAGGTGATGACAAACTTTGGTAAAAACACGAAGGTTGAAAATGAACTAAATTTTATTATCCACAATCAGTTGGCTGGTTGGGGTTTTATGGCACATAAGTAACTACAGTTAGAGTGCTCCAAACAAGGTGTCCAAAACTGACTCATTTTAGGTATAAATTACTTATATTTTCTTAACTATACTGCTGAAGATTCTTAGGTTGCGTGCCCTCCAAGATTGGCAATTACTGTACATATTTAACCCTTCCAATGTCCAGCCTGAAAAACTAGAAACCACAGATCAAGCAATTTTTTTCACGGTGCTCAACCAAAACAAAATCTTCAAAACTTTTTGCTAAATAACTAATGAACAGAAAGAAGTCATACTACATGCCAAATTAAACAGCCTTTAATTTTGGATTTTCTGAAAATATTTTAGAAAAATGGAAAGCATGTTAGTTTTAATAAGATTTTTCTCAGAGTTATATAGTTCTAAAAAAGCAAAAATTTATTTTAAAAAAAACTAAATGGACCGAAATAATTGTATTATATATGAATAGAAAGAAAAAAATTCCGAATAATAAATAAATTTTTATTTAAAACAGGAAAATTACTCTTTTCTGAATTTTTTTTCCTAGGTATACTGAGACTTTTGCCAACTGAGCTGTTTTAGAATATTTTGCCAAATAACATATTCACAGAAGTAGGTCATGTTATATAACAAATTAAACAGCATTTAATTCTGAAGATTATGAAAATAAATCCTTTTAAATAAATTTACAAACATATTAATTTCAACAAGCATTTTTCACAGTGATATAATGTAAAAAGATATGGCAACACAATATAAACTTAACTCAATGCCCAAAATTTGAAGTGAACTAATCCAAATAGTGTTATTATTCCTATGTTTTTACTAGTAAAAACGAAGAAATACACTATTTTAATTAGTCCACTTTTTTGCATACAGGATAGTAGCCTGATGAATAAATTGTTAAATTAAGCTCACCAGTCATCTCCCGCCATAAGAGGGTTACGTCCATTCAACAGCAACAGAGGGCACACCAGTACTGTGCCATGCACTGCAGAGTTCATACAGTAACAAGAAGTGGTTGTATGCCACATGTGTGTTAGTCACTCCATGAAACATGGGTCACACCAAAGATGTGAATGAGTGGCATAAAGGTGTTATTGCATTTGGCCTAGCCAAAGGGCATAGTGTACAAGATATGGCTGTCTTTGCAGGTGTGTCAAAACATACTGACCAAAGGGTCTTCCGGCAGTGGAATACATTGCAGTCCACTGCTAATCATTTTCAGAACTGTAGCAGAAAGGCTGCTCACCAATAGGGACCGCCGCAGTGTGTCATGCACTGTTAGGGCAAACCGCTTTGCAATAAGCAGGAATTGCTCCAGTCAGTCAAGCTGTTTCTGAACAAATACTCTGAAGGGAACTGTGTGCCTTGGATATCTGGAGCAGAGTACCATGGAAGAGATCCATGTTAACAGCTGTACACATGGTTGCACAGCTACAGTGGGTGCAATGCCACAAAGACTGGACTACCAACTCTTGGAAGCATGTGATCTGGTTGGATGAGTCACGTTTTTTGCTTGTACTCGAATGATGCGGGGCGACAGGTACATCATAAGCCTCATGAAGCCTTCCATGCAGACTGCATGTAAGGTTCTGTTCAAACTAGAGGAGGCTCATGTTGTTCTGGGGGTATTTCAAGTAAAAGGTAAAGGTCCTTTGGTTGTGGTGATGTCACACTTGAACCAGAAGGGCTAAATGGAGCTGCTGGACTATTCTAATGAAATATTCTAATAACAGTTCTAATGATACATGTTGCCTTTTGTGCAGCATCTCCACAGTAAACACCAGAAGGATACCCCAGTCTTCCAAGACGACAATTGTCATGTGCACAGGGCTCAAAGTGTGTCAAGATTGGCATGACGAGCATTCTGAAGACTTTGAATATCTCGACTGGCCCGACAAATCCCCAGATTTGAATCCCATAGAAAACTTGTGGGACTATTTGGGGCAATGAGTGAAGCGCCGTCCCAGCCATCCAGCCAAACTGCAGCATTTGCTGCTGGAAGAGTGGATGAATATTGATGTGCACTACATCCATACACTGGTGGCATCCATGCCAGACAGGATTTCGGCTATTCTTCGGTCACATGGAGGCGTTGCGTGCTATTAGGTGACATTCAGCCAGGGGTGACTAATTTTTGTCTGGTGAGCTTATATATCAATAAAAAGGGAATTTTTTTATTAATATTATAATTTAAAATTTCACCTAAACAGGACTGCTATCGTTAGTTTATAATTTTTTTGCTGTAATACTCCAAAATATCAGCCAGAATTTCACAAGGTGATTTGTGACAGATGCCCTGTGACATGTTTTAAGAATTTGGCTCTCTTAATATGATTTCTTAAGTACATGTAAATTCACCACAAAAACTCTTTTCAATAAACAGACATTTTGCATGTTACATTATACTTACTTCTTTATTATCCCACAGGGTTATTGATTTTACACCAGCCAAAGCAATATTTTTAGCAACCTCTGCACCAAGACCTCCCATTCCAATCATAAGAATTTTGGAGCTCCTTAACCTAATAAAGAAATTAAATTATACACAAATTTTGAATTCAAACTATGGTAGAATAATGAGAAAATGGTTAATAATGATGATAGTGCAAGTTGAGTAAATGATAAATTAAGGTTGGTAAAAAAAAAAGAGCTAAGGCATTTGGCTTCAGTGGAAAGTGCTTATGAATTATTTGCTATTATATATAGTATGTTGCTGCTCAGACAGAAATTATGAACTTTACATAGATATATGTTGATATTCTATCATGTTTCTTATAATTACCAAATATTATAATTAAGATTCCAGTTCTTGTATGGGTTACCCTGGATCTTAATTTTATGATGAGTGGGAACAGATGCAAAATTACCTATACTTGAATCCACAAAATATTTTAGCTAAAAAAAAATTTAAGTAACATTTTCAACTTTGTTAAAAAAAATACTTCATCTATATTTCTAATTTTACTTTGCAAGATTTGTGGAAAAGTACATCTTGAAATCTACAGTGATGTGGTTTCATTTCTTCTGAATGACTCTTGAACAAGTGTTTTAGTTTATCTTGGAAGTTGTGCGACAGATACTACATTGCTGCTGCAACTTTTTATTAACCCTTCTAGAGTCCTGCCTGAAAAACTGGTTTATATGCAGAGGCCTAACTACTTTTTCACTATGATCAGCCAAAAAAAATTAACTTGAGAACATTTTTCCCAAATAATTAATGAAAGGAATTATGGCATGTTATATGCCAAATTAATTAGCATTCAATTCTGGATTTTCTAAAAATAAAATATTTAACAAAAAAATGACTACCTTTATTTCAAAAGGATATTTTTAAAGTCATGTAGTAAATAAAATGCATCTGGCAATGCAAATAAAAATTAAAAAAAAACTAATATACCAAAATGATTATAATGCACATTAATAGTCAGGCTATTTATTTCTGAATAACAAAAAAAATTACTTTAAACGAGAAAATTACTCTTTTTTTTTGCAATTTTTCTTTCTCAGTACTATGCTTTGAGAAAAGTCCAGGCTTTTTGCCAACTGTGTAATTGAATTGTGCTGAGTCAAATAAGCAACTTCAGAATTTTTTTTTTTTAAATAACCAATACACTAAACTAGGTCATATTATATAACAAATTAAATAGAATTCAATTCTGAATTTAATAAAAATTTAAACAAATTTACAAACATATTGATTTTAATGACTTTTTTATTTACTCTGATATAGCAGAAAAAAATAGACTATGAAATTATGGCTTAATTTAGGAAACCCTGATGAATAAAAAGAGATAAATTATTATATTATATATTAATCAAAAGGAAATTTATTCCCAAATAATATAATATTTATCTGAAGCATGATTTTTATATCTTTTAATAATCCTTTTCAGTGTGGTATAGTTTAAAACACAGGCCAGTGTTACATATACAAGATGACTTGGATTGCTCACATTAATGGGATTTTCTGCCCTGTTAATGAAAAAACATATCATTGGCTACTTTTTTTTTTTATTAAACTTTATGAATTTTTCCTTTGGGTGTTGAAGTTTGGAAATCTTGGCTAAGTACCAAAAGGTTTGTGCACCAAAGAAAAGAAAAACAAGTTAAAACAGCATTTAAATTCTCTCTCATTGAGCAATAAAATTTTTAAGTGAATCCTTCAAACTATTTGTATCTTAAAAGTTCTTAAGAGAAAACTCTGAACTCTTTGGAGAAAGAATAGTGCTGTCTTCAGTGAATTGACATTATATGGTTCTTTGATATGGTGACGTGGGAATCACCCTTCACGACACGTGGAAAGAAGCTCTCAACAGCTCTAACATTACCATATCTAAGAACCATTATATAGCGTAACTTCACTGAAGACAGAGTGCTGTTCTTGCTCAAAAAACTCAGAGTTTTCTCCTAAAAACTTTTAACATGCAAATAGTTTAAGGGAAAAACTTAAAAATTTTATTGCTCAATGGCAGAGAATTTTAATCTTCCCCTGCAGTAAACTGTACTCTGCAGCCCGTCTTGAACAACCTGTGGAGAAGAAGCCTCCATTTTTTTTTTTTTCAGTTATAGTCTTGATTTGAAGAGTGGGAATGATGCATAGAATGCTGAAGTGAATGATATAAATGATAAAATAATTCTAGGAACATTGATATAGGTTTGAGGCAGAACAGTGTAAGAGAGAGAAAAAACAGAGGTGCATACTTTGTAGTTACTTCCAAAATCTTCCGTTCTTAAATCAGGAAGTTGCTTCAGCACAGAGTAGCATTAATAGCATTAACAAACAAATCGGCAATACTGTATAGTGCTTCTAAGAAACAGCAATCACATGGCATTAACAAACAAATCCACAATACTGTATAGTGCTTCTAAGAAACAACAATCACGTGGTATTAACAATTTATGCTGTAATTTAATATGCATCAGATGGGGGGGGGGAAATATTAGTTTCCAAGCATCCGTTTCGAAAAGACGACCCAAGCGGTGCTTACCGGCTTTGAACTGTATTAATTTTACGTGGAATAAGCCGTGTATATTCAGTGAACATAACGGAAACTATTCGATCATTTTGGCCAGAAATCCTACTCGTGTTCTTTCGAGCAGTTGTTCGATATACAGCAATACTCTAAATATAAGCACGCGCAAGATCTAACTCTACCATAGGCCTTAATGATATTATACTCTGTTGGTACATTGCCAATGAATAAACAACAAATCTAATAAGTTCTCACGCTAATCCCTATCCTACTCTCAGAAAAGTTCCAAGAGAAATATGAATTCTACTTACCGCTTCTGCGAGTCAAGACCCCATAGTCGTATTTGTCGGTCATACAATGCAGCTTCATCTTCCGTTATTTTAGTCTCTACTTCAGAACCAATCCCACTTTTCACACCCATTATGTATATTAATTTACCATAACAATAAAAAAAACCCACAAACACCAAATATTTAATTCCTGCTAAATTTCAGCTTCTCTTTTTTTCTTGCCAAATATGAAAGCTAAACTCCTCGACCACGGTTTAAGTTTAAGAATATAATTAAGTAAAAAAAAGAGAATTGGGAGAAATTACTTCCCCCGGGATTCAAATAAAGGTTGATGGGGGGGGGGAAACAATTGTGTACATCAAATCCTTACATTTCGTTTCCTATTAAAAGAAACTTTACAAAGACACTTTTTGCTGTTAAACATTCGAAGTTCTGTAACTCTATAAATACTTTAAATTGTTCAAAAGTGAGATTTAAATACATAGATTTGACTGGATGTATAAATTATTTTGTGTCACATTTTTTCACAATTATTTTTTTTTAGAATCAAAAATATTCGAAATTTCTCTCCCATTCACATAATATGCAATATCATAATTTAAGGACTTGGGGAGTGTCATAGACTACAAACAAATTACTGCCTACGTTTTCTTCCTCGTAATAAAAGGGGTTATGTGTCAAATGACAGTTAGTAGCATGGAGAGCATCACAGGCTGTAAATCCTTCTCCACTCCCCCTCCAAAAAAAAGAAGACGAAAACATGTGGACTGTTCTACTCTGGAATGGATCTAGGGGGGGAGTAAAGGGCCCGTAACCTTCCCCCCTTTCAGAATGCTAGTAAGAGTAAAAGAGGCAAAAAATTATTCAACTTACTTATATTTCATGCATTTCTAAAGCACTTTTTAGAGACCTGTAAAATGGAGGGCAAAACGTTATACTGCAACGGAAATCCACTCTCTTGGCACCCTGTTTACATTTTCTGCCTTAATTTTTGTTTCTCCCACCGCCAGACCCTCGATTTCTTTTTCTACATCCGGACCTGGTTAATGTTGTCGGTCATAAAAGTATACCTATCCCTTGCTTTCTTCCTCCCCCAAAAAAAGCGGATTTTGATGAAAGTTACTATTTCTTTCGAATGCAGAGACCCACATTTATGAGTTAGGTGTCAAATGAAAGCTTATATTAGGACTGTTATGCCCCAATGGTCTGTAAATGGTAGCTAGGTAGTCACTGGAAGGAGAGCTATGCACCAATCCCCTGTGATGATGCATAGAACCAGCCAGGCCTAGCACCTAATGTCCGACCCCGCCTTCTCGTGGTGCAGACCGTTAGTACCTTTCAAAAGAGATACTCTCTTGTGGAAGTGAACGGAAGGGGAGGGCTGCCAGATTAGTGTGGTAAACTGATCTGGACAACTACGGCTACTTTTCTTTTTTTTTCTACCCTGCTGAGGAGTGGTAAACCACACAGTGTCCTGGTGCTGACCATATAAACCCACTGGACTGGACACATATACGGCTCTGAGCTTCATTACGGATCCTGATTTTGCTGCACTGGTGGCTTCTGTGGAGGGAAAATCTTCCACTGTGTTTTCTGTTTGTTTGTGGGTTGACAGCCCCAAGTGAATAGATTCACAGGATATGTTTATCAGCTGGTGGATAATCCTGAGCAGAGGTCATCGCAGGCACCTGAACTCTTAGCTTGTGCGGCATGATTAACAGACGAATAGGGATTGCTGCCGGGACTTTGAAGAATCTATGGAGAGTGTGGAGAAATAGGCGTATACACCTAAAGACTAAAATTAGACTGTATAATAGTTTGGTTCTTTCTAGGGTTAGTATGGTGGTGAAACTTGGACACTTTGTAAACAAGATAACAGGAAACTAGATGCTTTTGATTCAAGATGCTTACGCAATATCTTGGGCATTAGGTGGTTCAACTTTGTAACTAATGATGAGGTTATCCATCCTTCCTTTAAGCAGCATATTGTGCAGAGAGAGACTCCGTTGGTTTGGCCATGTTATCCGTATGAATAATTATAGATTGGCGAATAGGGTTATGAACAGTGTGCCTAAAGACCTCAGAAAGAAGGGGAGACCTAGGATGCGGTGGGCAGACAATATCAAACAGGACCTTATTAGAATTGGTGTGCAGTGGCCAGATGCAGTAGATGTAGCTCAGGATAGACTTGCTTGGGGAACTAAATTACACGGTCTGGTTCGACCTCCGTAGCCCATGGCTGCTTGAGGATGATGATAATGATGATGATATAGCATACAATTTCAGTTATGTCATTTGTGTTTGTGTGTGTGGCCTTGGATTTTCTTCTGCCTTAGCTGAATAACTAGCTTAAAATATTTGGATTTTTTTATATCATGAAATTAAATTGTGTCATTTATTGGGAGATTTGATTTCCTGCCCTGGCTGAATTAAAGTTTACACTCTCTGATTATTTCTTTCAATTTTTAATAAAGATTAATAGTTTTTAATGAAAGAAAGCCAATGAGACTTTGCATGTTTTTTTTTTAAATGAGGCGCGGATTTGCACTATTAAGATCTATAAATTTTGAGAGCTTTCGCTTAAGCTGCAAGATTTGATCATGTATTAGATTTTAAAACATGTTTACCATTGTTCCCGTTTTAAATGGGCTCAAATTAAAGTCTGCGAGGTTTACAGTCAATTCAGTTCAGCTTTAATCATATATTAAGAGCATATCGAAATTTTTTTTAATTTTCATGCAAAACCTCGATTTGAAAGAGAAGCAGTTTCCAGGGTCTTCGCTTTTCACCCGATATAAATCAATAAGTGTGTATAAATTAAATTTATTTTGCTTTAATTAATACACTGGAATAACCTCATTGAAATAAAACACAAAAAACAGCAAAGTTCTGCCTTATTTAAATCATTTGTTAAGCATTTTTAAATAGCCTTCATCGTTGTTCGCAGCGAATTCGCAAGGCATCAGGAGTATTCTTGCTTCACTAAGCAGTCGGCAGACACAGCCGTCTATGATCATGGCGGTCAATGCTGCGGGAATCGGAGTTCTGTCTCTAGTATTACTACCTCAACGGCCGCTGACAATCTTGTGTACGTAAATCGTTAAAATTGTTATTACTCAGGGTTGAGTTTCGGAAGGAAGGACGGATGGGGGGGGGGGGGTCGAAAAATACGACTTGAGTCACTCCTTATTCTGTGAGTGATACCACAGCTTTCCAATGTTGGGCGTTGCAACGTCATGGGCATACTCCTTTACTCTATTCATTATCTAAGATGTAAATAGTTTATTAATATATATAAAACTATTCAAACATAAAATTTAATCTTTTTTCTCTACTAAAAAGCGTTGCTGAAGCTATTGCAAGATTTGAAAATTGCGATATCTATTTTATACCCATATGCAGCCCAGTGAGGCACTGATAAAACATGGAAACTTTTATAGGCAGAAAAACGGAGAAACTTTAACTAGGTAAGTACACTTAACTCCTAGGCTTTCGTGTCACGACACCAAAACACGGCAGTCAGTCACCTCGACCTCTGGTTAGAGAAATCTGTAACCGTAACAATGTGGCAATTTGGTGAATTTGATTTTAAGTGAAACGTATGATTTGAAGGCTATTTAACTCGTTATCTTTTTTTCATTTCCGGACATCTTCTGTTTAACGATTTTAAACTTTGCACATTGTTACTATAAAAATAAAATAATTCTTACAGGATTTTTATGACTTGAATATAAAAATGGTACTCTTAGAGAACGATGCGGTAGGTTGTTTTACTTTTACTGTTTTGAAAAGCTATTGATATGGAAGTGTACGTCATTTGCAGGTTATGAAACAATGACAGAAATTATTGGTCGCCGAGAGCCGTACATCGATCGCATCGTAACCTATTTTTTTCTCTCGGTATTTGTTGTAATGCTCGTCATGGATATAAGGTTAGAGCCTAATAAGTAGAGGCTGCATTATGCGAAATGATATAAATCCCTTTTGTGCCCCCTTTTGATTCTATCTTGAATAATTGTCCACCATAGTGTGCCTGGCTCGCAATCTGCAGTTCCCAGGTTCGAGTCCCACCTGGGCCATCGTTGAGATTTATCTCTTCAAAAACCCCACCCTTCCGTCGGTCAGTAGGGAACACTGATGGGCTTGGAAATGTCAAACTCCGTCGGATGAGATGTAAAACCATGGCACTGTATATGGGAGAGCTATACCCTGTCCACATTAAAGGAAATGCTGGATGGCCTTGACAAGAGACTACCATCTGTCTCCTAACAGCTGTCCAGTGGGTCCCCTCCTCTGAGCCCTTGTAACATGACCATTTAGCAAAAAATTTCTGCTCAGAGGTATGTTAAAAACTCTGACTGTGTTGGGTAAATTTCTGCCCAATGCAGTTGAGTCCTATAGTTTTAGAATATATTCGAGTTAAAACTCTATATCTGCAAAGTAGTTTTAATAATTGAAAGTTTTTTCTCTTACATTGCTAAGTGAATAGAACTTCTATACAGGGGTCCTTTCATTGCTGTTCATTATTCTGTATGAAAATGAGAAATGCATTGTAATATAGCAAACATAAAATTATTTACATTTCATCAGCATAAATAATTTCACCCCATAACACAAATAATTAAAGCCAAAGATAATATTCCCTGTTGATTAACAACTATAAAAAGCAAAACTTTATTTTTAATATAAATGGGATTTGAATTTTTGTATCGGCTGAAAAAATTATTAATTGTGAATTACTAGTATTCATTTTGCTACTTTACCAGATTAAGTAGCATAGATATTGTTGAAGTGCTATAGAGAATTAAAGATATTGATTTAATTTTATCAAAAAATAGCTCCTAATCTTGTTTTGCATTTTCAGAAAATCAACAGAATTGCCCATTGAAAGCAGAGCATAATTCACAGTGCTCTGTATAGTTCAAAATGTTTTAGGATACTAATCTTGTGGCCTGTGATATAGGGGGCGGGGTGGCTCAGTCGGTAGCGCGCCAGGCTCGTAATCTGTAGTTCCCAGGTTCGAGTCCCAGCTGGGTCAGCGTTGAGATTTATCTCCGCAAAAATTCCCCGCCCTGCCCACGGTCAGTAAGGGGACACCGATGGGCTTGAAAAGGCTGCCATCCGTCGGATGGGACGTTAAGCCATGGCCCTGTGTGCGGGAGAGCCATACCCTGTGCACATTAAAGAACACGCTGGATGGCCTTGACGGGAGGCTACCATCTGTCTCCCAACAGTTATTCCAGTGGGTCCCCTCCCCCAACCTTCTCTGAGCCTTCGGGGTCCATGTGACCTGGCCATTTAGCCCATGGTGTTCAAAAAAGTGCCGCTCAGAGGTAAAACAACCCAACCCAAAGCCTGTGATATAATTTCCTGCCTGTTCTGTTTTAAGTTTTCATCAGTAGACTTTTACATTTCATATACCAGGGTGGATTGGGGTTGCATGTTTGGAAATTAATCACTTGCAGCAGCACATATAGCAATTAGAAAAATGATAACTGTAAATCACGGCAGTATACCCGTAAAAAGGTGAGGTGTAGCTCTGAGTCTCATAACAGACACAACTGCTTCCAACTTGTGCTATTAGTAGATTTTTGTTATTATTAAACATGAGAGTATATTTTATTAAAGCTATTTACTGGTAACTTCAGACCAAAAGCTCATATTTACTAACACATGCTGCCTTCTATATGCATGTTATTTAGCTTGGTATTTTGTGAAATACAACAGGCATAATCTACTATATCTAACTATATCATATCATTTCCATACTGCCTGATTCCATTAACCAAAAGTTTATAGAAAGTTAGCTTTTTATTAAAAGTAACTTAAAATTCTCTGTCATTGAGCAATAAAATTTTAAGGTTTATCCTTCAAACTATTTGCATGTTAAAAGTTTTTAGGAGAAAACTTGGAAGCTTTTTGAAGCAAGGACAGCGCTCCATTGTCAGTGAAGTAACACTATGTTGTGACATTAGGGCTGTTTATAGCTTCTTTCCATGTCGTGAAGGGTGATTCCATGTCTCAGTTGCAGGTGGGGATGAGTGAGGTACATTATTTCAATAGCCTCATGTACTATGGTTCCATAGAAAGTGGATGCACGTGCAAGCCGTGTAGTGTGCTCCCAGTCTATTGTTACCACGTGTTCCAACTGAGACACTGGAATTGCCTTTCATGACGTGGAAGGAAGCTCTAAACAACCCTAACATCACCACATAATGTCACTTCACTGAAGGTGGAGTGCTGTCCTTGCTCCAAAAAGCTTCTGAGTTTCCTCCTAAACACTTTTAACATGCAAATAGTTTGAAGGATAAACTTGAAAATTTTACTGCTCAACGACACAGAATTTTAAGTTTTTTCTAATTAATTCCTGAGCAAGAAGGTCCTTTTAATTGTGTTAGCTTTTTCAGCCTTAGTACTACCTTAAACAGCTATATTCTATTTTATGACCATAAGTCAGGTTTTTTGACCATAGTTCCAGGTGTGAATGCAGAGCATTCACACCTGGAAAGGATGGTATGGTAGAATCCTCTAATATGATTTGCACCTGACTGCTGGTTAAAAGGATATGATGGTTTGCAATAAATGTATTTTATCAATATTGTAAACAAATAAAACTTGTCTGAAATAAGCAAAGTACATATAGCAATAGTTAACACTGAAATATAACACTTAATATATAAATATAGCCTTTTAATTACAATTAAACTGTATATATACACTGAAGAGCCAAAACATTATGACCAGCACGTCTTTATGCAAATCGACTGCATGTGTGAAGATCATGAAATGGTATAAATAACACCTGATGCTAAAATCTGTTAATCAGTGTTGTTCTTCAGATGGGAAAGGCAGCAGACTAAGTGAGTTTGACAAAGGCCAAATTGTAATGGCCAGATGACAAGGTCAGAGCATTTCTGAGATGGCAAGGCTTGTGGGATGCTCACGGTCAGCAATGGTTAGTACCTTCAAAAAGTGGCCCGAGGAGGGAAAAACCATGAACCGCTGGCAAGATGTGGGCTGACACGACTCGTCGATGCTAGAGGTTAGCAAAGGCTATCACATATGGTACAACAAACAGAAGGGATACTGTGGCAAAACTTGTCTGTAATTTGAATGCTGATGATGGGAGTAATGTGTCACACAACACACAGTTACATCAAAACATGCTGAAAATGGGGTTGTGTAGCCACAGGTCACTACAAGTGCCCATGCTAACCTCGGTTCACTGTCGAAAGTGCCTACAATGGGCAAGCGAGCATCAAAACTGGACCTTGAGTGATTGGAAGAAGATTGTCTGGTCTGATGAATCTCATTTCCTGTTGCACCATGTGGACGGCCGTGTACATGTGCGTTATATACTCGGGGAAGTGTTGGCACCAGGATGCACCGTAGAACAAAAACAAGCCGGTGGAAGAAGTGTAATGCTTTGGGCAATGTTCTGCTGGGAAACCCTGAATCCTGTCATTCATGTGCAGGAAACTATGACATCTACCACCTACCTAAACATCATTGCAGAGGGTACATCCTTTCATGGCAACAGTATACCCCTTTAGTAGTGCCTTCTTTCAGCATGATAATGCACAATGCCACACTGCCTGGATTGTTCGAGAATGGTTTGCAGAACATGAGGAAGACTTCCAGGTATTGCATTGGCTTCCAAATTCCCCAGACATCAATCAAGCATCTGTGTTTTGTGTTGGAACAGCATATCTGATCTGCTGTGGCTCAACCAAGTAACTTATAAGAGTTAAAGGATCTGTTGGTAATGTGTTGGTACCAGATACCACAAGATACCTTCAGAAATCTTGTAGCATCCATGCTTCACAGGTAAGAGCTATTTTGGCAGCATGTATAGGACCAACATCATATTAGGCAAGTGGCCATAATGTTTTGGCTCTCCGGTGTATATTGTTTACACCAAAAAACCTAAAAGTTCAGTTTAAACACAAATCTAAATGTAAATACTTTTTAAGCCAAGATTTAAATATGGTACTAAACATATTAAACAATAATGAATTAAATTATTGTTGTTATAGTAGTAGTCAGAAAAATTAATGGTAAAAGTTTGCAGATACACCAGGTGCCTGTTCATCGGAAGTGATAATTTGCAGAGTGATAAATTTTAAGAATTCACGTACATCTTTGTGTAATAGAATACACCATGAATTTTATCATTTAGTTCACATTTTTGTGTTTGTAAAATTTAAAATAATAAATTTTTATTTGAAAGAAAAAGTATCAAAATAACCTTTTGTTTTAGCCATTTAAAGTTTCTTATATGGAAAACATTTAAAAGAAATATGTTTTAATATTCAGTGTCATGAAAAATGCTTCTTTTACTTTTACAAAAGAAAAAAAAGTGACTGCCCATAAAAGAGATGTTAAAAATGTTACACTAATGATACTTGAGGTACCCAAATAATTTCCTCAATATCCTGGATTAAATGTTTAATGGTCACCAAAAAGGTTGTTTACTATGCAAAAAGCTGAAAATAAAAACCCTAGGTTGTAGTGAAGCATTTTTTTAAGTGTTTAAATCTTTATATAATTTTTAGCATTTTTTTCAATGCTTTTACAGTCATTACAATAAGAAAAGTCCTTATACCTTAGCTAATATATTTATTTTTAATAAATAATTTTTCCAGTAGCTGTTATTGATGGCCAGTCATGCATACAGACTTTCAATGGCAATGGTATGTGTGAAAGCCACCTCCCACTGGCACCTATTATCTTATGCTTATATAGCATGATCATTTAATTCACGAACAGAAGCAAATAGTTGCATTAAATATCATCCTCTGAATCTTCCTGGCATTTGTCTTTCTGAAAATACTCTCCCTTGAACTCACACATTTTTGCCATCATTGTACCCATTCATTAATGTCTGTTCAAAATGGTTGTACCCATTCAAAATGTCTTTGAAGTCATTTTTTGAAAGCATGCGAAGTGTTGTCATTGTGACTCTGCAAGCTTCCTTGTTGGATGCGAAATGTTTCCCTTTCAAAGCTTTCTTCAGTCACAGAAAGAGGAAAAAATCGCAGGGTGCTAAGTCCAGGGAATATGGAAGATGTGACAGAACCTCAGCACCTATGGCAGTGATCACTGGTTGCACAATATTAGACGTATAAGGCCTGGCGTTGTCATGATGGAGAAACCAAGTCACACCAGAAAGTTCTGGACGTTTTTCATAAATGGCACGCCGAAGTTTGGTTCTGAGAACCTTCAAGTAGGCTTCCTTATTCATAGTTGTTCCATGAGGCATAAAGTGAGTAACAAGAACACCTTTGATGTCAAAAAACACAACAGCCATTTGTTTCCCAGCTGAACGAGAAACCCTAATATTTTTTTTTTTTTTGGGGGGGGGGGGGGGGTTCTTGTTCAGTTTCTCATTGAATCGGGATGCTTCCATTGACTCAATTGTTGTTTTGTTTCGGGATCATAGTGAAAGATCCAAGTTTCATCGCAAGTCACAATTCAACTCATGAAGGTTGGATCCTGGCTTTCAAAATGATTAAGTATCTCTTTGTACAGCTGTACCCTTTTTTTCTGTTCTGGAGTAAAACTGTGTGGAATCCATTGAGCACAGATTCATGACATTTTCGGATGGGTTTTTGCGTAAATGCTTCCGTATGAAACTGACATTTTCACAGCTACTTCATGAAGTGTTATTCATCTGTCTTCATTCAGGATTGCCAGGGCTCTTTCGATTTGCTCAGGAGTTATTGTGGAAGAAGGCTGGTCGGGTGTTGGGTCATCAGTAACAGATTCGCGTCCATCTTTGAATTGCTTATGCCACTTAAAAATGGCAGACCTATGAAGACAGTCATTACCATAGGCTTCACGTATCTCTTCAACAGTCGCAGCAGCACTTAGGCCTCCCCTACTGCTGTTCCGTCTGAATTTCTGACATTCTGAACGAACATCTATGACATGCAACTCGAATCACAGTCTTACCACAACAGCAGTCGACGCCAAATGACCTTGCCACATGGAGCCTCCTTCGCAACAGCCACGCACAGTGCCATCTAGTGTTACTTTGGAAAAAGCACTACATATGAGTACTTATGACATCAGTCCACGAATTAAATGATCATCCCTCATATTTGCAGTCAGTGTGCTTTAATGTGGATTCTTTCCTGCGAGTTCTAACTATTGTCAGGAAATTGTGCCTAACTGGTGGTTTTAATCTTGACACAATGACTGTGAATTTAATATTTAATTATAGAATATATATTTAAACATATACACAAAAAGATGACCAATAGTGTGGTCTCGATCTAACCCAGTTGACTGCTCCACCAAACTGAACTCAAGCCTCCAAGCGGGACACAACCTCGGTAATTCACAGCAGTCCCTGATTTGACTGCTGTAGCCGAGTATCAAAACACTCAGTTGCGTAGTGGCAGCCAGTGTCTACCTATCAGGTGACCTCAGCTGACCTCACCAATCACCTGCCGCCACGATTGTCCACTTCAGCATCAATGGCTCCCTTTGACCACCAGACATTTCCTTCTCAAGCAGCCCATTTCTGAGCATCATGGGAGTGGCTGCCAAGAAGCTTTACTTTGTGTTCCATCGATAGGAAAGGGGGGGGGGGAGAATCCATCCCTTACAATATGCTCTTATTGATAAGAGTAGTAAGGAAAGCCCACATTAGAGAAATATTCCCTAAAGGCTTAATGCTATGGAAATAGTTGTGACACTGTGTATATGAAACCAGTAGTAGTGAGTATCTCTGGCACACAATTATAGTGCCCCTAGTGATGTATCTGAGAAATAATCTGCCATAACTTTGAAACTATTACAAATAGTGAAAAAAGAAGGTTATTTACAATGTTATCAAACATTGCTCCACTTGCAAACAAAAATTACCAGTTATGAAATGCAAAGATACAGTTTGAAAATGATTGCAAAATGACTACAGCTCTCTATGAAGTGTAGATGTAAAGATAAGATTATATGCAAATGGACTAATTTTTATCCCTACATTATATTGTGTACAGATTGAATGGAGATTGTATGTCAGACAATACTAATCCTTGAAATCACTAGGTACACTGGGTAGACAATATGTTTGTATAATCAAATGCTTAACATTATTATGTAGAGGGAATGTAATGTTACAAAGAATAATTCCACTCTCTTGACACCCACTATAGTGAAAGTGACTAAAAGTGAATCACTAAAGTGACATCACATTTATGTGAAAAAGGATCCACAGCAGATTGGATACACCATGAAGATGTAGATGCTTTTTATATTCTGGTCCATCCCCAAAGTCTGAGCATTACAGAATTAGTAACCTAAGAGTTCTGCACATCGTGCATCAAACACCATTTATCTGTTACCATTGCTTTCAACAATAAGATCAGCACATCAGATGGCACTCAGCTGATTGCAATGGAAGATACTAATTTCCAACATACTTGGACTGATAAAGTGAAATTTACCAGAGATGGCATGAAGATCTAGCTAGGGGGTATTACAAGGCAATGGAGGAAAAACAATTCACAGAATTTCTATATGGGGTAATTGCAAAGTAGCTTTACAACTTCAAAGGTATATAACTATTTGCCAAATGAAAGGGAAAAAAAAGATGTGACTAAATTAGCAAGTAATGGAGGAATGTGCCTCCTCATGTCCTGTTGAAAAGAGTGTCTAAATCAGGGGTCAGGAATTTTTTTGCATCAAGAGCCCAAACGGGGGGGAGCAAACCAACGAATTTCGAGAACCAGAAATTAAAACTTTTATTCGGTCAACAGTCTTAACAGGGAAAAAAAGTGCAGATTATTTTATTAACAAAAATAAAGCCATCACAAACTTCAAAATGAGTTTATTCAAGTATATGCAAAAAAAATATTAAAAAGAATTGTTATCTGTCATTCATGAGTGTGACTTTTGAGTTTGTCTTTTTGGCCTACTGATTTAAATTTGGAGTGTATTTAGAACCATGTGAATTGCACAGTGCTTTTAAAAACTATCATCTGCCAACCTGCTCTGGTGCATGTTTTTAAGAAAAAAATTCCAGTCAAATGTTGAACCAAAAAGCTTCAAGAGCTGTTTTACAGTACTCAGGGTCACCAGTTCCTGACCCCTGGTCTAAATCAATTCCCAGTGGCAGGATTGGTCATTGTGGTCCTCCTTAAGTGGCCTCATTCACCAAACCTAACCACATTTGATTCCTTTCTGGAGGGTTTCATCAGAGATGCAATTTATCTTTCATCATTATCACAATCAAACAATAAATTGAGACTGGATTGCTGTCTCTCAAGTAACTCCTAATATGGAGTGTGGGAGGAAATTGAACATCATTGGGATGTCCCTATGTCCCAGATTTTTTGGGATTTTCCTGACTTTTTTTAGAGAACTGAGTTACATTTGTTTTGTTTTTTTTGCTATTTACACTTTTTTTTGGAATAATGTGGTTTACACTGAGTGTCAGTTAGTGCATGCTGCCAGCATAATTGAGTGTTTTTGGCAGCCCACACATTGTTATGGAGCACCATGTGTGGGCTTCAAATTAGCCATGTCATGAGAAAAGTCTCATATCTCCCAAAAATGCTCCTGACAACAGTAAAAGTCACACCTCAATTGAGACCTATGCTGCATAGACTGACTGTAAGCCTAACTATGCAATCTGTCCTCAACAACTTAGAGTGGGTGAATTATTGCTTCTCCCACCTTCTACAAATTGTTCTTCATGTTATACAATAGTTAAATTTTGTGTGGGGACTTCTGATAAAAAATGTCCCAGTTTCAGCTTTCTGAACATGATGCATCAATCTTGAAGTGTTTTCTTCATTGTCAATTCATTTTATGTGATAAATTATAAATTTTGAAGTTGTAAACTTCTTTGTAATTACCCAGCACAGTTTTTTAATAATTATAAAAAATGCTAACTTAAAATAATAGAAAATTGCTTTTCCATATTTTAAACAAATTGTTTATATAAATCCAAAATAACAAAAAAAAAAAAAACAAATGAAAATGTTACATTATCATAAATATATCTCTGTGATACTGAAATTGTACCACCCAGAAAATGTGGTTTCAATTAAATATAGAAATTTATTTCATGCACAGATGGATTATATGGCAGTAGTCAACATCTTGTAATTCCACATAGTTCACAACACATGCAGCTGCATGTCACAGTAAGGAGTCATAAAAGCATCGAATAGCATCCTGAGACAGCTCGCCATTCCCATTGCAGCCTGTCTGTCAGGACAACATGCTTTTAAGAGAGAAAAATCTTTTTATGATTTATCACTATCTGCATTTTCCCAATCATCCATTAGTTCCAACTTTTAAAGGATTCAAAAGTCAGAAAATGAAATACTTCATTCTCTTTGAGAATGAGCATCCCATATTCAGTGAGAGGCAATATGTATTATGCTAGTTTTGAAGTTAGGGCTGACAACTTTTCAGATAGATCACTTGAATTGCTGAAATCATATGAGACTTTACTGGCCATTATTAGTTTCGTACTTGCATCATTTATTGTTATTTTTGTAGCATAATGGAGGTCACTGTCTATTGGCAGGAACTTTAAGCGAAAGTTCTCTGTACAGAAGATCCGTACACTGTGCCTGTTGGCCTTGATGGGGAAGCTTCTGTCTCTCTAACAAACTGTTCAGTTCAGGTCAGTGGGTCCTCTTCCCTTACCATGCTGTCAACATCTAAAATCCTTGTGATCTAGTCATTTAGCCCAGTGTGTCAAAAAAAGCTGCTCAGAGATGGCCTATTCTGAAGCATTATGTGTTTCCTAGATAGTCCCCTAGTTATAAATTTCCATACCACCCTGTACTTGGTTATTAATTTATAATTTTAATGAATGCCATAATTTTCTATAAAAAGATGTATTATAGATACCATGACTATGCAAGCATAGGTCATTAACATTCTAGGGTTGGGTTGTTTTACCTCTGAGCGGCACTTTTTTCCACACATGGGTTAAATGGCCAGGTCACAAGGACCCCAACGGCTCAGAGATGGTTGGGGGAGGGGACCCACTGGAACAGATTGGGAGACAGATGGTAGCCTCCTGTCAAGGCCATCCAACGTGTGCTTTAATGTGCACAGGGTATGACTCTCCCACACATGGGGGTACGGCTTAACATCTCATCTGATGAATGGCAGCCTTTCCAAGCCCATCAGTGTCCCCTACTGACCATGGGCAGGGTGGGGAATTTTGCAGAGATGAATCTCAACACTGACCCAGCTGGGACTCGAACCCGGGAACTACAGATTACGAGCCTGGCGCACTACCGACTGAGCCGCCCCGCCCCCTCCCTCCATTAGCATTCTAGAAAAATTGAGTTGAAAAAAATTGGTTGTCCTGACTGGGATTCGAACCCATGTCTCCCAGAAGCATGTCAGGCATCTTAACCCCTAGACCACTGAGGGACTAACCATCCCTTCAACTAAGTGATATATATATATGTCTTCCTGTTTAATCACCAACTCTTGATAATAGATGACGGCACTGGTGACTCAACAGGAAGACGTATATGTCACTTAGTTGAAGGGATGGTTTTTCTAGTATTCCTTGTCTACAGGACTTTTCTTGTGATAATTTATTACTGAACATTCTAGATTTCCTGATATTAAACACTTTTTTGTATATGCATCATTATCATGTAAAAGACTAATTTAGCTCTAATAAAATTCAGTTGAAAATATTTATGAATATTTCATACACAAGTTGTTTCCAATTTATTATTCTTTTAATATATTTTGTGAAGAATGTAATATATGTAAGTTGCAAGAACATATTTATGCTTACAGTTTCTCACTGAACTCACTAGAATGTTTGTCAAGACCAAAACCAGTGGAACAGTGTACATCACAATGAAAAGATGTAAGGATTATTATTATTATTGTGGTGGTGGGTTTATTATTAAACAAAAGAAGTTATGATTTGCATTTATTAATCAGACAGGTGTAGCAGTTTTTATGTCAAAAACAAAACATGATATGTAGCTTAAAACAAAATTGATGGCTTTATTTACAAAATGAAGCTCAGAAGGCTAATAAAATATGTGTGTTTAAATCACAAAAGGTGCAAAAAAATTATACTGTTTAGTGCAAATGCACTGAAGTGCACAGAGCAAAAGGCTTGGATCTTTGGACTTTGGATCAACAATTAGTTTGCAAGCACATAATCTTAAAGGACAAGAAGTGCTACTGTTAAATACTCCAGTTTCTAGACATTTTAAATAATGAACAAATATTGTGAAAAAAACGAGATTTATAAAATACACACACACACATATGTATATATATATACACTTTTTTTTTCACTAAATAACACAGAAGTTGTTATAAATGTTTATACAAAAATTATATTTTCAAGAAAAACATAATACAGCACAAAAGTCATAACATCCTTTGGAGCATAATAAGATGAATTTAATTCATGATGTCATAAAAGTTACAAAAGAAACATTATTTCTTGAATGTATGAAATGATGGCACAAACTAATTTAGAACAACGTAATGCATATATTTGTGTTTTTTTTTTTATAGATATGATTACTTGTGTAGCCTTCTAAACATCACATTAAATCTGATGATGGATATAAATATATCTGAAATCATGATAATTAGTCAACTCTTATAAATATATGCAGTAAGTTGTTCTAATTAGTTTGTGCCATCCTTTTTCTCTTACATTTTCAAGCAATAATGTTTTCTTTTCTTGTAACTTTTAAGATATGAAATAAATTGTCCACGCAGCTGCCTCGACCATACCTCAGACTTCGACCGCTTTCCACAGTTTCCGAAACTGAGGTGGAATCCAAATTGTACCACAACTTGTAGGACTCAGAACAAGGCTTGTAAGAGGAACAAGGCTTGATATATAACATCCTCACACCATTTCATTTGGTGCCAGAGCCAGAAGGAATCTTGGATCAAATATACATCTGCAATCACCCACACAACGAATTCTAAAGTTGTGTGGGATAAAGTCCAGAAGATGGGTGGTTTTAAAAATGGATGGGGGTATTTAAAATGTCAAGAAGATGGGTGCACATTTCACTCATTATTGATCTTGGGGCACAATGGACAAACAATTACTGATCTTCAAGCAACTGCCAACACTCTGGGGGAATCATTTTCCTCCATCACTTCTTTATCCTATTCCCCTAAAGTCTGACCCTGAAGAGCAAGGCCAAATGTGCTCTGCTCTTTCCACTCAAATGGCCTGGAGTCTTACAACAGGCCATTCACAGAAGAGAAACTTCACCTTGCTCTGCACTCTTTGTGTGCATTTGCTGTAGGGCCAGACAATGTCCATCGTGCCATGTTCCAACATCTCTCACCATTGAGTAAGGATCAGCTGCTCTGACCTTTCAAACATATTTTTCTTGAGGAGCAGACTCTGGGGGATGGAGGGTGGCAAGTCGGTAGCATGCAGCTCATAATATGCAATTCCCAGGTTCGAGTTTCAACAACATTCAAAAGCAAGGACTTTGTTAAAAATAACTTAATCAGAATATGCACCAACAAATTCAATACACTTCTGCCACTGCAAAACAAGTGCATTTATGCCATTAGTAAAAAAAAACAGTTCTTCAAAGGTGTTTTTAACTGCTGTCACATTGCTGAATATTTTCCACACTTAGAAGTGGTTTAGATTCATGAAGTGGGGCATGGATGGCTTGGTTTTGTATGAGAAGGGAAATGCAAACTTCAATCAGCGTGCCTTTATGAGTGTCCGTTAATTCATGCAGAACCCATTTATCCAATTTTCCCAATGGCTAAATTGTTGAATACTACATGCTTAATTTGCCTGCAATACCTTGTACAGTTTGGCGTGTGTGGGATTTAATTAAAGCCATCATTTGATCATTATCAGTTGCTTCTCAGGGTCAACCACGTGGCTTATTTTGAAGGCTGATATCATCTGATCGAAATTTTTAAAACCAATATCCTGTTGTCTGTTCACTAGCTGTTCCTTCCCCAAATGCTGCATTGATGTTGTGAGTTTTCTCTGCAGCATTGTGCCCCACTTTAAACTCTTATAAGAAAAAAACATGAATTTGACCCTGATGCATTTTTCCTTTAAACTCTTAAAATCCACTTATCACAAAATCTACTGGCAAAATGGTCACTGTGTTATCATAAGCAGGCTTCGTGATTTAATATAGCATATCACAAAGGCCATCTGGTAACATTGAAATTTGAAATGCAACAACCCAATATCTTTACTGTGCTATGCAGTATGTTATGCTGGATAATCACTCAAAAAATCAAATATCACATGGATATAATGATGTATAATTTATATAAATAATAAATACCCCCTCAAGCAGCTGCTTGCCACAGAGGTCTGACAGGAGCCTGTCAGTTTATATGCCATAGTAGAAGGTCTGAGAGGATGGCAGGACCTCAGCAGAAAAATCACACACACATCCATGCCTTACCCGGGGCTACAGTACTTTAAATCAATTAATTAGACAATGATGTAATATTAAATATTCTCTTCCTATTTGTGAACTTCCTAACTGTACTATCAATATTTAAAAAGCATTTCAGCAGTATAATCTGAAATAAACAATTGAACATTTTTACATAAATAAACTTTTATAGGTTCTTTTCGACTGCTGGTTACAAATCGCTTAAAAGAATTTTTTATGTTCAACAATTTGAACTTGAAATAGGTTATGAAATCTAATTTCCCTGATCCTTTAATATCAACATTTTAAAACATTGTTATGATCTCTGTTTTTTTCTTCTTAAGATGAAGGAAGAACCAAACCTGATCCCAGACCTAGTAAAGCTGCAACTGCACCATCCCTGAAAGCCTCAGAATTTAAATGTTTGTTCCATGCTACAGTGAGCAACAGAAAAATTAGCACTATTGTATGTATATAATTATCTAATTACTTGTTTTTTATGCAAGCAAAATATTTTAAGCTTGAATTTTATGCTTTTTCAGAGAGAATGAAAAACTTAATTCTCTTTCAAACCAAAATTACCATTTGCACCAGAGATGATATGCTTCTTCTAGTTTAATGTTGTGTGTGCTTAATACTAGTGTTAATGAACTATACATTTAGATTTGAACTCGTACATTTCACTTTAGTTTCTCTTCTGATGCAAAAAACAGTTTGATAATAATTTTTTTTATTAAAAGAAACAGAGGCTCACCTACTTAATGGACAGAGATAATCTAAAAATTCTATCAGTCTTGTCCTGTTTTATCATTTAGTAATAAATATTTTAACAGACTGCATTAATCAAAATCCATGACAATAAAAGTCATTAGTTTTCAATTATTACTGAAATTACTCTTCATTTTTTTTTTCATCATTTAGAAAATATTCTTTGTTGCTAGTGAATAATTATTTAAGTCCGTAATACACTGCTGGCCATTAAAAGTGCAACACCAGGAAAGACGAGATATCAAAACCATATTTAGTGAATACCTAGCTTATGTTGCATGGATCAAATGGGGGAGGGGGTGGCTCAGTCGGTAGCGCGCCAGGCTCGTAATCTGTAGTTCCCAGGTTCGAGTCCCAGCTGGGTCAGTGTTGAGATTTATCTCCGCAAAATTCCCCTCCCTGCCCACGGTCAGTAGGGGACACCGTTGGGCTTGGAAAGGCCGCCGTCCGTCGGATGGGACGTTAAGCCGTGGCCCCGTGTGCGGGAGAGCCATACCCTGTGCACGTTAAAGAACACGCTGGATGGCCTTGACGGGAGGCTACCATCTGTCTCCCAACAGCTGTTCCAGTGGGTCCCCTCCCCCAACCTTCTCTGAGCCTTCGGGGTCCATGTGACCTGGCCATTTAGCCCATGGTGTGCAAAAAAGTGCCGCTCAGAGGTAAAACAATCCAATGGATCAAATGATTACAAATACAACTCAGTTAGACTTGTAGAATACAAAGAAATCTATCTTGTGTAGCCACCATGAGCAGCAATAAGCATTGCTACACAGTCCGGCATTGAGGATAAGATGTCAGATGTATGTTTGGGGAATGTCAGTCCATGCAATTTTAATACGTAGCCAAAGTTTCCATATATTGTAGCAGCTGCTAGTGTCTGCTTTGCTAGTTGTCGTGAGATCATGGACCAGACATATTCAATTGGGAACAGATCCGGTGAATGAACAGGTCAAGGCAGAAGTGTCACATTGTGGCTATCCAGAAATTGTTGGATGATGCATGCCACATGTGGTTGTACATTGTCCTGTTGGTAAATGGCACCAGAGAGCCCCTGAAGATAAGGTATGACCATAGACTCCAACACCTCAGAGATGTAACGCTGGCTATTCAAAGTACTGGTAATGCTTACAAGGCACATGTGTTAGTGGGTTGGGTTGTTTTACCTCTGAGTGGCACTTTTTTGCACACCATGGGCTAAATGGCCAGGTCACATGGACCTCGAAGGCTCAGAGAAGCTTTGGTGAGGGGATCCACTGGAACAGCTGTTGGCTAAAACTGTTGAGCTAAAGTGTTTGATGTGGCTGTATGATCATTCATAGCCATGCGCACGAGATGTCTGTCCTCGTTCATTTGTGTGACAGGGCCATTGAGATCCCTCACGTCGGTGAGTACCTTCCGCCTCTACCCACTAACGCCATATTCTCATCACTGTGGCAGCATTTCGTCCAACATGAATACAATGTCTCAGTATGATAATCCACCTTCCTGTAATCCCATACTTCTCCCTCGATCAAAGTCGGAAACCTGGTTGTATGGATGCTGTGTTCTTCGACAGGGCATACTTGATCCTTTAGTGCGCAATTCCAGTGCTTTAAACTGACTCTGTAATCTCCTCTTATACCACTTACAGAGGGCGTTATTGTCACACATGATGTGCGTATGTGCTGTGCTTTGAATCATTTACATGATCTCTCATGGGCTACCCACCTTGCATATTTCGAGACAATCCAATGAGTTCTTCCTGTTTCACTTTCAATGGCCAGCAGTGTATATACATTAAAAAACATTCTGAATTCAATGTATAGTAGACACTCAATTATTCGCAGTATATCCATTTAGCTTCTAATTCCATCATTAGAAGTAATGAAGATAATCAAAAAATCCATTAAATTTAGCTTTGGAATTTATTTTACTTCTTGTGTTTCAATATGGGCATTTTATGTGCTCTGAAAATTCACAAAACTTAAAATACAGTATAAGTCATGTAATGCTCTGATATTGGCTTCAAATTATGAAGACAAAACTTTCACTTGGTTGTTGATTATGTTATGCGAAATTCACTTCAAGGGAAAGCTTTTGGCCTTAAATGGGCTGGAGATACGAAAATTTCTGATTTAGATTATGCTGATGATTTAGCCCTTTTGGCAAATGATGTTGATGAGATGAACTCTTTCATTCGAACTGTTGATGAGACTGGTAGTACAGTAGGTTTGGTTATAAACAGAGAGAAAACTAAAGTGATGAAAATTGGTCAGGCAGGTTGTGATTCAGTTAATCTGAATGGTTGCAGTCTTGAGCAGGTGTCACAGTTTAATTACCTTGGGAGCTGCGTAACTGATACTGGTGATGTGCGGCATGAGATTAACAGACGAATAGGTATTGCTGCCGGGACTTTTAAGAATCTATGGAGATTGTGGAGAAATAGGCGTATACACCTAAAGACTAAAATTAGACTGTATAATAGTTTGGTTCTTTCTAGGGTTAGTTATGGTAGTGAAACTTGGACGCTGTGTAAGCAAGATAACAGGAAACTAGATGCTTTTGATTCTAGATGCTTACGCAGTATCTTGGGTATTAGGTGGTTTAACTTTGTAACTAATGATGAGGTTAGGCAAAGGAGTCTGCAACCTCCTTTAAGCAGCATATTGTGCAGAGAGAGACTCCGCTGGTTTGGCCATGTTGCCCGTATGGATAATTATAGATTGGCGAATAGGGTTATGAACAGTGTGCCTATAGAGGCCTCAGAAGGAGGGGAAGACCTAGGATGCGGTGGGCAGACAATGTCAAACAGGACCTTGTTAGAATTGGTGTACAGTGGCCGGATGCAGCAGATGTAGCTCAGGACAGATATGCTTGGAGAATTAAACTGCGCGGTCTGGTTGGACCTCCGTAGCCCATGGCTGCTTGAGGATGATGATGATGATGATTTTTTTTCAAGCGTTTTAGTCAAATTTTTGGTTAACAGAATTAGAATATTTTCATAATCAAACCATCCTTTAACTGTGAGGTAAAAAACAAAGATCTACTTCAATACACATCTAACAAGCCAAAAAACCGAAGCTAAAGCCATTTTGTGCACTGGTAAACACAGTAAGTTTAATTTGCAAAGTTCAGTGTACAAGTGTATTAACCATTACAATTGTCTTATTTGATATAATACTAATTGTTTAATATTTTATTAGTATAAAGTTCATCATGAAATGTCCTCAAAGTTCAAAAACATTAACTGTGATGCTGGTTAATGAGTTTATAAAAGTATACCATTGTGTGATCCGTGCAACATGAAAAGACTTACTTCATATATTTCGACAAGAAGTGACTAACATCCCTACTATCCTGTATTCACTGATCAAAATATTATTTTGATCTACTAAAACAATAATAAAACAGCTTGGTTAGTGATTAAGTTTTTAATTTAACTCAGCTGTGTTAATGTGTTAACTCAGCCGTGTGCATGTAATCTATGAAATGGATAATTGTAGTCCTTTTAGGAACTCATTAACCAACATTAAATGAAAATAACTAATCCACTAAATGAGAAATATTTGTCTTTGCAAAGCAATTAACTGGCTATTTACATTGATTATTTAAGTGCTTAAATTTGATTTTTAGATATTTGATTCTAGCTTTTAATTTTTAGGTAAATTCAAAAGACATCACAAAATTTCAGCTGGTAAGTTAAACATATTAGTTTCTTAGTAAAAAATTTAAAGTTTGAATTTAGTCGTGCGTAAAGGTAAAAAAAAAGTGAATCAATGCAAGAAGACATTCTATCACTTAATGCCTAATAACCAAATACTAAAAATTTAAATTCACCTTTTAATGATAAATAGAAATTGTGGGTTTTTGTTTTTCCATTTTTTATAGTCTGACAAAACATTTTCTGGGCAGTGAGTTGTCTACAATGCTGACTGTGGTAGCCATGAATATTGCTGCTACATTCCCTCAAAGAGGTTGTGGGTTGATATATTTGTCATAAAAATTGGCAGCAACTAAGTGTGGAACAAAGCTTTTTAAACTTTGAGAATTTGTTCTTGAGGGTGAAGTTCACTATTTTACCCTCAAGAATAAACAACCCAACCTTGGAAGTTTAAAATAATTTTGTTCTATGCACTTGCTGCCAATTTTTACAATTAATACACTAACAAATTCACTAACTGACTGCATTCTTTTACAAATGTAATCAGCAAAATGTTTTTCGTGGCTGCCACAATGTCAGCATTGAAAGGCAGCTCAAAAATCTTCACTTTGAAAATTTTTGGGCCAGATATTGTATAGAAAACAAATTTTAACAAGGGTGACCAGGTCTTTTTTTTTTAAAGAATAAAATCCTTAACCATTAAACACACAATGTTCGTATTTTAAATTACTGAACAAATCCATGATGATGGAACTCAAATTTGTTTTTTCACTGTTATGAGTGAACACAGTGAGCAAGAATAAAATTCAATTTAATCCACAATATAACAGGCTCCTGTCAGACCTGTGGCAAGCAGCTGCTTGAGGGGGTATTTTTTTTATTACTGTCTCTTGTGCTGCAGATTTTAGATGCTAAAACAGCTGACTAATACTATGCATTGCCATAGGCAATGGAGTTAGGTTCGTTTTTAACCCCTTCCAGGGCCTAGCCCGTATGTACACGTACGGAGAATCTTAAGTTGCGAGTGTCGATGCCGTATGCACACGGTCTTAGTACAACAAAAATATATCGATATTTAATTGCATTTGTAATTTTTTTTATATATGTATCTTATAAAAATATATAATTCAGGCTTCAAAAATAACATTTTGTTTTTTAATTTGTTGCATATTTGACTAAACTACAATATAAATAATTTTATAAAGCCATCTGATTGCCATTTTTTAGAAGCACGAAATGGTATTGCCTATTTGCTTGTTAACGTTCCTATTTGCTGAAGCAACCTTCTGATTTAAGCTCACAAGTATGATTTGAGCTATTATCAACAAATTTTTCCCTAAATTTTTGAAAATCTCCAAAAAATTAACAAAAAAACTGCTATTTTTAAAAACCGTAGATTTTGGAAGTAATTACAAAATACGTACCACCATTTTTTTTTTCCGTTTCACA
This sequence comes from Ryuthela nishihirai, assembly GCA_038380435.1. NCBI lineage: Eukaryota > Metazoa > Arthropoda > Arachnida > Araneae > Heptathelidae > Ryuthela > Ryuthela nishihirai. The sequence continues at coordinate 36,801,742 of JAWZYU010000029.1, forward strand.
CTCTTTTCTGTCAAAAACCTAGTCAGTATTCCCAAGTTATTTTTATCATTTTCCCATCATTCTATGCATCTTTCCTGCCTTCAAATCGAAACTAAAAGTAAACACGTCCTTCTTGGAAATTTTGATTGCCCCTGCAT